>CAWUFW010003422.1:0-1200000 GCA_963921515.1 Calotriton arnoldi | reverse complement strand
TTAACGTTCAGTCCTAATATACAACAAGATGCACAAGAGTTTCTGATGGTTATGCTTGGAGTATTAGAAGATGAAGGAATCCAGATTGAGAGTTTATTTGGACTCAGTTACAAATGGGATCACAAATGTGAACAGTGTTCAATAACTTCTAGTACTATAGTTCACAGAGAACGATTTCTATATTAAACAATACCTGACTGCAAATCTGTACCTTTTCCGAAATTAGTAAAAGAAGCAAATCATGATATGAAATGTTCTCATTGTCAATCAGAAATGTTATCTACATTATGCCTAGAAAGATATGGAAAATATGTAATTTTAATGCTACAACGCTGTAGACCAAATGGAAAAAAAGTGGAAACAAAAATACATTTTTTTGTTGGTAGTCAAGTATCTATTTCTGGAAGAACATTCGTAACACTGGCTATTGTTTTCCATGCTGGAGCTACTACCACATGTGGACATTATACTGTATATTTAAAATGTAATAATGGTTGGAGTCACTGCAACGATACACACTTGGAAATAAAATCGAGATTGCCTTATGAATTACCGAACTCATACTTGATATTTCTTAAGCAAAAATTATAGATACATTATTCGGCCTAGAGGGAAAATGGGAAGATGCTTTAAGGAATTTATACTGGATGATTTCGAAGCAAAAATTCTACACATTATTTGGCCTTGGGGAAAAATGTGAACAGAAACTACAGAGTAAAGGTAAGATTTAAAAATTGGAAATAGTATTGAATGTGTTATTTGTGTTGATTTCGTATTGTGGTTGCAAGAATTAGTCATTTGTTTTTTTTTAACAATCTAGTTGATTGTTTTTTTTCCCAGCTGTTTATGATGATACTACACTGACATCACTGTGAATAGTGAAGTTAAGTAGAATCTGAAAACAGCAGAAAAAGGGACAAAAATATGTTTTCAAAATGTTAAATTATGTTGTATTATTTGATAAGTAACACTGTATTTTCTGAAATATATTACATTACCCAACAGTTTTACAGTTTATTTTATTTTCTGTAGTGGAAAAGTTAGAAAAAACAGTACTAATGACAAATAGCAGAATAGTAGTTTAATATTTAAAAACCTTAGAAATTCACAGAAAGAAACCATAGGTTTTACAGACGTTATAGTTAGAAATTAGCATTTAAAAAACCTTAGAAATTCACTGAAAAAACCATAGGTTTTACAGACGTTATAGTTAGAAATTAGCATTTAAAAAACCTTTGAAATTCACTGAAAAAACCATAAGTTTCAAGGACGTTATAGTTAGTTGGACATTTCACTCATACAAAACCATAGAAATTCCACCATTATAGTTAGTTCAGCTAACTATAACTCGTGCCCCCTCAATGCACTGCTGATGATGTCACATATTACATCATTCATGACATGGTCAGTGACATCACTGATGACATCACTGATGACATCTCAAATGACATCACTGATGACATCACTGATTACATCATCCACGTGAAAATCTGATGCACCTCCTCACACCTGAATATAACCTTTGATACACCCACTCTAAAATACAGACTACCAATTTCGAAAAAATAGGCACATCAATACCAGTTACTAAATACGCACTGACTGGTTCATAGGTCTACACACACATCCACTCATTCACCCATACAGTCACTCATACATGTAGTCACACATCAATACAACACTATCATATGCACTCATACACCTATACAGACACTCATACACTGCCACATATCCAGAGTTACTCACACAGCTAGTCAGTCATGCAAAGAATCAATCATACTTCCATTTACTAACCTATACAGTTATACAGACACCAGCTCACTTATTCATACAGATACTAACACATAATTACTCTGTTATAGAATCACTGATACAAGTACACACTCATCCATGCAGCCACTCTCACAATTACTGACTCTCACATATAGTTATTTATATACACCATCACTCACATATACTGCCTTTTACATATGTAGTTAATTGCACATGTACCACTGAAACATCCATTCACTCACCAACACACCCATACACACACTCACCCACCCATACAGCTGTTTCCATATGCACTCTTGAAGCCATACGCCCAGTGAATCAACCACTCACACATCTATGCACAGAGTCACACACCTCCCCCCACACACACATACATACTCAGGCAGCCATGCAAATACTCAGGCAAGCAATCAATAAGTCATATAGACAATCATGCAGCTACTCACCAACCCATGTAGCAGCTTACACAACAACAGACAGACTGATACAGACTTTCACACAGTTTAGTCACTAACCTATGCATTCAGTAAGACACATTTAATCACTCACTTATACAGTCAGTCACGTACCTAGTAAATCCTCCATACAGACACTTATACAACCACTCATTCTTCAATACAGCTTGGCATATATATAAAACAAATTAAAATTTTACAGAAACACACAGTCACTGGATGCTGTCATCAGTGATGTCATCAGTGATGTCATTTGAGATGTCATCAGTGATGTCATCAGTGATGTCACTGACCATGTCATGAATGATGTAATATGTGACGTCATCAGCAGTGCATTGCGGGGCGCGAGTTATAGTTAGCTGAACTAACTATAACGGTGGAATTTCTATGGTTTTGTATGAGTGAAATGTCCAACTAACTATAACGTCCCTGAAACCTATGGTTTTTTCAGTGAATATATATATATTTAGAGAGAAAATTGACAAAATATTTATATATAGAGAGAGAGAATTGAGAAAATTGCAATTGAAACAAATACCTTGAGGTGTAGAAATACATATATATACATATATATATATAGAGAGACAGAATTGAAACACCATAAAACAATCTAACACATGCCCAAAGCCCGTCAACAGAGATGTGTTGCTTGGTGTGTGAGAGAGCCATGAAGGACTTTTGCAGTCCCTGCCCCTGAGCCTTCTCACAGTGGGAACATAAGTGTTACCTCAGGCAATTCTGTTCCCAAGTCCACCATGGGCGGTCTCAAGCCAAGCTGTGAACGAAGGAGGGCTATACATGGGGCTAGCTACTCCGCCATATAAAAAAATGCTAGCTAAGAAACGTCAACCAAAAGACATCCCGGCCTTGAGAAAAGAGAAATTACCTTCACAGACATGTATTACACCTTGTGGTGAAAGCCAGAGATCCAGGGAAGCCACAATGCTGATCCACCTGCTTTCGACCAAGCCCATCTCTATGAGGACATGGAAAGTGAGAACCATGCACGAGGCAGGCAAGAAAGCCCAAGTGGCAGTGGAGAAGAAAAACTACAACCTTGCCCTGCTTGTCATCAATGAGACCAGATGGATACAGTCCTGACAAAAATGACTGGCTCCAGGAGGAATGTTGATGTATTCTGGACATGAGAAAGAGAATGCACCACACATTCAAGGAGTAGTGCTGATGCGATCGCTAGCAGCCAACAGAGCTCTGATTGGAAGGGAAGCCCATAGGTCTAAAATCCTCACATTGCCCTTCCGCACAAAGCAAAAGATAATCAACATGAATGCTATCCATTGCTATGCACCTACAAATGACAGTGAAGAAGAAAAAAAAATACAGTTTTACAACAGACTCAAGCCCATCCTGCAGAAATGCCCTGAGACATCACCGTGCTGATGGGGGACCTCAATGCCAAGACAGGAGGCAATAACATTGGATACAAAGAAGCTATAGGCAACAATGGCCTTGGAGACATGAACAAGAATGATGAAAGGCTCCCAGATCTCTGTGCCCTGAACAGTCTGGTGATGTATTCCCACACAAAAGAATACACAAGGCAATGTGGGTGTCATTAGACCTTTCAACAGAGAATCAGATCAACCATGTCTGCATTGCCAAGAAATTCCGGAGGTCACTGCAGGAAGTGAGAGTGATGAGAGGAGCCGACATGGTGTCAGACCATCACCTTGTCAGGGCCTGGCTGAAGAAAATATTGATAAAACCGACAAACCAACGCAAGCGTTATAACACAATCCTCCTCAAAGATACACAGAAATGGAGTGAATACTCAGTCACCCTCAGCAACAAGTTTCAAGTCCTGCAAGAAGTAGAGAACAAAGGAGAGTAGTAGAAAGTCAGTGGGAGAAGATCAAAGAAAAAGTGACATCAACCTGCCAGGAGGTACTGGGTCGCAAGAAACACAGCATAAAGAATGGATCTCCACCAAGAATCTCCGCAAAATCCAAGACAGAAAGGAAAAGAAAGCTGCAGTCAACAACAGCCAAACCACAGCAGAAAAAGTGCAAGCTCAGGGCGAGTACACTGAAACCAACAAGGAAGCAAAGAGACGCTTAAGAGCAAACAAGTAAAGATTCATCAATGGCCATGCCACAGAAGCCCAGGAAGAAGCAAGCCATGGAAACTTGAAAGAATTATACGACATCACGAGGAAACTCTCTGGCAGATACAGAAAGCCAGAAAGGCCAGTTAAAGAAAAAGCTGGGAAGCTAATCATGAGTAACGAAGGCCAACAATGAAGATGGGTGGAACTCTTTGAAGAACTGCTGAACCAGCCCATACTGCAGTCTCCACCAGCATACAGCCAGCCGACAAGGACATGCCGATAGACTGTATTAGACCAATCAAGGAAGAAATACTGCAAGCTATCAAACATCAGAGAAATGGGAAGGCAGAAAGACCTGACAACATTCCTGCAGAGGCACTGATGGCAGGCATTGAAACATCAGTAGACATACTTGACCCCATGTTTGGAAGAATCTGGGAAGAGAAAAAGGTACCATCAGGCTCAAAGGTGGTGTTTCTCATCAAGATCCCCAAGAAAGGTGCTCTGAATAACTGTGCAAACTACTGAGGGATAACTTTTCTATCAAACCGAGGCTATGTGTTAAACAGAGACATCCAGAACAGAATGAAGGAACAAGTAAATGTTCAGTTTCAAGACCAGCAAGCTGGCTTCTGCAAAGATAGATCCTGCACAGACCAAATTGCAATATTGTGCATCATCACCGAACAGTTAATCGAATGGAACTCTCCCCCTCTATGTCAACTTTATCGACTATGAGAAGACTTTCAACATCATGGACAGAAAGACCCTTTGGAAACTCCTCCACCACAACGGTGTACCAGATAAACTGATAGGATTCACCAGGAACTCTTACAAGGGAATGACCTGCAAGATAGTCCATGGAGGACAACTCACAGAAGCCTTCCAAGTAAAGTCCACCAGGGCTGCTTGCCCTAGCATTTTCTCTTCCTGCTGGCCATAGACTGGATCACAAAGACAGCCACAGCACAGAGAAGAAATGGGATCCAGTGGATACCTTGGACCCAGCTCGATGACCTGGACTTTGCAAACGACCTGGCCCTACTGTCCCATAACCATGAGCAGATGCAAGAGAAGACTGACAATTTGGCAGCCACATCAGCACAACTTGACCTCAACATCAACAGGGGAAGAACCAAGAACTTGAAGTCTACCACAGCCAGAACAGCTGCAGTCACTCTTGCAGGTGATGCACTGGAAGAAGTTGAGGCCTTCACCTACCTGGGCATTGTCATAGATACTAACACAAACAAAAGATTTAAGCAGGAGGGTCCTAGGGAAATTTTAAAGACCTGCATAGGATTATATCCCAAATAATATACATCAAAAACAGCAAAATCCTTGGGTCTACTCAAACAAAGCATAAGGGAGGATGGTTGTGTGAGAAGAGAAGCCACAGACTATAACACACAGATCTAGCTGTGGGAAGTTCCTTTTTTAGGACAAAATCCCTCACTCACCAGAGGTGACATGCTTCATCATTTGGGATTCTCCTCTCGAAGGAAAAACCTAGTTCCTTTGAGGGCTACAACCCCCTCTCTGAGAGGGAGGAGCTCAGGGATGTTTTGGTGTGTACTCTACCAGGATATTCTAAATCCACAAGTAATGAGAACTAAAGTGTGAGTGAGGGCGCAGCGCAAAGAATGAAGAAACGTGAGGGATGTGACAATAAAACTAGCTAGAGAGGACAAAATGCGACCTTTATTCTGATGTGCTCTCTGCCAGGATTACAAACAGTGCACCTACGGTATGGATTTAAACCGCATGTGTGTGGTGGAAAATCGTGGTCAACATGTTTCAGCCATAATACCCCAAAGTCGGGCAAGGCTTTCGTCAGGGCGGCACCCACACCAACGTCAAGGCAAGAATCGGCAACGCGAGGGCTGTCTTAATTCTGCTAAAGAAGATCTGGAGCTCCAAGGACCTAAAACAAGATCAAGGTTTTTAAAACAAATGTTAAAAATTGGTCCTTTTGCAGAACTTGTACGACAATAGTGACCACCACCACCAAAGTCCAGACCTTCATCAGCACCTGTCTGAAAAGAAAATTCTCCAAATCTTCTGGTAAAACACTATGAGCAACAACGACCTATGGCAGCAGACTTTCCAACACCATACCCATGAAAAATTCATGAAAAGATGATGGGGCTGGATAGGTCACACCTCTGCAAGCCTGCATCAAACATCACCAGGTAAACCCTTACCTGGCATCCTCAGGAGAAAAGGAAAAGAAGAAGGGCATGAAATCCCTGGTGCCAAGGCCTTGAGACTGACTGCAAGGAAATAGGCTACACCTAGGGTCAGATGGAAAAGCAGAATCCAGAGATGGCTGGTGAGTCCTGGTATAAGGCATAAGTAAGTAGTAAGTACGTATTTATGTTCCCACATATGTGGGACAGTAGACAAGGATAACATTTGTTATGAATCTTTTCCCTGTACCCTTTCTTATTGAACACCTGTTGTTTCATGAATGCACCTTTCTCCTTATTAAGTTAATTTGACTACACATTAAAAAAAAGTGATTGTCTCGCTAACCACTGCCTTATAGTGCTCCCAAACAATGCAGGGATCGGCTATGTCCAAATTAGTTTGAAAATACTGAAACATAGCTGCACCTTACTCCAAAGTCACCATCTTCCAAGAAAAGGTTATTAAATCTCAATTAATCCGCCTGTCTTGGAGAGCTATTCTTATTTTGAGAATTAGAGGAGATGAAGAACGATACATGAATATGGCCACATCAGTATCTTCTTGGTCACAACCATACTTTTATACTAAAAATATATAGTCTGGCTAGGATGTGATGTCTTCCTTCCATAGGTGTATTGAAATGCTAATGGATGTTTCCCACCAGCACCACCTCATACACATTTTGCCACATCAAGTTTCCCACAGACTCACTCACTCCTTTAAACAATTGGTGCCATAACTACGGTATATTGAACACTTTGATCTAACACCGTGTGGGGGTGCAAGGTTCTCCTTCTCCAGTTCACTTCCAAAGGGAATGTAACTTATGTCAAAAGTGAAAAGCATTTGAGTGAAAACTTGGAAGGCCCAGCTCGACATCCAGCTTCTTCTCACACTCAAATGGGTGTTTGTACAAGAGTTCAGATAGCCATTTAATCATAGCATCCGTTTAGCCATTGCCCCCTTCCGTACTTCGTATTCCTTCTGGAATGCCGAAAATGTGAAGATTTTATTTTTCAAAAATGTGTTCCTCACACTTGTCCTCAAGCATGTTACATCTGCTTTCTTGTGCTTGATTTTCAGCTTTTAAAGAGTCTTCACAGAGGGCCATTTGTTCCTCCATCCCTCCCACTGTACTACAGGATTATTTTTATTTTGTTTTATTTATAAAGTTTTATATAGCGCGAACCAGATCCCGAAGGATATCAGAGCGCTTTACAGTTATTTTGAGTTTTAAATAGCGCTGGCTGGACCCGAAGGTATCAGAGCGCTTTACATAAGGAACAGCGAATTGCAAGTTACACAAATATTCACATTAATTACAGAATGATTACATATTCAAAACAGGAGTTTTTATCGAACAAGAAATCAAGATCCAGAAAGAGGCCAGGGAGAGCTGGGAGTCCACAGGAAGGAGTAAGCAGTGGAGAAAGAGACGAGACATATGTCCAAAGTCCGGCTGGGTAGGTGACGGCCAAAGCGTGGTGCCAGAGCCAGTCTCCCCTATAGCTAAGCGAAGCAGCTCCACCGGGAATCGGTCATATAGTTCGGACTCTGTCGGATAAAAGAGAGGATCAGGGTAGGTCCGAAAGTCTTGAGTCCAGAGACGGGCGAGTGGAGATAGCAGGGGTGGCAAGATAGGGAAGGGAGTGAAGCTTGGCCGCCATCTTGTAGTCAGGCAGAACGAGTCCGTTGATCACCTTGGCTCTGTGGCTGGGATTATCTCTAGATCTTTGGGTTGAAACCTCTGCAGTGCCCTTAATCCTAGAAGAACGTCAGGACCCAGCTGGACCCCCTTGTCTAATGGGACACTTTCACTTACAGGTGGAAATACTTTGGTGGGTGCCATTTTGGAGTCAGGCTCCACGAGCTCCGAATTAGAAAGTAATAGCCAAGTTAAATGGGTGGTTGAATTCGGTGCCAGCAGGGTTCTAAAAACCAGCAGTAGGATCATATAAGGCTGTGTTAACGCTCCCTCAGGAGAGCGTCCGCTGTTTACCGGTCAGGAGTCAGCGCGTCTTAGCCCTGAGGAGTCACCATTTTGGGGACAGGCATCCGAGTTGAGTTAAAGATGAAAGTAGGATTTTGTGAGGCGCGCCTCACCGCCACTGCGGTCCGCGCGTCGGAGGCAGACCCTCGTCTCCGGCCTCACGGGCGCTTGCAGGTCAGCAGATAGCACGTCAGGTGTAATTGGCCCGAGGCGTCGCCATTTTGGAGTCAGGCACCCAAGTATAATTAAAGTTAAGATTGCCACTGCGGTCAGCACGTCGGCGGCAGCTGACCTCAAGAATTGGCCCGAGGCGTCGCCATTATTGATCCATCCCAGGCCTCACGGGTACTCACTGGCGCTGTTACCAGCCTAAAATTGAACCCTCATCTTGTCATTTAATTTCCATACCATCTTGTAAAGTAATTCTGATCTTGCCCTTCGCTGAGGATTCCTACTAATGAGCTAAGACTCTTCTTCGTTTGACCTTTATCATCTAAGCTAGCAGAAGAATATGTTTGCAAATAAAAATTGATGATTTTCTCTAATTCCATGCTCAGTTCCTGCAGATCACTTGCCTGCCCACTCAGTAAAGCAGTGGAAAGGCAATAGGGGGATCTTGCCTCCAACACATTGGTGGCTTGATCTGGCACAGACTTGCTACTCTCGGCCATAGCAGATTTGCCCTTGATATGGATTCTATCTCCCTGACACGAGACAGCACCTCTTTGCCTTTTGGTAATCCATCTCCCTTCAAACTTGTAAACATTTAAGTCTGTTCTCTTTCTTTTTACTCTCCTATGGCCACATGTCTGAGAGACGTCTATAGAGTGGTAACAGCAGTAGTCTCCTCCAATTCTGCTTAGATACTTGTTTTTGTATGACATTGTTGTATTTAACCCCTCAACTGCTGAGGCTTTTCCACCATAGTGCTGAGCCCTTTTTCTGCTATTTTGGCTACTTTGCGCTTACGCCTTCATAAAATATTTCCACCTAAGGTATACATGCACCCTGGCTTACATTTGGAAGGCACAAATGCTGAGAAATCCAATTGGTAATATCAAATGTTCTACTAGTCTGTGTCCCGACAGACCTGCACATTAAAAACTGTACCCCACTTGGGTGGCTGGATCTAGTGGCTGCGACACGAAACACTCCAAAACACAACCTACAGACAGCATTTTCACCCAGCAGAACCCACGCTTTTTTTTTAACAATGTGGGTAGCTGGGGATTTTAGGCTCTAGCTCAGATGTCACCCAGGAAAACCTAAAATACCCAGACATTTCTGAAAACTAGACACCCAGGGGTGTCCAGAGTGAATTGATGTGTGGTTCTAATGAGGATTTCTTATCCAGAAGCACTTGCAAACCTTAAACTATGCCTAAAAATACAAATTTTCCTCATATTTCTGTGAAACAAGGTTCTGGGATCTGTGAGTTCCCTAGTGAGGACTCCCATTGATCTTGTTTTGACCCGTTCCTTTCGCATGCACTAGGCACAGCCACACAAGTGGAGCAGCATTTTTATTGGGACGAGTGGAGTAATGCTTAGTGGTAGGAATTTTGTGGATTCCAAAAGTTTCCATCATAGAAATGTAAGGAAAATGTGGGGTTTCAGGCACTATTTGAGTTTTGCCGGGCTTTGTGGGTAAGAACATTTTAGGCCCCAATTACTGTAGCTATCCCTATTGCTGAACTCTCCATATAGCGTTTTAGGGCCTTTTGCATCTCTTGGCCCACCCACACAAGAAGGGTATTGTGATTTTTGGGAGATATGTGAAAATGCTAGGTGGTGGAGAATTAGTGGATCCCTGCAGACTTTGGAACTTTCCCACACGCAGATATTATTAGCAAGGGCTTCTGGGTAAGAAAAGCTGGTGAGATCCACACAAGTCACGCCATCCTGGACCCCCGATTTCAAATTTTCAGAATTATCTGGGTTTGGGAGGTATCAGCCTGGGCATCAGCTGATCACAGGCTCAAAATGTACCCACATTACAAAAGCTTTGGATCTGAATGGGCAAAATTGATTGTCCATGTTGCGTTTTATGCCCTTTCCTATCCCAGGCACTTGGCCCACCTACACAAATTGGGTTCCATTTTTATGTTGAGGCCTGTGGGAATGCTATAGTTACACGTATAGCTATACATATGTTAAGAAACTAAAACGTGTGGCCTAAAGTTACTTAACGGCATGAATTATAGTTTCTTCAGATAAGTAGAACTATAAGTCTAACTATAACTGCTGAATTTCTATGGTTTTGTGTGGGTAAAATGTCAACCTAACTATAACGTCCCTGTAATCTTTGTTTTTTCAGTGAATTTCTATGTTTTTTTAACATAAAGTAATATATAATTACCGTCCGTCAATACAACCCACACCACATACAGCCTTTTATAGTGCATGGGGGGGGTTGGATGCAGGGCCTGCGGACAACACCCCCACATGCATCCAACCCCATGCTGTGCACAGCCTTTGGCCATTCAAGGCGGGGGTCTGGTGTGTGAGTGGGTTAGGGGTTTTTTCCCCGATGGGTTACCCGCGGATCCTTGATTTTTGCCCCAAAAAACATTTTGGGAAATTTCCTGCCCATGAGGGATCCTCAGGGACCCCCCCATGTGTTCTATGGGGTCAGGATACCTGTATCCTCAATCTCTTATGTGTTTTCACACTATATTTGTCCCTTCCCAGGGCCAAGCAACAAACAAAATGGCAGTCACAACTTTCCTTTTAGATTGCGGCCAGCCATTTAGGACCTTGCTTCTCCCCAGTTCCACAGGTATATGCAAATCCCTCAAGGGTCGATCTGCAAAGGATCCGCGTCCCTAGATATTTATACATTTCTTTCTTTAATAACTCCAAACTACTGAAAGGATTTACACCAAATTACAAAAAGGTCGCTATTTGGACCAAGATCTAGCTTTCTGTCAAATTTGGTGTAATTTCATTCAGTGTTTCGGACTGTAGTTGTGGTAAAAAGATGCTAAATCCCCATAGACATTACATCTGAAATCTGGGGTGATTACATATAATCTGTCCACACTATATCATTTTCATTGTGTTGTTTCTCCATATAATATGCAACTAAGGGTGCCCATGGTGTTTTGCATCGTATTCTTGTCCTAGGCTGTGTTACGCTCTTTCTGACTTCTTGTGTTATTAGGCCAATATAGTGTAGATCACAAGGGCATTTAATGGATTAGACAACATTTTTCATGTTAGTTAGAGAAGGTCTTTTGTCAGATAACATTGGCATTGATTGTCACTTCCTTAGTGTTATTTGTGAAACTACACACACTGCAATTGCTACATTTAAAATGCCCTTTCACTGGTGGCAATGCTAACATGGAACAATTGAATTTTCTCGGGCTGTCTGGCTGCTTGTACTACATATTGTTTCATTTTTTTCCTTTTTTAACAGAAAATAGTGGTTCTGCCAACTACAAATTATGGATCCGTTTCCAATTGTGCTTAATAATTTTTTTCGTTTTATTTGCAGTTGGACTGTAGGTCAGAACGCTTGTTAGTGGATTCTCTTGCTCTTTTATGATAGGTGTAAACAAAGTCTCTCGGAGTATAACGTGTGTTTAAGTGCTGTTCTAACACATTTTTTGAGTAACTTTATTCCATCAATTTACAGCACAGGGTGTCAGCCTTCTCAAAGTATTCTTCCTTTTTTGAGCAATTTCTCCATACACAAAGAAATTGACCATAAGGTAGGTTTCTTTGAGGGAAGGAGGGTGCACTCCAGAAAAATGCAGTGGAGCGTTTCGATCAGTGGGTTTCGTGCAAAGACTTACAGTAAGGTGACCTTCTGTTTTCTTTATCCACAGGTCTATAAAGTTCAACCTTTGGTTATAATAATGCATGGTGAAATTGAGTTCATTTTTGCTGTCATTCAGCCATATTTGGAAAGCCTTAAGCTCTTCTTGGGAGCCTTGCCAGATAACAAACACATCTATGTGTCTGTACCAATGTTTGAGATTATTTTTGTCAGGGTTGTTTTTGTTGAAAATCTATCTCTCTTCAAAGTATGACATGAAGATGTTAGCTATTTCTGGGGCAAAGCTACACCCCATTGCCATGCCTTTTATTCAAAGATAAATATCTGATTTAAAGGCAAAAAAAGATTTTCTTAAGGCAGATTGTTGCTAATTTAAAGAGAAAATCAGTTAGTACTTCATGTTGGGTAGTTCTTTTATGCAGAATTTCCTCTGCTAGTGCTTCAACTTGTGGGATGTTAGTATAAAGCACCTCTATGTCGAAGCTGGCACGAATTTCATTCTTAGGGTTGAAACAAATATTTTCAGGTTCGAAAATACATTACATAGAGTCACTTACATAAGCTATTGTTGAAGGAATTGCTTTAGAAAGACATCAATGTATTGCGATTTAGACTCTAACATATATCCACACTCTGATCTAATCGGTCTACCCGGGGGAGTGGGTTTGTGCGTTTATTATGTATCTTAGGTAGTACATACGTCACTGGGATCCTTGAATCTGTTCTATTGAGATACTCAAATTCTTTGGAACAAAGCAATCCTGCTGCCAACCCCTCTACCGTGATAGCTTTAATTAACTCTCTAATCTCATTGGAGGGATCTGCATTGTTCTTCTTGCAATCCATATTATTGCCAAATTGTCTCAACCCTTTTTGTCATAATTTTCACTATCCATAATCACAATTCCTCCGCCTTTATAGGTGGGTTTAATTGTAATTGCTTGGTTGTTTGCTATTCCTTGTAGTGCTTGCATTTCACCCTTGGTTGTGTTTGGATTCAATGATATTTTTTTCTGATACATATCATCAATTTTTTTCAGCACAGTGTCTTCAAAGGTAATCATTTGAGGTGGCATGTCTGCTATTGATGGACGGAAAATCGACTTAAATCTAGTAAAGTTACGTGTGTTTTCAATGTCCTTGTCTGCAAAGTAAATTTTGAGCCTTGTTTTCCGTAAAAATTGCAGGACATCAATTTTCCATTCTACTCTATTGTGCATAGTAGTGGGAACAAATGATAGCCCTTTGCTAAAGATTGCCATATCGGCAGGAGATAAATTGTATTTTGATAGATTATAAATGGGTAAATATTCTGTGTTCACCATCTGTAAGTGTTCCTCCTTGTTTGAATTTCCCCTGGCAACTGCGCTAGACCTCTTCCATGTTCCACTCTTCCCACGTTTGTCTAAAAAAGGTCTGCTGGGGGTATCCGTACAGTTCTACCCTTCTGTGCCTTCTTGACTTGTGTCGGAAGAGGTCTCGGAAAAAGTAATATAGTCTTCTTGACCAGCCATGAAACTGTTGGTTTATGTTATTAGCATTGGTGGTGGTGAATTTTTTTTCTTTTAAACATGAATACATATTCTCTATACTGTACTTCTTTATGTCTCTGGATACCTTGATGCTTTTCTTGTTCATAGTGAAGGTCTTAAATTATACAATTCCTCTGTCAATCTGATTGTAAGAGGTTGTCAGAGATGATTTTGAGTCAGCGTGGGTTATGTAATAGTATTTATTGTAATGACTACTGAACAACGTGATAAAGAGAAAGGAGGATCTTCCACATAGGCTGGTCTGAATATCCTGCAGGAAAAACCTTTGGGATATCTTTCTTGTTCGTCCTTCGCCTAGCCCAGGGCAGCCCTTGGGGAAAACAAAACACAGTCCTTGGGTGATCAGGCACTTATTACTTTGTGATTGTCCCATCTCCTACACCCATGTAATAGCCAACTTGGTAACAGCCACGATATAGGCAGGGAAGTGGTACTCCCTAACACCAAGTGTATAACTCTCAGGTGTGAGAAAACGTAATTGCAACCAAACCTCCGGTGCCATTGTAGAGAACTAAGTGTTTCCCATGCTTCCCTCACAACCAAACAATTATTATCAGAGAAATTCCCACCACCACACTGTGTCCGAGCCCCTCACAGACCCACCAGATAACTCCACTTAACAACCCATCACCACACAGAGCTTGAGCCCCTCCCCGTCTCTTGCCTTGGGCCATGGCTCTGTAAAAGAGCTGCGGCAGTCTGGTCCATAGCGCCTTTCCCCGGGGATGGGTCGGCTCCTCTCTCCTTCCTCTCGGGCACCTCCTCCAGCCTCGTCGGGGGTCACATCTTTGCTCCTTGACTCACGCAGTCCGTCCAGGCTTCCTGTAGTCCTTGGATCTTTTCGCCGATGTCCCTGCTCCATATGGCTTTCTCTTGGATGTGTCTCCTTTCCTACTGCAGTGATGTTGGTCCGCCATCTTCGTTGCTCGTCCTCCTTCTTGGGTGCTGCTTCTGCCTTCACCTGCATGCATGTGCCTCCCAGCATGGCGGGCTCCCTATATGCGGGCCTTGCCTCAACAGGGGGCGTGTCCAGCCCCATCACTAGAACGCTATTCAGTGTTTCACTCAGGCTGGCAGTGTCAGCGATTAAGGGAGTATCAGCAGTCTCCCCGGCCCCTTGGCCACAGTATCTCTCATTCAGGAAAGGCCGATCAGGCCATGCAGTCAGCAGAACAGGACAGGTAATCAGCGTTGCCTTGCAGCTTCCCAGCCTGATGATGCGTCTGAAAGGAGAATGGTTCGAGCAGTAAGAACCAGCAGAGGACTCTTGGGTCGGTATCTTTATGATGGGCCAATCAGACAAGAGGAACATGGTCAGTCAACAAAATAAAGGGACACCCCAACAGATAGTACTAGAGAGCCTCCATAGCTTGATAACCAGGCACTCCTTTTTGATCATGGCATAATGCAGCTCCCTGGACAACAACTTTCTGCTGATATGTGCCACAGGTCGAAGATGGTCAGAGAGGTCCAGCTGAGATTAGACAGCCCAATCCCTCTATCAAAAGCATCAGTCTGCAACCTGAACTGTCTCTGAAAGTCAGGATAAACTAGCACTGGACCCCAGCAACAAATGCCCTTCAACCTGTCAAAGCTTCGTTGTTTCGACAGGGTCCATTCAGATATCTTATTAGGCTGTTTCTTCAGTAACAGGTCAGTTAGGGATGCAGCCATCTCTGAAAACTGGGGAAATAACCACCTTTAGTATCCCACCAACCCTAGAATCTATCTGACTCCCTTTTTATGTGTGGGGCGGGGTATATCTCTGATGGCTTTATCCTTGTTGACCTGCGGGCTAATTTTCCCAGCCTCAATGTGGTATCCTAGATAGCGAATCGAGTCGATGGCTAGGGTACATTTCTCTGGATTCACCATAAGGCCCACCTCACAGAGGGCAGCTAAAACTGCCTCCAGATGACAAAGGTGTTAATCCAAGGAGAGTCTGAATACAACTATGTCGTCCAGATATGCAGCCGCATGTCTGTGATTGGGGCGCAATATCAAGTCCATCAGTTGCTGGAAGGTCGCGGGGCCCCATAAAGACCAAAGGGTAGAACGCTGAATTGGTAGAAGCCTTAGGTGGTCTTTTCTTTCATTCTCTGGGTTAATGGGATCTGCCAACATTCTTTTGTGAGATCAAGGGTAGTGAGGTATGCGGTTGTCCTCAGGTTTTCGGTCAGCTCATCAACCCAGGGCATTGGATATGTATCAAACTTAGACCTACTGTTGAGTTGGCAAAAGTTAATGCAGAACCTAATGGGTTTGGGACAATTACTAGTGGTGAGCACCACGCACTGTTGGAGGGTTTGATAATGCCCTCCGCTAACATACCCGGACACCTTGCTTTGTACTACCCCCGTCTAGCCTCTGGTATTCCAAAGGGCCTTAACCGCACCACCTGATGACCCTCGGTGACAATATCATGTTGGACTAGGGAAGTCCTCCCTGGTTTTGCTGAGAACACATCCCCATACCGGTCTTCATCTTCATGTATTTAACCTTCCAGTACGGAACTAAGATGGGGACTGAGCTTAACCAGCACGAGTATCTGGTTCCCTAGGGACAAAGGTAATGTCTAATGGTTGGGAGTTAGTCACGAAGCAAGAGGGTTGGCTGGTATTGTCCTGCTCATTGCCTTCCTCCGACTTCTTGAGGAGATTGATGTGATATATTTGGATCTTGGCTGCACAATGAGGCACAACAAGCATATAGGTAAACCAGCTGCCCTGTAATAGGACAGTGTAGGGACCCTGCCACCTACCCCGAAACTTATTGTCACAGGAGGGCAGTAACACTAGTACCTTGTCACCTACTCTTTGCTCCCTGATCTTAGAACGTCAGTCATACCTGACCTTTTTTTCCATGTGCTTTTTCCATATTTCTTTTGACTTCCTCCCAAAGGTGTGTAACCTTTGCCTTTAGGCTGGCAGCATATTCAAGTAACCCTAGACCTTGTTCGTCCTCCTCCCCCTGTGCTCGGCTGCCATGTCTAACAAAGTCCTGATGGTCAAAAAACAGTTCGAAGGGACTGTAGACGGTGGAAAACTGGGCATGTCTATGCATGGCAAATAGGACCAGGGGTAGTTTTTGGTTCGAATCCCTCCCAGTGTCTGAAACCAGTTTCTTTAGCATGTTCTCGATAGTGCAGTTATACCACTTGACCAAGCCACCCGTTTGGGGGTGATAATCGGAAGTCCGGATTTGTTTAATCCCCAGTAACTTGGGACTTCAGTTTTGACAAAAAAGGGATCCCATGGTTGGTGAGAAGCTCACTGGGGAACCCCACCCTAGAGAAGAACTCTATCATTGCCTGTGCGACTGCAGTAGTGGTCATGCTGGACAGTGGTATTGCCTCAGGATATCTTGTGGCATAGTCCATAAAGACTAATATATATTGATAGCCCCGGGCGAACACCACCAAGGGACCTATGAGGTCCATTCCAACTCTTGTAAAGAGGATGTCGATAATGGGTAGAGGTCTTAAGGGTGCTTTGGGTTCATTGGGCGTGTTAACCACTTGTGACCTCACAGGAAGTACAAAAGAGTCTTATATCAGAAAACACCCCAGGCCAGTAGAACCATGTTAACAGGTATTCCTCCGATTATCTCATACCCCCAAACTGACAATGAGCTAAATGGAGTACTTGATTTCGAAAGGGAAGGGGAATGACCAGTTGGGAAACCAGCCAGTCCTCCTTGTTAATACTTCTGTACAACAGACCCTTCACCACACAGAAATGAGGTCCTATCTGTCTTTTTTCCTCCACCACTGCATGGCCCCATGCCTGTAATAGGTTGGTGTCCTCCCTCTGGGAAGCTCAAAACCTATGCTGCCTCTCCCACTGTTCAGCTGTGGATGAAGATACAGAAGGAGGATTAACTTCTCCCACTAACACATACAACTTTTTGTTGGCACGTTTCTCATTTCGAGACATTTTACATTTAGTCTTACTCCCAGCTAAAGATTCACCCTGGAAAGTAGCTTCTTACAACCATTCCTTTGCGGTGGCACCTCCCCGGTTGCTGGAAAAAGTTGGGGACACTCAAGATAATTGGTTCCTATGATCAGTTCCTCAACCAGTTGGGGAACTACACCCACTCCAAACCTTTTGGCAGAACCCTTCCATTTTATAGTTACTTCAGCCACTGGATACATTTTACTGTCTCTTTGAACGGGATGTATGACGGAACAACGCATTCCGTTGCAATGCATGCCTTTACCACGCATGCGTTACAACGCAAATGCCTTTACCACGTATAACCTTAACCACGCATGCTTTTACAACGTATTTTGTTGTAAAGCATGTATGGTAATGGTCCATGCGTGATAAAAATGTTCCCTAACTCCTGCGCTCAGTCCTCAAGCCAGACCCTGAACCTCCCCCACCCGACTCTTTTTTAAAATACCCGACCCCTGCCCTAATCCCTAAAATTAGTCCCCTGCACGACCCCCACTACCCCTGCCCTTTTAAAATAAATACCCGACTCTGCCCTAACACCTTATTGTAGAACCCAGCGCGAACCCCACTGTCTCCTGCCCTTTTTAAAAAATACCCGCCCACTGCCCTAATCCCTAAAAATACACTCCTGCACTACCCTCGCCCTTTTTAAAAAAAATCCACGACCCTGCCCTAAGGCCTAAACTTAGAACCCAGCACGACCCACACCGCCCCTGCCCTTTTTAAAAATACCCGATCACTGCCCTAATCCCTAAAAATATACTCTTGCACGACCTCCACTGCCCCCGCCCTTTTTATTAAAATCCACGACCCTACCCTAAGGCCTAAACTTAGATCCCTGTGCGACCCACACCGCCCCTACCCTTTTAAAATTTCCCCGACCACTGCCCTAATCCCTAAAAATACACTCCTGCACGACCCCCACTGCCCCCGACCTCTTTAAAAAAATCCACGACTCTGCCCTAAGGCCTAAACTTAGAACCCAGCGCGACCCACACCACCCCTGCCCATTTTAAAAATACCCGACCACTGCCCTAATCCTTAAAAATACACTCCTGCACCACCCCCACTGCCCCCGCCCTTTTTCCTAAGCCCGAAATCCAGAAACCAGCGCGACCCCCACAGCCTTCTGCCCTTTTAAAAAATACCCGACCCCTGCCCTAATCACTAAAAAAAACACCCCTGGGTGACCCCGACCACCACCTGCCCTTTTAAAAAATACCCGCCCCAAAAGCCATCCCAAAAATAATCCTCCTTACCTTAACAGGACGACGATGAGGCAACTCTTGAAAGAGGAAGCGGAAGGATCTCTTTGCTCCTCATAACGACGCCGATAGCCTTGACCACGCAGGTGCCTTTACCACTGTTACCAGCATATGCCCTCACCACGTACGTTGCGTGGTGAAGGCTATGCGTGGTAACAATATATGCGTGGTAACGGCTGCGTGGTAAAGGCCTGCGTGGAAACAGCCGCGTTATTATGGCTGTTTCCCCTTTGAACGCAAGTGATGGAGACCTTCTCTCCTATGAGGAACTGCTGGGGTTCTACTCATTTATTGGTAACTACAGAGTACTGGCACCTGGAGTCAATTAATACCATCACCGGATTTTGGTGAGCGTCAGCATTTTTTGGTATCTCTTAGGGCTGCCTCCTACCCAGAAGACATGTCCCTTAGAGTAACCCCCTTCCATTGGTTCACGAGGCTGAGGCTTTTGGGCACAGTTACAAGCAATGTGGCCCCACTCCACACACTGAAAGCATTGCGTTCCCTGCCCTGGTTCCTTCCTTGTGTTACAGGGCAGAGTCTTGTTTTCTAGGGAGGGTTTGGGTATAGTCTTCAGAAGGCTACTCCAATTCTGGGGTGAGGAGGGTTGCACTCGGGGGGTGTTAACTCTGAAGTCAAGGGATCTGTGGTAAGCACAGGCCAGGTCAATAGCGACAGGATGGTTATATTAGAGTGTTGGCGAATCCAGGCCTGGGTGGTACTGGGTAAGGCCTCCAAAAACTGCTCCATGTACACCTTCTCCAATACATCTTCCATAGAGGAGGTGGTAGACTTCAGCCACCTATTTCCCAAGTCCTGTATCCTATAGAACAACGTCCTGTGATTACCGTGGGGGTTCCATTTCTCCTTCATGAATTTAGCCCTGTAAAATTCAGTATCATGGCCCAAGCGTTCCAACATTATCCTTTTAATTTCTCCATAAGGTGTCGTCCCTGTCAGATTAGCGACTTGGTATGCCATCTGTAATTCCCCTGACAAGAGGGAAACAACATACTGACCCCACCGCTGAGGGGGCCACGCAGCCATGGTAGCCACCCTTTTGAAGTTAGTGAAGCAGAAGTCCGGGTTCCACTCACTTGGTACATCTGTAATACCGAACTGGGGACATTTGGGTGGACTTTAGTGCTTGCTATGACATCTGTCAGCCTCAAGATAGCGGTGTCCTGGGCCTGCTGATTTTCAGCAATCACCATGGTCTGGGTTTTCATGGCTGTCTGGAAGTTTTCCCTGTCCTGCTGCGGAGCTTGCAACTGTTGCTCAACTACGAGCTGTAGATGCCTTTATCCTTCACCCAATTACTTAATCATATCCTCCATAGTAACAGGCTGAGTCATATCCACAGCCGGATAGGGAATTGACCGGGAATCCCACTTCTGACACCACTGTAACAGGTTGTCAGATATGACTCTGAGTCAGCGTGGGTTACGTAGTATTAGTTATTGTAATGACTATTGAAGGATGTGATAAACAAAAAAGGAGGTTCTTCCACATAAGTGGGTCGGAATATCCTGCAGGGAAAACCTTCGGAATGGCTTCCTTGTTCGTCTAGCCAAGGGCGGCCCTTGTGAAAAATAAAACACAGGCCTTAAGTGATCAGGCACTTGTTAGTTACTGATTGTACCATCACCTACACCCGTGTGACAGGCAACTTGATAACAGCCACGATATACATAGGGAAGTGGTACTCCCTAACACCAAGTGTATAACTCTCAGGGGTGAGCAAACGTAATTGCAACCAAACCTCCGGTGTCGCTGTAGAGAACTAAGTGTCACCCATGCTCCCCTCACAGCCAAACAGTTCTTATCAGAGAAAGGCCCACCACCATGCCGTGTGAGAGCCCTTCACAGGCCCACATGATAAGTGGGCTTAGTAGCGCATCACCAAACTGAGTTTGAGCCCCTCCCCAACACTTGCCTGGGGCCACAGCTCTGTAAAAAATCCACAGCGGTCTAGCCCATAGCACCTTTCCCCAAGGATGGGCCGGCTCCTTCCTCTCGGGCTCCTCCTCCAGCCTCATTGGTGATAACATCTCTCCTCCTCGGCTCTCTTCACACTCAGGCGCCTCCTTCAGCCTCATCGGGGTCACATCTCTCCTCCTCGGCTCTCTTCACACTCAGGCGCCTCCTCCAGCCTTGTCTGGGGTTGCGTCTCTTCCCTTTGACTCACGCAGTCTGTCTAGGCTTCCTGGAGTCCTTGGATCTTTCTGCCGATGACGTTGCTCTGTACGACTTCTCTTGGCAGCGTCTCTTTCCCTCCTGCCATGATGCCGGTCTGTCATCTTTGTTGCTCGTCTTCCTTCTCAGGTGCTGCTTCTCTTTTCACCTGCATGCACATGCTCCCCAGTGCGGCGTGCTCCCTAAATGCGGACCTTGCCTCATCAGGGGGGCGTAGCTAGCCCCACCACTAGAACGCTATTCAGTGTTTCACTCGGGCTGGTGGTGTCAAGGGAGTACAGGCCATCTCTCTGGCCCCTTAGCCACACTCATCTAAGAGTTTTTTAATATTTGCATCTCTCTTTTGAGCTGTTTTATCTCTATTAATTCTGCCTCACTTCTTCATATGGATAATGCCAGCTAATCGCATGAACATTAGGTGCCAACTCTGCTTAAGTTGATTAGATTTGCTTCTAGGCCCATTGGGATGGTGTTCTTTTTAAAGCATTCCGTAGAACTTGTGCATGGAGTTTAGTTCTTTTTTGGGTTTTTTAAGCCTGGGCAGAATTAGAAGAGTTCTGCTTTGCAAAACTCTGTAAAGTGACCAAAAACCTCTGCCACGCTACGCGGAGTTCCGCAAGCGGCAAAGTGCGATTGGTCACGGCTGTTTGCGTTGATTTTCAGCGCCGGGTGCTTGTCCTGCGCTGGAAATTTAACACAAATGGCACAATGCGCAGTGCAAGAGTACGCTGCTTCTTTTCTGCCACTCGAGTACATTTTCTACTCGAGCGGCACCTTTCTCAATGCGAACGGAAGGTTTCTCAACGCGTGCGGTCGCAACCACCCACGACTGCCCGCATTGAGAAATCCAACCGCCCGCGTTGAGAAATCTCACCGGGAAGTGGATTTTTCTTCCTCGCCAATTTGACATTGGGGAGTGCGAAGGAGGAAAAATCTCGACGGGAGGTGGATTTTCTTCACTCTCCAACTTGACGATAGGGAGCGTGAGCGAGGAAAAAAGCTCCGCTCTGCTATGTGGAGCAGAATTTTTAGGAACTCTGCGTGCTCCGCGGAGTGCGGAAAACTCTGCAAACTCCACAAACAGAGTGGAGTTCACCACCCATGCTTAGTTTTTTCTTTAACTGTTTAAGTTTGTCTAAACTGTCACATTTATTTACTGGAGGCTCACTATAGCTTTCGCTTAACAGTGAAGGGTTGTCAAACAGCTTTGAGATTTGCTCTTCTGCGTAGGTCACAGTGTGTGGTTCTTACATGCTCTGTATCGGTGGGGGCTAAAAATATTCTGAATATTCCTTAATGAAGTATGGACGACGTGATACTCTGGGTATTTATTCCTTATTAGTACTAAACTGTGTTCAACTTCACAGAGTTATCCATTGCACTGACCAGGTACTGTTGAACATTTGATCCAAACAAGAGGGAGGCCCGACTATCCCGATGAGAACCTGGGGAAAACAGAAAAAAGTGGTGTGTTTTCCATAAGGATTAGTCAAATATACCTCAATAAGCTTCGGCAGTTGGGCCACTGATCACTATTGGAATGAAAAATACTTATTGATCACACCCTTCTGAATTATGTACAATAAATCAATACGTACAATTACACATGACAACATAAAAAAAGGCATACAACATAATTTTCTGTACAAGCAATGTCCTACACATTCATTATCAGTCCGTGTCCTCTATTTTAATAGGTATCTCCTAGTCAATTGCAGAAATGAGTCCACCTTAGAGTAATTCCATCAATTTGAATAAACTCGACCCAAGTGGGGATGTAATTCATTCCCAGGGGTTCACAGTTGATTATTTCCTTGGACCTATTCTTGTTAATGGATTGAGAAATTCTTGTAATGTAATGGTCTACATGTTTTGACCCCTTACTTTAGGGTCTCCTCAGGACATAACACAAGGACGTGGGACACATATAGATTTTACCTTAAAACAAAAAATATATATATAAATATTTATTGTTAGGTTGCTCAATTAGTTATACAAAGGACCACAGGGTCTAGAAGCCACCCCACTCGATATCCATACATGGATTCTCCTGCGTACTTAAGTTTGCGCACTTTTTCATTAGAAAGAGATAGCTCCATGTGCTTTTACCCAACAGGTTTTCTCACATGGAGGAGATGCCCTGGATTTTTGGAGCTTCTTGAAAACAAGCTGCAATGGGAATCCTTGGCGGCAAAATCAAACTGTACCATATGCTGCATTGTCAGCTTTATGCAGCTCGATCAACAGCTATACTTCTGTATAGCAGTTGTCCACATAAAGGCTATAACGCTTATGAAGCAGTGATTGGACAAGCTCCTATACAGTCTTTGCTGTGATTCCAAACATGGAACAGCAACCTTCAGGATTTAGAGTGAAGCCCTTCCTTGTATACCCTCAAAGGGTGTATACATAACCAGTAGAGCTCTCACACAGCATGTACATTTTGATGCCATAATTAGCTCTTTTACTCGGTATGTACTGCCTGAACAGCAGCCTCCTTTTGTACGGGATCAAGCACTCATCAATATATTCTTTCCAGGAGTATAAATCTCTGGAAACCTGGTAAACTTTCCACAAAAGGCTGAAGGCTGATTTAGATTTCGGCAGGCGGGTTACTCCATCTCAACGGTGATGGATATCCCGTCCGCCGAAATCTAAATCTCATTGGAAATAATGGCATTTAGATTTGATACAGTAACCCGTCTGCCGAAATCTAAATCAGGCCCTGAATTTTGAACAACCTGTCATGGTCTAGAGGGTACTGGGGTAGTGCAGCAGAACTATTATTGAAATGCAGCATATACTGCAATCGCTAAAAATGATCTCTGCTTAAGACTGGTACAAAGCTGAGTGTTACCCAAACCACATGAGTAGACCAGTAAGACTGTAGTCTAGGTTTGTGCACTACAACTATTTTGAGCTTAAGGCAAAGAAATTTCTTCAGCTCCCCAAATGAAGTGGGAGTCCACCAGGGTGCCCTAGAATGAGACCCAAGAGTGTCTCCATGCTCCCTCAGTAACTGTTTGGCATGAAAATTCGTTTGGTGCACAATTTTATCAAGGGAGTCAACATCCAGAAAGAGGAGGACATAGTCAATAGGCAAAAATTTGCTGTACTGACTTTACATCCAGCATCTGCAGCAAAGGGAGGATTTGGGGCTGCAATAAAGTGGGGGCTTCTAAGAGAGCACTCTGTCCATTCTTGTCATTACACATGCCTGCTATTTGGGTTGATCTACCTGCTAGTATCTCTCCACTCAACAGACTGTGCTTGTGAAGGGACTTCACGACAGCCATGGCCATGTACTTCAGAATCACTGGAAGATGACTCATCGGATAGAACTCCATTGAATGAAAAATCAGTTGCAGATTCTACTCTATTTCCTCTATCCTGGATGCTGTCTCACTATCTGATTCTGCCTCAGAGCTGTCTTACATTATTTGTAAATTGGTGTATTGGTAAAGTCTGGGCCATCGTCACCCACAGAGACACCATCTCTAACTGTTAAAAACCTTGCTTCTAAATGACTTAGCCTTAAGTAGAAGGCAGAAGTATACTTCTTAATCAGTGGGTGTGTGCATCTGTGAGATGTGTGTAGTATAAAAATTAGAAAAGCAAAAAAGCACTTGGCTTTTTGATGCTGTGATCCAATGAACTCCTCTAAAAGACTTCTCCAAAGAGTGTGAAAATAGATAAAAACACAGAGCAGTACTTCCACTTGCCACATATGCAATACCACAACATACTGCAAGGGACGAGTGGTGCAACTCAGCGAGCAAAGTTACATCAAAAGGCTAGAAGGGGTAATGGATCCAATGTTTTTGTCCAACCTGTATGCCAATGAGGATAATTTAGGTATCACTTGTCCTTGGAATTGGGAATCCCCTTACCTATTGGTTCAGTAACAGTCAAAAGTGTACCAGGACAAGTAGTGGTATTTATGAGGTATTCGTAAGGTCCATATTCAGTGTCTAGTTTTATTTCAGAACTGGCAAGAATGAGGTTGGAAACTCTTAGCTTCTCCAAATTTATTTGGGGTCATAAATGACACGTGTTTCGCCCCCTGCGGCCCGTGAGCATTGTCAAGGCGTATAGTCAGAGGAAATATGAGGAAACATCACATGTCGACCGATTTGGACCAGGACGCTGGCGCATCTCGTGATCTTTCCTCATATTTCCTGAAAGTGAACGCGCTTTAAGAGTAGGGCTGGCTTTTAGCACAAAAAACACATCTGCAAGGCTCTCTAGATGTGGATTTGCATCAAGAACCAACTGTGGATGCATGGGAATGTCCATACATCACCAATGGAAGTCATCCCTGACACAAAAGCAACACAAGGCAGGACAATGCGCTGTTACTGTTTAGTGTTTTTTTTTACCAAGCAGCTCAAATTGCCATTTACGTTGCTTTGTAAAATCCAATCAAGGATTTTGTGGCAAGTAGGTGTGAAAAAAGTCATTTATTTATGTCCTTTTTTCATTATAATGAAATCAAAGGCTGCATCTAAAAAGTAGCCCACGTTTCAATAATGGGGCTGTTTCAAATTTGAAAAAACACACTGTATAAGTGTTTAGCATGATATAGTAGACTGCAGTGCTAAATTTGTAAAATATGAAGTCCAGGTGTTCAAATGTTTGTCGGAGGCCACACCCACTCCCCCCTGGCTCCACCCGACTTCCTCCACTAGCTCCACCCACTTCCTCTATTGGCTCCACCCACATCCTCAACTGGCACTGCTGAAAGTCAGATATAATACCCGATCTGAATTTCAGCAAGCGAGCCTTCCTTCAAGTAAGGTTCTGATAGGAGCTTCCCCTACCCTTTGAAAATATTGAAAAAGAGTAAATCAAAAGTGCATTTAAAGCACAATTTTGGAATAAATTAGCTAAAATGACTAATGCATTGAAAAGGGACACGTGAAATATTCCAGTGCTCTATGTGCCGATTTGGGAAAATAACAATACTGGGGTATGCCATTTGTAATAAGGGTGGGCATTAAACTTTGCTCCACCCGCGGAGTTGGTGGAGTTTGCCTACTCCGCACTCCGCTTGAAGCGGAAGTTTCGGGGACAACTCCGCCATTCCGGTTGCGAAGATTGCCGGCGCCCATCCCAAAATTTGGTACTGATTCAAGCATCACCCACGAAATAACACCCCTCGCCACACACAAAGTGCAGGAGCGCTCCTCATTGCGGGTGACAGATGTGTGGAAAGGAGCATGTAGGACTGAATTACTGCGTGACATAACATAGGCAGACATCAGTGGCCAATCGTAGCGTGGCAGAGTAGAACGGCTCACCACTCATTGCCACTTTTGCCAGTTTCTTCCCCTTCATAGTACCCCTATCCCGCCCCCACCCACCCAGCCTGATAACAGCACTAAGTCGCTGTTAGCCAAGGGTTTGCTCACCAGTGCTGACCCGGTCATACGAATCGCACAGTAGAGCTGCATCTGGCCTGGGCACAGAATCCCGGGCATTCCATTTAGAGTCATCCACGAAAGAAGGGTCAGGCAACCCGTTCACTGACGGAAGTGTAAAACGCTTTTCAAATTGCAAGTTGGAACTACTAAGCAACAGACAAACATTCAACTCACGAATCACAAGCCATCATACAGTATGTAATGCTCCGCAGACAGTGAATAGCAACGACTGTTCTGCTAGCCAATCACTAAAACGCATACTGTATTGGTTGTGAACGAGCTTTACTGCAGCTTTACTAGGGAATAGGCGCCAAGTTATAAGGGTTTGATTTAAATTGAGACCCTGCAGTGCAATAGGATTTCCCCTGGGTCTCCCTTTAGAACAAGAAGAAATACGAAGAGGAGATTTGCGTTACTCTTCAGGGCTCACGTGGCTAATGCTGCTGTCGCCATTGCTCAGCGGGAAGAGGTCTGTACTGAGCAGAATCAGCTGCTCACATCTCCGGCCTGCTGCATAACAACAACGGAGCAGAAGGACACCCCAGCAACAGCACAAGACAGGCTCCCACCAAGACTTCCTCCAGCAGACCAGCGGGCAAACAGAAGAAAGGCACCAGTTAATGGGAGGAGAATGTGGCACACTGGTAGCCTGTGCCGTGCCCATGACAGATATTGCTGGCCACACAATGGTACCATTGGACAGGTAAGAGCGCCACTTTCTGGTTGATATGTGAGATTTGTTGGAAGACTGCTGATGTACCCGTATTAAAGAATGATGTGCTGCTGATTACACTAGCTCCGCAGAACTCAGCAGAATCTGCGGAGTTTTCATTTAACTCCGTGTAATTGTGGGTCATGAGTTCAACGATATAACTTTTACATATCTTATGTGACAAAATGAACCAAAATGTCCTGAAAACACTCTAAACAGATACATTGAATAAATCATGCAATGCACTTGAATGAGTCACTTTGTCACTTCCCTTAAAGCGATTAATTTTGGAGAAAAAAATAAAAAAAATATGATTACCAATTGGGTTTGCTACTATAACTTACTCCCCTGGAGCAATATGTGTGCATTTATTAGAAATTTAGAATATAAAAAGCATGGACCTTAACTGGCATTTCCAAATGTAGTTCTGTATCACAAGACAGAGATTACAAAAGAGGCATACGTTCAAAATAATACAATTTAATTAAAGATTTGTATCTTAACCTAAAACACAGAATGATGTCATCTCCCAAAAAAAGTCCAAAAGAAACTGGCTAAAGAAGAGGTAGTGGATGGGCAGCTTGAATTCGACCACATGTCAAGGCATTCCTATTGGTGCAAAATGACCACAGTGCCATACAAAATATAAATATATAAAGACAAAATAACTAAATAATATATATATAAATACAAATAAATACACATAAATACATGTTCTAAAGTGAAAAAAGAAAAAGCTAATTAAGTCTTATAAATACAAAATAAATAAAATATATAAAATAGAACAATAAATATAATATCCAAACAAGGAAGACACATAAATATAACAAAATATTACATACTTTGACACTGTCAATAAAGTGTTATAAATGCAAATAAATAACATATATAAATTAGAACAATAACCAAATATCCAAACACGATACAGCCTAACTTTTTAACTTATTCAAAACGTGCAATGGCACGTTTTGTCATTTGGACTGAGTTAGCATCTATTTTTCCAGAAAAGCCCACAAACTGTCTAAATTGCATGTGCATTCCAAGTCTTCCTCTTTCCTTGCTTTACTCCTAGTATCATCAGCCCCTCTTCGTCCTTTTGCAAGCCATGACTGAACATAGGGGATGGGGTTGAATCTCTTAAAAGTTGGGCCAACAAGATTTAGAAACATTAAAGAAGATGTTGTTTCAGTCAGCAATGATGCTCTTGTAGATGTGCACATAAGATTCATTTGAGAAAAGCCCCGCTCACATTCTGCAGTACTGATAGCAATAGTATGTAAGGCCTTGAACTGCCTTTTAATTTATTTCCCTCCAGATTCCTTATACTCTCTGTGAGCACGTATGGTTTCTTGGCTGGCAATGTTGAATCTTTTACACAGAGACTCAATATCACTTTCACCATAAAGAGTAGGTAGTTCATCAGGCCAGTACTGTTTGTATAAAACTTTAATTTCCCTAATCAGTATATCACACTCAGCCTTTTTGTCAGTAGAATTAGTACCTCCTGTAAACAACAAACGATGTCTTAAATTTTCTGCAAGGCTGCAAAAACATTGTCCCTGTCCAATTATTTTGTCAGTGGCCTTTCCTTTGTGCAGCACCACACCTTGGAATATATTTTCTTCTGTGGCTTTTTTACACTGTGAGAAGTGATTCTCTTGCCTGTCTACCATGGCTTCAAACACCGCTATTTGCTGACAAATAGCTCTATGAGCATCAATGATTGTAGAGTCACGTTTCTATAACTTAAGTGATAACTAGGATTGTTCCTGAAGAGCATCATACATGAGGCCAAGATTAGCAACAAACTGGATAGATGAGAACCGCCTTTCTAGGCCTTTGTACATATTTCGTGTTAGACTGTCACGGGAACCTTCATCAGCTACACTAGTAAAGTGCTTGTAGAGAGAAGGATAAGCATTCCAAATAGCCTCCACTGTCCTGAAGCTTGATGCAACCCAGCGAATATCTAACACTCTACCTTCTTCTGCAAAGCTGAATGTCAAGAGCTTCTGCATATTCTTTTAGCTCTAAACGGTTTTTAACAGATGTGGCAAATAGAGAATATAGCTTATCAAGTACGTTTTTGAAATGATTTGTAGCACCAATATCTTTCATGACATCATGAACTGCAAGTTCCAGACGATGTGCTGAGCAGTTCCAGGCTACAATACTGGGAGAGATTTTTTCTTGCAACCTCTTTAAAACACCGCTGTGGCAGCCAAACCTCACTGAAGCTCCATCACAGGCAACTGAAACCAGGCATTTGGAGAGAAAGTCCTCAGTTATGTTAACTGGATCCTTTTTTAGTGCAGATAGTAGACTGTTTGCTATGCCGTCAGCTGACAAATCACTCAGCTCAATAAAAATATTAGCTGGGGATTCCATGCCAGGTAGCTGTATTCACATGTACACAATTAAAGAACTTTTCCTATTTAAAGCAGTGGCGTCATCTAGTAAAAGACTTTGGGGAAAGTTCAAATATTTTGGCAAATATCTTCCTCTTCATTTCTGAGGATATGTGGCATTGTATGTTTGAGCAAGCTACATTGGAGTGCAAAATTCGCCCCATATCTAATCCATTCAACTGGTGGCAGTCTATCTCTGTTTCGAAACCATACGCTAGCCTGTTTCACTTTGCTTCCTTATAAGCTACCTGGAATATTCTGGCTGTTGCTGACAATTGTACAGATTGAGCTTTTGCAATTGCTTGCAATAAAGAATCTTTTTTAGCGTTTCCAAGATTTTTAAAGTTGCAACATGAGCCTTGGTTTGTGCATGCTTTGCAATCTTTTTCCTCAATGATTTCTGCTGTTGGTCTATATTGTCTTGTTACTTACCGGTAATCTTCATTACCCCGATTAGGGTCCTCCCCGTCCCAGTCCTTACTACGTGAGGCAGTCCTGCCTCCACCCAGCCAATCACAACGCCAGTATTTTAATATTACATAAGCCCCGCCCACCTACCGCCATGCCTGTTATCAACAAGACTCCGACACAAACACAGCGGGAGGGAGGGAGGGAAGAGGACTGGGACGGGGAGGACCCTAATCGGGGTAATGAAGATTACCGGTAGTAACAAGACATTACCCCCTCATGGGTCCTCCCCGTCCCAGTCCTTACTACGTGAGGAACTCACAAGCAGAGAACCAACAAAAAACGCAGGACACCAGGGATCCATGCAAAGTACAAAACTTTAATCAAGAAATGATTAACGAACAGCAGCGTTCAAGACGCCAACAGAAAAACTGTCAGCAGAGGCATGTAAAACATCAAGCCGATAATGCCGCACAAAAGTGTGATGGGACTGCCAGGTGGCTGCCCTACAAATCTCCTGGATAGAGACCCCCGCCGCCTCAGCCCAGGAAGCAGACACAGAACGCGTCGAACGGCCCTGCACCTGAGACGGAGGAGGCAGATCCAAAGACCTATAAGATTGGCAGACCGCCAAACGCACCCACCGACTGATCGTGGAAGTGGAAACCTTCTTCCCCTTAGCCACACCCCCACAGGAGACAAACAGGGAAGGAGAAACCCGAAACCCCAGGGAACGTTGGAGGTAAATCTGGAGAGCCCTGCGAACATCCAAGGAAGGGGGAACAAGGGAATCCCCCACAGTAGGCAAATCAGGAAGAATCACCTCCTGTTGCAAATGAAATTTGGAAGAAACCTTAGGCAGGAAAGCCGGATCAAGCCGCAAAACGACCCGATCCTGCAGGAACTGCAAATAAGGAAACGAAATGAGCAAGGCACCCAACTCACCCAACCTGCGAGCGGAGGTTATGGCCAGCAAAAAGCCACCTTAGCGGACAGCCACAACCAATCCGCCTCCAGCAAAGGCTCAAAGGGGCAACTGCAGACCCCGCAAAACAGTGAGGCAAATCCCAAGAAGGAACGAGCACAGGAGAGACCGGCCGACGAAGCCGAAAACTCCGAAGAAGCCGACTGACCAATGGAGCAAGAACCTCCAATGAGGCCCCAGGACCCCTACAAGCACGGACCGCCGCCCACTGAGCAGACAAAGTGGAAGGGGAAAGGCCCAACAAAAAACCATCCCTGAGAAAATCCAACACAGAAGCAGGATCCCCCAGCACAGGATCCACCCCATGGGAAGAACACCAAGAGACAAAAGAACCCCAATGTCGACCATAGCACTTAAGGGTCGAAGGGCGCCGCGATAACTGAATGTCACGAGCCACCACAGAGGAACAGCCCAAAGACTCCAACGTCAACCGCTCAAGAGCCAAGCCGTCAGCTGCAAACGGCGAAGACAAGACAGAGACAGGAGCGGAAACTGAAGAGGAGCCGGGCACAAAGGAAGCCGGACAAACCGACCCTCCGCCAGCCGCCACAGGAGAGGAAACCAAATGCGGCGAGGCCAGAAAGGAGCAATCAACAGGACCGAAACCCTCTCCCCCGAATCTTCTGCAGCACCCTCGGGAGGAGGGAATAGGAGGGAACGCATACAGAAGGCCCGAAGGCCAGGGAATTGATAGAGCATCCACCGCCCAAGCCTGAGGACACAGCACCTCCGAACAAAACCGGGGTAGAAGAGCGTTGTGAGGAGAGGCAAAGAGATCGATCCAGGGAGTCCCGAACCGAAGACAAAGGGACTGAAACAGAGGAAGAGAGAGATGGTACAGAACAGAGGATGGAAGGTTGCGGCTCAAAGCGTCCGCATGAAAATTCAACTGTCCCAGAATGTACACCGCCCTCAAGGCCAACAGATGAGATTCCGCCCAAGCACAAATCAAGGAGGCCAACAGGTTCAGAGACGCGCACCTCGTCCCCCTGACGGTTCAAGTAACAACGAGCCACCTGATTGTCGGTACGAACCAACAGATTCGACCCGTGGAGATGAACCTGAAAGAACTGCACAGCCTCCCAGACGGCCGCCAACTCCCGCCAGTTTGAGGAACGGGCGCTGTCCCCCGAGACCACCGACCCTTCGCTTCCAAGGACCCCAAGGTGGCCCCCAACCCCAAAGACTGGCATCCGTAGTCAACAGAAGGGGAGGGGAAGACAAAACCGCACCCCCTTCTCCAGATTGGGAGTGCAAAGCCACCAGTCCAAGTCCAGAACCAGAGCAGGAGAAAGAGGAACCAGAGTCTCGTAATCCGCCCGGGAGGGGTCCCACCGAGCCAACAGATGAGTTACCAAGGGTTTGAGATGGAGGCGAGCCCAAGGAACCACAGCAGTGGTTGCAGCCATCAATCCCTGGACCCGCAACCAAACACGAGCCGGGGCAGAGGGACGGCTTAAGAGATCCCGCAACAGAGTCTGTAAGGAAAGGATCCGAACAGGAGGGAGAAACACCGCCCCCAGAGACGTGTCGAACAGACCCCCGATGAACTGCAGCCTCTGAACAGGATCCAGATGAGACTTGGCCAGATTCACCTTGAAACCCAGCTCCTGGAACAGGGTCAGCGTAGCCTCCACCGCCAGAAGAGCCTTAGGAAAGGAGGAAGCAGAGACCAAACAATCATCAATATAGGGAAACACAGAGAAACCCCGACGTTGCAAAACCCCCACAGCAGGAGCCAATACCTTGGTAAAAGTCCTGGGAGCAGTGGAGAGGCCGAACGGCAGAACCTGAAACTGGAAATGCCTCCCTTGAACAGCAAACCTCAGGAACCGCTGACTGGCAGGATGGACCGGAACGTGAAAATAAGCGTCCTCTAAGTCCAGAGACGCCAAAAAATCGCCCTCCTGGATGAGGGGAATGACGGACTGCAACGTGACCATCCGAAAATGATCCAACCGCACCAATTTGTTCAGGGAACGGAGATTCAATATGGGGCGGAAGGAACCATCGGGCTTTGGAACCAGAAACAGATGGGAATAGAACCCCAGGCCCACTTCTTCCACTGGAACCGGCACCACAGCCCCTTTCCGTAACAACATGGCGACGCCGGACAACATGGCAGAGCGCCGCACGGGGTCTTTTGACAACGGGGTAACCAGGAAACAATCCAGAGGGGAGGGCCCCGGAAGGGAATCTGGTAACCCCACTCGATGACAGACAAGACCCACTGGTCGGAAATCAGAGCTGACCAACGGACCAGAAACAAACGGAGACGAGCCCCCACAACGGCATAGTCACTTCTGTCCTGCACCAGAGGGAGGCTGTTGTTGCTGCTGCTGCTGTTGTTGCTGAGGCCGGGATTTATAATGGTACGCGGCCCCCGACCACGGGCCCGACCACGAAAGGGCTGAGAAGACAAAACCCCTTGAAACCCCTGCTTCTGAAAGAAAGACCTTTTCTTAGGAGCAGGCTGAAAAGACTTCAACAACTTCTTTTCCTCCGCTGAGCGCTGCACCATCGTATTCAAAGCATCCCCAAAAAGACGGGGACCCTCAAAAGGCAGTTTATGGACTAAGGCCTTCTGTGCAGCCTCAAGACGCCAAGGTTTTGTCCACAGAGACCTCCTTCCAGCCACCGCCGCCCCAGCAGCCGAGGAGAAAGCCCACAAAGAATCAAAAGTGACATCCGAGAGGAATTGTGCCAACACCTCCATTTGAGCCAACACAGGAGTAGGGTCCCCCTGATCCTGAAGACAGTCAAACAGTGTCTCGAAATCCTTAAGCAGGACCTGCGAAGCATAGGCCGCATAAGTGCTAGCACGTATCCCAAAGTGAGAAGCGGCGTAAGAACGCTTGAGAGCAGACTCCACCTTACGCTCCACCGGGTCTGAAAGGGAAGCCTCCTCCGAGGACAAAGAGGAAGAAGAGGCGGAAGCCATAGAGGACAAAAGAGAATTAACCTTTGGAATCGCAGGAAACTGGGAATCAAAGTCCGCCAAGCGATACCGCTTCCCCAGGAATCGCGGAATACCCTGCTTATCCACCTCAAGCCACTCCTTTGCGAGGATATCCTTCAGGACATCATGGAAGGGGAGGTCATCCACCACAGAGGAACTATATTGAGCGTAAAATCCCTCCTCAGCCAGGGATTTAGGGTCAAACCCAAGCACCTCTCGAATATGGACCAGCATGTCAGAAAAAACCTTGCCCCGGACGTACTTTCCCTTAGGGGAAATGTCCATGTCGTCCTCATCATCCTTAGCCCGCTTAGCTGCAGGCTCCAGCAGCGCAGACTGGACCGCAGAATCAATCAAGTCCTGTAAATCCGCCCTAGAAATCTGCAAGACGTCATCCTCCTGCAGATCCTGAACATTATGCTGCTTCGAAATCGCCTTAGCAGGCACAGGTGAAGAAGCCCCTTCACTCATGGCGAGAGATCCAGTGTCAAACCAACAGGAACTCACCACACAATCAAAGGAAGTGCCCAGCAACCTCCAATAAATACTGCCCCCAATCACCCAATCACGCAAAAGGTGAGTGAAATAAAAAAGGGCAGCCCTGTAGTCTCCACCCACAGCCATAGATCAAAGGACAATGGCCGCGGGGGCCGGACGCTGCACGAGAGCCCCAGCGCCGGAACGACCCGGGGCCAGGAAACCACAAAACTCCCCGCCCCAGCCCAGCACATGAACGGGGAGCGTCCCTGACCCCAGAACAGGAGCGTGGTCGACCGGAAAACCGGAGCGGCCGCGCCGACAACAAGAAAAACAATGCAGAACACAAAACTGCAACTTCAAACACTCACGGCACCGTCCTGAAGAAAATCCAGACCAGGAAACAGGAACCGGGAGCACCAGCGTTCCGACCGTCCGTCGGAGCAGAAAAAAAACAGGCATGGCGGTAGGTGGGCGGGGCTTATGTAATATTAAAATACTGGCGTTGTGATTGGCTGGGTGGAGGCAGGACTGCCTCACGTAGTAAGGACTGGGACGGGGAGGACCCATGAGGGGGTAATGGTGCCATATGCCTTCACAGTAAACTCAGTCCATTCTTTGGACAATTTCATTCTCCTGGATTTCTCAGCACCAAGATTACGTGCTTTGAGAACAGCCAAGTTTAGGGCCTTTAACAATTAACCACGGATGCATGCTTTTGATAAATATTTTTTGGTCATGTTTCCAACCTTGAGGAAGAATGCCTTTCCCAAAAACTCTGGCTGAATGTGGTTTAAGTGATAATGTGTCAAACTGCTTGCTAGTGCTTGGCATTTCCTCTGTCTAAATCTACACAGCATGATGCTGCTCATCTTTAGTAAGAGGACTATCTTGTGTCTTTCCTTCTCCAGGGGTGATAACACTGCTGCTAGTAATGGTGTCACTCTCATCTAGTGCCTTTCCTCGCACTTCATCATCTTTCTTGTTCCCTTCATCCATTGTAAGTACATGGTCTTTTCTAGCAAGTTTGCTAGCAGGCTCCTCATCATCTTTGGGCTTAACTTTTGTGAAGTAGCTTGAAATCTTCTTCTGTCCAGTGTGTGACATTCTAGGGAAGCAAAGTGAAAGAAGACATGGTAGACATGTGTGAAGTGTGAAGTCAATTTATCTAAGGAGCAGGCAAAGTTCTGAACAAGCATAATATTTATTTGCATTTGCACCAAATACATTTCTGCATCTGCACATCTATTACTATGACTGATTAAAAGTACAACCCAAATGGATCCTACTTTGCCTACCCAAATTCAGGCCTTTTACAATTCATACCCCTGTCCTTCAGCGCTCACTTGAAAGACACACAAAGGGGCTTATTTACAAGCCCCTTGCGCCACCCGTACGTCACTTTTCCCATGTCAAAAATGACGCAAAAGTGGCGCAAGGTGCTTGTAAATAAGCCCCAAAGTCTTTACTGTTTGTCTCACTTTTAAGCTTTGACTTCTAGTATTATTACAAAAGCAGAGTGCGGTGGCAGTGTGCAGAGTTAGTTACACATTGCGATTCACAACAATAACAACTAATTGACGCTCAGAGCCAGACTGGGAACCCAAAGCAGCCCTGGCAAGTTTTGTTAGACCAGCCCCCATACGGTGCATAGCGAGTGCCTAATGACTGCTAGAGTGGTTTTGGGGGGGATTCTCCCCTCAAGAAAAATTTGTAAAAAGAACGATCAAAATGGTGCACAACACATTTTTTATTACATATTTAACTGTTTTAACTTTCAAAGCATAGTAAATTGTAAATGATGACCTGACATAAGTACCCAGGGGCCAGAAAGCATGGAAATGTCACACATAAGCACCCATGCCATAAACCATGGAAATGTCACACATAAGCAAGCACTCAGGCCACAAACCGTGGAAATGTCACACATAAGCCCTCAGGTCAGAAAGCATGGAAATGTCACATATAAGCACGTAGGCCAGAAAGCATGGAAATGTCACACATAAGCACGTAGGCCAGAAAGCATGGAAATGTCACAGATAAGCACCCAGGCCAGAAAGCATGGAAATGTCACACATAAGCACCCATGCAATAATCTGTGGAAATCTCACACATAAGCATCCAGGCCAGAGCTAGGCCATAAACCATGGAAATGTCACACATAGGCATCCATGATCCAGGCCATAAACTGTGGAAATGTCATGTATAGTCATCCAGCCTGGGCCTGTACATATGCCCCCATGATTGTAATGGGGCCTCCCCTTCCCCCAGGAAAACATTCTTTTATGTACAAATATCATTTATTTTGTCCCATTACCTCATATCTACAGATTTTTGTTTTTTTGGTTCTGTTTGGAACAGCTTGGCTCTCTCTTGTATGTCTGTTCCTTGTATTGCACATTAACCGAGCATCAGCTCTATATTGTACACTCTAGAGATATTGGCTGACGCATTATCCCTCCTGGGGATGGGAGAGCTCGACTTGAGGATCCCTAGCGGTCTTAAGTTCAAGAATCACCCAATCCCACTGTGTACTAGATGTTCCTCACTATCCCTGCAGTGTATAAGACTTTCTCCTAGATTGTCCCTTTATCCCAGGATCTGCCTTCTCCGTCAACAGCTGCAAGTGAAGCCAAATCACAGTTAATGTCAATGCTAGCCTGCTGGTGGGATTTCAGATGTTTCTGGGTTTTAAGATCAGCATATGGTCAGTACTAGCCCATACCAAGGGATACACACCCCTCGGAGGCTCAGGTTCAGCTTATGGTCTGTGCTAATCAAACGGCATTTAATGCTAACCCTTAACAAGAGATCTGGATGCATCTGGGGAGCAAGTGGAGCAAAAGGTCAAACAGGTGCAGATGCATCTAGGGGTCAAGATGAGCCAATGGTCAAAGCAAGTCCGTGCCGAGGGATACACATGAATGTGGGAGCTCAAGGTCAGCTAATGGTCAATACCAGCCTGAGTGAAGAGCACAGGTGCATCTGGAGGTTCAATCTCAGTTTAGGCAAATCCTAAACTGCAGAGGGTGTGCAGGAGGGTCCAGGTGATCAAGCTCACTTTATTGTCAAAGCTGAACTGTTTAACAGTGCAGGTGCACCAGCGTGGGGACGCGCTCAGTTTACACCAAACATCAAATGCAGAAGGGGGGGTCAGATGAAATTGGGGCTCAAGCTCAATTTATAGTCAATATAAATCTGTGGAGAGGGGGGAACAGTCTGAGCTTTTGATTATCACTGCCTCTCCAATTTTTCCATTGCATCTGCCTTTGGGGCTGGGTGGGTGCCTCATCCCTGTTTTCAAGATGTTAGTTGCAGGACAGGTCCTCTAACCCCAACAGGCGGGAAGACCAGCCCATGCGTGTTGGCCTATATGGAGCACCTACTCAAGCGAGTTAAGCACGATATAGGTACACCTTTCTCAGACTCCTTCACAGACTAATTTTTCTTATGTTTAATGGTACTGCAAGTCCATAAAAAGTAAAAACTCTTCATAAGAGCACCAGCTGAGTTGGTCCAATGCAGGAGAAAAGTGCCCTGACAATGCTTTAGACAACAGTTCACTAAAGACGCTCAAGCCTGAAAAACTTGACAGACCAAAAACCACCCAGGAGGAGCCATAGCATGGGTGCGACAAACTTGCATCCGGCATGCTCTTCTCCTCTGGAACAGATAGGAAGTTTTAGGACTTAGCTAAGCCAAGCTCTTACTAGGGTGTTTTTTATGAAGAATAATTTCAAAGCAATGGTACATTTTGTCACCTGTCCACCCACCTTCTGCAGGGCAGCCTAATTCGCTCATGGCCCAGCCTTCCCATATGGCTCACTCACTGTCACTATAAATAATACTTTCGGAGAGACACTACTATAGAGAAAAAACTGGTTAGAGAAATACTGTCACAGATAAATATCTGAATAGAAACCTAAACAATTCGGTAACATCAGAAAGATCCCTAAAGCAAAACTGCTGCAACAAATTCCTTTACACTAGAAACATATTTCAGTCACTCTCCTCTAACTCGACCAGTGCTAAACCTAATCCAGTCCCTAGCTTTAAAATGGAACTTAACGCTAACAGTTGCACACACACAACTGCTTATGGCACCCCAAAAAGCTGCTTGTCTGACAGGAATTATTGCTTTACTTTTTTCAGCTCAGCCTTTTTTCTATTTATTTAAAGCCAGAATTTAAGGATGATGACAGTCTTTTTCTAATTCACTATCATTTGGAATTCTCCGCCAACACTAGTTTTAAAGGTAGGGTGAGGTGATCTGCCAGGTATGTATGTGCAAAGACTTACGCATCATTCGTGTCTGCCCTGTCAGTAATCTTGTAGTCCACACCTTGCCTTGCCTTCTGCCGCTACATTGCTTGTTGGAGTTCATGTTTTAATGAGAAATAGTTTCTGGGACATTGTTCCTCCTTAAAATTGAAGAGTGATGGTGAGTGGGTTGAATGACATGCTAATTTTACACCCACAGTTTCTGCACTAACATAGCTTTTATGCTTTTGTGGTGGAACTCTCCTAAATAGCGAGTACATCGCAAAATCAATTTTGTTGCAAAACTACAGTGCTGTAACAATTAACATATGTTCTTTGTTGTGAAATCACACTTCTGTGCTCCAGTCAGTATTTTTTGTGTCAAATGACTCAATATCCTTTTGAACATCATTTTGAAACTCGGTTGTAAAATGCAATCTCCCAAAAGTGAGCACGCACAGCCTTGCCATACCATTCAATTCACTGAGAAAAATAAGCACTTCTTCTTGTGCCACCACGCAGAGGATCGGCCTCTGAGGAGGCGTCTGTGACCGTGAAGGTTCAGGTCAACCTGGAGAGAGAGGCCTTCTTTCCCTCTCACCACCCGACGAATATCCTGTTCACTGCAGAGGGCCAGTGCGTACATATAGTAATGTGAGGCGGCATCCTTACTGCGCACCATTAAGTTTTGCCACACTGTAAAAAAGTGCAAAAAAATTGTTTTTGCAGGTGGATGGGGAGCGATCTAATTGCAAAATCCACTTATGTCTACAGCTCCAAAAATCCTTGCACCTGACCGTTCCCGGCCAATTAACTGGTTTATGTCCAGTTCCTGGAAGCAGGGTTCTGCAGAGGTGGGCGTCCTACCCTCAGACTGGGGGCACTCTAGCCTGGTGGTGCACGGCTAACCCTGGAACGGAAAGGCATGAGACTTGCATCTGTGCTGGAACCATTTGTTGCAAGAAATCAAAGTAACCTCCTACAGTGACATTTAGCAGCAGAAAGCTATTTCACAAGGGAGAGAATTAACGGCGGTCATTTAGACTCTACGGATTCTGCCAGTAGTTCCCGTTTTTTTTTTTGCAGTGATCCTGACTAGAAACTAAACTCAAATGGTGCTCGCTTGTGTTTTGGGTGCTCTGCTCCCACCAACTTTTATCAGGTGATCAAACAGTGAGAGTAAAACTTTAAAAAAAAAGTCAATTGAAACAGTGCCGGTACTACTGATGGGCATTATTCTCCATTATTAGTCCTGGTGCCTGCTGTAAAGTGTAATTTGTGCCAGAGAGTTTTTTCACTCACATTTTACCCTCGTAAAGCCCTATATGTGCACTGCTAGTGCTAACATATTTCACAAGGCGCCCGCTGTGCTTTAAGCTCGGAATGGACAGGCGCACATGTCAGCGGGTAAACAAGAAAGGGTTCATTCTAACACCACTCCTGAGGTAACCCGGCACGCACAATATTTCTTGTCTTGCTTGCTCAACACAATGATCAGTTTTCCGTTTCGTTGCTTGTCTTCCTCGCATGTTACCTCCGGGCCTTGCCCTCTCCTCAGGTGATCCCGTGGAGTCTTTCTATGTGCAGGACAGTGTCTGCTGCAAGCTTTAGACATGACATTACAGGTGAGGCTGTGGCGAGTTCACGAGTATCTGTTCTTAATAATGACGTCTGTGTGCACCCGCGCCCGGCTGGGCTGGTGCAAGGCTGCTGTGATGTCCAGTCCTCCCTTTTGAGGTCGAGCCTAGCGCAGCGCGCATGGGCTGCTCTATGGGGAGGCCTCTTGGAATCACTCTAGACTTTCTCGAAACTTGTCCGTGTGGTTTTTCAACTTCCACATATTCTATTGGCCTTTGCGTGTAGCTTTCAAAAATGAAAGCACGCAATTGGCCAAAGGCAGGTGCATGTCCCACCTTTTCTGTACATTTTCACTCCCACGGTATCCAGCTGTCGGGAGCGAGCAGCGGGGCGCAGGGTGCCAGCTGCATTCCTCGTCGTGGATCATTAAAACCAGCGCGGTCGCTTTCAGTTTAGCGTCCCTCCCTCCTCTCCTTCTGCCCGCAGCCTCTTGACCTTCTCCAGCAGTTTCACATCCGTATTCTCTCACTTCCACCTCTTTTCTCGGTTTGATTTCCCTTTACATCTTCAATTAATGCCCCCATACGCCTTCCCCTTACCCTCATTCCCCCTGCCCACTCATGTTAACTCAGTCTTTACTTCCGCTCACAAATTCCTACCTCGGCTCTGCCTTGCCCCCCCTCGGCTTCCCTCTATCCCCCTAAGTTCTCTCTCACCCCCACAGCCGTAGATGCTTTCCTCGCCCACTTCACAACCCCTAACTTCCCCTCCCACGTCGCTTCTACGAAACCACTCCGCACTACCCTTTTACCCCTCACCCTGAAAATGTATTCTAACTCCCTTCCACACATTCCCTCCCGCACTCCATTTCGCTGCCCTCCCGTACTCATTGCCCCCGACACTCCAATTCTTTGCTTAAGTCCTATCTTGCCTCCACAACCCTCACTGGGTCTCCATCTCACTTCCACGTCCCTCCCCTTGTGCATTTACCCCCTCCTTTTACTCTCCGCCCCATCCTCACCGCCCTACTTCGCCTCCCTCATTCCTCATCTCCTCCTTTACCGCCTCCCCACATCCTTCATAGCCACGCCCATTCCTTCACTCACCTTCACCCTCTTTACTCTCCATTCCCTGTTCCACCAGCCATCAATCACCCCTTCTTGCCCTCATTCATCCCCAGCTCTCTTCCACTAAGATCCACTCATCCCTTTCTCCCCCATCATACTAACTTACTCCACGCTCACTCATTTCTTCACCCATTCTGTGTCCTCGGTGTTGTACGTGTAGCACGTGCTCCGCGTTTACCTTGTATTGTGTGCTTAACTCTGTGTACTCTCTTCTACTGGTACTTGATTTACGTGTACTCGGATGTTTCTATGTCTTTTCACCGTTTTTAAACGCGCTACCACCACCTGAATGACTTCCATATCGACCTTGCAGCATGTACGTGTACTCTGTGTGGCAGTCGTGTGCGCGTGCTTTGTGCTCGGCATGTTTTCTGTGCAATATACTACTACCTGGTATTTCATGGCCTGCCTTGTTCTGTGGTCTCGGTGCTGTACATCTACCTCCCTCTTACCTGTGTTTTACATGCACCCTTTCTACCCCGCGCTTTGCGTACACTAAGCTCTAAGTATGCATTGCCACAACAGGGCCCTACTGTGAACTCTGCTGTGCATATATTTTACAACATATTGCCATGTGCTCCATGTGTGGTGTATATTCTGTGTTCTACACTTACTCTGTGCTATACACACATGCACTGTGCTCACCTTACACCATGTTTCCCAGGTTTTACATGTATTTGTGCTCACTGCAGGGGACTGTGTTCGACCTCATGGTCACAGGTCCAAATCCCGGCATATTCACTCAGCCTTTCATCCTTTTTGAGGTCGAGAAAATTATTACTATTGAGTTGGGTAACCAATAGACGTCTGTTATTCAGCGCCAAGATGCCCCTTTGCGGGTGAAAGTGCGCTTTACAAATACACGTTATGTTATGTTACTATGATGAACTGTCCCCACCTAACAATAAAAACTATAACAAAAAAGCATTAGAACAGGCAGGGAAAAATTGACAGCATTGCATAAACAAAAAAAAAACTAGAACACATTTTTGGTGTTAATTCTGGTTTTAATAGGGTACTTCAGTTGTATATAATGATTTCTAGGTTATATATAAGGTGACAAAAATGGTTATAACACTTTTTTAATTATAACTTATAACTTTTAAACATGCTGCACAACATTCATAATGCTCTACAACACATATTAAAAATGTTAACAAAGCCAATAGCTCTGTCTAAACACTTATAAGGCCCCAAAGGCGAGACCTATTGGCTATGCCAATGCTTGTTGAATCCTGCTATGAAAGTTTCCCTCCCGTGGTGCTGGTCTCAGACCCCTCTCACTCTTCCAGTCTAAACACTGCTGCGCCTTAATTCCACCACAGAGAAAGCAACCAGAAAGAGATGGGAGACGAGTTATTATACCAACCAAAATAGATTTGTTTATGCGCAGTACCCGCTCAGTGAAGACGGCTAAATATAAGTAGGGAGTGCATCAAAACAACAATGGGAGAGTAGAAAACCAGTAATTAAACTGTGATAGATAAGCAGTTTAAAACCAGATAGTCTGACATGTGGGTGGGCAGAGTCTTTACAACTTTATCAGGGATTCAGGCCCGAAGGGCAGGGCCCTGCCCTTCCAGCCTCCTGCACACGGTGCCCTGCCCGGTGCCGGTCACATGCTTGCTCGGGTCTCAGTTCAGCTTAATCATACGTACAGTACAGTCACCACACTCGAGAAAAAGCAGCGTTGGATGGTTTGGTGTTTTACAAATTGCCCAACAATGTATCTTCTCATCCGCTCAAATGGTACACCTACAACTGACAGTGGCACTAATGGTACCTTGGTTTTAACTAACCCTGGGCGGAGTTCACGTAGTCGCGCTACGCTGAGTTCTGCAAAGTGGTAAAAAACTCCGCGAGCTACGCAGAATTCCGCGAGCACACGGAGTTGCTTATTCCGCCCGTTCGCGATGCGTTTTTCCTGTTCGGGAACGCGTATTGCGTGTTCGGGACGCTGTTTGCGTGCTCGGGGGGAAATATCTCGCGAACTTGCCCATGCGGTCGCCAATGGGCGTGGCCATCTTGTTTTTCATTTGTCCTGCCCGTTCGCAATGCGTATTTCCTGTTCGCGAACACGGATGTCCGATGGCGCGTCCGAATTACGTGTTCGCGATCGCACACTCCCGCGGGATCGCGTGGCCAGCTACCAAAATCTCGTGGCACACGCGAACGGATAGGAAAACTCGTCGGCGAACGCAGAGATCCCGGTAAGTCGCTACCGTGCGCACGAAAACGCATTTTGAAAGCGCGAACAAGGGAAAAACTCTGCTACGACGCGGATCGCGGAGTTTTTGGTAACTCCGCGTTCTACGCGGAACGCCTGAGTTACCAAAAATCCGCAAACTCCTCAAGCGGAGCGGATTTTACCACCCAGGCTTAGTTTTAACTCCTGACTTACACTCAGTAGACAAGTGGAAATGGTTCTACAGAACCTCTCTGTATCTCTGTGCATCCCTGCCCAGTATATTAGCAGTTCCAACATAGCCTGGGTTTTTCTAATGCCCAAGTGCCCTGCTAAGAGCACTTTGCATTTCTGTGCACTCATGGAACAACTAGTCTTTTGCTAGCACCTGGCTCCGGTGTAAAGCACTGTAAAGCAGTCCATTCTCCCAGTCATCATTATATATTCCAATCACTCTTTTGCTGATGTGTTCCTAAGCTCGCTTTCTAAGTCTCAGAGGTGTAGGGCACTCAACTTGTGCCTTCCAAATTTCTCCTGGGTGGGCCCTACAGTAAGTAGCTAAGAGCCCCTGTAGCTTTAGCAGTGACCCAGACTTCAACACTTTGACCACTTTGGGTATCTCATTCTCCTCTCCATCTGCAGCAGGGGTGACAGATACCACAGCCAGTTCCTTCCCAGAGGTGTTCTCATCTGCTTACTACCTGTCACAATGTGCCAAGTCCACTAAGTGAGGACTCTCAAGTAGAAACCAAAGCTGACCAATTCCCCCCTCACGTCATGCCTGACTGACAAGGGCCGTCTTGCTGTCAAGACGAGGAACATAAGTTTGAAAAAGATCCCTTTAAGGAACATACTTCCCAGAATACTGTACTCCCTCCCCGAGTCAGGTGATCAAGACCGCGCAACCAATCAGGCTCCTCTCTTCCACACCGGAGCTTCGAAACCCTGGAAGAGCAGGAGGAAGGGGTCCATCTGAAAATGCCAGCTGAACGCCGAGACAGTGGGAAGAAGAGGAACGAGACTTGCGCACCTCCAGCAACCTCGAGAATACCCTAAACTGCAAAGAAAAGACTCCAGAGATACGCAGGCCTCCTCCACCAAACCCGAGGACGGAAAAGACACGGTAACTCGACTCGCCGGCAGATTAGACCGAAGCATGCCGGCAGGGAGGCGAGGTGTCCAGCCACCTTCCTTGAGAAGCGTGGCTTACCCAGGTACGTCTTTGGTAGCAGGGGCTGGTAGGGAGGAGGGCAGAGAAGCCTGAGACGCGCTGAACGTACAGATAATAAAAACATTACAGAGCCAGTAGCCTTAACACATTGGTGGAAGATTTACTTAAGTTACTAATTTTCCCCCTCACCACCCTATCCCTTGAATACGTGATTACTAGAACAAAATACTTACCAGGGTTTCCATTCCTTTTGAGGCACTCATCCCGTCTGCTGGATGATCAAAGGAGGCACCTCCAGGAAGACCCTAAAAGAAGAAAACAAGCAGAAGAAAAGATCAGAATATAATTTCAACCCTTCATATATTGCTTGACTATGAAATAAAAATAGTGACAAGAAACCTCTTACGCTCTCCTACTATTCTCTAAGTAGCCAATTCCCTACATGTGGTGGAGAATGCAGGCAACTCTCCATTAAACTGCGAATATGGAGAATTTAATATATCAACTTAAAAGAGGGCAGGAAAAGCTGGAATGGGCACTCGAAAGGCAAATGACATCAGCACAGGCCAACCGAGACTTGTTTAAGGACTCTATGACACAGCTAGTGGAATGCATCCACAAAGTGGCAGAAGATCAGGTACAATAGACCATCCGTTTACAGACCACAAGTGGGACATACTGGAGTCCCGAATATAGCGCTCCAATACGTTCCGGGGGAGGACCCCAACGCCTTTTTGCTGAACTTTAAGAGAGCTGCTAGAGCTTGTGTTTGGCCCCTCACAAAATGGCCATTTTTTTTAGCCTCTCTACTAATGGGAGAAGCCCAAGCCACGTATCAAGTGGGCAACACTGGCGGGAACACCCGTTACACTGAGATTAAGGTAATAATACCGGACCATATAGGGTCAAGTTCAGAAAAGAGAGTGGTTCTTCAGGGGTCCTCAGTGTTTCCACTGTGGGCAGTGGGGGCATTTCGCTTGGTTTTGCCCCCACAAAAAGAGTACGGCGGAACCCATGGATGTCAGTTTCCTCCCTAAGTCTATTCTTTTTACAGAAGAATTGGGGACATGCTTCTATGTAAGTCAATGTGTGAACAATACAAAGTTACTGCATTACTAGATTCGGGGTGTAGATAGTCGGTCATTCAAACTAGATTAGTTAATGAGTCTTAACTTATCCCCAGAGAAAAAGTGGTGATATTAAGTTGTATCCAGTGGCCAAGTTGCCTCTAAAGAATCCCAAGGGAAATACCACAATTTTATAAGACTGTTCATTGATAAGATGAGGACTCAAGAGGCCCAAGCCCATGCCCACTCAACTCTCCTTACCCACGATCACTGGTACTCAGATAGGAGTTTTCGCTACACCCAGGCCAATGACCCCACGCTTCAAGTGGCATGGCAACAAGCCAAACACACTTAACGCTTCCCTCAAAAATAGTTACCTTTGTTTTCAGATTAAAAATTATCTCCTTCACCGCATAGGAAAAACGGATGATCTACCCCAACTAGTAGTTCCTCTAGCTTTTCGGGAGCAAATACTTTTCTTCGCTCACTCCCATCTCCTTGCAGGACATACTGGTGCTGAAAAAAACACCCAAAATATCTTGAGGCATTTTTATTGGCCTGGCATTTATGCCAACATCACTAAATACCGCCAGGAGTGTGGAAATGCCAGAAGAAAAATCCATCCAAACCACCCTCAGCTCCCTTACAACCCCTTCCCATTATAGGAAAACCCTTTGAGAGTATTGGTATGGATCTCATAATGTTTTCCCTAAGTCTAGAAAATGAAATGAATATGCACTGGTGGTTGTAGACTATACGACTAGATATCCGAACGACTTTCCCTTAAGAACAGCTACCACAACAAACATCTGATAAATTAATTGAATACTTCTCAAGAGTAGGATTTCCCCAAGAAATCCTAACAGACCAGGGTGCCCCATATGTCTCTCGCCTTATGGCCCAAGTTTGTCAAACCTTAAATATCTCACACATAAAAATGTCCGTGCACCATCCCCAAATGGATGGACTATGTGAGAGATATAACGGGTCTCTTAAACAAACACTCAAAAAGATGTTAAGCAGTGAAGGGAAAGAATGGGATCTACTCCTACCACTTGCCCTCTTTGTCATTCAGAGTCAGGTACAGAGCAGTCTGGGTTGTTACTCCTTTGAGCTTCTTTATGGTAGACAGCCCAGAACCTTATTGGTAATGACAAAGGAGAGTTGGGAACAAGAGAAACCTGAAGAAACCCTAAATCTCTTACAATATACTCAGAACTTGAAAACCCGCATAGGGAAATTTAGGGACTTAGCGTACTCTAATTTAGACAAAGCTCAAGCAAAACAAAAATCCTTCTATAACAAAGGAAAGAAGTGGTCAATGACTGGGTTTTGGTTCTCCTTCCCTCTTCTATCACCAAAGTGAAATCTGAATGGAAAGGACCATATAAAATAGTCAGAAAAGTTGGCCTTACTACCTTCTGCCTATAGATGATCCATAGAAAGACCCAGACATACCATATTAGCAATCTAAAAAAAATGGCTAGGACCGCTTCCCAAAAGTACTAACCTAGGACTCACCTGCCCTAACCCTTACTCCTCTACCCTGGATCAACTGGTCATAAACGACACCCTAACCACGGACCAACAAACCTCCCTTCAGGAGACCTTACATCCATTTTCCTCCATGTTTCTGGCCTCCCAGGTTGAACATCTTTGGTAGAACACTCAATCACCACACTCCCATGTGAAGTCATTAAGCAGCGTCCCTACCGGATCCCTGCAGCCAGGAGACAGGTCATTAATACATAGATAGAGAACATGTTGAAAATGGGCGTCATATGTCCTTCCCATAGTAACTGGTCTTCGCCGATAGTATTAGTCCCAAAATCCAACAGTTCTATACATTTCTGTATTGATTTCAGAGCCGTTAACTCTATCTCTAAGTTTGATTCATACTCTCTTCCTAGAATCAATTAATTGATTGAAAAATCAGCGGAAGCCCAATATATTCCCACCTTTGACCTCACCAAGGGTTATTGGCAAGACCCACTTAGAGTCAAAAACCAAGAAAAAACGCCTTTGCCACTTCGAATGGCTTATAGGAATTCACTGTACTCCCCTTTGGACTTCATGGGGCCCCTGCCACCTTCCAAAGGCTCATGAATTAAGTACTACATAACCACCAGGCTTATTCATCATCCTATTTAGAAGACATCATAGTATTCAGCCCCTCCTGGGAACAACACCTAACCCATTGCCGAGAAGTCCTACTAGATCTAAGGACGGCGGGTCTAAACGTTAACGCCAAGAAATCAAAAATGGCTTTTCAGAAGGTAAAATACCTAGGGTACCTCCTAGGAAGCGGCCTCATATAACCCCAAGCAGAAAAGGTTAAAGCTATCCTAAACGCCCATTTACCTACCATCCTAGGTTTGTTGGGTTACTGCCACAGGTTTATACCCAGCTATTCAGAGATTGCAGCCTCCCTTACGGACCTCTTGAAAAGGGGTAAAGACCAAGGAATTGATGGAACCCTCCCAGCAGGTACAAGAAGCATTCTGCGAACTAAAGGAAGCTATAACCTCCAGCCCCATACTGATCTCCCTTGACTTTACCAAGCCTTTGATATTACAGACGGACGCTTCCAAAACTGGACTGGGGGCTGTTCTCTCACAGCTTTCTGATGATGGGGTCGAACTCCCCATTCTGTTCATTAGTAGGAAACTCTTTCCCAGGAGCAACGGTATCTCATTTTTGAGAAAGAGTGCCTTGTCATCAAATGGGCTGTCGAGAAATTGGGTTATTACCTGGAAGGGCCCTACTTTACTCTATATACGGATCATGCCCCCTTGCAGTGGATGAGCAGTAATAAGGGCAACCATCCCCGGATTCTTCGCTGGTTTCTCTTTCTCCAGCCCTTTGTGTTTTCTGTTCGACAACGTAAAGGCTCGGACAATGGGAATGCTGACTTTCTTCCCGTATTCCTCGTTTTCCCGATCGGGCAACGTCTGGGGGAGGGATATGTCATGATGTGCCAAGTCCACTACGTGAGAACTCTGAAGTAGAATCCGAAGCTGACCAATTCCCCCTGCATGTCATGCCTCTGTTTTTTTCACAACCTGAATAACAAGGGCCGTCGTGCTGTCAGGATAAGGAACATAAGTTTAAAAACGATCCCTTAAAGGGACCGTACTTGCTTAAATACAGGACTCCCTCCCCAGATCAGGTGATCAAGACCGCGCAACCAATCAGGCTCCTCTCTTCCACACCGGAGCTATGAAAACCCTGGAAGAGCAGGAGGAAAGGGGCCGTTGGAAAACGCCAGCCGAGCACCGAGACAGCGGGAAGAAGAGGAACAAGACTCGCGCACCTCCAGCTACATCGAGAATACGCCAAACTGAGACGAAAAGACTCCAGAGATATGCAGGCCTCCGCCACTGAACCCGATGACGAAGGAGACATGGAAACCCGACTCGCCGGAGGAAGAGACCGAAGCACGCCAGCAGGGAGGCGAGGTGGCTAGCCACGTTCCTGGAGGAGCATGGCTTAACCAGGTACGTCTTCAGTTATGGGGGCTGGTAGGGAGGAGGGCAGAGAAGCCTGAGATGCACTGAACGTACAGATAATAAAAACATTACAGAGCCAGTAGCGTTAACATATTGGTGGAGGATTTACTTAAGGTGCTAATTTCCCCTCTCACCACCCTATTCCTTTAACACGTGATTACTAGAACAAAATACTTACCAGGGTTTCCATTAATTTTGAGGCACGCGTCCCGTCTGCTGGAAGATAATAGGAAAACACACAAGATGATGGACGGAATGTTGCACATTGGCAAACATTCACCCCCAGTCACAGATCTGGGTTTAATCCATCGTTATTTTGCTTCACCACGCCACCCCAGTTCAGACATAGCCATATGCAAATCAGTCTTGACCCTGTGCCTCATGGGAACAGCCCAGACCGAACTGCCAAGCCACGTCTTCCCTGGACCGGAATCAAGCATCCTAGGACCGGTTTCAGGCTATCAGCCTTCATCAGCCAGGATAGCTTGACTCCAGTGGCGTAGTGAGCACGGGACCCACGTCTGGGCATACCCTTCCCACTTAGGGCGAAATGCAAAACACACAAGATGATGGACGGAATGTTGCACATTGGCAAACATTCACCCCCAGTCACAGATCTGGGTTTAATCCATCGTTATTTTGCTTCACCACGCCACCCCAGTTCAGACATAGCCATATGCAAATCAGTCTTGACCCTGTGCCTCATGGGAACAGTCCAGACCGAACTGCCAAGCCACGTCTTCCCTGGACCGGAATCAAGCATCCTAGGACCGGTTTCAGGCTATCAGCCTTCATCAGCCAGGATAGCTTGACTCCAGTGGCGTAGTGAGCACGGGACCCACGTCTGGACATACCCTTCCCACTTAGGGCGAAATGCAAAACACACAAGATGATGGATGGAATGTTGCACATTGGCAAACATTCACCCCCAGTCACAGATCTGGGTTTAATCCATCGTTATTTTGCTTCACCACGCCACCCCAGTTCAGACATAGCCATATGCAAATCAGTCTTGACCCTGTGCCTCATGGGAACAGTCCAGACCGAACTGCCAAGCCACGTCTTCCCTGGACCGGAATCAAGCATCCTAGGACTGGTTTCAGGCTATCAGCCTTCATCAGCCAGGATAGCTTGACTCCAGTGGCGTAGTGAGCACGGGACCCACGTCTGGGCATACCCTTCCCACTTAGGGCGAAATGCAAAACACACAAGATGATGGACGGAATGTGGCACATTGGCAAACATTCACCCCCAGTCACAGATCTGGGTTTAATCCATCGTTATTTTGCTTCACCACGCCACCCCAGTTCAGACATAGCCATATGCAAATCAGTCTTGACCCTGTGCCTCATGGGAACAGTCCAGACCGAACTGCCAAGCCACGTCTTCCCTGGACCGGAATCAAGCATCCTAGGACCGGTTTCAGGCTATCAGCCTTCATCAGCCAGGATAGCTTGACTCCAGTGGTGTAGTGAGCACGGGACCCACGTCTGGGCATACCCTTCCCACTTAGGGCGAAATGCAAAACACGCAAGATGATGGACGGAATGTTGCACATTGGCAAACATTCACCCCCAGTCACAGATCTGGGTTTAATCCATTGTTATTTTGCTTCACCACGCCACCCCAGTTCAGACATAGCCATATGCAAATCAGTCTTGACCCTGTGCCTTATGGGAACAGTCCAGACCGAACTGCCAAGCCACGTCTTCCCTGGACCGGAATCAAGCATCCAAGGACCGGTTTCAGGCTATCAGCCTTCATCAGCCAGGACAGCTTGACTCCAGTGGCGTAGTGAGCACGGGACCCACGTCTGGGCATACCCTTCCCACTTAGGGGCGAAATGCAAAACACACAAGATGATGGACGGAATGTTGCACATTGGCAAACATTCACCCCCAGTCACAGATCTGGGTTTAATCCATCGTTATTTTGCTTCACCACGCCACCCCAGTTCAGACATAGCCATATGCAAATCAGTCTTGACCCTGTGCCTCATGGGAACAGTCCAGACCGAACTGCCAAGCCACGTCTTCCCTGGACCGGAATCAAGCATCCTAGGACCGGTTTCAGGCTATCAGCCTTCATCAGCCAGGATAGCTTGACTCCAGTGGCGTAGTGAGCACGGGACCCACGTCTGGGCATACCCTTCCCACTTATAGCCTGAAACCGGTCCTAGGATGCTTGATTCCGGTCCAGGGAAGACATGGCTTGGCAGTTCGGTCTGGACTGTTCCCATGAGGCACAGGGTCAAGACTGATTTGCATATGGCTATGTCTGAACTGGGGTGGCGTGGTGAAGCAAAATAACGATGGATTAAACCCAGATCTGTGACTGTGGGTGAATGTTTGCCAATGTGCAGCATTCCGTCCATCATCTTGTGTGTTTTGGAAGATAATAGGAGGCACCTCCAGGAAGACCCTAAAAGAAGAAAACAGACTGAAGAAAAGATCAGAATTTAATTTCAACCCTTCATATATTGCTTGACTATGAAATAAAAATAGTGACAAGAAACCTCTTACGCTCTCCTACTATTCTCTAAGTAGCCAATTCCCTACACTACCCTGTTGTGGTCTAGGCAAATCTGGAGTGGTCCCAGTGTCCTCCTGAGACTGATGTGCAACCTGAGCTTTGGTCAATACTCCTGATGTGATCAAAGCCATGTAGGCATCTTGTTCTGTTACTACACCAGGTGCAATCAAATACTTGCGCAATGAACATCCATGATCTTGCTTTCTCTCACTCCTACATCACCCATGCTGACTTGCCTTTGATTCCCATCTCAACTCAGGCAATTGGGTGCAATTTTAATACAAGGGTGCACCATATAATGATTAAATCATTCCATTAAAAATAACCAAACAGTCCAGAAAGAATTTTCGAAAAATGCGTATAAATCTTCTTTTATTCTGTTGTTGCTTGTGTATAACAAGTTTGTACAGCATAAAAACAGCCTACGCATTTCGTCCAAAACATTGGACTTCTCCCAACAATATATATGCTGAAGTCCTTCCAGTTCACTTATCCAAAAGACAAATCAGTCTATTGTCCTGATACATCATGTTAGTCGTATCATGAATTACATATGAACCAGTCAACCAGATAAGTGATGCTGTGTACGCGGTTAAAAGATGAAGCAGAAGTGATAAATGTGCTTACTCCAAACAATTCCAAAATGATCCCAATTAAAGAGATGTAGGGTGCATCAACCCCAGTGTAGGCACCCAAATCTGTGCTGACAGCCACTAACAGTGGGGTGACCTAAGTGCTAATGTTTCTTAGTTCGTGAGTGCAGGCATCTCACAAAAAGTTAAGGACTGGTCTCACACACCACCTGGTGTCATGCTTCATCATAGACCAGTCCTCGCCCTCTAAAAACTCGGTTTGATAGAGGGCGGGCATGCACCTGACGACAGGGATGCACTTCTAAACTAAGTGGGGGCCCTTACAGAAAAAAGTGAGTTTAAAAAGCCATTATAGATGTCAAATAAATTTTAATGCTGCTGGCATCTATATGGTAATTAAAAATAGGGTAATCGGTGTGTCGGGGAAATTATTGTCCCCCCACCGATGTCAATGGGGTCGACATGTTTCTGCCAGATAGCCCAGAAGGGTCCGCAGCATTCATCAGGACCTAAGTGAAATAACTACGGGCTTCACTCTTACCAGACCGTGGTGAGAGGGTTTCCACTGTGTGGGGTGACCAGGATCACACTCCACTGTGATGTGGCCTGTGTTTTAAAGCCTGAAAGAAATAACATGAAGATAGAAAAATGGATAACGAAACATAGCACAAGAGATAGAATGTAATAGGATTTACAATCAGCCACATACACGAAACGCTATTTGTGGGTGGCTATAAGTGCAGCAATTTGTGTCAGTCATCTGTGCACTAAAAGATAAATGCAGAAGTTGTCTCCATACTGCTTACCCTAAAGTTGGGACATAATGCCCCATAGGAGGGTGAGGGCAGGAGACCCCTTTGGTCCAGCGCTAAAAATGAAAATAATGAGGAGAAAAGAACATAATACCAGATGTTTACAAAGCGTTGGTAGATACTTTATAGAACACACATGAGGTTCCATAGTAATTTCAGAATCAAAGTACCTGAAAAGGAAACAGTAACTCATTCATTCACACATTCATACTCTTACTGATACGTGGTGCGATCTCCGCTTCTGCGCCTATGTGTGTGCTCCTCCTCTCCTCGATGTAGAATGAGTGGAGCGGCATCCGGCTATATATAGTGTCAGCGCTAGGTAATTGGGGCCAATACTGGTGTAATTAGGTCTAATTGGGTGTCGGAGTGTGGGATCCGGTGTCCTAAAAGCCGCGCTATAAAGTGATCAGGAACGATGCCTGACCTGCCAAATATGGGCTTCCGGTTTAAAACTCTAGATGCCTGTTGTCCGTGCAGTCGGACATGTAGTACCCGGAGAGGTGCCGGCGTCATTTCTGTCATCAGGCAAAGGGGCGTCGATGCTCTGAAGCGTCTGAGTGCAGCGCATGCGTGTTGATGCAATATTACGCGCATGCGTCTGTGAAAAGAAGTGCGGTGCCACGGAGCGAGGTGTCACGTATGGCAGTGTTGCAGGACGTATAACCACATTATTAGAATAGAGTGCACAAGATACTATGGCACAATTAAAATGACCCAATTACGAAGGTATTTGCATGGTTTATACTGGGTCCATTGAACCCAGTGCGAGTTGCCGAGTGGCCTGATAAGCGCAATTGTTGTAGATGGCACCAAGATTAAAGGGAGTGGCAGAGTGTCGACAGGCACACGCTTGTGGGGTCGTTCATAGTAGATCAAGGTGGGTGGGAGCGCGCCTCACTGCAGGCCACTCAGGCATCAGGCCAGTCAAGATGTATCATGCACAGGACTGTGTATATAACGTGTACATGCAGGTGGGGGTGGGTGCACGCTAGGTGTTAATGACGGTTACGTAAAGGCATGTACTGGTTACAGAGCTAGTTGTAACCATGGAATCTCGTCATTGAGCCCTTCTTTCCATGTTCGAAGGCGGTATACCCACCTCTGCTCCCTGATATGTAGTGGTCTGGTCAGATCTGTTTTTTGTTTTTTCATAACTTCCAAGATCACCCATTTGAGGTTTGTGTCCTTATGATTGTGTTCCAGGAAGTGTCTTGTAAGTTTGGTGTTAGTTTTCTTACATTGTATAGTACTGCGATGTTCGTTGATGCGGGTCTTAATCTTTCGAGTGGTCATGCCCACATATTTCAGGTTGCAGGGGCACATCAGGAGATACACCACATTCTCTGTGTTGCAGTTGCTGAAGTTGTTCAATTTCCAGGGGCGCGTGGTTCCAATGTCTACTTCCTTTGTTGTCAAGGTAAAGGGACATGCAACACAACTCCCGCAGGCATAGTGTCCTGTAGGCCTTTGTGTGTTCCAAAGGGTCACTTGGTCATCCCTCATTACGGGCGGGTCCCTAGCATGTACCAGCTCGTCCCGTAGATTCTTACTTCTTTTAAAAGCAAACAGTGGGGGTTCCCAGTGTTTTCCTGCGCCATGTAGAATGTGCCAGTTCTTTCTTATAATTTTCTGTACAGTGTTGGAAACTGGTGTATATGTTGTCACACATACAATTCTGTTTGGCTTTTCTTTCTCGTTGTCCTCTAACAGAGCGTCGCGGTTATTATTCCTTGCTCTCTTTTTTGCTCTTTTGATCATTTTTTTGGGGTAATGCCGGTCTAGTAGTTTTACCTCAAGTTCCTATGCTTGTTCATGAAAGTTTTCCGTCTCTGTGCAGTTTCTGCGTACCCAGAGAAATTGGCCTACTGGTAAGTTGTTCCGCAGGGCCTTTGGGTGATAGCTTTCATATAGCAATAGGCTATTCTTGTCTATCGGTTTGTTGTGTACCTTGGTGCTAATGCCATCTGCATTCATCGTGATGTCCAGATCCAAGAAGATAGCATGATCCTTGCTAATGGAGTGGGTGAATCTAAGATGTTGGTCTTTGGTGTTGACCCATTCAACGAAGGTTTTGGCTGTTTCCTCGTCCCCGCGCCAGACAATAAAGACGTCATCAATATAACGTTTCCATGTCCTCAGATTTTCCGTGAAGGGATTGCTTGCATGAAAGATATGGTCCTCCTAAAACTGATGCACGTAAAGGCATGCCAAGCTTGGGGCAAATGTGCTGCCCATAGATGTACCAGTGATCTGGTGGTACAGCACTTCCTCAAATTCCCCAAAAATTTCAGTTAAGGCTACCTCAGCACATTCCATGATGAAGTGTTGTGGTGTGAGGAAGTTCCAGTCTGTGTTCAATAGAATGTGTTCGACGACTTCTAGTGTGCGCATTTGGGGAATACTCGTGTACAATGCCTCTATATCCATGGTGATGAATAGGTCTTCCGAGTTATTGGTTTCCAAGTCTCTCAAGAGGCAAAGTACATCTTTTGTGTCTCGTAGATAAGATCGTGATTTTTGGACGATAGGTTTAAGGAACCAATCACAAAACTGTGATAGAGGCTCGAGAATGGATCCGATCACGGATACAATTGGTCGGCCTGGTGGAGGTATCTTCTCTTTATGAATCTTCGGCAGGGTATAAAACCTCAGTGTTCTGGGGGACTCATTCACCAGGAAGTCTGCCTCTTGTTTTGTAATCCAATCGTTACACAGTGCTTCATCTACCATACCCTTGATCTTAGTAGTGAGGCGTCGTGTTGGGTCATCTGAATACTTTTCATAGCTGGCGACATCCCAGAGTAGGCGGTTGCACTCCTCCCGGTACATAGATTTATTCATCAGGACAATTGCTCCCCCTTTGTCGGCTGGTTTTATTGTTAGCTCTGTGTTGTTTTTTAGTTTCACCAGTGCTGTTCGTTCCCGATTGGTGAGGTTCTGAAAACCCTTTTCTTGTTTGAAATTGATTTCTTCTATCTCCTTAAGTACCACCTGCTCAAACGCTAATATGTGGCAGGGGATTGTTTGGGTGGGAGGCACGAATGTGGACTTTTTCCTAAGACCTGTGCCGGTCTTCTCACTCTGATCGTCATTGGATTCATCAAAGTGATTGCGGAGTTTGATCTTCCTGAAAAATTGTGCCAGTTCGGTGTTTAGTAGAAATGGGTCATTCATTGGTGTCGGGACAAATCCTAAGCCCTTTGAGAGTACAGATTCTTCATCGTCAGAAAGGGTGTAGTCGCTAAGGTTGACAATGTTCGTCACTCTCTGCTTGTCGACGGGCCGTTCCCTCTCCCTCTGCTCCTTGTTCCCATTGCGACCGGAATTTGATCTTCCCACTGTACCCTCGTGTTCTGCCTTTTTTGTCTTCCTTTTCCCCTGCCCTGGCCTCGGTATAAAAAAGGCTGCGGGCCTTGTGGAAAACCGAATCCTGGCGGGTAAAAAGGCTGCTGCCAAAATCCCAATTGGGGCATCGGCGGATGCATCATTTGGTGATGGTAGTTTTGCTGTCGTCTCCCTTGGTAGCTATCAGTGCTCTCGTCACTGCTGCTTCCGCTCGTGCTCCTCTCTTCCCCAGAGCTGAAGGTCCAATTTTGCGGTGTCGCCCTAAAGCGTTGTTGTTTCCTAATTCGTTGTGGTTGGGGCGGTCTCTCATAATACTCGTCAGTGGTGTACGGGTATATGGTCTCCCGGCTGAATTTCTGTACATCTTTTTAAGTTTGGTTAGTTTAGACTGGGTGAGGTATTCTTGGTATTCGGAATGATCTTTATTAATTTCCTCCAGTTTCTTTTTGAATACTGTTATCTGTACCATGGTTTTCAGTCTGCTCTCGCTTTGTTGGATCTCCACCAGGAGTGCATCGGCCAGTTCTCTGGCTGTGTTGATAATAAGAACTAGCCAGTCCTTGGTGCACTTCCAGGCTATCCTTGACCAATTAGTACGAAATTCCTTATTATTAAGGAATAGTCTGGGCTCATTTGTAACTATGAGGCCCCTTGGTGCGCTGTTCTTCCATAAGAACTCCGTCATGAAAGCTCCATGTAGAGCCGTCCGGATTTGTTCCTTCTTTTTGGATGATAGAGCCTCCCATTCATCTGTATTCTGAACTGTCTGCGCTACCACTGTTTCTGTCAATAGGGATGGTGTTCTAAGTATTTCTGCATAATTCTCCTCATTAAATGCTAGTTCAGTGTCCATATTTGCAATGGGACACAGCACACACCTTACGATGGTAGGTATGTGTATTACTGAAAGTATGTATCTTGATATTCAAGAGACGTCTGGCTGTAAGTCCAGAGTATTTCAGTAAAGTACCCACCCTCTGGTGGAGGTGTATACCACAAAAACTTTTCCCACAGCTATCAGCTGTACAGAATGTGTAACCACAAAACCCAGAGTATATCTGGGGTGAGGGAACCAGAGGCACGGGGTACTAGGAGTCGGCAGCCTCCAACATAAATTGTTAAACACAACAGAGCCGCTCCCAGTGGGGTGACCTAAGTGCTAATGTTTCTTAGTTTGTGAGTGCAGGCATCTCACAAAAAGTGAAGGACTGGTCTCACACACCACCTGGTGTCATGCTTCATCACAGACCAGTCCTCACCCTCTAAAAACTCGGTTTGATAGAGGGCGGGCATGCACCTGACGACAGGGATGCATTTCTAAACTAAGTGGGGGCCCTTACAGATAAAAGTGAGTTTAAAAAGCCATTGTAGATGTCAAATTAATTTTAATGTTGCTGGCATCTATATGGTAATTAAAAATAGGGTAATCGGTGTGTCGGGGAAATTATTATCCCCCCACCGATGTCAATGGGGTCGACATGTTTCTACCAGATGGCCCAGAAGGGTCCGCGGCATTCATCAGGACCTAAGTGAAATAACTACGGGCTCCACTCTTACCAGACCGTGGTGAGAGGGTTTCCACTGTGTGGGGTGACCAGGATCACACTCCACTGTGATGTGGCCTGGGTTTTAAAGCCTGAAAGAAATAACATGAAGATAGAAAAATGGATAATGAAACATAGCACAAGAGATAGAATGTAATAGGATTTACAATCAGCCACATACACAAAACGCTATTTGTGGGTGGCTATAAGTGCAGCAATTTGTGTCAGTCATCTGTGCACTAAAAGATAAATGGAGAAGTTGTCTCCATACTGCTTACCCTAAAGTTGGGACAGAATGCCCCATAGGAGGGTGAGGGCAGGAGACCCCTTTGGTCCAGCGCTAAAAATGAAAATAATGAGGAGAAAAGAACATAATACCAGATGTTTACAAAGCGTTGGTAGATACTTTATAGAACCCACATGAGGTTCCATAGTAATTTCAGAATCAAAGTACCTGAAAAGGAAACAGTAACTCATTCATTCACACATTCTTACTCTTACTGATACGTGGTGCGATCTCCGCTTCTGCGCCTATGTGTGTGCTCCTCCTCTCCTCGATGTAGACTGAGTGGAGCGGCATCCGGCTATATATAGTGTCAGCGCTAGGTAATTGGGGCCAATACTGGTGTAATTAGGTCTAATTGGATGTGGGAGTGTGGGATCCGGTGTCCCAAAAGCCGCGCTTTAAAGTGATCAGGAACGATGCCTGACCTGCCAAATATGGGCTTCCGGTTTAAAACTCTAGATGCCTGTTGTCCGTGCAGTCGGACATGTAGCACCCAGAGAGGTGCCGGCGTCATTTCTGTCATCAGGCAAAGGGGCGTCGATGCTCTTAAGCATCTGAGTGCAGCGCATGCGTGTTGATGCAATATTACGCGCAAGCGTCTGTGAAAAGAAGTGCGGTGCCACGGAGCGAGGTGTCGCGCAAGGCAGTGTTGCAGGACGTATAACCACATTATTAGAATAGAGTGCACAAGATACTATGGCACAATTAAAATGACCCAATTACGAAGGTATTTGCATGGTTTATACTGGGTCCATTGAACCCAGTGCGAGTTGCCGAGTGGCCTGATAAGCGCAATTGTTGTAGATGGCACCAAGATTAAAGAGAGTGTCGACAGGCACACGCTTGTGGGGTCGTTCATAGTAGATCAAGGTGGGTGGGAGCGCGCCTCACTGCAGGCCACTCAGGCATCGGGCAAGTCAAGATGTATCATGCACAGGACTGTGTATATATCGTGTACATGCAGGTGGGGGTGGGTGCACGCTAGGTGTTAATGTATAGATGCCAGCAACATTAAAATTAATTTGACATCTATAATGGCTTTTTAAACTCACTTTTTTCTGTAAGGGCCCCCACTTAGTTTAGAAGTGCATCCCTGTCGTCAGGTGCATGCCCGCCCTCTATCAAACCGAGTTTTTAGAGGGCGAGGACTGGTCTATAATGAAGCATGACACTAGGTGGTGTGTGAGACCAGTCCTTCACTTTTTGTGAGATGCCTGCACTCACGAACTAAGAAACATTAGCACTTAGGTCACCCCACTGGGAGCGGCTCTGTTGTGTTTAACAATTTATGTTGGAGGCTGCTGACTCCTAGTACCCCGTGCCTCTGGTTCCCTCACCCCAGATATACTCTGGGTTTTGTGGTTACACTGACAGCCACTAAGCCACGTTGTGCCACTGCTCGTCCGATGGTTATACCATCTATAAGATGTTTTTATGCTGTACATACTTGTTATACACAAGCAACAACAGAATAAAAGAAGATTTATATGCAATTTTTGAAAAATTCATTCTGGACTGTTTGGTTATTTTTAATGAAATGATTTAATCATTGTATTAGAATTGTATTTGTATAGTCCTGTGTTTGGACTGCACCCTGACAGCAGGTGCCCCATCGAGTGCACATGTCAGATACAGTACTCTCTTGCAACAAATTGGGTATAATAGGTCAGGTGCGGCATCCATTTGAGGTCCTGCTGTCGTGTCTTTTGTTCAATTCAGGCAATTGGGTGCTCGATCTCTTCTATACTGGTGACCAAACCTGTGCCATTACCACCAGGGAGCATATTCTTGGGTTTGAGAAATTTCCTTGAAGCAATAATTCTATAAGCCCCCTGTATCTCTAATGGTAGGAACCCTCCTCCCATTTATACAAGATTCTAACACAAACCCCAACGTGTTTTTGTGAATATGCTTTAAGGAACCCGTGCCCCTCTCTCACATGTCCATAGCCACTTGGATGAGTGCAGCAGAGCACTCTAAGTTCCCTTCACCTACAATAAATACATTCACTGTCATTACTGAAACTGACAATCTCTCGTTCAGGGCTCCTCCTTGTGACAACTAAAACTAGTAATCACTTTGAAGAACCTTCCGATTCCTCTATCTTCCTGTGCTGTTCCTGTCTTGGAACCCAATTCAGTTTATGCTTGTGTCCTCCCTTTTGAGAATTGCCCTGGCCTTTACCCTCCAAATTGGAACCAATCTGTTGAAATTTCCCCTCTTTGTCATGTTGCTCTAGCCCTTTGTTAACCCTGTTAGCTAGACACTTCTCATTTAACACTGCAAGTTTCTTTGTATCATTCTCAGATCTAGCAGGTATTACCAAAAATAGAAACTCCTTGAGTCTCTGTCACCGTTCACTGGTTAAGGGCTTGAAAATCCTTGGCCTCCATCCCTCTCATACACCCACCATGAAGCCAGGCTTCAAATGGAACAGCATCTTCTCTCTTGCTGTCTGTAAACCACTGCAGGTACTGAGCTGGCTTCAGCCCAAACCATATGATTAGAGCTTCCTTCAATCACTCATAGTTCATTTGCTCAGCCACAGGCACCCTTCCAATGAATGTCGTAACTTCTGCAGGTAAACAACTCATTGAAATATAAGCCTTAGACCCATCATTCAAAGCCTGAACTCGACAAGCAATCTAAAATCTCACAAACCATTCTAAAATATCTTGTCCCTTCACATACATGCGCACAAACTCTTTTGGAACCTTGGCAGGTACTCCGATAAAGTTGAAAGTGGAATCACTTTTCCCAGATGTAGCTGTTTCTGCTGCTATCTTGAGATTTTCTTTTCTAAAGCTATCCTCTTTGCTCTCTTTCTCTCTTTTTCATTTCCCTCACTTTCACTTTCCCATACTCAAACTCCCTTATTCTCTTCTCATGGACCCATTCTTCCTGTCTCTCCCTTCTCCTTCCCTCTTGTGCCTGGTAAGCTACCCTCAGCTTCACCTTCTTAAACTCCCTGGCCTTCTCCTCTTCCTCAGTCCTGGCTTTCGGGAGAACCAACTGCAAATTCAGGGTCTCAGCTAGACTTAATTCACGCACGTGAATATCTTGGAGCCAGTGACAATTGTACCCTAGAAATCAGGTGGCAGTGTTCACATTGGGCGACATTGGAAATGAAAGTTGGCCATACAAACCCGGTGTACATGGGAAAAACCTGTGCTAAGAGGCTAAGAGAGCTTGACCCCACATCATTCCCTCCCTGGATTCTTGCTCATAACAGTTTCTTGTCTCCCCTCCTGTTTTCCTAACTGGTCTCTAATGTAACTCACAAGGACCTCCCTGTCCTCATTCCTGAGATCCCTCCTTCCTCCAAACAAAGATCCTTCAATTGTTCTAGGAACATGATGCTAAGGTATACCCCACTAACCTTGTACATATTAGGACCTGCTCATTAATATGGCAGATACAAGTTTAATTTATTGCTCTGTGATTGAATGTTGTAACTGGCTTTTGCAGGCTCTCACATCACTTGCTGCCAATTATTGGGGGGCCATGGGGTAAGTAGGAGGTACTGCGGCTCAACCGTGGGGATTGAGGTTGTTTTCCTTTGAAGTCCCAGGGTTCATTCTAGTATGGCTCAGGAAACTGGATTAAGTACAAACCATTCAGCACTTGACTTCCACTAGTAATGATGGTGAACAGTCACAGGCTTCTAAGGGATGTAGTGTGGGGTTGCTTCAGCTCAAACCTCAACAATCAAACATCAGCACAATAACCAATTGTCTAACCCAGTGCTTTACTTATAAGAACAAAAGTACTTTAATACACATTAAAACTAAATAATACTCATACAATAGTGGTCAGACAAAATGTAGTTTCCTGGGTGCTGGAGCTGGGTGTGCCTCAACCCTCTACTTTATCCCCCACGCTCCTCCATCCTAGTCCGGTCAGTTCACCCCATGTAGAAATAACCATGAATTTGTGATGTACGCTCAAGTGCAGATAACCCCCTTTTATAAAATATCAATTAGATGAAATATTTACAGTTCACACAATCTTGTATCTCACTGAGGTGAGCCCGTGGTTCCCCTGGCAGTCAGGTGGGGGCCTGACTGCAGCAGTGTACAGTCCCTCTCCTGCTTCTTGGGGGACGCACACACCAGTGCTCCATTTAAGCCGCTTGCGGCTGCAGAGAGTTTATGGCTGGCAGGCAATGGCTGAAGTTGTCAATGCATTGTTCTAATAGCCAGCGAGCAGGTATTCTGTGGTCAAAGCAGCTCCTATATGGGCATATCGTGTCGTAGCCACACACGGGCCATCTCCAGAGTACAAGACTTTGCCCAAGTCCCACTCCTCTTAGCAAGGCAACTGGGGGGAGCCCAGAAGCTACTCAGGCCCAGCAGTACACAGGCAAATTGAAATCTTCTTGTTGGTTTTAGTGATGCAGATCTGCCGAAGTTGTTCTCTAGGTTATAGTGGGGCTGGACCGCCACAGTTCTTTTCTGGGCCATAGAGGCATAGGTCAGCCACAATTGATCTCTAGGTCACAGTGCCACAAGTCAGCCATGATCTCCACCTAGGTCACAGCGGCACAGGCTAGCCATGATTGTTCTCTTGTTCACAGTAGCACATGCCAGATGCAATTCAGAGGTTCCCACCTGGAACCATGAATAAGAGAGTATGGTACCTGTGAACACCTGGGGCAAGCAGATCACTCTCCTCTGGCAGACCCCACTGGCACCCAGGATCTCACTGCACTTGGCGCCTCCTGCAGGGTTGGAAGGCTCCTTCACTCTCTCAGTAGACATATTGGCTGGTTATCCGACTGCATGACAAAATTCGTTTCTCCCCAGCACGACTTTGCTTATCTTTTCAAAGAGGCATACACTAAATAAATTCAGAGAAACGTCAACTTTCATATTTGTTTCCCTTCAGTTTACTAGTATGTGTTATAGTTGCATATATGCACTAACTGAAAAGTAATATAAAAATTCATCCTGTTTCCTAACTCCTTTTCTCTGCTCCCAAGACATTGGTGTTTTTGGAAAGGTTTTTAATCTTACTGCCTGCACGGATTCCCTGTGGTGCTTTAGTAGGTTGCTGTGATCATGGTTAAAAGGCAAGGAGTATAATACTCTTTGAGAAGGTTCTAGAAAGATACCCAATGGGAGGACATACTCGATGATTCTAAAGCTCTCAGTCCCCGCAGATTTTGGCACCTAGTGTCATAAGGTTCCAAGCTTTTGGATATGTCTCCGAGGTACACATCGCATAAGAGGCCAGGCATTCATACGTTTTATTTTTTTTAGCCTGTGACAACAACAGTTATTCCATTGACCTGGAACATCTTAAATGGCAATTACGACATATACTGATTTGTTTTCCTATGAAGAGGTTTTAGGTGCTATACAGTTCCATAAAAGCGACAGGGCACACGGTTTCAATAAAATTCTTGTTGGCCTCTATAAGCCTGAACCTCTGATCTGGGGCCACTATGTCCTGATTCTAGCCAACAACATTTTACAGGACCCTCCTCTGCCCCCTTCCTGGTTTTGTGCTGATATAATCCCTATATTTCCCAATCATCCTTAATGGCTCCTCACATTTTTTGTTCGTGAAGTTGACACATTCTAGACAGGGATCTTGGATGAAAAATACATAATTTGCATTGTCCGACGTCTCACATCTAACTGAGGCTGAAAAATGGTTTTTGAAAGATCTCTTGGGTCTTCTGCAGAGCACCCCTAATGTTACCCTATATATGGATTTGGGGTTTGGAAATATTTCAACTGTGCCCCTTCTCTACTGGGTTTGAATTTGGAATACTGAAGAATTATGCTCATATAAGGCTGCTGTTGAGTATCTACTAACCGGGAGAGAGCAAATTGAGTTGGTTTAAAATATGTCCATGATTCACTCCCAGACATTGCCCTTCCAGATGTAGGTCTCACCTGGAGACGATAAGCAGTGGTACCGTTAAGCTTCTAAAATCATCTTAATAAATATGGTCTGAAGGCAATTATTAAACAACATGTATGAAGATGAACTGACGGAAGCCTTCCGTCTTTAATCATCTTCCCCTATTCCACCCACGACATCGTAGCACACCGCACTTTTATATTATTAGTAATGCATTTATTTAAATTACAGTGCGGTCCGCTTTAACTATAGCAGCTGCGCTTATTTAATTTATGGCGCGGTCCGTTTTCACTTTAGGGGCTTATTTATTTATTTAATTAACAGCACAGGCTGCTTTCACTTTAGCGGCCGTGCTACAGAAGCTTTCTTAATGAATTTTTTTTTTTTTCCCTTTGGGTTAAACTTAAAGCGCCCTAAATGTGCTTTCACTTTTACGTTGGCCGCGCCCCTTTCTTTAGACACTGCTCACTGTAACCTGAATACGGCGAGCAGCGTCTAAAGAAAGGGGCACGGCCACCATTAAAATGGTCTCGCATTTGCGAGTGATAGAGCTATTGGCATTAGAAACAGGTAATCTGAAAAGAACAACAGAGACAAGTCAGTATTCGTTATATTTTGCATTATTAGATCATTTACTGTAAGTAGTTGCTTGCTTGCTTCACTTAGGGGGTTGTTACCTGATATCCTTAAATGTTACAATTCTCCTGAAGGCCTACAGGTCCATATGGTGTTCTTTGCGCTGGTAGTACAACTCAGCTGTTGCAAAAGTGCCGCTGGAGGAGTCCATCCTTGTCTGGTCAACAAGGAAACAGGATTAAACATGTATGCAAGAAGACCAAGTCCACTTCAAGATGCAGCACGAATGTGGGCATTTATCAACTCCAGGAGCCGACAGATGCGCCATGTTTGACAGCTGTAAATTGTGATGGTGCAAATAAAGTTTATTTTTTATGTAACCCATCACACGTCACTTTGGTCATATGTAAGCGCTATAAATGCCAGGTGCTAGTGTTGTCTAGTTTAAGGGTGAGGGAGGGTAGAAGCTTGAGTCGTCTTTGCTGGATCTCAGAGTTGTGAACAGTAGATCACTCACTGTATGTTTCAGCGACGAACGCTCATATCACGGGGCTAACCACCTGCAGCAGCAACACCATCTCCAGCAGCAGACTCCTCAAGAGAATGCTTTGTCGTCTGTTGACATATATTTGCACTTTATAGTCACCTCTTCTCAGCAACCGGAGCTCACCAAGGATTAAGGAAGTAGCTGCTTCCTACCTTTCTAATGATTACTATTTCAATCAAAACTGAGATGATTAAATGGGCATTCGTTCCATAGCAGCAGTTAGAGATTTATCTTTCAGTGGAAAGATCAACAGGCTGAGGCTAACGAGCTGATATCCAGGCTACATTAGGTACCAGTGGATGTTTGCATAACATTCCTGTCAATGATTTACACGTTGTGCAGGCAGGGAAGTGAAAGATGACTAGCAGAATCAGTTACTCATTACAACATTTTTTCAGTGTTTTCCTCTCTACCTGGTGCGCAAGGCGGCAAGAGGGCTTGGGACATTTTACTTGTCTGCTTGGAAGGTATTACTATCTAAAATATGTGTGCCTTCTCCGACTTTCCCATCATCTCTTTTTCCACTTACCCAACAGCAAAACAGAGGACTCCTCCTGCCACTTTTTTTTTGCATCTGGCCAAAAATAGAGAAGGCGTGTTAGGGAACCGTATAAAACATACGTAACTCACTTAGAAAACATTTTAGGTGAGTCATAAACATTTTAAAGAAAGAAATCCTAATCCACGCATAAAACTTTAACAATTAGGACAAAGGTTTTTAGCAATAAAGTGCAACAAATAGGTTTTGCTCTGAAACACAATTGCACAACATTGCACAATTGAATATTAGATTAAACGCATTTTAAGCACTAAATAATATCTACACAGCAAAAATAGTGTGAAATTGGCTCACTTCCTGTTATGCTCATTGGCAAATACTTGCTCCATTCCATATTGCACAAACAGTAAAAATGGTAGAATCGGAGAATTTGACTTGTAAAGCTTTTAGTAAAAAATAGCACCAAAAGCCCAAAGCTCCAACTGTGGACAGGACTGCAACAAAACCACAAGTTCAGGCTGGCTGCGATGGACCGCAGGTCGGATACACAGACCATGTTAGTCCCGCTAAGAGTTTTACCTTATGTCCTTGAAGCGAGGCCTCGCATTGCTCGACGTCAGCTCCGACCAGGAGCTGCATGGTGCTGCGATGTGAAGTCCTGTGTAGAGTTGGGTCGGTTCAGTTCTGGAGCTGCGAGGCCTGCGATACAAGATCCTGCACCAAGTTACGTCACTCTTTGTTGGTTCTGATGAGGGGCTGCAATGTGAGGTCCTGCATCAAGTTGCGTCACACTGCATTGGTTATAATGAGGCTGCCAAACAGGAGCTGCGAGGGGCTGTGATGCGTGAGCCTGCATTGTATTTAATGGAACCCAGAGTAAGGCAGGGAGGAGTACAATCCGATGCCACCCAAGCGTCCAGGACCTGGAGCGCACCTCTTTGGTATCAGAATTTACTCCAGGCAAAGGCAAGCAGCAGGGCTCAGGCAAGTCCAGTTGCAGGTCCAGTGCAGCAGGTCAGCTGGGCAGTTGCTGGGAGGCTTCTGAAGCTCTTTGTGTCCCTGTAGCTCACACAAGAGGTCAGCCATCTGGCCCTTGGAGTCATTCTGGGTAGCCAAGGATGAAGGCAACCAGTTCCTGTCTTCCTTCTCAAATAAGCAAGACAGTCCTTCAAGCAGCAGGGCAGTCCTTCTGTAACTACAACACACGTCCAGGAGTGTTCTGAAGAGTGGCTCTGGAGGTCATGTGACCCAGGTCATGGTAGAAGGCCAAATGGTCAGGACAAGTAGATGTCAACTCTCTAGAAGTGCCATTTTCCGAATTGTGAGTGTATAGAGCACATCTCTATCTGCTCCTAATCCAAAGTTATCACTTATTAAATGTAATAAGGTAACACAGTGTTAGTCAATGGGAGAGATAGACCTTACAAGTGAAAAATGATTTTAGGAGTTTTTCACCTCCAGGACATGTAAAACTTAAGTACTCATGCTCTACTTTTTAAATACAATGCATCCTGCCATATGAGTCTTTACCACCTACCTTAGGGGTGACTTATAAGTAGTAAAAAGGAAGGTTTTACGTCTGGCAAAAAGGTTTATTTTGGCAGGTCGCAATGGCAGTTTTAAAAAACTGCACTACAGGGTGCAGTGGCAGTCCTTAGATACGTTTTAAAAGGCTACATTAGTGGCTGGCACAAAAGGTCCTGCAGGCCCACAAGTGGCATTTATTTGTAGGCCATGTGTACATGAAGTACCATTTACTAGGGGAGGGTATTATAAGTAAGTTAAATGTGCCAATTAGGTGTAGGCCAATTTTACCATGTTTGAAGGGGGTGCAGAAGCACTTTAGCACTCGTTAGCAGCGGTAAAGTGCACAGAGCCCTAAAGTCAACAAAAAGAAATTCAACAAAACTGGAGGGGTGCAGGGAAAATGTTTGAGGGGATGCCATGCCAAGTATGTTAGGTCTAACATATTCTTCCCCCAGTTGAAAACAGGGATAACTACCCTCCCTCATGGGAGTTCTCATCGCTAAGGCGGAAGAACCTGGAAAGACCATCCGCATTGGCGTGGCCAGTTTCAGGTTGATGTTCCACCATAAAGTCCATTTCCTGTAGGGGGATGGATCACCTCAACTGTTAGAGATTCTCACCCCTCATCTGCATTAATCAACCGTGTGGTCTGTGGTCTGTGGTCTGTCTGAACCTAGCAATGAGTCCCAAACAAGTATGGTCTCAACTTGTTCAGTGCCAAGCCACTGCAAAGGCTTCCCTTTCAATTACTCTCCACCTGTGTTTCCTGGGAAGTAACCTCCGGCTGATGAAAGCTACAGGGTGATGTATGCCCTCTTTATTCAGCTGTAAAAGCATAGCCACTATGCCATGCTCTCAGGCATCCAGCCACACAATTATTTCCTTATAGAAGTTGGGACCCTTGAGCACTGGTGCTGTGCACATGGCCTCCTTCAAGGTGTCAAATGCGTTCTGGCACACCTCCGTCCAGATAATCTTCCTGGGCGGCTTCTTGGAGGTCAGCTCTGCCAACAGGGAAAAAATGGTACCATATACTTAGAAAAATCTGTAGTAACCAGTGAGGCCTCAGACGGCTCACACCTCGTTCTTGGGAGGTTCTCCAGCCAAAATGGTCTGGATTTCGCGCTGTAGGGCCTGCACCTTGCCCCCGCCATCCTGGTGGCCCAAGAAAACTACAGACCCCTCCCCTATCTGGCACTTATTGGCCTTGATAGTTAGGCCTGCCTTCCGCAGGGCCTGAAGCACTTCTTGGAGGTGGAGCAGGTGGTCTTCCGGCTGTATCAGAAGATTGCAATGAAGTCTAGATAGGCAGGCAGTGAAAGCCTCCATCCCAGCCAGGACCCAGTTGACTGACCACTGGAAGGTGGCAGGAGCATTCTTTAACTCAAAGGGCATCACCCTAAACTGGAAGTGGCCCTCTGCAGTGAAGAATGCAGACCTTTCCTTAGCCACTTTGGTTAAGGAAATCTGCCAGTACCCTGATGTTAGGTCAAACTAACTCAGGAACCTGGCAGCTCTTAACAGGACAAGGAGCACATCCACACAGGGGATGGGGTGAGCATCACTCTTGGTGACTGAGTTGAGCCCTCTGTAGTCCACACAGAACCGGAGTTCTGATGAGGCACCCAGTGAGGTGGCCATAGGCACCAGAACTACAGAACTGGACCATAGGCTATTGGAGTGCTCAATCACCCATAACTTCAGCATTTTGGAGACTTCATCGTTAATGCTGGCTCTCACTTTATCAGACAGCCTGTAAATCTCATTTTTGTCAGGCATGTTGTCCTTGTTGTCAATGTGGTGAGCCCTGGGGTAAGTGAGAAAAGTGAGACAAACAGCCCCAGCAAGTTGTGACTGTCCCTCTGTTGTTATGGGGTAAAGATAGGCAAGAGATCAACTCCTTCCATTGACCCATCCAGGTCCTTGGAAGATAGGAGGTGGGGGAGAGGCTCACTCTCCTCTTCCACCCTGTCATCCGTCACCAGGAGAAGGTTACCTCTGACCTCTCAAAGTGAGGCTTGAGGCGGGTCACAGGCAGAGCTCTCAGAGGGTTCCTGGTGGTCTTGAGGTCCACCAGGCAGGAGACCTCCTCTTTCCACTCCTCTACTTCTTAGGGCTCAGACCACCAGTCCTGCAAGGCCCGGGATTCCACTGGCTCCATCACTTACACTTTTTGACCAGGCTGAAACTCAACCAGAGTGGCCATCTGGTCATACCAGAGTTACAGAAGCTCAAAGGGGCTGAATCCTACTGTGGCACATCCATGCAAGTAAACAGGCACGGCAAGAGGAGGTCCCACTTCCGCCTCAAGGGCTCGGACAGGCCTGTGATCGTTCCTTTGAGGCTCTTGTTGAATCTTTCAACAAGCCCATTCGTCTGGGGATGGTAGAGTGTGGAGAGCTTGTAGGTTACTCCACACTCGTGCCACATTGAATTCATGTATGCTGACATGAAGTTGGTGCCCTGATCAGACACCATCTCTTTGGGGAAACCCACCCAGGTAAAGATCCCCATCTCAGAAGCTGAAAAACATTTGTCAATGTAATCCCCATCACATGGCTAGGCACCAGATCTTTAGGGATGTAGACCTTCATTTGTCCACTGGACACTGTGCTGTTGGTGCCACCATTGCTGCCAAACCATGAAACTTGTTTGGCTCTCAGATCCTGCTCTTTTCAGATATCAGAAGTTTCCATTCCTCCAAGGTCCTCTGGGCAGCTGCCTCCTCCATTTTGAGTTTGGCCAGCTGCAGCCTGAATTACCTTTCAGCCCTCCTGTCATCCAGTTCCTTAATGGACAGGTTGCGGGATGACACACTGCACCTCCCTCTGGCCAGGGGCCTCACTCATGTGGGCAAGCTGTCCTCAAGGGCTGCAGTCAGGGGGTTTCCATCCTAGTACTGCTCCTCCACATACTCATCCTTCTCCTGCTCCTGAACTGTAGTTAGCAGCTGGTGGGCCTCCTTCCAGGCCATATGGACTTTCTAAAGCTCCTGCCTTTTTGAACTCTTGTTTACTGGTAGCCCCCCTGCCCTGCAAAATCTTTTTAACTCAGCCACAGTGTAGCTCTCCAGGTTGCTGAGATCCATTTTCATGCTTGGAGGCAAAAGTTGCAAGTGCACAAGTAAGGCAAGAATGGGATAACATTTAAAAAAGGAAAAATAGCCAATTAAGGTGAATTTAAACAGAGGTTGCATCTGATGTCAGACTATTTTTATGGGATTTTAGTTTTGCACAAAATCACTGAGTGGATCTGCACAAACACAAGTATAGGATCCCACCGTTGAGCACCAATGTAAGAGATTGAGTTATTGATTGAGAGAGATGGAAGCCCCACTCAGGCAACAACCACAATCCTTGCAGGGTGAACTACAAAACTCACTAAATTAAGCTGTGCTTAACCCTCCGGTACCTTGGCACAAACCAGTCAGGTTTAACTTAGAGGCAATGTGTAAAGTATTTATGCAGGACACAAACTGTAATAAAATGAAAAACCAACACAAGAAACATTCCAAACCAATTTAGAAAAATACACTTAATTTTAATAAACAAAATGATATCAGAACGACAAACATCTAGTTAGTGGAACCATAGATTTTGACTTTTAAAGTTATTAGTAAAAAGCAGCGCCAAAAGCACAAAGCACCATCTGTGGTTATCTGGTAGTGCTGGACCAGGAAAAAGTCACAAGTTCAGGACGCCCACGATAAAGCACGGGCCGGATACAGGGACGAAGTTAGTCTTGCTGAGAGCTGCGCCTTATGTTCTTGATTCTCGGCGATGGTTCCGAAGGAGCTGTGCAGTGCTGTGATGTGAGGACCTGCGTTGGCTCCAAAGAGGCTGCCGATCAGGAGCTGCCAGGGGGTATGATGCGAGATCCTATGTCGAGCTGCTTGGAACCCACAGTTAGGCAGGGAGGAGTACACTGTGATGCCAGCCAACGGTCCAGTACCTGAGGGGTGCCTCTTGGGGATCAGGACTCGCTACAGGTAGAGGTCAGCAGCAGGGCTCATGCAGGTGCAGGCAGATCCAGGGCAGCAGATCAGCTGGGCAGATGCAGGGATGCCTCTGAAGCTTGTTGTGCCTCTGTACCTCATACAGGAGGTCAGCCAACTTACCAATGGAGTCACTCTGGGTAGCATGGGAAGAAAGCAAGCAGGTCCAATCTTCCTTCTCAGACAGCAGGGCAGTCCTTCTTCTGTAACTTCAATAGGTCCATGAATTTTGAATATTGGCGCCAGGGGTCGAATATTTTATACCTGATGCTGGTCTTGTGTGGGGGATTCCCTGTTCTACCCCACATCTGTTTCTGGAAAGTTCTTCCCCTCCCCTGTCAAAGCTCCAAACTGTCTGGGGTTGACAAAAGACAGGCCAGGTCTGGTGTCAAATTCCTTTGTATGAGCGGGAGACAATACCCTTTGAAATGTAAGTTGGGTTGGGTACAACCCCTTTCAGTAATCCTGCCAGGATGGCCTATCCTGTCCACATCTAAGCCCCCTTTGGGTTACTGTTTGAAAGCAATACAGAAACACCGACAGAAGAGCCATTAATAGTCATATGACCCAGGACACTGGCAGAAGGCACAAATGGTTAGGACAAGAAAATGTCAACTTTCTAAAATTTTCAGAATTGTGACTTAAAATCCAACTTTACCATTAACGAGGATTTTAAATTGCAATTTATCTGTGTATAATCCGCATATCTCTATCTACTCCCAATCTAAAGTTATCACTTATTAAATGTAGTAAGGTAACACAGTGTTTGTCAAAGGGAGGGATAGGCTTTACAACAGTGAAAAACAACTTTAGGAGTTTTTCACTGCCAGGACATGTAAAACGTTAGTACACATGTCCTACTTTAAAAATACAGTACACCCTGCCCTATGAGCCCTTAGGGTGTACCCTAGGTGTGACTTATAAGTATTAAAAAGGAAGGTTTCGGCCTGGCAACAGGTTTATTTTCCCAGGTTGAAATGGAAGTTTAAAAGAGCTGTACTGCAGGCTGCAGTGACAGTGGCAGGTCTGAGATATGCTGCCTAAGCCTATGTTAGTGGGTGGCATAATACGTGCTGCATGCCCACTAGTAGCATTTAATTTACAGGATCTGGGTACATGTAGTGCCATTTACCAGGGGCATACAAGTAAATTAAATGCGCCAATTAGATGTAGGCCAATGTTACCATGTTTGAAGAGGGGGAGCATCTGAACACTGATTAGCAGTGGTAAAGTGCACAGAATCCTAAAGACAACAAAAACGATTTAATCAAAACAGGAGGGGTGAAGGCAAAACATTTGGGAAAATACCAAGCCAAGGATGCCAGGTCTAACAATAGGCAAGGTACATAATGCACAAAAACGTCAAAGTATGAAGACTGAAGTAGCGATCTTAATACTCATGTCTTAGACCCTCAATATAAGTGGCCTAGCATGGAATGCTATAATCATCGCATCAGATTTAAAAGTATAAATAAATTGGAGCACCAAGGTGTTCCAAATTTATAGGGTGAGATCATTTTAGCCAATTACAAGATTTGCACTTAAAATGGGACTCAACATGGGAATTTTGGTGTTTACCGCACCAAAATCTATATGTCCTGGTATTAACCATGTACTTTTCTCCCCTTAAATTCCAGCATGTTTGAATTAGCAATATTTAGCAGGGGTTGAGAACTTTATTGCACACCGTTATTATCAGATGCACTAATTATCCCACCACTCATATTTGCCATACCCACACAAACAGAAGTTTGCTGAGGGGTCGCAATTTACCAGGCCACTCTCAACCTACATGCATTTAGGTTACCGTATTGCTTGAATATTGAATACTAAGCTTCACTCTGGAATAATATTTATGTATTGTGAAGTGACTAAGACGTAACATGTCACTTCAATATAAATCCCTGAAATAAACATGGAGTCGTAACTTGCAATAGTGTAATCCTGCAACAAAACATATCAGCAAACTGCGATACAGGCACATGCTTTTATTCATGTAGGTGGAAAATCTCATGGTATGTTCATCTCTAGCATGAAACTGCTTGGAACCCACAGTTAGGCAGGGAGGAGTACACTGTGATGCCAGCCAACGGTCCAGTACCTGAGGGGTGCCTCTTGGGGATCAGGACTCGCTACAGGTAGAGGTCAGCAGCAGGGCTCATGCAGGTGCAGGCAGATCCAGGGCAGCAGATCAGCTGGGCAGATGCAGGGATGCCTCTGAAGCTTGTTGTGCCTCTGTACCTCATACAGGAGGTCAGCCAACTTACCAATGGAGTCACTCTGGGTAACATGGGAAGAAAGCAAGCAGGTCCAATCTTCCTTCTCAGACAGCAGGGCAGTCCTTCTTCTGTAACTTCAATAGGTCCATGAATTTTGAATATTGGCGCCAGGGGTCGAATATTTTATACCTGATGCTAGTCTTGTGTGGGGGGATTCCCTGTTCTACCCCACATCTGTTTCTGGAAAGTTCTTCCCCTCCCCCTGTCAAAGCTCCAAACTGTCTGGGGTTGACAAAAGACAGGCCAGGTCTGGTGTCAAATTCCTTTGTATGAGCGGGAGACAATACCCTTTGAAATGTAAGTTGGGTTGGGTACAACCCCTTTCAGTAATCCTGCCAGGATGGCCTATCCTGTCCACATCTAAGCCCCCTTTGGGTTACTGTTTGAAAGCAATACAGAAACACCGACAGAAGAGCCATTAATAGTCATATGACCCAGGACACTGGCAGAAGGCACAAATGGTTAGGACAAGAAAATGTCAACTTTCTAAAATTTTCAGAATTGTGACTTAAAATCCAACTTTACCATTAAAGAGGATTTTAAATTGCAATTTATCTGTGTATAATCCGCATATCTCTATCTACTCCCAATCTAAAGTTATCACTTATTAAATGTAGTAAGGTAACACAGTGTTTGTCAAAGGGAGGGATAGGCTTTACAACAGTGAAAAACAACTTTAGGAGTTTTTCACTGCCAGGACATGTAAAACTTTAGTACACATGTCCTACTTTAAAAATACAGTACACCCTGCCCTATGAGCCCATTAGGGTGTACCCTAGGTGTGACTTATAAGTATTAAAAAGGAAGGTTTCGGCCTGGCAACAGGTTTATTTTCCCAGGTTGAAATGGAAGTTTAAAAGAGCTGTACTGCAGGCTGCAGTGACAGTGGCAGGTCTGAGATATGCTGCCTAAGCCTATGTTAGTGGGTGGCATAATACGTGCTGCATGCCCACTAGTAGCATTTAATTTACAGGATCTGGGTACATGTAGTGCCATTTACCAGGGGCATACAAGTAAATTAAATGCGCCAATTAGATGTAGGCCAATGTTACCATGTTTGAAGAGGGGGAGCATCTGAACACTGATTAGCAGTGGTAAAGTGCACAGAATCCTAAAGACAACAAAAACGATTTAATCAAAACAGGAGGGGTGAAGGCAAAACATTTGGGAAAATACCAAGCCAAGGATGCCAGGTCTAACAATAGGCAAGGTACATAATGCACAAAAACGTCAAAGTATGAAGACTGAAGTAGCGATCTTAATACTCATGTCTTAGACCCTCAATATAAGTGGCCTAGCATGGAATGCTATAATCATCGCATCAGATTTAAAAGTATAAATAAATTGGAGCACCAAGGTGTTCCAAATTTATAGGGTGAGATCATTTTAGCCAATTACAAGATTTGCACTTAAAATGGGACTCAACATGGGAATTTTGGTGTTTACCGCACCAAAATCTATATGTCCTGGTATTAACCATGTACTTTTCTCCCCTTAAATTCCAGCATGTTTGAATTAGCAATATTTAGCAGGGGTTGAGAACTTTATTGCACACCGTTATTATCAGATGCACTAATTATCCCACCACTCATATTTGCCATACCCACACAAACAGAAGTTTGCTGAGGGGTCGCAATTTACCAGGCCACTCTCAACCTACATGCATTTAGGTTACCGTATTGCTTGAATATTGAATACTAAGCTTCACTCTGGAATAATATTTATGTATTGTGAAGTGACTAAGACGTAACATGTCACTTCAATATAAATCCCTGAAATAAACATGGAGTCGTAACTTGCAATAGTGTAATCCTGCAACAAAACATATCAGCAAACTGCGATACAGGCACATGCTTTTATTCATGTAGGTGGAAAATCTCATGGTATGTTCATCTCTAGCATGAAACTGCCTCACCTCACCTCCCGGGGACCTCCTTTAATGCAAATGTGGGTGCAGGAGAGGATAAAACCAGCTTCTCTCAAGAAGTCAAGAGCTGATATCTTCCTACTCCACTCCTTGAAGGGCTTTAAGAGGACATCTGCCATGGCACCATTTAGCTACACTTTTGCATTAAAGGTATGTAAGAGGAATGGAGTGGATTGCTGGGTCAGTGATACATCATATATGTCACTGATACCACTATAATCCCAGCAGCTCCTTGAGAGGGTAGTGAAAGTATGTCTCTGTTTGTTGCAGCGTTTTCTAAGTCCCTGGAAAAAAAGGGTTGTCCCCCTTAAGTAGCAAGATTGTTTTTTTTTCTGGTGTTCGCAAAGAAGGTTCCTCACACTTCTCCAGTCTTTGAGCCTTTTTATTGCAATCCACGATGGTTGACACTGTGTTCACATTGTTGGGGATGCTTTGTCAAATTTTTGAGCTAGATTGTGTTGATCATCTCTCTAGGCTCCTTCCTGATGACCTCAGCATCCACCATTAGCCCTCTTTCAGAACATTTCTGCTTTCTGTCCAGAGGCCATTGCATTAAGTATAGGTGATTGGAGGATGGCTATCCTGGTCAGATGATGGCAATGGATTGTAGTTTCTACATTTTGTAGGCTTGAACTGACCCAAAATAACCGCTTAGTGCGGATTTGGATATTGGATGCTGGAAACATGGTTGTAGCAGATTCACACCTAGCAAGTGCAGGAGTATTGACACAGACTGGGAGCCAGTCTTTGAATTGTACTGCGACAGCACCGCCAGCAGCACCGGCAGCAAGGGGACTCCAGTACCCATAGCACATAGCGCCCGGAGGCGCCAACGTATCATTCTCGCGCCGGGAGGCGCATAAAGGTTGCCGCGGGCCCCGCAGCGCTGGACGCGCGCGGGCATGCCCAGGCCACGCCCGTCCACGCCCGTCGAAGTCCGGAGGAGGCTGGGCCCACCCCCTTTCATCTGCACCTGTCTGAGGTACTGTCGACTTCCTTTATTTTCCTGCAGCACGCATGGCGAAAGTAAAGGGAATAAAAGAGAAGCTTGGAGGGGGGGTTGGAGCTACTCTGGACTCCTTCTTAGTAAGAGCAGCTAGAGTTCTCTCGCATGAGATTGAGCTGACTGAAAGACGTCTTTCCATGGAGCCGATCCCTTTAACACAGGGTCCGTCCTTAGGCCTTGTGATTAATATCCTTCCAGATACACAATCGCCACTGCCTTTAATCTCATCAGTTTCCGCACAAGATCAATGCGTGCCTTCCCTCCCCAATCCGAATACAGTGATTACACCAAGAAGGGGCGCAGTTCACTCCCCCTTGAATGTTTCATCACTGGACCCTTCACCTATCCCACCGGCTAAGCGCACCAGAGCAGGGGGTCTTGTTAGTGGTGCAAAACCAAAACAAACCAAAACCACTCGTGTCCCTAAAACTAAAACCTCCCAAACAAAGGTGCACACTACGAACCTTAAAACATCAGTATCTCCAGTGTCCCTTAATACCCCACCGCTTCAGGTATTGCAAGCCGATTCTTTTTGGACAGAAGTCTCTACAAGGTTAAATTATATAATGGCTCCCATTTTAGCCAAACTGTCTCGAATAGAAATTCGGCTGGGGGAGCTGGAATCGCAGAATCGTACATTACTTGTCCGTATGCCACCGCCGAACGATCCTTCTACGATAACAGCTACAAACACAGAATCAGTACCACTGATAGAAGCGCGAGGGCCACTTTCTTCCTCGATAATGACACTGACAACATCCATACTCCCAAGCAGTTCCACCAATGCTGTAGCACAGCCCTCAAATGTTCTTTCCAACACTAACGCAACAAGGGCTACTCAGATCCGCCAAGGGCTGAATGAAGGGGACTCAACTCGCCAGCCATTATTACCCAGGATGGAAACAAGAGGAGCTACGCACCAGGCAGGCCTACCCGAGAATCCCATCGGAGCGCTTGAGTGCCAGCCATATCAAACTCTCCACCTTCCTCCCGCCACTGCCCCACTGGTCCTGGCTCTGGCAAATGTCCCCCCCTTCGAGATCAAAGTGAATCTACAAGACAATTATTGGACAAATGTCTTTATTGGTTATTAAGTAACGTTCATATAACCGAGAGGGGGAGGAGGTAACTGGCTAACGAAATTATCATGGCCAGGAGAGTGGGATGGGTGGGGGGCTCAAGAAAATCGTTTGGTGGTGATTGTCTGGTAATTAATTTTAACAATGCGCATACGAGTGCTTCTCTCCTAGCCAATCTCCATAGTTTCTCTCTAAGGAACTCGCAGATAATACCTTTAACCTTGGAGTTCTTTTACATTGGCCAGAGTGTTACTATGGGAAGGGAATACTGGGGCAGACAATTGAAACCACTCACTGGTCTGAATGAGGGTCCCCTCTTAAATTCTGGGATTAGTTTACATAATAGATTCGCTGCCCTGTCGAACTTGGAGGCATGTGACTGACTATTTCTCCCATCTCCCAAATTACCATCTAGGGCAACTACTGTGGCCCTTGCAGAGATTAGTCCATTGGGGATCCCACCTATTATACTACCCACTGAGAAGGCCCCTGTAGTCGTAAATCTAGCACCCAGTGTTCAGGAACTCGTGCAGACCTCGCCAACTTGTATGAATGACTTCGAGTGAACTAGGCCTAATATGTTATCGTGGAATGTGGCAGGTTTAGCTTCCAAAATAGCTAACCCCCACTGGATAAATAAGTGGCAATCTATGGAGGTAGTATTCTTTCAGGAGACTTGGGCTAAAGATCCAATCTTTTTTCCTGGGTTTTGCACCTTCCATTCACCAGCAATTCCATCAGTTTCTGGAAGGGCGAAGGGGGGCTTACTCACCTCATTCTCAAACACTATACCTCTCCAAATCAGGCAGGTTGGTCCCATACATCCTCATTTTCAGATCTTCGAGATGGGCAGTAGGAAACAGGACATTTGGACAATTGTGAACTTTTATAATAACTAGTTTGGGAGGAATTCGAGGCTAGAGGTGGATGCACTAGCATTGGAGATTGAGACATTGCACAAGGGAAAAAAGGGGGGTAGTGTAAACCTTTTATGGGTGGAGGATTTTAATGTTCACCTTTGCAAGTTTAATGGGACCAGGTTATGTGGAGTAGAAGACTCTTATAGTAATCTCCTCTCACACTTTATACACAACGAGTATGGTGAAACTTTGAATAGTTTGTTATATAAGTGGAATTTGTGTTTAATAAAGGAAGCGAAAGAGGGAGGGCAAGGGACCACTTTTAGAAGGGGCACCCAAGAGTCTACTATAGACTTTATTTTAGCCTCGGTACATCTACATGGGAAAGTGGCCCATACGAGCACCCGATTTTCCTGCCACAGCGACCACGCCATGTTATCTATTCACTTAAGCATTCTATCCAAACCTAAAGAGCACAACAAGGTTGTAGAAGGTGTGAACCTGTCTAGGAAAAACGGTTATCAACTGAAGTGGTCACAGGCACAAAAATTAAATCTAGGCCCCGAAATCCTAGTCCAAGTAAAAGAGGAAATATTAGCCTGCCTGGTAGAGAACTCATCGCCTTTATTCTTGGTTACCCAGTTAATTGCCCTTTTGGCGAAAGTAAAATTAGCACTTACTCCGGGCAAGTTACCAAATGCTACTGCTAATACTGGGTGGTTTGATACAGCCTGCGCCACAGCAAAAGAAGCCCTCGTAAACGCCCTAAAAACCCATCCTAGAGACTCCTCTTTGATCCGCGTGTCACGCAAAGATTATAAACTAGCGAGGAGGGCGAGAGAGAAAGATCTTAGGGCGCAGGCATGGGCAGATCTCGAGCAAGCAGCTATTTCAGGCAGTAGCAGAGACTTCTGGAAAATTGTGAATGCCCCATATTTTAAAGACATCAGTGATCCTACATTAGACGTGCATGTAGATGAAGAGGCATGGGTGAGACATTTTGAAGGAATATTTGGTCTATCAACCTCCCCAAACCCACTATTATCTTGTCCAGCGCCTTTACCTCAGGGAGGGCTAACTATCTCTATATCAGAGATCAGAATGGCGCTGGAATCCTGTACCCCCGGTAAGGCGCCGGGGCCAGATGGAGTCCCAATTGACCTCTTTCAGCAGAATTACTATATGTGGGTCCCTTTACTTGCAAATATTTTTAATAGCATTCAGATAGTAGGCCCACCTTTCTCTTGGAACCAGAGTGTAATCGTGCCTATTTATAAAAAAGGGGAGAGGGGGTCTCCAAAGAATTATCGCCCCATATCTCTCCTCGATACCACTGCCAAACTTATGGGACGGGTTCTTTTGGCCAGATTGGAGGATTGGGCCGAATCCCATAATATTTTTATGAAGGCGCAATATCAGTGGCTAACACTCTGGCTCCCCTAAAGAAAAACAGTAGAAATAAAAGGTCAGCTCCTTGGTTTACCCCTAGCTTAAAAGCCTTGCAGGGACAATGTAGAATACTAGAGAAGCAATGGCGGAAAAATTACAAAACAGAAGACCTGGTGATTTTTAAATCAGCTCTCAAATCCTACCACCAGCATATTAAACTAGAAAAAAAGATGTACTACTCAAATGTAATAAATAAAGCAGATAATCAAAAGACCATTTTCAATATAGTAAAAACATTTACTAATCCTAAAAACCTAGAACAGGAAATCCCTCCCTCACAAGATCTATGCGATCGTATCGCCGACTTCTTCGATAATAAAATTCTTGACTTAAAGAAAGATTTTACTAAAACACTCCCCCAAATGCAAAACGTTCAGACCACAGGAAAAGAAAAAAGGAACTGATATGTTTTAAGGAGATCAGCCTAGAACAATCTAGGCAAGCTATTCTCTCCTGTAAATCTGGCTCGCCTTTTGATCCTTGCCCCCAAAAAGTTTACATGCACTGGTGGATACTATCAACCCCATCATTAATCAGATTATTAATGCTACTTTCAGGATAGCCAAAATTCCCGACAGCTGGAAAACCGCTGCTGTGAAACCGCTTCAAAAAAAGAAACTTTCAGATCCCACGACCATTTCCAATCTCAGGCCTATCTCACTGTTGCCATGTTTGAGTAAAATTGCAGAGAAACTTGTTAACAACCAACTCAATGATTTCACGCAGGAAGCCAACATCTTACATCCCAAGCAATCTGGCTTTCGACCGGGTCACTCAACAGAATCAGTACTACTGCACACCACTGAATCTCTAAAACTTGCTATGGATCAGGGAAAGGATGCGGTACTGGTTCTGTTAGATTTGTCAGCGGCGTTTGACACGGTCTCTCATGATATTCTGAGAGACAGACTTGCATACAGTGGAATCACTAACAATGCATTGGCCTGGATTACATCCTTTTTAGAAAACAGGCAACAGATTGTAACACTGGGATGCTATAGATCGCAAGAAAGAGGGCTGACATCAGTGGTCCCTCAAGGCTCGGTGTTACGCGCCAGACTTCGTGCACGCTGACATGGCCGAAAACCACCTCACTACATTTCCCATAATGCACCTTGTTGGTCATCCTGTGTTCTTAAAAGTGTACTGTTGCCGAAAACACCCAGGCATCACCAGGTCAGATGACTCACAGGGTATAAAGGTAGATTCCCTACCCACATCGTTGCTTGGTTTACTTCTTCCTTGGAATAGGACCACGACCCCTGACCCGGATTCTGTGAGGAGCTCTTCCTGTTTGTCCTGAGAGCCTTGTGAACCTTCGACACAGCGTTTCCAGGATTCCTACTTTTTGTTCCAGTGTGCGCTCGTGCTACCGAGGGAGGCTGTCTGCCTCTCCTTCCACCCAGCTGACTTCTCCCTTCAAGGTTGGAAGCCCTTCCTAGCGTGTGTCTGCGCTGACTCGAGGAGATTGCCTGCCTCCCTTCACACTGACCTGATTTCCCAGCCCAATTTGGATTCTTTTTCCCAGCGAAGCCGTCGCTACATTGTATCTCCTCCGAGGATCACAGGTCAGCTGTTTCCTTTCTGTTTCTGTTGGTTTCTGTAAAGAGCTGAACTCTGTGACGGCTGACCCTGTTCATTTCATTATCGCCTGGCAAAGACTTTCCGGTGGGTGCAGAGAGCCTCTGTAGAACTCCTCAGTGAGCAGTGACTGCTTTGTAATATTTTTTTTTTGCAACTGACACACCTACAAATGTAGCAGGACTCGCTACTAGTCACGGAGGTTTGACATTCTTTCCTTTCTGGTGCACTCGGTCTCCTTTTAGACAGAAGGCAGACGTTTGCCTCTGACTTTGCAAGACGGCACCACCTTAGCTCCTCGGCTCTGTTAAATAGAGCAAACTGAATAAGTTTTATTTTCTGCTTAACCTTGAAGAGACCACGTGTTTAAAACTCTCAGCAACTGTGGAAGTAAGTTAACAGTACACTATTAACAATACTGAAGGCTCTCTCAGAGAAATACTCCTAGCTGACACGATTTGCTTAACATTAGGTGTATTGTTTTGTCTTTCCCTTTTTTTTTTGTTATGCAGCCTGGAAACACACGCTTAGACGAGTTCCTACTTCAGCACCCCTGTTCAACTGCTCGTCGCCCCCTGGTGGTTCTCCCTTGACGGTCTCCTCTCTTCTAAGAGGTATTAGGCATTACCCTAGTGACTGATTACTTGGGCTGACTATACCTTATTGGAGAGTGGAAACACATCTTCGCTCCTATGGACGCGGGTCTTTCTGCGTGACTGAAGTAAGTCCTGATAGAAAACCAAGCCCACGTTGTATCAGTCCCCCGAGCGAAGATGGATAAGGGCGCCTCCTACGATCCCATGAATTCAAGTCCCCTTTCTCTTGAGTCACCTGAAACCACTATGCATGAGTTAGCCGCTACAGTGATTACACTTCAATCAGAACTCCAAACACTTAGATTGCAAAACCAACGTCTGGTTGCAGAACTAGACTCTGTGAAAACACATAGACAGGTAGAAAACAGAGGAACCGACACACTCCCTAAACAAAAGAAAAGCTACATCCAACCTGCACACTTCCACGTTCCTTCTTCCCCAACTGCCGTAACTGGGAGTAGAGACCATTCGCCTGTAAACGTAACTGTGGTTACCCCTTCCCCTGTGCCCTTAGCCATGCCAGAAAGGTTCAATGGGGATAGTAGCAAATATAGTGATTTCATGAACCAGTGTCATTTGCAGTTCCTCTGTAGATCTGCCTCCTTCCCAGATGATGCGGCCAAAGTCGCTTTTGTTATCTCCTATCTCATTGGAAACGCAGCCCTTTGGGCGGTGCCCCTTGTGGAAAACAACGACCCGGTATTGTATGATTTCCCCCAGTTTAAAGAACGCATGAGGAGCCTCTTTGCACGACATGCGTACATGCAGGCTAGTGATAATGAATTGCTCGGACTCAAGCAGGGATCTAAGGATCTTCTAACCTATATCACTTCCTTTAACAGACTAGTTACAGAAACTCAATGGCCTGAGGAGAAAAGAACCTCTCTGTTTTACCGGGGTTTAAAGGACGAGTTAAAGGACATCCTGTCACAGATAGTGGACCCTCCTGAAGACTGCCCTTCTTTTATCGACCTAGTAGTGAAACTAGATCACCGGCTTGGAGAGCGTAAAGGTGAGAAGTCTAAGGGAGACTACTCAAGTTTCGTGCCGCACAGAGGAGAAAAGAAGGAAGTCAAAGACACGAGCGAACCTATGCAAATAGGAGGCATTCGCGGACCATTATCTAGCGAAGAGAGAGAGAAGCGTAGGCGGCTTAATCTCTGTCTTTACTGTGGCAAAAGCGGTCATTACGCTAAGGATTGTTCCGTGAAACCCAAAACCGCTTATAAAGTCCCCAGTGTAAAAAGCGGTTTCACTACACAGGCGGGAAACTAGGAAACTTGAAGGACAAAGAGATCGATCCTCCAAGTTCTATCCTCATGCAGATCTCACAATTTCTAGCCAACACCATGGCGCCTGTACCTAAACACTTTACTATCTCAGTGACTCTAATATTACCTTCTCAGCATAGAAAAGCTATTTCTATATTACTGGACTCTGGGGCCACGGGGAACTTTTTGGACATCACCTTGGCTAAAGCTCTGGGGATCAAATTTATCTCCAAGGCCCAACCGGAGAAAGTAAGAGCTGTTGATGGCTCTGAGTTGTCTTCTGGGTTACTGACTTATCAGACTACTGACATTGTCATGTTGTGTGATAATGGACACGCAGAGAACATTTCCTTTGACTTAATTGACACTCCCAATTTTGGAGCCATCTTAGGGGTGCCATGGTTGCAATTACACAACCCTTACATTGACTGGGTCACTAGAAAAGTCACCTTGAGATCCCACTATTGTGTATTACATTGTTACCAAGACGCAACACAGTGGCAGTCCCCTATCTGTTGTGCAGTAGAAGGAGAGGCACAGCTAGAGTTACCCGAGGAATATGTAGAATACCAACATGTCTTTGATGAGGTCAAAGCTGTGGCGCTACCTCCCCATCGCTCTTTCGACTGTCGGATAGATCTAGTCCCTGGCGCTGACTTACCCGTCAGCAGAATCTATGCCTTAACAGAACCCGAGACCAAGTATTTACATGACTATATCCAGGACATATTACAGAAAGGATTCATCAGGCATTCTACATCTCCTGTATCCTCGCCCATCTTTTTTATTCCAAAACGAGAAGGTGGCTTGAGAGCCTGTCTGGATTACCGCGCGCTTAACAAGGTGACTGTTAAAAACAAGTACCCTCTTCCGCACATCTCCAACCTTCTAGACCAAGTGCGAAACGCTAAGATCTTCACTAAGCTTGACCTCCGTGGGACCTACCACTTAATTCGAGTAAGAGAAGGAGATGAGTGGAAGACGGCATTTCGCACAAAATTCGGACTATTCGAGTATTGTGTAATGCCTTTTGGCTTATGCAATGCCCCTGCTGCTTTTCAGTTTTTTGTAAATGAGATATTGAGTGACTATTTAGATCTTTTCGTAATCGTCTACATAGACGATATACTAATCTATTCACAGTCTGAGCAAGAACATGTAGGAACGTTAAGAAAATCTTACAACGCCTGCAAGATAACCACCTCTTTGCCAAACTTGACAAATGCACCTTTCACACTAAACGTGTGAATTTCCTAGGTTTTGTTATCTCCCCTGAAGGGGTACACATGGACCCCTCCAAAGTGTCGGCCATAACGAAATGGCCAAGCCCTAGTAATGTGAAAGAAGTACAGTCCTTTCTAGGGTTTGCCAATTTCTACCGCAGATTTATAGACCATTTCTCGGACATCATAACCCCGATCACTAAATTGTTGAGGAAAGGAGTAGTATTCAACTGGACAGATGAAGCTGAAAAAGCCTTCTGTACCCTGAAGAATAGGTTTACTTCGGCTCCCTTCATCCGCCATGCTGATGGTACCCAACCATACTATTTGGAGGCCGATGCCTCTCAATACGCAGTGGGCAGAGTGTTGTCTCAAAGAGACCGCAAGACAGGGAGCCTGCACCCTGTCGCATACTTCTCCAAGAAACTCCTACCTGCAGAACAAAACTATACAATAGGAGAACGAGAACTACTAGCTATTAAACTGGCATTCCAAGAATGGAGACATTATTTACTAGGATCTCCACATGTCATCACCATATACTCCGACCCCAGAAATCTTCAATTTTTTAAATCAGCCAAAGCTCTCACACCTAGACAGTTGAGGTGGGTTTCCTTTTTAGCGAATACGATTTTATCATCACGTATCGCCCTGGGGTGAAACAAGGCAAGGCAGACGCTCTATCTCGAATGGGGAGAGACTGTAGAGTAACTGTGGACTCTCCAGTCCCCATTATCCATGACAAAAAATCATTGCAGTAGGAGAGAACACCAAAGGGGAGTCGGAGACGTTTTTGGATGACCTAACCCTTGCTTATTCTGCATTAAATCGTACTGAATGGTTGGCAGACCCTCGTAACACTATAGTAAACAACCTGTACTACCATGATAATCGACTGTTCTTACCTATGGAGCATCTCCGTGCCTTAATCATGAAATGGTGCCATACCCTCCCATTAGCAGGTCATCCTGGAGGAGAGAAAACCAGACAAACCTGTCAGAGATGGTTTTGGTGGAAAGGTATGACTAAGGACATCAGTGAATTTGTGAAAGCATGCCCCACGTGTGCTAGACAAAAAGCCTCTCATTGTGCACCTGCTGGATTATTGACGCCCCTGCCCATTCCCCACACTCCCTGGTCATCCATTAGCATGGATTTCATTACTGACTTACCTGTTACATGTGGATTCACAACTATAATGGTGGTAGTAGACCTGTTATCCAAGATGGCCCATTTCATCCCTCTCAGAAAACTACCAACAGCCAAAGAACTGATAGAAGTCTTTATCAAACAGATCGTGAGGTTACACGGCTTGCCCACGGTGATAATTTCAGATCGTGGGGCTCAGTTTGTTTCCAAGTTTTGGCAAGGTATGTGCACAGCCCTACATATAGACCATCGACTCTCTTCGGCCTATCATCCTCAGACAGATGGGCAAACAGAAAGAACTAATCAAACACTCGAACAGTATTTACGTTGTTTATTAAGCACAGTCTCCAGTGACTGGGTACAAGTTCTCCCTTTGGCTGAGTTTGCTTACAACAATACCAACACATTCAGCAACCTCGATCTCCCCTTTTTCTTTTCTCTGGGATTTCACCCCAAATTCCTACCCCTTCACTCGCTTCTCTCTTCCTCTGACTTACCTTCTGTCACTGAACACCACACCCACCTCATCTCAATATGGAACAAAGCTAAACACGAACTACAATTAGCAAAAGAGCACATGAAAGAGCAAGCTGACAAACACAGGCGTCCAGCTCCTGACTACTCAGTAGGAGACTTCGTATGGTTAGCCACCAAAAACCTCAGCTTAGCAGGGCCCCGCAAGTTACAACCCAGATATATAGGGCCATATCCAATCCTTAAAATTATAAATCCTGTCGCCATGAAACTTGAGTTACCACCCGAGATACAAGTACATCCTGTTTTCCATACCTCTCTACTCAAACCCTATGAACCCCCTTCCTATCCTGAACCCCCTCCTCCTCCTATTAACGTAGAGGGAGAGCTGGAATATGAGGTCAAAAGAATCTTAGACTCTAGAAGACATCGAGGAAAACTACAGTATCTGATAGACTGGGTGGGATATCCCCCCGAAGACCGGTCTTGGGAACCCGCTGCTCAGGTCCATGCTCCCCATTTAGTAAGAAGGTTTCATGCCTTAAACCCCTCTAAACCCAGACCCATTAATCGGCCTTTGGGAGGGAGAACTGTTACGCGCCAGACTTCGTGCACGCTGACATGGCCGAAAACCACCTCACTACATTTCCCATAATGCACCTTGTTGGTCATCCTGTGTTCTTAAAAGTGTACTGTTGCCGAAAACACCCAGGCATCACCAGGTCAGATGACTCACAGGGTATAAAGGTAGATTCCCTACCCACATCGTTGCTTGGTTTACTTCTTCCTTGGAATAGGACCACGCCCCCTGACCCGGATTCTGTGAGGAGCTCTTCCTGTTTGTCCTGAGAGCCTTGTGAACCTTCGACACAGCGTTTCCAGGATTCCTACTTTTTGTTCCAGTGTGCGCTCGTGCTACCGAGGGAGGCTGTCTGCCTCTCCTTCCACCCAGCTGACTTCTCCCTTCAAGGTTGGAAGCCCTTCCCAGCGTGTGTCTGCGCTGACTCGAGGAGATTGCCTGCCTCCCTTCACACTGACCTGATTTCCCAGCCCAATTTGGATTCTTTTCCCAGCGAAGTCGTCGCTACATTGTATCTCCTCCGAGGATCACAGGTCAGCTGTTTCCTTTCTGTTTCTGTTGGTTTCTGTAAAGAGCTGAACTCTGTGACGGCTGACCCTGTTCATTTCATTATCGCCTGGCAAAGACTTTCCGGTGGGTGCAGAGAGCCTCTGTAGAACTCTCAGTGAGCAGTGACTGCTTTGTAATATTTTTTTTTTGCAACTGACACACCTACAAATGTAGCAGGACTCGCTACTAGTCACGGAGGTTTGACATTCTTTCCTTTCTGGTGCACTCGGTCTCCTTTTAGACAGAAGGCAGACGTTTGCCTCTGACTTTGCAAGACGGCACCACCTTAGCACCTCGGCTCTGTTAAATAGAGCAAACTGAATAAGTTTTATTTTCTGCTTAACCTTGAAGAGACCACGTGTTTAAAACTCTCAGCAACTGTGGAAGTAAGTTAACAGTACACTATTAACAATACTGAAGGCTCTCTCAGAGAAATACTCCTAGCTGACATGATTTGCTTAACATTAGGTGTATTGTTTTGTCTTTCCCTTTTTTTTTTGTTATGCAGCCTGGAAACACACGCTTAGACGAGTTCCTACTTCAGCACCCCTGTTCAACTGCTGGTCGCCCCCTGGTGGTTCTCCCTTGACGGTCTCCTCTCTTCTAAGAGGTATTAGGCATTACCCTAGTGACTGATTACTTGGGCTGACTATACCTTATTGGAGAGTGGAAACACATCTTCGCTCCTGTGGACGCGGGTCTTTCTGCGTGACTGAAGTAAGTCCTGATACTCGGCCCTGAGCCCAACTCTTTTTAATTTCTATATGGCACCACTGCTTTTTCTGATGGACACTTACGATGTGGAGTGCATCGCTTATGCAGATGACACTCAACTGATCCTTACCCTAGATAAAAATTCGACAGTGGCTGAAGAAAGATTTCACCACTGTCTAACAGCAGTGATGGATTGGATGAAGCTAAACCATCTGAAATGCAATAGCTCCAAAACAGAGATTATGCTGTTTGGTAAGACCAACGTTTTTAGACCGGACCAATGGTGGCCGTCAAATTCGGCCCCACCTCCTACTACAGTAGACACTGTAAGGACTCTGGGAATAAAATTTGATCACACATTATCCTTCCACAAGCAAGCCCTTGCTGTGACAGGTACCTGTTTTCAAGTAATAAAAATCCTCAGAAATTTTTTCGATCTACTCCCAATGCCAGCCAAAAAGACGGTGGTAGTAGCCCTAATTCTACCCCGTCTGGACTACTGTAATAGTCTTTATGCAGGAACTAACAAAAAAGTCCTGCAAAGACTACAGGTGGTCCAGAACGCTGCAGCGAGGCTGGTACTCAATTTGCCTAGAGACTCCTCCTCAGCAACAGCACTAAAAGCCCTCCATTGGCTGCCCGTCCATAAGAGGATTCTTTTTAAGGTTCTGACCATCATTTATAAAACTACAAATAATTCTGGACCAGAATATCTTAATGTCAGAACTAAGCCACACACCACTCAACGTACTCTACGGTCATCTTCAGAGAACTTTTTAACAACACCCAATTTTAAACTTAAAACCAGGGGTGGAAAGACACTGGCAGCCATAGGGACCAAAGCCTGGAACTCCTTGCCAACTCAACTCAGACACACACAAACTGAACTCAACTTTAGGAAGTCTTTAAAAACATGGATTTTTGGTATTCCAGATAATACTGCTTGGTCTCTTCTCTGAATCCCTATCATCTGAGTATGTGCCAGCTCCTTCTTCCTGGTAGGTGCCCTCCCTCTCCGCATACAGCGCCAAGATACTCCTTGGAGTGAACGTTGCGCTATATAAAAGCTCTCTCATTCTCATTCATTATGGGTTCCGTAGAGGAATGGGGACGGTCGACCAGTGCTTAAACCTCTCCCTAACCATAGGGAAATATACTAGGGCAAAAGGCGGGAAGCTCTATATGACCTTCATGGACCTAACTTCAGCCTTCGATTGTGTGTCACACTCGAGGCTGTGGTCCATGATGGAGGGTATGGGTATTGATCCGCCGATAATTGGTTTATTCGTCAGTTGTACGCCAATGCCACTGCTTGTGTAAGGTATGGCAGGAAGGGGGAGTGCACTCGCCTCTTTAAAATTGAAAAGGGAGTAAGACAGGGGTGTGTTCTTGCCCCGTTCCTTTTTTCCATCTATACGAATGGGATAGAGTCCTCCCTGTCTGCTCTACTGGTGGATGTGCCCAAATATGATCATACCCCCCTTCCGATTTTGGAATACGCCGACGATGCGGTATTGATGGCCAGATCGGGGTTAGCCCTACAAACGCTAATCACAGCCTATTCTGCCTTCATGGCCTCCCTCGATCTAAAAGTTCATGAATCCAAATCATTCATAATTGTGGCTGGAGCCGCAAGAGGTGAGAAACTCCCCCATTTCCAGTTGTCAGGAAAGAAAATCGAGGTGGTTGACTCCTTTTCATATCTTGGAGTGCTTTTTGATAAAGATCACTCATGGTCTAATTTAGTGGCATCAAGAGCCCAGGGTATGCAAAGGAGTATCAACGCTGTTAAAAGATTTGCAAGGAAGTTGGGAGGAAGCCCACTGGATGTAATCAAAAATATATATTCAGCTAAATCAAAGACTGCTGCAACATATGGGGCAGGAGTTTGGGGTATGGCTAACGCTGCCCCGTTACAACAAATAGAAGACTCCTTCTTTAAAAATCGTGTGTCCTTACCGCAATCAGCCCCAAACTACATCTTACATCTTGAATTGGGGCTCCCCTACCTGAGTGATAGCATAAGATTGGCTCCAGTCTTGCTGTGGCTCTCAATATGGCGGAGGTCTACGGTGGATTTGACCCGAAACCATCATCAGGGAATGCTGCTAATTAGATTACTATAAAAGGATCGGGTGGTTAAATTACGCAGAGGCCCAACTGAAAGCTTTAGGGATGGGAGAATTATTTCAGGACCCTGAGTCCTGTAAAAGGGTCACAAAGAAAAGGATATCAGACTTATTCGTCCAGAGATCAAATTATGCCCGAAGAGAAAAGAAACATATCCATCATTCCTCTATTTCTTATGATCTGGTTCCACCAAGACCAGGGGAAGGTTTTCATTATCTCTCTCGCATAAATAATGCGCAGCATAGATTTATTCTCCTGCGTTTTCGTATGAATATGATCCCGTTACTCCTGGGATACCCTCAAAAGAAATATAAATTAGCAGATCTCTCACCCTGCCCCTGCAATAACCACGCCATGCAGTCCGACCTACACATTGTATTATTTTGTAAAAACTATATAGAGGAAAGGAAAACATTTATACTCCCAATTCTGAGGTACCACAAGTTCAGGCAGTGCCGGGTGGCCATGTACTTTTTAAAGGCCCTATTGGATCCATTTGTATGTTGCTGTGTCGCCTCATTCTTGTGGGCCTGTTTTAGGAAGAGGCAAAAAGGTGGGATGACATCTTAGTAGTAGTGATTAATTTTAAATTTTGCACAGTTTTTTTTTTTTTTTAATGTTTTTATATGAATTTATTGGGATCATAGCAAACTTGTTTAATTCTTATTTTAATTCTGTATATATGTCTATATATTGGTGTCGAAATGTTAAGATGATTTGTGCTTTTATGATCCATTTTAAAAAGATCGAATAAAGCTGTGTGACCTGACCTGGCAATCCACGATGGTTGACACTGTGTTCACATTGTTGGGGATGCTTTGTCAAATTTTTGAGCTAGATTTTGTTGATCATCTCTCTAGGCTCCTTCCTGATGACCTCAGCATCCACCATTAGCCCTCTTTCAGAACATTTCTGCTTTCTGTCCAGAGGCCATTGCATTAAGTATAGGTGATTGGAGGATGGCTATCCTGGTCAGATGATGGCAATGGATTGTAGTTTCTACATTTTGTAGGCTTGAACTGACCCAAAATAACCGCTTAGTGCGGATTTGGATATTGGATGCTGGAAGAATGGTTGTAGCAGATTCACACCTAGCAAGTGCAGGAGTGTTGACACAGACTTTCTTTCCCTGTTTTGGCCACTTAGGAATAATACAATTCCTTTTTCCCATGGTCCTATATTGTGCTCTACTCATATATGGTAATACCAGGTGTGGGCACCTGATATTACTAGGGGTCACTCTGCATGTAGTATTACCTTATACAAGTTCATATATATAGGACCTGAGTTTAGGAAACAGAGTCTGTATTACCTACTACATCCATTATTCTGTCAAATCATAATGAGGGCTTTAGTGTAGCAAATTAATCTGCTAGCAATAGATGCTTCTCGGTTTGAAAATTCTGCTTGTATTTATTTCTTATTGACGTCTCACTGGTACTTGGCAGAATGGAAATCACTAGAGCTTGGCTGGACGCAGACACACACACACACTCTCTCTCTGAAAAAAATAATGGTTAAAGTAACATTACAGTTAGGTGAAAATTTCAGTGACAACGTAACATTTTACACTGAAAAAAAGCACTCAAATTTACCAGTTATAGTTTTCTCAGAAATTTTCATCTAACTATAATGTTACTTTAACCTTTGGGTTTTTTCAGTGAATTTCAAATTTTAAAACAAATTTAAAGTAAGAAATATATACAATTCCTTACTATAACAACACTTTAATCTTCGTTTTTTTCAGTGAATTTCTCATTTTTTAAATTTATTTAAAGTAATCTTTTATTACCATACATAACACCAACACCATGCCATGCACAGCTCACTGGCAGCCAACCCCACTCCATGCACCGCCTCCTGGAATGCAGAGCATGCAGTTGGTCTCGCAGGTCATGGCTGCACCCAGGCAGACTTACTTACTTTGAGAAAGAGTCAAAACGCCAGAATATAAAAAGTGGGCCTATTGGCTTTATCAAGGGGTGAGCATATCAGTATATATAAAGCAGATCTATCATCCTTCTCCAAAAATCACTAATATTTTTAACCACATGTATATTTCAGTAATTCACAAAATGTTTCATAATAATGATTATTATAAAACTGTCTGATAAAGTTTTATTTAAAAAAAATAAAATCAACATGTCTGAGTCTTTCTTTTAACATAGTTTTTTAAATGCATTTTGTGAGCTGAAAAATGTTAAAAGAAAGAGTCAACAACATGTTTTTTTAAATAAAACCATTTTTTAGCCTACAAAACGCAATCATAAAAACAACTGGGGTGGGCCTGGCACTGCAGTTGAAGAGCATAGAGCTCCAGCTAGGAGTGTTTTTGAAAAATATGGTAAGCTCTCCTGAGGTCATGGATTCAATGACCCATAGGACTTGTTGTGCACACCAGTCCACACCACCTCCATTGCGAGAGGGTGGGAGGGCCAGGGTTCTTCCAGCGAGTAGCAATGTCCTGCTTGGCTACCATGAGTTATGTACCCAGAAATGTTCGATCTGCCCTCGAGCCCCCGGAGCCCTCCAACACCCCCTGCAGGAGCACCAAGGGTCAAAGGGCGACTTCCCAACCCAGGACTTCAGTCAATTCCCCCACCACTGCAGCCCAAAACTCCTGAATCTTGGAGCACGACCACACCATGAGGAAAAAGTTGGCAGGAGCTCCCCTGCAGGGGGGCAGGTGGGTTCTGAAAGGAGACTTGCTTGGTGCAACCTAGCCGAGGTAAGGTAGGCACGATATAGATAGTATGTCTGAATCAGGCACAGCCTAGAGGAGATGGTGATGATCCTAGGTGCCATCATTGTGTCCCGCCAATCGTCATCCTCAAGGGGACACAGCCAGCCCTCCCAACGGGCCCTAAGGTGATCCAGGGTTCCCAGGGCATTGATTATCAGTGTACAGTAGATTTTAGAGACCCCCACCCTTGCCCAGTCTACCCATAAGAAGCTTGGCCTCCAGCGGTCTAAACTCCGGGAGTGGGTCGGTCTGAGAATCATGAGTGAGGAGTGCATGTCGCAATTGGAGATATTTGTAGAATTGTGTGGAGGTGAGTGCATAGGTATTCTGGAGCTCTTGAAAGGACCGCATTTGTGACCCTGAGCACACGTCACCCAATTATGAGATGCCAATGAGGTCCCATTTCCCCAAACTTTGTAGCGGCGGCACCTCTCACAGCCATGTGCCATGCCAGAGGGGCGTTTGCTGTGTAAGTGTGGTATCCCAATGAGACCACTCTGGCCACTGGAGGAGCAGCGTGGGGGATAGGGTAGCCATAAAGCAGAGCCACAATTCGAGAGAATCCCAAAAGTGATAGTTCCAGTCTGTATGCCGGGTCTGACCAACCGCTGTTAAACCAGTCGTGTATCACCAGAAGTTGGGAGGCAAGGTAATAAAGGTATAAATTGGCCATTCCTAAGCCTCCATCATAAGGGGCACATTGACAGTGAGCAAGCCGAGGCGAGGTCTAGAACCGTGCCACAAAAAGGAGGTTGCAACCCTAACGGGAGCACCGAACCAGGTCTGCGATATAGAAAGCAGGAGATTCTGGAAGATAAAGAAATCTTGACAGAATCATAATCTTATACATGGCTATATGGCCCATCACATTCAACGTAAAGAATTGTCATTTGGCAAGGTCTTCTTTAGCCTTCCGCGTCAAAGGCCCGAGGTTGAGGGACTAGGTAAGCTCCGGGTGGAGCGCCACCCAGTCACCCAACTATTTAAAACTAAGTCTGCATATAGGGTTAGTATCTTGCCAATCAAAACAATCTCGGGTCAGAGCCTGCGGCACCAGTACCGATTTATAGGGATTCACCCGGAGGCCAGAGGCCTCTCCAAAACACTGGAGGAGGTAAAGGCAGCGAGGTGCGCTTGCTGCGGGATCTGCAAGGTAGAGAAGGACGTCATTCACATAGAGGGCTTTGCGGTCCACAAGTTTATTTATTTATTTATGCATTTTTATATAGCGCAAACTTTCCCCAAAGGTGTCAGAGTGCTTTACATTAGAACCAGTTACATTACGTAAGGACTTCAGAGTAAATGAATTACATAAAAGATACAAACAGATAAACTCTAAATTCACATAAGAATGGTAGTAAGTACATAAGTCTACTACAGATATGGTTAGAGTTGCATATATACAAGTTGCAAATTCACCTAAGGTTACATTTGAAGTTGAAGTGATTAGGGTTGGACAAATATATATTACATATTTACACAGCATGATCTTCTCGCCATTGCTGGGGTTCTTGCGGTGCTCATTCAGCCAGGTCTTCAGGGTGTTGTTGCACTCATGGGCGGTGATCTTAGGTCTGGAGGGATCCCCAAGCTGGTGATGTCCAGATGTCCTCCAGGCTTGATGGGATGGCGGCTTGCCAGCTGGGCTCTAGCACAATGAAGCGGCCATCAGACCTCCTCAAAACCGCTGCGTCGGGGCAGCAGGTCGACCCTGCCCCTTCGTCTTCCACAGTCCTCGGCCCTCCGTTGTGTGCCACTGCGTTTGCGGCCACACCCAAGGCCGCATCACAGGATCACATGATCTATGGGGTCAGTGGAGATTGTAGTGCAGGCTAGTTGATCTCCTTCCTGGCTGTTGTGTGCTGGCAGGTGTTTACATGGTGTTAGCAGCTCGTCGCAGCATCTCCACAGCCTTAAACCAGGCTTCCTAGGCCCTGGACGGAGAGACACGCGGGTCCCTGTCTGAGGCAGCCGCCATTGCAGGGTCAGGCATCAAGAGGCCGGGGCCTCATCGGTAGCATTCGTCGCCGCTCTGCTCTTCCCTCCACAGAAGGCGCTCAGCAATGAGCAACAAGACTGCGGCCTACCTTAAGAGCGCCATCTGGGGTCAGCAGCCCTTTTTGTTACTGGCATAGATGCGCCTTGGCTTCGACCACCGCCATATTGTCTTCGGCCGTTGGGACTCGCTCTGGGGAAATTTGGCAGACTGCTCACACTCACCCAACTCACTCCACCGCTGCAGGAGCACCACAGTAAGACCCTGGTGCTCCCCAGGAATGCCAAACAGGGATAGTAGCCCTGTCTGTCACTGGTGCGGATGAGCCCCAGCCCCCCCCTGCCACCATGTTGCCCTGGGCTGCTGTGACCCGTCCATGTGAGGGACGGTGGTTTCTTTCGTTGTGCGTGCTTGGAGTGGAGTGCCCCCCTCATCTAGTGATTCCGGCTGTCGTCCCTGCCTAGTTCCCCCGATAGAAAAGGCATTGGAAAGTACACCATTAATCTGAACCCGTGCTGTGGGGTTAGACTACAATGCCCGGACAAGCCCACAAAAGTGGGGTCCGATTCTAGCCCGGTTCAGCACATGTCCCAAATATCCCCAGTCCATGGTATTGAAAGCCTTTTCAAAATCGATTATTAACAATGCCAGGCTGGATGGAAGGAGATGACTGTGGGCCAGTGCCATGTGGAGGCGCTGAAGGCAATGCCTTGTACTGCTGGCATAAAGCCACATGGATCTGGGTATATGAGGACATGTAGGACCTGATTAAGACGGGTGGACAGAAGCGTAGCAAAGATCTTGACCTCACCGTTGATGAGGGATATTGGACGATAGTCGGCACAAGGGGTCTAGGGGTCTGTGTCTTCAGAAGTACCAACATTCTGGCAGAGTCTGTCTCTGAAGGAAAGGCGCACTTTTGCACTACCTCATTATAAAGTGCCACGAGTTGGGTAGTCTTAGAATGTCATATAGTACTCTACGGGGAATCCATCAGGACTGGGGGTCTTTCTGGAGGCCACCGGAGAGATAGCATCCCCAACCTTTTCACCCATGAAGGGCTCGTCCAGTATCCAAGCCTCAGCATGGGACAGGCAAGGGAGAGGCATGTCATTGAGAAACTGGGAGGCAGAATCAGGGATCTCCAGAGGAGATGCCGCATATAGACTCTTATAGTAGTGGGCCAAGGTCTGTGCAATCTCCAGGAGAGTATGGTAAGTATTACCAGAGTCATCTGTGATTTCGGGCACAATCCTGTTCACCTGCGGACGAGAGGCCAGCCAATATAGCAGCTTCATATTCATGTCCCCATCCATAGACCCTGGCCGTTGTGGCATGCCAAAGGTGCTTGGCAGCCTCTAAAAATTGGAGATGGATCTCATCACTCAAGAGGCTCAATTACCAGTGGGCCTCACCATGAGATGTTCTTCCAACCAAAGGGCCTCTAATGATATGGAGGGAGCGAGTGCGTTCTAGCGCGTGGATTCGCGATTTGGCAAATCCCCTAATGGTCGCTTCCCTGGCAGCCCAGAGGGTGCCAACAGATCCGACGGAGCCTTCATTGCATTGGAAATTAGCTTGTTGCTCCTCTCCAAGGGCCTGAACATGAGGCTTATCTTGAAGATACCATGTGCTAAGGCACCACATAGGATGTGGGCCATCCCTGGGGGAGCCGAGGTGAAGGAAAAAGGGAGCATGGTCCAATATACCGCGGGGAAGGATATGGGCATGCAATATGGTGTGACAATTCAGGTCCGGCATGAAAACATGGTCTATGCAGGAATGAGCATGATGTGCCGCGGAGGTATGAGTGAATTGACGTTGCCAGGGGTTCCATATCCTCCACAAGTCATAGAGACCACAAGTGGTCACCCAGTCTGAGAGATGACGGGCCCCGGTATGTCAGGGTAAAGAGGGGGGATCTGTAGCATCGATATCCAGGATAGGGATTGCGTTGAAGTCACCACCTATGAGCATCAGTCCCTATGGGAGATCGAGAAGTATCTTAGACAGGTCATGGAGAAAAGCGTCTAGAATCACTGAGGGGTGTATAGGCGCATACTAGGTTAACAGTTTGACTTTTGACTGTGCCGGTGATTGCAATGGAATGGCCCGGGGGGCCTCTAATGTTACGGATGACAGTCACAGGAAAGGAGCGACGCAGTAGGATCGCTACCCCCCCGGAACCCAGAGTAAAGCCTGAGTGGAAGACCTTGTCATAGCCTTTACATACCGAGAAGGGGCAGCGATTACAAACAAGTGGGTCTCCTGGAGCATCAGGACCTCACAAATGTGTTGATGTGCGAAACCTAGGACTGCTGTGCATTTCACATGATCTAAAAGTCCATTAACATTTAAGAACAGAACTCGCAGGGATGCCATAGCTAGGCAAAAAGTTGTGTGTGGATAGGACATGTGAGAGGGACGCACTCCACCGCATACGTCAACCCAAGTGCGTGACTGTGGTGTGGTTCAAGGGCCCATATTACTGTGTCGTGCTGCTTGAAATATGGGATTGGTATGTGCCTGAGTGCAATGCAAAACAAACAAATGTACAAACAGTTCAAAACTTTCAATGAAAAGAACATATTATTGAATCCCCACCTCCCAACAACTACCTCTTTTGTGAGGAAGTATGGTATTTCCTTGGTTTAGGTGCCGTTGCTGTACAAGCTGGTTTGGAGGGTCCAGTTCCCCACAAAGAGGCCCCATAGCGCCCGAGTAGTGGGCGCTCCTCGTGAGCCATGTCCAAGCCGATTCAGGAGTGTCGAAGAAGTGGGACTTGTTCGCGTGGACCACTCAGAGTTTGGCTGGCAATAGGAGGAAATACTGAAGGCCAACTGCCTGGATCTTCTGTTTGACCACCAGCTAAGAATGGAGTTGCTGCTGATTCTCCCTGGTGTACTTGGGAGAGAGGAGAACCTTGGCGTTACTGCAGCAGAGCTAAGGGCGAGAGCGGGCCTCTCTCAAACTTGCACCTCTGTCCCTGCAGTTAAGGATGCAGGCGATCATCGACCTGGGAGGTGCTCCCTGGGGGCGGTTTAGGAGTCCATGGCCTGTGTGCCCTCTCTATTGCGAACCAGGGGGACAATTGATCCTTGAGCATCCAGGATTTGATCCAAGTTTCAAGATATTTGGCAACTTGTTTCGGTTCACTGCCCTCCGGAATGCCAATCACCCGTACGTTATTGTGCCTGGATCTGTTCTCGACATCTTCAGCACGAAGATGCAACTCTGCAGTACGCATGAGAAGACTGATGATCTGGTATTTTAGAGAAGTGACATTGTATGTATGCCCACATCATGGTGTAAAATGACTGTCTGTTAATTAATGCATGGAATCCGAGGAATTAATTACTCATCTGGCCCATTGACCATCATTTGGGATCTTTCATTTTTATCTTTATTTTTTATCTTCTCAATCTTCTCTTTTTTTTAAAATTATATTTTTTATTGTGATCTAATAAATTACAATGCGAAAACATCAATGCAATCAAGCACCAACAATAAATACACCTGAAAAACACCTTTCATAACAAAATACATCCAGGACCAATAAAAAACTGCAATAGATAAAAACTCTGCATAAGATTGGTACAAAAGAATAAATCCAGACAGCTTCCTTAATAATAATAATAATTCATCAAAAGTGCATTAAGTGCATAAAGAGCTGAGTGTGCAAAGAAGCAATACAACATAAACCAGAGTTCTAGACTGACCCCCCATTTTTGATCAGGAACTGCCCCCAAAGTTTCTCAAATTTCTTAATCTCCCCATTACGTACTGCATATAGCCGTTCATTATTCCTAACAGCCCTCGTTTTACGCAGCCAGTCCCCTATTGTGGGGACCGACTGTGTCTGCCAATTTTGAAGTAGGGGATCTGGCCACTGCATTTCCTATGTATAATAATAATAATTTTGTCAGTTTATAGGATAGGCCGGGAGCAGGATCATACCCCGAGACTTTCCACCAGGTGCTGGGAGCTAATTCAACCTGCCATTCAGTCGCCAAATACTGAAATATTTAATTCCAAAATTCCTGAATAAAAGGACATAGGCCCATTACATGCACCCAATTGGCAACAGTCCCAGTGGTACACCGAAAACAGTGACCCGGCAGATTGGGGTTAACTTGTGCAAGGAATTGTGGAGTCCTAAATAAAAGTCATTTACTAAAAAATAACATTCAACGCCAATTGGCTCCTCTCAAAACAGTACCATTTAATATATTCACTTCATCCCACATCCTTGTTGCTAGTTCCAACCCTTCGTATTTTTACCATTTTCTAATAGCTTTTTGGGTTCTATCGGGACCGTTCATGGAGGCTAAATATCTTTTCCATACTCTGGAGCTTTTTTGTTTGCTTGCTTCAAGAGGCCCAGAAACAACTTTTTGACCATAACTTATCTGGCTGGAGTCTAAATTACAGAATAGATTATTCAGCATTATGTAGGAGCCAAGGAGGAGAAAATCACCTTGAACCAACTTGAGAACTCCCGACATATTTACCCATCTCTCCCTAGTCTAAAAATCCACTAGCGTCTTAAACCCTGCTTTCGCCCACCTCTGGACAACATCAGGTGCCAAATTAACGCCAGACACTGTCCTGAGTTCCGACAGGAGTGTCACTGCGTTGATATGGGGAATGGAATATCTCCTATAGAGATCAATCCGATTCTGAAGGAACCACTTCAGACTCTTATAGCGCACTGTTTTAGGTGACTTAACTAATAGCACATCACGTATATCATATTCTTTGAAAATTAGCTGCGTAAAATAATTCTTGAAAAAAATACCATTGTGAAACTTTACATTAAACCTGGACATGTACTGTGCAAAATAGGTGAAATAGTAATCCTTAAGGTTGGGAAACGCCAGCCCACCTTTTTCCACCCCTTCATATAAAGTGCTCAGTACTACTCTGGCTATTTGTTTTGCCAAATAAATGATATAAACATAAGGCCAGATGTACAAAGATTTTTGCATGCGCAAACTGGTTTGCGAACGCGTTTGCGCATGCAAAAACTGCATGGGGTATGTACAAAACCCTATTTTGCGAGTCGCAATTTTTTGCGACTCGCAAAATAGGGTTTTGCGACTCCCTATTAGGAAGGGGCGCAACCCCATGTACGAATGTTTTGCGACCGCAATAGCGGTCGCAAAACACTTGCAAATTACCACCCTCTTCAAGAGGGTGGTAATGGGGTCGCAAAAGGGAAAAGGTCCCCAGGGGACCCCTTCCCCTTTGCAAATGCAGGGGGAAATATTTTTTAAGGGCAGGCAGTGGTCCCAGGGACCACTGCCTGCCCTTAAAAAATTAAACGAAAACGTTTCATTTTTTTCTTTTTTAAATGCATCCCGTTTTCCTTTAAGGAAAACGGGCTGCATTTAAAAAAAAAACTGCTTTATTTAAAAGCGTTCCCAGACATGGTGGTCTGCTGAACCCAGCAGGCCACCATACCTGGGAGGGCCTGCCATTCCCAATGGGGTTGCAAATTGCGAGATGCTCATTAATATTCATGAGCCTCTCTATTTGCGACCCCATTGGGAATCGCTAACAGTGTGGAAAACACTGTTGTACATCCCAAATAGCGCCTTGCAAATTGCGAGTCGCAAAAAACTCGCAATTTGCGAGGCACTATTTTGGGTGTCGTACATCTGTCCCATAGACTCTACCTTTCTAAAGAAAGATAAGGCTAAAGCGCATGGCATAGCCAAAAAAAAGGAAATTAAACAAAGGGAGAATTGACATTTTGATCAGGGAGACCCTCCCAAGGATTGTCAAAGGAAGAGGGTTCCAACGTGAGAATAGATCTTGTATTTTTTAAAACAGTGAGGGAAAGTTAAGATCATATAAGTTCTCAATCCGTGATGAGTACCTAATGGGGAGATATATTTTCAGCTGTGAATTGACGCACAAGGCTATATCTGGATGTAATATGTCTGAGTTACACCCACATAATATTATTTCAGTTTTCTTCCAGTCGTATTTACAGCCTCCCAATTTCTCGAACTGTGCAAAAATGTCAAAACCTTCTCCTGTGCACTGTTACTACTGTTGAGAAGTAACATAATATTGTCAGTGTATAGTTTTATCTTCCCCATCTGTTGCAGTGGGGGACGGATATAGAGATTCTCCCTGATCGTTGTTGCATTTGGCTCAATAAAAAAGGCAAACAAAATAGGGGATAAAGGGCAGCCCTGCCAGCTTCCATTCAAGACTTGTATTTCCCCCACCTCTGTGGCATGTACGATAATATTGGCTTCTGCATTATAACACATCCTATGTATTAACCCCATGATCTGGGCTGGAATTCCGAATCTAGATAAAGTTTCCAAGACCACGCGGTCAAAGGCTTTCTCAGCATCTAGCAGAAGCACTATAGCTGGTGCATTGTTGATAGAAAAATAGTCTAATGCTTCGGCCAAATAATATGTGTTTGCGCCTAATCGACGTCCAACAATAAAACCATTCTGATCTAAATGAATCAACTTTGATGTGATTAGGTTGAATCTATTAGCTAGTAATTCGGTGGTTATTTTATAATCACATTCAATAATGTAATTGGGCGATATGAGTTTGGATCTTCGTCATCTTTCCCTCTTTTAGAAAGCTCACAACAGCCCCCCTATGAAATGAGGCCGGTATAGGGCCACCCTCTAACACTGTGTTGGCAACAAGTAGAAAATAATCGACTAAAACATATAGGAAAGGTTTTTAAAATTCTGCCCCGAAACCATCTGGCTGGCAGGTTTTGCAATTTGGGAGATTTTTAATTACCTCAACCAATTCTTCTTTAGAGAAGGGTCAAGTGATATTGTCCCCCTCCTCCTCGGATAGCGTGGGAATATTGCAATCTGCTAAAAACTTTCCAAGGGAATCTTTATCTACCGGTTGGTTTTGGGTATAAATCTGTTTATATTGGTCCACCATAATTACCCCCCCACTTTGTCCAGTTCCTTACACCTAGTTCCGGAGACCAGGCATATCAGAACGTCTATCTGATTGTTGGCAGCTTGCTCACATGCCTGCCAGGCTAAAAACCTCCCAGTGAATTTACTCTCCTCGTATACTTTTTACATGTAGGCACGATTTACAACTTCACATTTTGTGTAATACGCCTCACTTAATGCCTGTTTAGACCTATCTAGTTCTCTTTTATTGGACTTGGATGAATTTCTTAAAAACCTTTTGCAGCTATGCTGAACATTTCTTTCTAAAGTTTGCTTTTGTGTTTTGGCCTTTTTATGTTTTCCCCATCCTTACCTATTGCCAGCCCTTTGATATATGCTTTTAAGGCACCCCATACTGTACTTGGTGGAGGAGACCTGTGATTCCTTACCAAGAATTCCTTTATCTCTTCTTTACAAATCTTCACCCACCCTTCTTCCTGTAAATATAGTTTAATAAAAACCCAGCGTCTAGGGGTTTTCGAGGATTTTCCCATCATTATCTCTAGGATGACCATTGCGTTGTCTGAAAAACCATTAGGTAAAATCCGTTGATCTTTAAAAACCAGAGTCTTTGAAAGTAGAAAAACATCTATACAGGAAGAGCTACGGAATCATACAGAAAGACAGGTGTATGCAATCTTTGTAGGGAAGCCAGCCCGCCAGGGGTCAATCAATCCCAGTCTTTTTGCTAATTTAGTAAAACCTTCAAGGTTTTAGGTTTTAACTGCCTCTTTAGATTTACTGAGGAGTCAATTCTTGGATTCTGCAGGAAATTATAATCTCCTACAATCACAACTTCTCCTAGAATTTGTAATAATGATTGATATAGCACCCCATAGGGTGTGACATTATCTTCGACTGAGGCATACAGACATACAAACATGAGACGCCAAGCCCACACCAGACAGCTCACCCAGCACCACCGACATCATTTATCACAGGCGGAATCAACCACTTCAGCACCTAGCCTCTTAGTCCAAAAAATTGCGGTACCCGGGTGTGCCGCCTAGGGGGAGGAGAAGCCTCTATAGCCTGCCCAGTTTTTAAACATTGAGAATTCGGGTAATTTTCATACTGGAATGTGTGTTTCCTGGACTAAAATCACAGAGGGGTTTTCCGCTGTGATCCATGTTTCAATTGCATGCAGTTTTTTTTATTACTGTTGAGTCCATTGACATTTAAAGAAACAAACTTCAAGATGTTATTCATCTTTATCTTGTCTTTCCTTTCCTAGTAAGACCATTGGTGTGGACAAGGTACCACCAAGAGTACATAAATCACTTAGTGTGCCCAAGAACCATATAATATAACCTATCCCAAATAATACCACACCAAACAATAGTCTACTTTGGGAAAACGATATGCAAACCCAGACTACCAGGCATTTACCAACATCTATTCTTTTTGTGTTCACCATACTGTGCTTCCAGTCAAAGTTACTGGGTCTGCTCTTTACCGCCAATATGCCCTTTAAAAATAACCTGCATTGAAACAACAACAAAATCAGTTCGACAGTGGCGCCTCCCTTCTGGTGAAGTTAACATTCTACATTTCTAAAATTGGTGCATGTGACCATCGATCGTGGATTTGTACCTCTTTTTAACAAACCTTTTCCACCAACCACCAACATACCTCCCCCAACCCTCCTAACCACCCCCAGACACCTGCCATCCCCCACACCACCTGCCCCTCCCCCATCCTGAGCAGTGGTGAGTGAGTCGCCTTCCCACTCACACCTCACAAGCTCCACCCACCCAAACCTATCTGGCACCATGACATTGTGCCTGGACCCAACAGCCCGTCTCCTCCAACTCATGCCAGGAGAAACCGAGAAATTCACAGAAAAAAAAGAAGAGAAAGACAGAGAGGAAGAAAAAAGATCATGAATCCTACAAGCTAAGAACAGCTATTGTATGTTGGTTATAGAACCTCACAGTAGAAGCTAAAGACTTATTAAGCCTTATTAGAGATCTGTTGAAGTATTTCCTGTGCCTCAGAGACATTGCAGAATAGATGAAATTGCCCTTTCACCAGCACCTTCAATTTAGATTGCTGCACAAACATTGCCTGAGTGCCCTGAGTTTTAAACAAGTAAAGCATTTTGACAAATTCTTTCCGCCGCCTAGCTACCAAGGCTGACATATCAGGGAATATGCGACACAAGGGGACATCCGATGTAGTGAACTGTCTATGTTGAATTGCCTTGGTTAAAACTTGCTCCTTAATATGTTAATCTCCCAAGTTTATGAGTATTGTCGCGGAAATGTTAAGTTGGTGGGACTGGTGTTCCGGCACCCGATGAGCTCTCGTTAATGTCAGGTCCCCAGAGAATTCAGGAAGAACGTGCATTTTTATAAACGAGTCCACCCATTGAAGCATATGTTGACCTTCCCTTCCTTCTGGGCCCCCCACGATGCGGAGATTGGCACGCCGAAAATGATTTTCCAATTCCTCGAGTTTGTTCTCTACCATAGATTTTTGCTTTTGAAACGTGTCTGATTTTTGCTGCATCTGAGTGACCTGGTCCTCAAGCTGTGAGATCCTGGTCTCCGCTTCTTTCAACCTCTCTGGGTAGAGTCTATAGGGATTCCACCAGGACTCCATGACTTTCCATTCGACAACTGCTTGGGAGAATCTGATCCAATTACCGCACTGTTTACAGCAGAGTCGCAACTGATGTTTAACTCCTACATATCCTCATCCTGAGAGCATTCTGAAGTGTTTGCCCCCCTTCCTTTTCCATATTGTCTGGATTAAGGGGCATTACTAGATCTTTGTGGAGGGAGACCGTACCATTAGACTGGGATATGGCCTGCCCCACACGCTTTTTAACCTTTTGAGTCAAAACTGTTCTATCAAGACTGGCTGTAGTGTCTGGAGCTTTAGAGTGACTTTGCATATTTTTCACAGTCTTTTTTTTCAGCTTTAGACGATTTTCAGAGGCTTAGATATTTCCATCTCTCTCAATATTACTTGGCCCTGCCCAGTGACCCCCAACCGTGTGGTGACTCCCTGCCCTGCATTAAACACGCAGTACTGTGCGCTAGTCCCCCGGTTTGAAACCTGGTGGCCTTCCTGGAAGTTTGTTACACAACCCAGTTACTTTGCACAGTGACTTGTAAAAAATTCAGTGAAATGGTCCCACCATATGAATGATGACCTGTGGGACCCAACTGAAATACCTTAGATGTCCTTAGGCGAAGGAATGAAGAGGAATGGTTTGGCCTGGTCTCACCTATGCACGCACCAGTGAAGATAGGTTTGATGGTCTTTATCCAGGCTGCAGGGCACCAGTGTTGATTTTATTTTTTATTTTTTGTGAGGTTGGACGCACTGACAAATCCCAATATACACTCTACAGCCGCTAAATTTTGCCGCTGGGGCCCTTGACTTGAGCTGCTAAATTTGACTTGAGACCGTTGCCCTCACTGGGCTCTGCTGAATTTTCGCCCTTGCAAAGGGGCACCAACGTTGACTTTTATGTGCCGCTGAGGCACAGTAACAATTGCAGACGTGTCAGTTCCTGAACTCAGCCCTGATGCTGGATTTACTGGGGCCTGCAAATCCTCCCAGAACCAAGCAGGGCTGCCCCCCTGCACTCTGAAACGCACAACAGAGTCCAAACGCCAATCATCTGCTCCGGCATGGCACGCTGACGACTGTGGGTGTAGGTGCAGCCGCGGCCCCCTCTGAGGTCACCGAGGCTCCGTCAAGGACCAGAAGTGAAGGAGACGTGTTCTCATTTTCCCATCGGTCACCTCAACTCATTCACAGCTCTGTCATCCCGAGCCGCATGCAACCGTCCTGGCGTGGAAGTAAGGAGGAGCTCTGGCGATCAGCCGTTGATCGTCATCTCAACATCAAGTTATTCTCAACCTTCTTGTCAAATCATACTCACGTTTCTGCAGGAACGCCATGCAAAGATGAAAGGTTCCCAACCTCTCCTGGTCACCTATTGTACCCAACAGAGTCAAAGTACCAACAGTAACCCGGGGAAGAAGGGAAAAAACAAGGAAGGGAAAACAAAGGTCCCACGACGCACCCCACTCTAGGACAGGACCAGTCAGTAAGGAGAAATCTCTGTCAACCAAAAGATAGAAAAGGTAAGTATACAGGAAAATACTAATCCTTAAAGTCTATACAATGATATGTGTAAGTCTAGACTACCTGATTAATTCCCTTCTTCCGTTAATTCTGGTAACTGCTGTGAGTGAAGGGGTGTTCATGTCTAAAAAGGTAAATGGAAGAGTATGAAATAAAGAGTTCAGAGTTTGAAAGGAGAAAAAGAATATGACACGGAGCACACTGAGACCCACCTATGGACGTACGATGATTGGATATATATGTAAATCCTCATTTAAAGCTATCGTAAAGTTTATGATATATTATAAAAACTGTAAAAAATCCACCTTAACTTCAGGTAGCTCTAATTGAAATTCCTATGCTTTCAGGAACACTATTGAACTAAACAGAAGCTAGAACAAACCAGATCTCCAAAGACACAGAGTTTACATCAGATAAGTACTACAGCAGATTAAAAGAAATAGTAAGTTCAGTGCTGAAAGCGCTGTTACCGTAAGAGCTAAATGCAGCTTTCTTTATTTCTTATACTCTTATGCAGGAGATAGAATGCCATCACAGGAAGTCGCAGATTACTGCTGGGTAGAGAGGAACAGTGCAGGAAGGCTGCCAGGACACCACAGAAGGGGAACAGGAGGCCCGGAGACGACGACACAATGAAGAAGGGAGCCGGACGCTGGACGACCGATGCAGGATTCGAAGGATCGATGACCTGGAAGTTCAGGTAAGAACACCGGAAGAGGAAACCTCTAACCCGAAGCTGGAATGAGGCTTTAGGCTTGTCTGCCGGTACCAGCGCATGCGTGGTAGCGGGACCGGCCATTTTAATAGTTCGCCGGGTGTAAGTGAGCCCGGAAAGCATGACAGTACACCCCCCTATAGCTCCCCACCGGCTTAGGTTTCTCTGGGTAACATCTGTGAAACAGACGTAGTAGACGAGGGGCGTGTACATGACTTGCTGGTTACCAAGTGCGATCTTCAACACCATTGCCTTTCCAGTGTATGAGATTTTGTAGTCTGCGTCTCACCCTTCTCGAGTCAATGATAGCCTCGACTTCATATTTAGGTTCAATGTTGGTAATCACAGGAGCTAGACGCGTAGGAATACGCGTGCCAGGTTCTACAGGTTTTACTAAGGAGACATGGAAAACTGGGTGTATTTTCAGTGTAGCAGGGAGGTCTAGTTTCATGGCTACAGGAATTATAATCTTACATATCTTGTGTAAGGACCAATAAACCGGGGTTTGACCTTACAAAACCTCCTCAAGGCAAGGTTCCTAGTAGATAACCATACTTCGTTCCCTATGGCATATGCAGGTTCCGCACGTTGATGGAGATCTGCTTTTTCCTTTAGACTGTCTTGGCCTTTTCTAGGTTATCTGTTGCTGCCTTTTGTATTTCATGCAATTTCTTTACAAAGTCAAGAGCAGCAGGAGCAGGGTAAGAAAGAGGAAGCGGAGATACCATGGTTCGGGGGTGAATTCCATAATTACAATAGAAAGGAGAGTAAGTAGTAGAAGAGTGGCAACTGTCATTGTATGAGAATTCAGCTACCCATATGAACGTGTCCCAGTCTGCTGTGGAATGTAAGAGCTGAAATCTTATGTACTGTTCAAAACATTGATTTACTCTTTCAGTCTGACCATCCGTCTGAGGGTAATGGCTAGAGGAAAATCTTACATCTATCTGCAATAAGGCACCCCTTTCCAGAAGTTAGAAATTAATTGAGCTCCCCGATCAGACACCAGAACAGAGGGAAGACCATGTATACGCACAATGAACAAACAGAAACGTCAATACCTTGGATGTAGGGAGTGCCTTTAACAGGAACAAGTGGGCCATTTTAGTTAGTAAATCGACCACGACAAGGAGAGTAGTGTTTCCTTGAGCGGTCTTTGGCAAGTCCACAATAAAATCCATAGACACTGTATGCCATGGGCTAGGTGGAGTGGGTAATGGAATCAATAATCCCACAGGTGCTTGATGAGAAGCTTTTCCTTGTGCACACACATGGTATGTTTGAATGTATCTTTTGACGTCACTCCCCATATTGGGACACCAGAAGTGTCGTTTCAACAGTTCCATTGTTTTTTCATACCCAGGATGTCCAGTGAGAGGATGGGTGTGACACCACTTTAGCGCTTGTACCTGGAGATTATGGGTAGGAAGCACTAATCCCCCTTGAATGTAAAACAGATCTTGGATCTTAGTGGTATCATGAGTTTGAACTACCTTCTCCATTTCTGCAGACCCTTGTGCCTCCTCAACTGCCTTTAGGAACTCATCTTCAAAACAAATAGCACCTATTATACGTTCCCTGGCTATTATAGGGTGGGGCTCACATTGAGGTTCTTCTAGTTCGTAACCTAAACGGAACAGGGCGTCTGCTTTCCCATTTTTCTTCCCTGACTGGAATTGAATTATGAAATCATTGTCGCTGAAGAACTGCGTCCAATGCAGCTGTCTCATGGACAAGGCTCTAGCCGATTTAAGAAACTGTAAATTTCAGTGGTCTGTAAGGACTGTTATTCTGTGATTGGCGCCTAATAGATATTGCCGCCACTCCTCGAAAACCTTTTTAATGGCTAACAGTTCCTTGTCCCCTATGACATAATTCAGCTCAGCAGGTGTTAGTTTATTCGAATAGGACGCCACTGGATGAAGGCATCCCGTACTTGGGTCTGCTTGAGAAAGAACTCCACCTACTGCCATCTGTGAGGCATCAGCCTCAACCACAAAGGGACGAGTAGGATCTGGATGGCTTGAGTAAATGCTTCCTTCAGTTTACAAAAGGCCTCTTCAGCTGCAGGGGTCCATAGAAACTTAACCCCCTTTTTCAGTAGTCTGGTAATGGGGGAGGCTAAGTTAGAAAAGTTGTTAATAAAGCGCCTATAAAAGTTGGCAAAGCCAAGAAATCTATGTATTTCTCTTACGTTCTTTAGAGATTGCCAACGTGTTACGGCTTCCACTTTCTGGGGATCCCTACTGATTCCTTGGGGGGATACGATGAACCCAAGGAAACATACATGAGAGGTATGGAATTGGCATTTATCTAGCTTGCATTATAGATGGTTGTCTCGCAATCGCTCAAGGACACTCCTAACATGGACCTCATTCTCCTGTACCGAAGAAGAATAAATCAAGATATCATCAATATATGCAATAACAAAGAGGTCCAACATGTCCTTCAGTACGTCGTTAATAAAAACTGAAAAGCAGATGGGGCATTACACAATGCAAATGGCATTACTAAATTTTCATAGAGGCCAAACTTGGTACAAAAGGCTGTTTTCCACTCAACCCCTCCTTGATTCTTACAAGATGGTAAGCTCCACGCAAATCTAACTTGGTGAAAATTCTGGCATTCTTTATTTGGTTGAGGAGGGAGGATATCAGTGGAAAAGGGTATTGGTTCTTGATTGTAACATCATTGAGAGCTCGATAATCGATACAGAACCTAAGACCCCCTTCTCGTTAGGTATAAAGAAGAGAGATGAGGAAGCAGGTGATCAGGAAGGTTGAATATACCCAATCCTAGGCATCTCATCCAAGTAGTCATGTAGGTATAAATTCTCTTTTTCTGTCAAGGCGTAGATTCTGCTGCAGGGTATATGAGCTCCAGGTAATAAATCAATCCTACAGTCATAGGGTCTGTGAGGTGGAAGACTTGTAGCCCTTTCCTTATCAAAAACCTCTTTCAGGTCGTGATAGGTGGTGGGTAAATCAGGGACTTCGTGGTTGGTAATCACTGCTACCTCCCTTTGGTTGTTTCCTTTGTGGGTAGTGTGGTCTTGGGGCGTGGCTTGGACGGCAGAGCTAATGGCTGCCTGATCCCGTCGCTCTGCACGACGCGGAGACCACCAAAGCTCCCTTTCATGCGATCAGGAACTTAAACAACATGTCTGCACCAGGATTCGGTGGGTAGTGTGGTCTTTGCAATTATCAGGACTAAAAGTCAATGCCATCTCTTTCCAATTGATAAGGGGATTGTGTTGGCATAGCCACAGAAGACCTAGTATGGCAGGAAACTGGGGAGACTGTTTGAGATCAAACACGATAATCTCCTGATGGTTTTCTTCAATGACAAGCGTTAATTCAATGGTAGCGTGTGTAATAGGACCAGACTTAATGTTACTGCCATCTATGGGTTTAACTTCCTCCCAAGCGGTCTTGGTAACCAGGGGAATGTTCTTACTGTGAGCCCAACATAAATCCATAAAATTGCCTGTGGCACCAGAATCTACCATTATTTGAATATCCATAACCTGTTGTCCCCATTCCAGTCGGGAGGACAGGAAAAAATGGTGAGGAGAAGACAAGACTGCATTTGTCTGTACAGACTGTTGCGAGACAATTAACCCTGAACTACCCGAAGCCTTTGTCTCACTAGACTTCCGGCTTGCTAGTTTTCCGGATTGTTTCTGTGCTTTGGTTTCACAGGGCATTCTCTAAAAAAATGACCCTGTTTTCCACAGATAATTTTTTGTCACTCTATCTCTGCCTTTCTTCTTCACTAAGGGGACCCCGTATGCTTCCTATCTGCATTGGTTCTTGTTCTTCTACTGGCCTTTCTATATCTGTTTTTTCTCTTTATAGGTTATGACGCAGCCTTCTGAACGCCCTTTTTCTCTTTTCCATTCATTGATCCTGTGATCTAATTTTACCACTAGGTCGATAAGGACATTACAAGACTTGAGAGGATCAACCACTTGTGCTAGAAGATCTTTTAGGTCATCTTTCAACCCTCTGTAGAACAGGGCACTATGTTTTTCTTCCGGCCATCCAGCCTCAGCTACCAATCTGTTAAACATAGAAATGTAAGTTGTTAAGTCCTTTGATCCCTGTTTCAGGTTTAAAAGTTCAGTATCCACAGACTGCATGAAGGAATGCCTATCAAACAGCTTCCTTAGCTCTCCCTTAAGGCTATGTAGTTATGCAGTAAGAGGTCGTTTCTTTCAATGAGGGGTATAGACCAATTGGCTGCGGACCCTCCCAGATAGGAAATGACAAATGCCACCTTAGCTTGGTCGTTTGGAAAGCAGGAGGTCTTGCACATAAAATGGAACTGGCACTGGCTAATACAGGCAGTAAACTTGGTAGGGTCCTCCATGAACCTTTCTGGAGGGGCTAAAGGAAGAGACTGAGGAGTAGTCACTTGAATGACAGGGATACTTGTACTGGGAGACTGGGAAGGAGAAGGAAACTGTACCCCTGTGCCTCCTGCCAGGTTTTGCAAGCTAGACTCAGGTCTCATACCCCGCTGGATGGAATATACTTGTGCAGCTAAAGCTTGGGTTTCTTTCTGAAGGTTGCTCAACATGTGGGATAAATCTGTGAGTCTTACCTGACTCATTTCCATAACGTTCGGGTGGAAATTAAAACTTGGTCTTCGCGTTCTGTCAAATCTTACTGACATTTCTGCAGGAACGCCATGCAAAGATGAAAGGTTCCCAACCTCTCCTGGTCACCTATTGTACCCAACAGAGTCAAAGTACCAACAGTAACCCTGGGAAGAAGGGAAAAAACAAGGAAGGGAAAACAAAGGTCCCACGACGCACCCCACTCTAGGACAGGACCAGTCAGCCAAGGGAAATCTCTGTCAACCAAAAGACAGAAAAGGTAAGTATACAGGGAAATACTAATCCTTAAAGTCTATACAATTATATGCGTTAGTCTATACTACCTGATTAGTTCCCTTCTTCCGTTAATTCTGGTAACTGGTGTGAGTGAAGGGGTGTTCATGTCTAAAAAGGTAAATGGAAGAGTATGAAATAAAGAGTTCAGAGTTTAGAAAGGAGAAAAAGAATATGAAACGGAGCACACTGAGACCCACCTATGGGCGTACGATGATTGAATATATATGTAAATCCTAATTTAAAGCCATCATAAAGTATATGATATACTATAGAAACTATATAAAATCCGCCTTAACTTCAGATAGATCTAATTGGAATTCCTATGCTTTCAGGAATACTCTTGAACTAAACAGAAGATGGAACAAACCAGATCTCCAAAGACACAGAGTTTGCATCAGATAAGTATTACAGCAGATTAAAAGATATAGTAAGTTCAGCGCTGAAAGCGCTGTTACCATAAGAGCTAAATGCAGCTTTCTTTATTTCTTATCCTTTTATGCAGGAGATAGAATGCCATCACAGGAAGTCGGAGAATACTGTTGGCGTAGAGAGGATCAGTGCAGGAAGGCTGCCAGGACACCACGGAAGGGGAACAGGAAGCCCGGAGACGACGACACAACGAAGAAGGGAGCCGGACGCTGGACGACCGACGCAGGATTCGAAGGATTGACGACCCGGAAGTTCAGATAAGGACCCGGAAGAGGAAACCTCTAACCCGGAGCTAGAATGCGACGCGTTTCCACTCAGGATCAGTGAGGCTTTAGGCTTGTCTGCCGATACCGGCGCATGCGTGGTAGCGGGACCGGCCATTTTAGTAGTTCGCCGGGCGTGAGTGAGCTCGGCAAGCATGACACTTCTTTTGTTGATATTATTCATTATAAATAAATTCTGTCATGCAATATACAATGACATGCATAATGGTCACATTGCTGTCAATGTATTCATTGGGGTTTGCTCCAGATATTCCGTATCTGATGCATGATATCCACACTTATCCGTGTTTTTGAATTTGGTTACTGATGTGCTTGGATATTCATTTGTGTTGAAACTCTTTCTTTAACTCTGTAACCATGCCATCATTTTCACATCCCCTATTCTGTTAGTTTGTTCCCAATACCTGTACATTACATGTTGTGGTTTTTGCCATGCTTTCTGTTATGTTTAACCATTCAGCCTGAGAAAGCCCCAGGCCTGAGCGCCAAGAGGGTGCGAAACACGTGTTGGCTGTCTTCATTTAACCTGTAACCCAGATCACAAGGTTTTGATCATATCAACCCGTGTCCAAAGAATATGAGCCTGACCCTAAGAATCACTCTCGAGCACAGGTGTTTATGTCAGGAAATAAAGAAACTTGCACTAAAAAGTAAAAACCACGGATCTACTTTATTGGAATACAACTCATATTAAAGCATTATTTCAGCTATGTCCTTACCTTAAAGCAAGTATCCCGCTCAATGGGTGATGGGCTTCCTATTATTTAAGGACATCTGAGCAAAATCAATTATCCACATTACAAAAGGACATTTGCCCCTATCTACATTGAACACAGGGGTCTGGTAGGACTGGATGGCTTGTAGGATCTTGGCAAAATCACTCTCCGACGAGGATGCCTTTTCGGCAACGGTGTCCCCACTTTGGCCGGTCCCGGGCAGGGCCGGACTGGCTGTAGCGGGCACCAGCCGTTTTCGCCGGTGGGCTGATTTTGGACTGGTATGGGCCAGTTTTGGACCGGTGGGGGCTGTTTTTGTTACTGAGAGCCAGTTTTGCACCAGTGCTGCAATATCTGCTCCCAGTAACAAAAGCAGCAGCAGTATTTGCCACCTCCCTGCGTCCCCCCCGGGCCGGACCGACTTAATTGCCACGGCTGGTTTGCATTCTCAGTCCATCCCTGGTCCCGGATCTAGTGGTAAACTGGTCCATGCGGGTCTGAGAAGTCATCAGGAGGGCTGGTTTGTCCTTCCCCATGGCACCAGGAGGACATGGCGGCATGATACTCCCTAAGCAGGAGATCCGGCCCACCTGCCACAATGCCGCAGCAGCACAAGCAGCCGAGCCCTGGGGAGCAGTGCACCTCTTCCTGGCCAAGGAGATTAGGGCGGCGGGCATGCCGGGGGGCCAGCAAGTTCTGCGGGAGGCTAGGAGGAAGAGTCCTGCAGAGATGAGGGAGGACCGGGGGGGCAGTGCAGGCTGGGCCAGGCGACACTGTGGAGAACTATGCTCCCGGCCAAGAGCGAAGTCTATTGGTCATGTGGACTTGATAGAATGGGCAAACACTGGAGGGATGCAGTCCACACAGAAGAGAGCGGGAAAAGGGAGGGTGGGTCAGGCCCCACCAGCCTCTACTCTCAAATGTGCACCCCAAGAAGCTCTAGCAGACTGCGAGGCCCGAGGACGTGGGACTAAGCAAAGCCCTGTAGACCAGGGCCACTGGCATATAGAGGGGCACCAGCCTGGCGTTGAAGGGGAGGCACAGCTCACAGTTCCCAGCAGTCAGGAGAAGCAAGTAGGCCACACTGTGGCACAAGCAGAGAAGAAGGCCTGCAAACGGTTCTGGCGATGGGGCCCAGTTACCACAAGGAGGTCACAGCCGTTTAGAGTGTCAGATCGCCACTCCAGGACCCCCAACAAGGATCAAATTAGTATTGTGGTGCTGCTGTTGTGGGGGGAGTGCAGACGAACATCCATCCAAGACCTCTCCTATGTCAGGGGTCCCTTCTTTGGCCCTTTCTCTAAGGCAGAGGCGTTCATGAAAATGGTGGGGCCCTCCTCGTCACCAGGTAAATCAGTGCCATAAAGGGGGGCCTGGCCCAAGCCCCATGCCGGAGGAACGGGGCTGCCGGGAGCAGGTGTTAAAGTCAAGCGGCCCAGAGGCGGGGTCCAGACAAGGCCACACATGCACCGGACAGGAGCCATGCATGTCTTGGAGGGCCCACGCGATATGCGGTCAGGCCCGGGCCCCCACTGCTCACTGGGGATGTTGGGTCCAACGGCGATGACTCCAGCACCTGGGCACTGCCGAGTAGAGCTCGGAATCTGGCCGTCCAAGGCACCACAACACCACACAGAGCACTCACTTGCAAAACCCAAGAGACTTTAAAATTGGCTTTAAAAAGAGATTGAAAAAAAATCTATAACATTTACAAAAACAACATGAAGTGCAGTACCGTTTGCTGAGACCACTTATCACAGGTGCAGACCTCTGCTGAACTGGGAGGGGTACCATATGACTTTGTAAAACACAAAAGACGTCAAACCATGCCTGCCCTGAAAAGAAACAGAAGAGATCTCTCTAGGCGGGTGCTAGCTACAGTTAAATATGTAGCAAAGATTTTCAGGGGCCAGATTAATATAATAATCTTTCACAGAGCTTTTAGTATGTTCGAAACTCAGCCTTTGAGATTGACAGTGCCTATGGAAAATGGTCTTAACGTTCAATTTATCACCTTTACTGAGATTAGTGAGTACCTTAAATATATCCGGCAGTTCATTTAAGATTTTAGAGACATTACTCAACCAAGAAATAGATAGACCCTTTTCCAGTTTGAGGCAGTCTAAGATGATATCCTGTGGGGTCGTCCAAATGCTAACCCAGAGCGTAAGTGGAGCTAACCTGACCAAATCTAAAATATACTTTTGATTTAGTTCAGAGTGGATGATAAAATGAGAACCAGAAACTTGGAGGTGGAGGAGCCTCCTGTAAATATGGTTTTCCCATACTTGCAGGGTGGCAGTGTTATAATAACCCCACACCCCAGCACCCTACAGAGTAGGAGGGACACATTGAGACTTGTACAAATTCAAGTTGTCAGGATCTCATCTGAGGTTTCTGCAGCAGTGAGCTGGAGCGCACGATGATAACTCCCAAATCCACTTCTGGGGTAAAGACACCTGACGCAAACAAGTCAAGGCAACTCCAGTCCAACAGGGGAGAGGGGAATGAGAGAAAAAATAACATTGCTTTGGTCCTCTGAAGTTGTTTACAGCCTTTTCTTGGCAGCCTGTCAGTACTCTTACTCCTATTCCAGCTCCTGTAAATTAGAGTACACTCTAATTAGACTTAAAGGAGAGGTGGATTCCTGTCTTTCTCCCTATGTTTCTCTGTATTAACAGAAGTACCTGATCATTCCCTCTGCCCCGCCTGCACCACTGGTTGTTGATAGGGTGAATGAGTTGGAAAAAGATTTCTGGAATTGACAAAACCTTAAAAAAAAATGCACAAAGGTGACAGCCAACTGGTGTTCTTTTAATTATATACACGTAACCAGTAGATATTATAATAGTGCATCACAGAGTACGTACCAGTAAGCTGCCAGCCAGCACTAGGAAACTGTAAAGCATAAACTGTTATTCATAACATAAATAAACATATAGTGTCACAAAGAGAAATTGCACCCCAAGATAATCTCAAATATTAACACAATGCAAGTTCAAAGCGTTTTGGAAAACAATCAACAGATTAAACAAATCTCACTCATAATACTCTGTGCGTCGCACATATACATTACATTCAAAGTTCTATTAATGTGACACTATCACAGCATTAACTTCACGACTATGAATAACGTGTTCTATATAGATAACTCAAGTTCACAGTAGTAATTATTTTATCAACAAGATTTTCAAATATATTGTTATGTTTTGTAATGTACCCCAATATAGCCTGGGGAGTCACCTAACCTTTCACCTACATTTTCCCTGCCTTGTTACTACATAACAGGTTTTTGGTATTGACCTTTTACCTAGTTAAGGTGCTGCATAAATGCGGTGTGGTTTTCCTAGAAAAACTAGCCTATTTTATTATGCATGAGGATTCTCAGAATCACAGCAGGATTACCATCTTCTGCATAATAACTATGTATAAGGGTCATCCCTTCCGTCATCCTCGGCCGACATGACACAGCAAGGTAGAACCCCTGATGGTACCTTTTGGGTATATATACACCATATCTTTGCTGGGGCAGTCGCAGGAGAAAGACTTCCATGCTGACACACTTACACGAGACTCTGAGGTACCTGCACGCAGACAGTACAGCACGCAGTAGTCTGACATCCCTCGCGGGGTGCCCATCTCGAGACCAAGACGGGGTCCTTCATTCTCTCACACCAGGTAATGGGGTTGGCTTCATCCTAGGGGTTTTCTTGGCTCTACACCTACATACATGCTAGGTACACTTAGGTACATCTAGTTAAGGTTGCATCATAGGAGTACGCAATAATATTGTCATGTATTTATATACCTGCCTATATTCATTGTTTTAGCACTATGGTAGAAATCAACCATCTATTTACTCTCTTGGTGCTGATAATCATGTAGATCTGTTGCTGTCTTATGGTTGTTTCAGGACACCTATTTTACACTAGAATGACGCTGGCTCAATAAATGCTTATTGAAAATGTCCCCACCGTTTATTCTGTGTATCTCTCTGAGACAAAGTGAGCACGAGTGACTGAGCGAAAAGTACTGTACTGTTTCCACGATCCCTGATGGGACAGGGTTGTCATGGTCGATAGTTGCCAAGAACTATTCTCTCCTTGGTAAGAGGAGTTTACAGTGGCACTGTGAGCTAGCGGTATACAGGCGGACATACCCGGTGGGGGTGTCTGGAATCAGTCTGGACACCAGTCCCACAGTCTATGTTGTCTAAACATGCAGATCCTATATAGATTTATAGGAACTACACGACATGACGCCCAACGTTGGTTTGGTACTTATTTAACTGTCAAATCTGAGTAGTTCAGTAGTGATTTCTCAGAGACCCCTACTAACATAAAACCAGAGACATCTGGAGTGGAAAGGGAAAAATCTGCCACAGCTGATTAGGCATATTCTATGTATTGGCTGTAGGTTTAATCAAGCTTGAAGGATAAATAGTTCCCTATTGTGCATAAAACCTTATCTCAGTTTCCTTGAAACTTTATCAACAATGTCTGAAGAAGGTGGTGCGTGGCCAGCAACATGGCCGAGTAAGACGTGCTTTCACCGAGCTCTGTTCGAAAGCTCTAATCCGATATTAATCCGGCAGTCCTGGCACCAGGATCAAACAACTGTGACTAGAAACCGCAGTGGAGACCCCCATACCTGTGGTGGGGACCCTGACAGAGGCCCTATATCCAGAAATAAAGGCGAGACTGGGGAGGCCTGGAATCTTGTCCGGAGCCCAACGGGGGCAGCGACGCACTGACGACGCCGAAGGCCGTGCTGGAAAGCTGAACCCGACACCGGCACGGACTGCAACGGGTGGCGAGGGGGGCTTTCCCATGCCCCGGACCTGAGAGGGCGAGTCTGACTGGAACGTTTCTCCAGACCCCATCCTGCGGAGTCATCAGGGCAGACCGCGAGGGGTGTCGCCGACTGCGGACTGGGATGGGCAGTGCTGTGTGCGGCCTGCCGGCAGCCTAAACAGGAGGGAGCTGAGCGAAGGACGGCCGGGGCCGGTACCCCACCGGGGCAATCCCTCGAGGCCCCAGCAGCAAACCAGAAATACCACGACCCAACTAGCACCCTGAACAAAAGGAGCAGGGGTCCGACCCTGGAAGCGAGTGGCAGCGGGAGGGCCGGAGCAAAGCAGACGTCCCGGAGGCCCAACGAAGCTCCGGCCCTGGCGGTAAGCTCATGGCAGGGGCCGACCGGGGGCATGAATTAGACTCTGGAGGGGTGAGGGTCCCGACCGCAATATGGCCGCATAGAGATTGGGCCTAATTGAGAAGGCCGCGGTCGCAGAGTGGGAAATCCCCACCCCCTCCTGGGAAACCACAATACCTCGGATGTGCCCCCGCTTAGAGACAGTGGCCCCAAGGAAATGGGGGTGAAGCCCAGATCGGCCCTAGCAGTGGTGTAGAACCTGAGGAGGCATACAGCGCTACCCCCATCCGGCTTGTCACGGACAATACGGGGCGCAGCCCGATGCCCCACGGGGGAAGAGCATATAGAGATAAAAGAGGGGTACACAGGCACGGAAGGCTGAATACGAGTGACAGCTTGCTTAAAGTATAAAATGTATAACAACACCCCTTTCCCCCTCCAGGAACAGGGTCAACAACCCGGCAAATAAATAGGATTAAAGAAGACAAACTAGGAAAGGCGCCAGAGGTACATATTCCTGGGCCCTCGGGGACACATAGCTCTCTGCTGAAGTCGCCACATACGAGCGAACCGTAATCAGAAGCGACAATATAACGCAGGTCCGACCTGTGCAAGACCGAAACCACATCTGCCTCCATAATGGGTAAGGATAAAGACAAGGATCCCAAGCCCCCCAGACAAGGGAAGATGGATCGTTACACCAAAGTGATTACCCCACCCCCAGAGGACCCACCACAAAGTCGTACAGACACAGAAACCTTACTCAAAGCCATTCAAGCCTCCAGAGTGGCACTAGAAGAGAAAATAGGAGGGGTGGGCACAGAGGTGACACTACTGAGAAAGGATCTCTGTAATCTCTCGGACAGAGTCACGGACTCAGAAACTAGGATAGCGGAAGCAGAAGATACGATACAAGATCTCCGCAAAGGAATGGCGGAATTGCAAACAACAAATAAAGAGATCCAGTGGCGCATTGATGATGCGGAAAACAGAGCGTGAAGAAATAACTTACGCTTTGTGGGTTTCCGAGAAGGGGTGAAAGGCGCGAACACACCGGAATTTTTATACACCTGGATACGAAATATCTTTCTAGCAGACAAATTTTCCTCCTGTTTCGTAATTGAACGAGCCCACAGAGCTCTAACGTCGAGACCGCACCCGGGTGCCCAACCGAGACCCATCATAGCAAGATTTCTTAACTTTCTTGATAAAGACTTGATACTCAAGGAAGCCAGGAGACTAGGGGAAATTAAGCATGAGAATGCGCGGATCACGATTTTCCCGGATTACAGCAGAGAGGTCCAAAGGCAGAGGCGGTCCTTTGACTCCGTTAAGACAAATCTCAGAGCACACAAAATGTAATATATGTTGTTATTTCCCGCGAAGTTAAAGGTAATCTTTATGGGCAAAGCCCACTTCTTTCAGCCCCCAGAAGAAGCATGGAACTGGATAGAAGAACGTCCCAATCTACGGATTTCGGGAGAATCGCGACAGCTTACTGAGAAGCGAAGTGGAGCAGGACTGAGATCAACTGGACAACAGAAAACGATAAGATCCCAGGAGCATCAGAGAACACGTATACAAGGGGCAATGCCATATATCTCAAGAGGGTCGGGAAGGTTAAGGAAAAGAACCTTAGCAGAAAAGGAAACACAAAGAGAGAAAACCCCATGAACCACCCACACCGCCAGCCAAAGATATCCATGCACAGAAACTGATACCAGGGAAAGCTCCACTGGTGACGAAGAGGAGCCCACACAACACCCCCTGGTAAAAGAAATAGTAGCAATGGAGCAAGACACTGAGGGAGAGAGACCTCCACCACGAACAGAGCTACTTGAATCAAATTAATTAACAACAATGGGTACCAGGATTGTGCCATAAAATTAGACCGTGAGAGCCATGAACAGCAACCACCCCCCCCACACCAACCCCGTGACATCGTGCAGCAGCAGAGACTCCGAACACAGGGGCAGGTGACAGACCACCAGAGATCTGAGACAGTTTCCACCTTTTCTTTCTCACTCTTTTTCTTTCTTCTCTCATCCTAGTGCTTCTTCTTCCTTTTCCTCTTTCCTTTCCCTGTTAGAAGTTCTAGCGCTGCAGGAGTTCGAACCTATAGCGTAAATTGTTGAAGGGGTGGGCGACAGACCTCTCCTTCCCTTGCTCACAGACACTGAGAAGTAAACTCTGGGGAAGAGTGTGAAATGGGGGAGGGGGGGCTGGGATGGGTTTAGAATAAGTATGACGTTATTGTTTAAGTTTGAACTTAGATTCAGTTGTGGAATCCATGTACAACACACTCCAAGAGGGAGACACAGAGCGAAACCACAAACCATACTGCAACCGCATGCATTGCGTCGGGACGCCCTAGACCAATATAATGGGACCTGACACTGAACCTCTCTCCACCCTGACTTGGAATGTTAACGGGCTTGGAGACAAAGTTAAAAGGGGTCTAGTCACGAAATGTATTAAATGCATCCATCCGGATGTGGTGCTGCTCCAGGAAACCCACCTGATGGGCACGCGATGCGGGTTCCTTGGCAGAGGGCCATACACGGTCTTGGCCCAAGCAGGATATACCTCCGGATCCAGGGGAGTGGCGATCCTGATTAAAAGATCACCCCCCTTCCAGGTGACACGCACCTGGTCGGACCCCCAGTGCACATATGTTGGGGTGACTGGAAAGTGGGGCAGATGGAGCGTAACCCTTATTTCAGTATATGCACCACCGAAACTACAAACACGCACACTAAGTAAACTGACAGAGATCTTGTTAGACGCACCGAATTCCCTTCATATAATAGGAGGAGACTTCAACGATGTGATGTATACACACCTGGACCGCTCAGGAGATCATAATCACACACCCACGATCACACCACTGGCACGCCTCGCAGACACGCTGGGCTTGGTAGATGTGTGGAGATATATTAACACAGGAATAAGGCAATATTCCTACTTTTCGGGTGCACACAATGTCTACTCGCGACTGGACTATGTGTTGCTCCCGTTAGGCAAGACACAGGAGATGCACAAAGCAGAATACCTGGCCTGGGGCCTATCGGATCACTCTCCACTCCATATGTTAACGGGGGAGAGACAACGCAGCGGGAGCGCGCGCAGGCGATGAAATGCATGGGACTTACAAAATATGACGATACTGAGGGGCCTTAGGGCAGACACTAAAGTCTTCTTCGAAGAGAATCTAGGATCAGTAGACTCGGAGGTAGTAATATGGGAGACCTACAAAACAGTTTTACGAGGTAGGGCCCAAAATCGTCTAGCTTGGGAGCGGAAAAAAGAACAGGAAGATCTAACCAGACTAGAAAAGCAAATCTTAACCCTAGAAAAACACAGCATAGAGAAAAAAGATTCCCATGTACATAGCCAGCTGGTAAATACACAACGACAACACAAAGATCTGGCGACCCAGGCCTCTAAGGCACAGGCACAGGCAACCCTACACAAACTCTACGAGGTAGGGGACAAGTCAGGGAAACTCTTGGCTTGGCTCACTAGAAAAGAAGTAGAAGCTCGCTGGATAGAGCGTATCACTGATTCACAAGGGGAGACACAACTGAAAGATGAACAGATAGTACAGAATTTTGCTTCCTACTACAGAGACTTTTACGACGCCCGCCCATTGAGTACGACTCAGGACATCGGAGAATACATGGCTGAGGTCCATAGACCAACACTTGATGACACAGACAGGGAGGGACTGGAAAACGACATTACGATAGAGGAAGTTAGGACTTCCATAGCCCAACTAAAACCCGGAAAGACCCCAGGACCAAATGGCCTACCGGCCGAGCTATATAAGAGATGCGCAGACCTTTTTAGCCTTCACCTCTTGGCTCTCTTTGTAGGGGCATGGGACAAGAGCATTCTCCCTCTAGCTCTCCGCATAGCCACAATTATACCAATTCATAAACAGGGGAAGCCGAAAGATAAATGTAATTCATATCACCCAATATCTCTCCTTAACACGGAGGTGAAGATTTTGGCGACCATCCTGGCCGCAAGACTGTGCCCGGTGATAACAACCTTGATACATTATGATCAATCGGGATTTCTCCAGGGCCGAGCTACTAGGTGGAGCCTACGAGGGACACATAATTGGATGATGACGGTCAAAGATAGAGACGCCCCACATCTACTACAGTCACTGGACGCAGAAAAGGCCTTTGACGCCGTACACTGGCCTTTCCTTGACGCCACTTTGACAAAATTCGGTTTAGGCCCCAACTTCAGGAAGTGGGTGCGTCTACTATGTAAGGATCCCAGGGCGACTGTCCGGGTGAATGGGCGGACTTCCATGGATTTCCCCATACGACGCGGGACCAGACAGGGCTGTCCCCTGTCCCCACTGCATTTTGACCTTACAATAGAAACTCTAGCCTGCTCAATTCGTCAACACCCAGAGATACAGGTTTTCCAAATTAGTCTGAAAGACACCGCGGAAGAAAAGATCTCTCTGTATGCGGACGACATACTTTTATATATTACTCAACCTGACACAATGATCCCAGCCCTATTTCACACAATAGACACATACGGACAACATTCAGGATACAGAATCAATTGGCACAAATCTGTGATCTACAGCCCGGATGACCTGAATACATGGCCCACACTACCTAGGAACTTCCAGGTGACACAGTGACACGAGGGGTTTACCTACCTGGGGATCTATCTCACCACAGACAGAGACCTCTGCTACAAAAACAAATTAAACATATACTCATGAACTTCAAAGAGGACGCACAACGGTGGAAATTATTACCACTTACTATATTAGGCCGTGCCGCCATGTTTAAAATGATGACTCTACCCCAGTTTCTTTATGCCGCGCAAAATACATATTTTACCCTCCCGCGAGCCATATTTCGCGAGATTGACGCGGAGCTACGCTCCCTCTTATGGTTAGGGAAACCACCTAGAATAGCACTACATACTCTGCAGCGCAATCAATATAAAGGAGGGCTATTGCTGCTGGACATAGAAGCTTACTACTGGGCGGAACATTTAACTCCTATAAATGACTGGATCCACACACCAGGGGACCATCCCACTTATAGACTGGAGAGGGACACTATGAGTAGGCGCACATTCCTGCATTATTTATATGGGGGTAGAGGCAAAGGGACACTCCTCCCAGCTACTCAGGCCACTATTGAGACATGGGGAAGAGCAACGAAGGCAATAGGATGGGACCATAAACTCACTAAAGAAACCCCTTTATGGCACTGTACCTTGCTGAAAGAACTCCATAAATTGAAGGGCTTTGAGGAATGGGACGCCATCGGTAATTCCACAATAGGGAATATCTTAGACAAAGGCAAACTTAAAAGCTTTACCGCCCTCAAAGCAGAATTCGCACTGTCATCATCCCAGTTTCTTAAATATGCACAGCTTAGACATGCATGGCACGCGGAAAATATAGATGACTCCCCCTTGCCAGACTATGCACCCCTGGAAGGGAGGTTACTTCAGGAACGCATTACGATTAAAGCGGCATCTCTCACCTACAAAACCCTAAACAATAAAGCCCCAGACAGATTAGGTAAGCTGCGAAGCACGTTGGAAAAGAATATAGGCTTATTGGAGAATTTAGACTGGGAGGCAGCTCTGATGCATCCCAGAGGGCCTACTTCGACCGAGTTAGGCTAGATAAGATAGGCAGAGCAATGGACCCAAGATGTCTACACTGTGGGCGAGAAGAAGGAGACTTTTATCATATAATCTGGGAGTGTGTACAGATACAGCCCTGTTGGAAGAAGGTAATACAGGAACTGTACAAAATAATGGAGACCACTATACCCTTAGACCCCAAATTTATCCTACTGGGAATTCCAAATGACATAGACGTAGATAGATCACAACTAATTTTTACTACACTGGCATTAGTAGTAGCAAAGAGAGATGTTGCGAGAAGATGGGGCGACACAAACTCACCCACGATCTGGGAATGGAAAGAAGGGATGGATATGTATATGGCGGCCGAGAGGGTCACATTTAAGGTGAGAGGATGCCCGAACAAATTTCACAAGGTCTGGGGGAGGTGGAGGAAATATTATGGGCTGGATATATTGGATGCAGACAAAGCGGGCCCTGGGGAACTATCCCTGACTGGATCAATAGACACCTGAAGATATTCTGGAGATGGAAGGGAATTGAGTCGAGAGGATAGGTTTGCAAACTGATGTTAATTTGTGCCTAGCTAAGTAATAAAAGATGTGGTTAAGGAAGTGAGGATGTAATGCTCCATGGAATGATGAATAATGTATGGTACTATGCAACTGTAATTGAGTTTTTTTTTTGGATTCATTGTTTTGGAAAACAATAAAAAAATATTATTTAAAAAAAAAAAACAATGTCTGAAGAAGAAAACGCTGCTGCAGCACTACGTGCAAATGCAGCAATGGAAGAACAGGAACGTGCTATAAATATTTCCGAAAATGTCAGAACTGCCTTTACTTTAAAATTAGACTATGGAGTCACAGCAAGAGGTGGGACAGTAACCTTCGTGATTGAGGCACACGAGTCATACAGGATAGAGGTATTCTATTCATGGGTCAAATTTCCACCAGCTGATGCACTCACAAATACATTCCACTCTTACACTGAAGACGAAATACCGGAGAAATATTGTCCATACGAGGACATTGAAGTTCCGCTCACCTACCAGAAGCACATAAAGTGGTTTAAAGGTGCGCTCCCACACACAACAGATTAAGTAAGATTTGGTCCACTCGGCAGAGATGGAGCCACTTGGCCGGTCCTAGCGGCATACACACTGCATCCAGACATTGAAACAGTGCCTTTAGCAGACTTAGGTCCACTGCACAAAGAAATAATAAAACTTTACAGAAATCTGCCACAGTTTGTTATGAGAACACTCACACTTCAGCCAACAAGGGCTACACCAGCAGGACCAATTCAGGGGTCTGCAACTAAGATAACTCCACAAGCGCTACACGCAGTTATGGGTAAAATGCCCACTAAACGTGAGCAAATGCCAATCTGGATAGCTCAGAAAATCACACAGTTAGAGGCAGTGTTTCCACTCACAAGCCCTCAAGAAAAACATAGAATGCTAACAATATGCTTGCCAATGGGGATAGCTGACCAGATAGAGGATTGTACCTCTTGAGGTACAGTTGTCGCTGCCATCTATACCAGAACTCATGGTATCCCTTCAATGGCAGTAATACCAGATGTATTGAGACAAATACAGAATGAGTATGGAGCAGAACCTGCTCTGAACTTAGGGATGAAATTGTTAGGAAATTTTGCCCAGGTATCAACCATTATATTGGCAAACATAAAAGGGGAGGCAGCAGCTGTGGTGATACGCCAACGCCTGAGGGATTTCACTCCTATACAACAGGAGCATGAATTACCTAAAATTATCGAAGACACATATGCCTAATTAGGTAGAGATAATTTAGGAGCTAGAGCATCAAAACCTCAACTCATGGGTGGTCCTGAAAAGGATAACACCAAGCAAGCACCTGATTCTTCCAAGAAGAAATGGGATAATAAAAAACAAAAGAATAGAGAGAATAGATCACAATCAAGGAGTGGGTCTCCAAAACAGGAGCCCTCTGAAAGGAGGTACAACCTTAGGAATCGTGATAACATTAAAAAACCTGACAGGTATCAGGATACTGATACACGTTCCTTTCGTTCCTTTCAGGGTTCATCAAAACACTCAGAATACAGACAAGAAGAGCGTACAAAGTCCAGAGACACACAACGCACTTCAGACTATAATTTCAAAAAAGAAGATAAACCAAAATCAAAACCACAATTTAAAAAGAAGAAAGTGTCAGGCCTTAAAGTTAGAAGTACAAAGGATACTGAGGACTCAACTTCTGAACGGGGAATGGGCTCTGACGATGCTAGAGAGCACAGCAGAAGTAACAATAGCTCGCCAGAACCTGATAGAATTTCTGGTGACAGCGGTGTTGAATGAATATATCATGGTGGAAACACCTTATACAAGGGTAAGTGTCCCACATCAGTTTCATGAAATAACACTCCAAATAGAGGGGGACAAACCCAGAAAAATCAAAGGTCTCTTTTGGGAGAACTTGATTTATGGCTATGACATCCTTTTGGCTGAAAAAGATTGGCCGCCTGAAATTGTTATGGAGTGCTCAAAGGGAGAAACAATAATTTTACCGGCTTTCTCTGACCTCGTTCCAGTATCACTAAAGCATTCATATGCGCAGGAGTGGGCAGTAGCACTTGCTCCAGCATTATATCGCAAGCATGTAGAGTGGGATACTGAGTCACCTCACCATGTAATCCCAGTAAAAACTACTCCAACTCCACAGAGACAGTACCCAATAAAACAAGAAGCGAAGAAACAAGTCAGGGAGATCTTAGATCAACTTGAATACCAAAGGGTAATAGAGAATTGCACATCTTCAATGAATAATCCTTTGTTTCCCGTAATGAAACCTGACAATTCATACCATCTAGTTTCAGACTACAGACATTTGAGTCCATGCACAAAGACAATTGCAGTACAAAATGCACACAGTGCAATGAATAGCATTTTTCGAAGGAAGTCGTTATCGGGTGAGCAGATTATTGCTGCATTATCTTAAATTGTATCTGTATTTTTATCTCTTTGTTTTTTAATCTATTTTTATACATTTTATTGTTTTGTATTTTATTATGCATGCTTTTATGATACACTATGTGAATCGAATAAAGTCTATCAAGAATAATATTGTGCGGAAAAAATACAAAACAACACTAGATATCTCAAATGGATTTTTCTACCAACAAATTGTGCCTAAATGTACATATTTGACAGCATTCTCAGCCTTAGGCTCTCAGCATCAATTTTGTAGACAGCCCCAAGGGTATAAGAATAGCCCTGGGTTGTTCTCAGCTAGGGTAACAGAGTTACTTCAAACGTTTGATGAGGAGGCATTGTCCTATGTAGATGATATTTATCTAACGGATGATGATTTATTAAATCATTTGACCAGGGTGAGCAACATAATTTTGGGGTTCGCCTCTGAGGGCTACAAAATCAACTTAAAAAAATCTAAAATAGCCCACCTCAATGTCCTATTTTTGCGATATGAGCTATCAAGTTAAGGGAAAAACCTAGCAGCCAACTTTTTAGAAAAGTGTGCACTGCTCCAACCTCCAAAAACTCTGAAGAACTTACAATCCATATTGGAATTCCTAAATTTTGGCAGAACTTACAATTTGGATTACGCAGAAAAAGTGAAACCTTTCTACGATTTAATCAGACCTGATTTTTCAATTAGACATTGGACACAGGAACACACGGATATCCTTCGTTCCTTACAAGCTGACATGATAGCTTCCAAACTCCTACACACATGTGTAAATACCACAATTTTGGTGATCGGTGTAATTGTGGGTCAATCAGGGTACACTTACCTAACCTGCAATGAAGGCGAAACGGTACCCATGGCATACACATCACACTTGTACACAAACGCTGAAATGTGCTTTGCTTCTACAGAAAAAATTCTGACAGCAGTACAGACTGCTGTAGTGAGAGAAAGAGCGCAGGCCTAGGGGAAACAAATAATTGTCGTAACTCCAGTACCAGCCTTAGAGGCTGTTACAAAAGCTAGCGTTCCAAACGAAAAAGCGCAACATCCACAAGGGATACAATGGGCAAATTCTTTCACTGCAACAGATGTAGATTAGAAATTTGATCCTACATTAAAAACACTAGCATTCCTGCAATACGAACAAGAATATCCTCACCCGAATGAAATAATGCCTCTAGAACAGTATGAATACATCATTTACACTGACGGTTCTGCTCAGCCTGCCATAGGAAGTAAACAGCTTGTGCGATTGTAAAAGGATGTATTCAGGAAGGCAAGTTCCATCCTAGCAGTACGAAGACACAGTCACTAGGAGACTGCATGGCACAGCTGGCAGAATTAAAAGCCATATTACTGGCACTTATAAATACGGATCGAGAATTCCCCACACTTATTGTGTGCGATTCATTTTACTGTGTCCAGTCATACAGTGAATGTCTTCACTACTGGGGTCAGAATGGGTTTAAAGACTCAAAAGGTTGCACAATAAAGCACAAATTGCTTTGGGAGCAAGTGGCAGAACTGAAAAAGACTTGCCAAGAGCTCACGTGATACACACGCTGAGTCATCAACGTGATGGCGTTCACGTTGAAGGGAATTCATTGGCTGATGAAGCCGCCAAGGCGACAGTGTGAACTGCTGCCATAGCTGCAATCACTCGTTCTAGCACGAGAATAGACGTAGACATAATGGTAGCTGTCATTGCTTCATGCAAAAACAGCTCAGCTGTACCAAAAAGCTTTCCACTGAAGTACTCCTACAAGTTAGATGCAAAAAATATTCTGTATGCTCAAATTCCGGGAGTGGGGGATAGAGTAATACCAAACATGGATCCCAGATTAGGTTTAATTCTAGCTGCACACGAGGGTCTGAGTTCTGCACATGCAGGGATTACCGCGAAAGTTTCACTATTGAAACAACACTATTGGTGGCCAGGTTTAATAAAACAAACAAAAGCATTTGTTCTTAAGTGAGACATCTGTCAGCAGATGAAGGGTTCCACCATAGCACGTCTGGCACAAACCCCACTACTAATATCAGACAGACCTCTTGCCTGTGTCTATTTGGACTACTGTGGCCCCTTATAATCTGTTGGGGCTTACAAGTACATCTTGGTGGCAGTGGATTCATGCTCTAGATTCCTGTGGGTTTGGCCTTAGCGCTCGGCTGATGCTCAAACTGTTATAAAAGATTTGCAAGTCTTCATAGGGACATACGCAGTTGGCACATTACATTCTAACTGTGGCCCCGCATTTAGCTCTAGGGCTTACAAGGAAGCCATGGGAAGTTTGGGTGTTGCTTTGCGGTACTCCTCTCTGTACCATCCCAAGGGAAATTTGGTAGTAGAGAGGAAAAACCGAGACTTATAGCAATCTTTAACAGCAAGGGTATTAGGTTCTGGTGGTAGTTGGGTCAATCACCTATATGGGGTCCAGAGGGCACTTAATAACATGCCAAGAAGTTCCCTCGGAGGCATCAACCCTTACAAAGTCCTATTTGGGAAGAGAATGTGGGTACCTAACCTCGATTGTGGCTGCACAGTGGTGGGTGAAAAACCATTTGACATCAATAAACGTTTGGCTGTTTTAGAGGAACTCAATGAATTCCAGGCACTACAAAGCAACGTCCAAGTAAAACGCACCACCACTGGGGAAGTAAAAACAGTAACGGCAAGTCCTGCCTGGATTCCAAAACTCGGCGATCTGGTCAGAGAAAGTATTATGGACAAGAAAGAATTTGGGCCATCATACAGAACACCTGTACCTGTCCTGGCTGTTGAAGGAACAAGAACAGTACTTCTTCCGCCTCTTGCCAGCAAGAAAGAAAAGAGATTCGTCTCCATTAGTCTGATCAAACGCCACTATGTGGCCGATCCTGAATAGCAGGCCATGTGGGCTCCTGGGTAGTCGCTGCTCTTCTCTCGTACCATACAGGAAATTCAGACTGATAGACTGATTACATTTGAAGAGTCTTCTATACATAGTAACGGAGTTACCAACAATGAAATGGAATTCGTTCCTATTTAAATTGAACATCAAAACACAAATGAAACACAGATATCAATTCGGCCTACCACCGACATCTACATCAATATGCCTCTACAAGAGACATCTGCCAATTCAACAAAAGCTGATGAGCTACCAAAGATAGATTGAACTGCATCTGGCTACTTCATTGATTTCAACACGTTTTTTCTGGATCTAAGTGAACCTGAGTCACCGCCAGCTCCAGTTTCCCGCAAAAAACTACTTCATGATTTCTACATTTTTCTGAATAAGACATACCTAGTCTCACCATAGCTGCAGCTCTGGATAATAACTGGAATACTGTTCCTACTATTCTGGATAGGTTTAGTGACTGTCATTTTCTTACTGGTGAATGGACATTATCTTCCAGAACGCTCCGCAGTATCAGATGTGAACTTGGTGTTGAAACCTCATACATCATCTCATCATGAACAGAGAGACCTGTCCTATGTGAACATTACAGCAGTTCCAGTTCCCGACGGAATTGTTTGGGACTAAGTTTCATATGATGTATTGATGTATTTAGTCCCACTGAACTTTTGAAAATACCACATGTATTCAAAATTTCTTTAAATGATATCATCACCTCTAGTACATATTCTGACGATTGGGATTTTGAAACTGTTAATAGTATGTTGTCTGATTTAGAACTGTCTGTAGCATTAGCACAGACAGCATAAAACAATTGCATCACGTAATGTTTTCGCATACCACCAATGGGAACATTGCCTAACACCACCAAAAGGTAGTTCAGAAACGTTTGCACAAAAGTTTGCTTACTTTTCTGGGTTTAATACATCAGATCCACGCTCATATTATTATAAGCTTGCACCCACATCTGCAAAGAAGAGTATGCTCACTAACACGAAACAGATATACTCTGCATCATTTATTGCCCAACTGTCTGAACAGGGTTTCGACTTATGGAAAGACACTATAGATACAAAATCAGTCTGGGGTACTAAGGAATGGCAGGTTCAGGGAACCGAGGCACTATTTAGAGCATGCCTCATACCACAACAGCTTATTTTCCTGAATGACACTGTGCAAAAGACTTCCTGTCTTGGGTTAACCAAGATTAAGGACTTGAACACACCTTAGAAACCCTCACTTTCACACTTGGAGGGATGGCAAAACTATACAGAAAATGTTGAAGGCACACTTGATGAAATTGTGCATGATGTTTCATACAATTCAACAGACCCCAATTGGAAGGGATGGTTAGTTTGGCCTGTAGACACGAATAGATATCAGTCAAGATTCAGGGCTACCACCGAAGAGTTTAGTATCCATAGGCCTGACTTATGCTATGTACAACGAGAACATCCGGGGGTGGTGACATCATACAGTGTTGGGAAGTTATGCCTAGATTGGCTAAGAACCTCGACACTGTCACAGGTGAAACAACACTTGTCCTTACTCTCAGACGACATGGATCTTAGGGATTTCTTGCTAGGTCCCCGAAAGCCACGTCAGAAACGCTTTATACTATAATGAAATTTGGAAAATTTCTCAACACGAAGCTGCAGAGACACTTCGTGAAATTGACAGAATTAATTTAGAAAAGGCTTTGGCTGTGGTTGACAATGGCATAACCACACTAACATCCAGAATTTATTCACTGGGCAACATTGTATCTTCTGCTATAGATATAATGGAACAGGATCTGTTCATCTCTTATTTGCCAGGATATTATGCTTCATGGGGCCTGTAATGGTTCAGTTGCAAACTTGTCCTGTGATTTGAGAGGGTCCCCGTCTGCTGTGATTAATCCAGTGTTCAGGCTGCTCTCGAATGGGAGTTACTTAATTCTGAATGATCAAGGTTGTTGTGGGATGCTTCCAGGCATCGCATATCTAGTCACTGTGAGCTCCAGGATTACATGTTGTATGCAAGTATTATTTCCACCGACCCACACAGTCAGGGAGGCACTGTTATGGCCTTCGTTGAATGTTTCCTTTATACGGTTTGATACTCTGAGCCGATTGAAAGCCATTCTTTTACAGAAAGATGTGACCTCAGCCCGAGACTTTTGATCCTCAGGTAGCAAGGTCCTCAGCTGAGATACAGGCACTGGTACGAACTAACTGCCCTTTCCATTTCGGAGAAATGGTACAGTGTATCTTTAACATGTCTGATACGAAGGGTACAGTACACCTATTTAAGACCATAGGTTCTGGACTGTTAAGCACCTTTCAGACAGTCTTTGGAGTGATTCCAGCTTTTATACACTCCGTATTCAGAATCATTTTTGGAGGACTTCCTCTAATCCTACTACTGGTAGTGGGAATCCTGATTTTAATTGTTCTGCTGCGCAATGGACGTCCCAGTCACCAAGGAGATGGAAAAAACGCTCTTGGAGCGACGTTACCGTGATCGCATGGTACTCCATCTGGGCTCACCACGACTTCGGGAGCTAAGCGAGTCTTGGTTCCTATCATTTTGACCTATCTGGATTGACTGTGTTTTGCCTGTCCTCCGCTGCTTGTTCTGCGGACAAGAATACATGTTGGACCTCTGTCTAACACTTCCATTAGTTGCGCCACCAGACGTAGATGCATTACTGGACCCATTAACGGCCCATGTGCTGCAGTGTCCTCAGCGTATTCACATGTTGATGTCGGCATTCTTAGAGCCACCACGGGATGCTTCAGCTCCTGTTGGATTGGATACCAGTTCCATTATAGGCACACAGGCTTTGGATGTTTCAAATGCTTCCTCAGCATCGGCTGTGGGAACTGAAGAAGATCATCTTTGCTCGATTGACCTAATCTATGAGGAGTTACAGGGACTGTCGTCTGCGAGGGCAAGCAGCAGCGATGTTGCGTCTCCCACACAGGACAAATAAACATTTGGCTCTCCGTGTGCTGGGAAGAATTCGACCTTTTTTCAAAACAACCAAAATTGGAATTTTAAACAAATTTGTTTTTCTCCTTCTATGCTATTACTGAGCATTGTGGCTTTCATACGCTCTCAGTTGCTGCAGCCATATATATGAACATATTTTAAAGGACTTATAGGACTTTGTAAACCTATATAAAGGATCTATAGAGTTTTTTTGGCACCTTTTTTATATACTTTTAGAATCTTTTTTATTCTGAACATTTTTTAACAATATTTTACGATTAATTAGATGAACATTTGCTTTTAGTATATCTTCCGATCGGATGAGGAGTGGCTGTTATGTTTTGCAATGTATTCCAATATAGGCCTGGGTAGTCACCTAACCTTTCACCTACATTTGGTATTGACCTTTTACCTAGTTAAGGTGCTGCATAAATGTTGCGTGGTTTTCCTAGAAAAACTAGCCTATTTTATTATGCATGAGGATTCTCAGAATCACAGCAGGATTACCATCTTCTGCATAATAACTATGTATAAGGGTCATCCCTTCCGTCATCCTCGGTCGACATGACACAGCAAGGTAGAACCCCTGATGGTACCTTTTGGGTATATATACACCATATCTTTGCTGGGGCAGTCGCAGGAGAAAGACTTCCATGCTGACACACTTACACGAGACTCTGAGGTACCTGCATGCAGACACTACAGCACGCAGTAGTCTGACATCCCTCGCGGGGTGCCCATCTCGAGACCAAGACGGGGTCCTTCACTCTCTCACACCAGGTAATGGGGTTGGCTTCATCCTAGGGGTTTTCTTGGCTCTACACCTACATACATGCTAGGTACACTTAGGTACATCTAGTTAAGGTTGCATCATAGGAGTACGCATTAATATTGTCATGTATTTATATACCTGCCTATATTCATTGTTTTAGCACTATGGCAGAAATCAACCATCTATTTACACTCTTGGTGCTGATAATCATTTATATCTGTTTCTGTCTTATGGTTGTTTCAGCACACCTATTTTACACTAGAATGACGCTGGCTCAATAAATGCTTATTGAAAATGTCCCCACCGTTTATTCTGTGTATCTCTCTGAGACAAAGTGAGCATGAGTGACTGAGCGAAAAGTACTGTACTGTTTCCACGATCCCTGATGGGACAGGGTTGTCATGGTCGATAGTTGCCAAGAACTATTCTCTCCTTGGTAAGAGGAGTTTACAGTGGCACTGTGAGCTAGCTGGTATACAGGCGAACATACCCAGTGGGGGTGTCTGGAATCAGTCTGGACACCAATCCCACAGTCTATGTTGTCTAAACACGCAGATCCTATATAGATTTATAGGAACTACACGACATGACGCCCAACGTTGGTTTGGTACTTATTTAACTGTCAAATCTGAGTAGTTCAGTAGTGATTTCTCAGAGACCCCTACTAACATAAAACCAGAGACATCTGGAGTGGGAAGGGAAAAATCTGCCACAGCTGATTAGGCATATCCTATGAATTGGCTGTAGGTTTAATCAAGCTTGAAGGATAAATAGTTCCCTATTGTGCATAAAACCTTATCTCAGTTTCCTTGAAACTTTATCAACAATGTCTGAAGAAGGTGGTGCGTGGCCAGCAACATGGCCGAGTAAGACGTGCTTTCACCGAGCTCTGTTCGAAAGCTCTAATCCGATATTAATCCAGCAGTCCTGGCACCAGGATCAAACAACTGTGACTAGAAACCGCAGTGGAGACCCCCATACCTGCGGTGGGGACCCTGATGGAGGCCCTATATCCAGAAATAAAGGCGAGACTGGGGAGGCCTGGAATCTCGTCCAGAGCCCAACAGAGGCAGCGACGCACTGACGACGCCGAAGGCCGTGCTGGAAAGCTGAACCCGACACCGGTATGGACTGCAACGGGAGGCGAGGGGGGCTTTACCATGCCCAGGGCGAGTCGGACTGGAACGTTTCCCTGTTTCTCGGGACCCCATCCTGCAGAGTCATCAGGGCGGACCGCGAGGGGTATCGCCGACTGCGGACTGGGATGGGAAGTGCGGTGTGCGGCCTGCCGGCGGCCTAGACAGGAGGGAGCTGAGCGAAGGACGGCTGGGGCCGGTACCCCACCGGGGCAATCCCTCAAGGCCCCAGCAGCAAACCAGAAAGACCGCGACCCAACTAGCAGCCTGAACAAAAGGAGCAGCGGCCAGACCCTGGAAGCGAGTGGCAGCGGGAGGGCCGCGCCCGGACCGGAGCAGAGCAGACGTCCTGGAGGCCCAAAGAAGCTCCGACTCTGGCGGTAAGCTCATTGCAGGGGCCGACCGGTGGCATGAATTAGACTCTGGAGGGGTGAGGGTCCCGACCGCATTACGGCCGCATAGAGATTGGGCCAAATTGAGAAGGCCACAGTCGCAGAGTGGGAAATCCCCACCCCCTCCTGGGAAACCACGATACCTCGGATGTGCCCCCGCTTAGAGAGAGCGGCCCCAAGGAAATGCGGGTGAAGCCCAGATCGGCCCTAGCAGTGGTGTAGAACCTGAGGAGGCATACAGCGCTACCCCCCTCCGGCTTGTCACGGACAATACGGGGCGCAGCCTGATGCCCCACGGGGGCAGAGCATATAGAGATAAAAGAGGGGTACACAGGCACGGACGGCTGAATACGAGCGACAGCTTGCTTAAAGTATAAAATGTATAACAACACCCCTTCCCCCCTCCAGGAACAGCATGAACAACCCCGCAAATAAATAGGATTAAAGAAATCATACGCCCACCAGAGACAAACGAGGAAAGGCGCCAGAGGTACATATTCCTGGGCCCTCGGGGACACATAGCTCTCTGCTGAAGTCGCCACATACGAGCGAACCGTAATCAGAAGCGACAATATAACGCAGGTCCGACCTGTGCAAGACCGAAACCACATCTGCCTCCATAATGGGTAAGGATAAAGACAATGATCCCAGGCCCCCCAGACAGGGGAAGATGGATCGTTACACCAAAGTGATTACCCCACCCCCAGAGGGCCCACCACAGAGTCGTACAGACACAGAAACCTTACTCAAAGCCATTCAAGCCTCCAGAGTGGCACTAGAAGAGAAAATAGGAGGGGTGGGCACAGAGGTGACACTACTGAGACAGGATCTCCGTAATCTCTCGGACAGAGTCACGGACTCAGAAACTAGGATAGCGGAAGCGTCAGATACGATACAAGATCTCCGCAAAGGAATGGCAGAATTGCAAACAACAAATAAAGAGATCCAGTGGCGCATTGGTGATGCGGAAAACAGAGCGTGAAGAAATAACTTACGCTTCGTGGGTTTCCGAGAAGGGGTGAAAGGCGCGAACACACCGGATTTTTTATACACCTGGATACGAAATATCTTTCCAGCAGACAAATTTTCCTCCTGTTTCGTGATTGAACAAGCCCACAGAGCTCTAACGCCGAGACCGCACCCGGGTGCCCAACCGAGACCCATCATAGCAAGATTTCTTAACTTTCTTGATAAAGACTTGATACTCAAGGAAGCCAGGAGACTAGGGGAAATTAAGCATGCGAATGCGGGGATCATGATTTTCCCGGATTACGGCAGAGAGGTCCAAAGGCAGAGGCGGACCTTTGACTCCGTTAAGGCAAATCTCAGAGCACACAAAATTTAATATATGTTGTTATTTCCCGCGAAGTTAAAGGTAATCTTTATGGGCAAAGCCTACTTCTTTCAGACCCCAGAAGAAGCATGGAACTGGATAGAAGAACGTCCCAACCTACGGAGTTCGGGAGAATCGCAACAGCTTACTGAGAAGCGAAGTGGAGCAGGACTGAGATCAACTGGACAACAGAAAACGATAAGATCCCAGGAGCATCAGAGAACACGTATACAAGGGGCAACGCCATATATCTCAAGAGGGTCGGGAAGATTAAGGAAAAGAACCTTAGCAGGAAAGGAAACACAAAGAGAGAAAACCCCACGAACCACCCACACCGCCAGCCAAAGAGATCCATGCACAGAAACTGATACCAGGGAAAGCTCCACTGGTGACGAAGAGGAGCCCACACAACACCCCCTGGTAAAAGAAATAGTAGCAATGGAGCAAGACACTGAGGGAGAGAGACCTCCACCACGAACAGAGCTACTTGAATCAAATTAATTAACAACAATGGGTACCAGGATTGTGCCATAAAATTAGACTGTGAGAGCCATGAACAGCAACCACCCCCCCCCCCACACCAACCCCGTGACATTGTGCAAGCAGCAGAGACTCCGAACACAGGGGCAGGTGACAGACCACCAGAGATCTGAGACAGTTTCCACCTTTACTTTCTCACTCTTTTTCTTTCTTCTCTCATCCTAGTGCTTCTTCTTCCTTTTCCTCTTTCCTTTCCCTGTTAGAAGTTCTAGCGCTGCAGGAGTTCGAACCTATAGCGTAAATTGTTGAAGGGGTGGGCGACAGACCTCTCCTTCCCTTGCTCACAGACACTGAAAAGTGAACTCTGGGGAAGAGTGTGAAATGGGGGAGGTGGGAGGTGGGGAGGGGGGGCTGGGATGGGTTTAGAATAAGTATGAAGTTATTGTTTAAGTTTGAACTTAGATTCAGTTGTGGAATCCATGTACAACACACTCCAAGAGGGAGACACAGAGCAAAACCACAAACCATACTGCAACCGCACGCATTGCGTTGGGAGGCCCTAGACCAATATAATGGGACCTGACACTGAACCTCTCTCCACCCTGACTTGGAATGTTAACGGGCTTGGAGACAAAGTTAAAAGGGGACTAGTCACAAAATGTATTAAATGCATCCATCCGGATGTGGTGCTGCTCCAGGAAACCCACCTGATGGGCACGCGATGCGGGTTCCTTGGCAGAGGGCCATACACGGTCTTGGCCCAAGCAGGATATACCTCCGGATCCAGGAGAGTGGCGATCTTGATTAAAAGATCACCCCCCTTCCAGGTGACACGCACCTGGTCGGACCCCCAGTGCACATATGTTGGGGTGACTGGGAAGTGGGGCAGACGGAGCGTAACCCTTATTTCAGTATATGCACCACCGAAACTACAAACACGCACACTAAGTAAACTGACAGAGATCTTGTTAGACGCACCGAATTCCCTTCATATAATAGGAGGAGACTTCAACGATGTGATGTATACACACCTGGACCGCTCAGGAGATCATAATCACACACCCACGATCACACCACTGGCACGCCTCGCAGACACGCTGGGCTTGGTAGATGTGTGGAGATATATTAACCCAGGAATAAGGCAATATTCCTACTTTTCGGGTGCACATAATGTCTACTCGCGACTGGACTATGTGTTGCTCCCGTTAGGCGAGACACAGGAGATGCACAAAGCAGAATACCTGGCCTGGGGCCTATTGGATCACTCTCCACTCCATATATTAACGGGGGGGAGACAACACAGCGGGAGCGCGCGCTGGCGATTAAATGCATGGGGCCTACAAAATATGACGATACTGAGGGGCCTTAGGGCAGACACTAAAGTCTTGTTCGAAGAGAATCTAGGATCAGTAGACTCAGAGGTAGTAATATGAGAGACCTACAAAACAGTTTTAAGAGGTAGGGCCCAAAATCGTCTAGCGTGGGAGCGGAAAAAAGAACAGGAAGATCTAACCAGACTAGAAAAGCAAATCTTAACCCTAGAAAAACACAGCATAGAGAAAAAAGATTCCCATGTACATAGCCAGCTGGTATATACACAACGACAACACAAAGATCTGGCGACCCAGGCCTCTAAGGCACAGGCACAGGCGACCCTACACAAACTCTACGAAGTAGGGGACAACTCAGGGAAACTCTTGGCTTGGCTCACTAGAAAAGAAGTAGAAGCTCGCTGGATAGAGCATATCACTGATTCACAAGGGGAGACAAAACTGAAAGATGAACAGATAGTACAGAATTTTGCTTCCTACTACAGAGACTTTTACGACGCCCGCCCGACGCCCATTGAGTACGACTCAGGACATCAGAGAATACATGGCTGAGGTCCATAGACCAACACTTGATGACACAGACAGGGAGGGACTGGAAAACGACATTACAATAGAGGAGGTTAGGACTTCCATAGCCCGACTAAAACCCGGAAAGACCCCAGGACCAAATGGCCTACCGGCCGATCTATAGAAGAGATGCGCAGACCTCTTTAGCCCTCACCTCTTGGCTCTCTTTGTAGGGGCATGGGACAAGGGCATCCTCCCTCTAGATCTCCACATAGCCACAATTATACCAATTCATAAACAGGGGAAGCCGAAAGATAAATGTAATTCATATTACCCAATATCTCTCCTTAACACCGAGGTGAAGATTTTGGCAACCATCCTGGCCGCAAGACTGTGCCCGGTGATAACAACCTTGATACATTATGATCAATCAGGATTTCTCCCGGGCCGAGCTACTAGGTGGAACCTACGAGGGACACATAATTGGATGATGACGGTCAAAGATAGAGATGCCCCACATCTACTATTGTCACTGGACGCAGAAAAGGCCTTTGACGCCGTACACTGGCCCTTCCTTGAGGCCACTTTGACAAAATTCGGTTTAGGCCCCAACTTCAGGAAGTGGGTGCGTCTACTATATAAGGATTCCAGGGCGACTGTCCGGGTGAATGGGCAGACTTCCATGGATTTCCCCATACGGCGCGGGACCAGACAGGGCTTTCCCCTGTCCCCATTGCTTTTTGACCTTACAACAGAAACTCTAGCCTGCTCAATTCGTCAACACCCAGAGATACAGGTTTTCCAAATTAGTCCGAAAGACACCGCAGAAGAAAAGATCTCTCTGTATGCGGACGACATACTTTTATATATTACTCAACCTGACACAATGATCCCAGCCCTATTTCACACAATAGACACATACAGACAACAATCAGGATACAGAATCAATTGGCACAAATCGGTGATCTATAGCCCGGATGACCTGAATACATGGCCCACACTACTTAGGAACTTCCAGGTGGCACACGAGGGGTTTACCTACCTGGGGATCTATCTCACCACAGACAGAGACCTCTGCTACAAAAAACACATTAAACATATACTCATGAACTTCAGAGAGGATGCACAACGGTGGAAATTATTACCACTTACTATATTAGGCCGTGCCGCCATGTTTAAAATGATGACTCTACCCCAGTTTCTTTATGCCGTGCAAAATACATATTTTAACCTCCCGCGAGCCCTATTTCGCGAGATTGACACGGAGCTACGCTCCCTCTTATGGTTAGGGAAACCACCTAGGATAGCACGACATACTCTGCAGCGCAATCAATATTACGGAGGGCTATCGCTGCTGGACATAGAAGCTTACTACTGGGCAGAACATTTAACTCCTATAAATGACTGGATCCACACACCAGGGGACCATCCCACTTATAGACTGGAGAGGGACACTATGAGTAGGCACACATTCCTGCATTATTTATATGGGGGTAGAGGCAAAGGGACACTCCTCCCAGCTACTCAGGCCACTATTGAGACATGGGGAAGAGCAACAAAGGCAATAGGATGGGACCATAAACTCACTAAAGAAACCCCTTTATGGCACTGTACCTTGCTGAAAGAACTCCATAAATTGAAAGGCTTTGAGGAATGGGACGCCATCAGTAATTCCACAATAGGGAATATCTTAGACAAAGGCAAACTTAAAAGCTTTACCGCCCTCAAAGCAGAATTCGCACTGTCATCATCCCAGTTTCTTAAATATGCACAGCTTAGACATGCATGGCACGTGGAAAATATAGATGACTCCCCCCTGCCAGACTATGCACCCCTGGCAGGGAGGTTACTTCAGGAACGCATTACGATTAAAGCGGTATCTCTCACCTACAAAACCCTAAACAATAAAGCCCCAGACAGATTAGGTAAGCTGCGAAGCACGTGGGAAAAGAATATAGGTGTATTGGAGAATGTAGACTGGGAGGCAGCTCTGATGCATCCCAGAGGGCCTACTTCGACCGAGTTAGGCTAGATAAGATAGGCAGAGCAATGGACCCAAGATGTCTACACTGTGGGCGAGAAGAAGGGGACTTTTATCATATAATCTGGGAGTGTGTACAGATACAGCCATTTTGGAAGAAGGTAATACAGGAACTGAACAAAATAATGGAGACCACTATACCCTTAGACCCCAAATTTATCCTACTGGGAATTCCAAATGACATAGACGTAGATAGATCACAACTAATTTTTACTACACTGGCATTAGTAGTAGCAAAGAGAGATGTTGCGAGAAGATGGGGCGACACAAACTCACCCACGATCCGGGAATGGAGAGAAGGGATGGATATGTATATGGCGGCCGAGAGGGTCACATATAAGGCGAGAGGATGCCCGAAAAAATTCCACAAGGTCTGGGGGAGGTGGAGGAAATATTACGGGCTGGATATATTGGATGCAGACAAAGCGGGCCCTGGGGAACTATCCCTGACTGGATCAATAGACACCTGAAGATATTCTGGAGATGGAAGGAAGGGAGTCGAGAGGATAGGTTTGCAAACTGATGTTAATTTGTGCCTAGCTAAGTAATAAAAGATGTGGTTAAGGAAGTGATGATGTAATGCTCCATGGAATGATGAATAATGTATGGAACTATGCAACTGTAATTGAGTTGTTTTTTTTGGATTCATTGTTTTGGAAAACAATAAAAAAATATTATTTAAAAAAAAAAAAAAACAATGTGTGAAGAAGAAAACGCTGCTGCAGCACTACGTGCAAATGCAGCAAGGGAAGAACAGGAAGGTGCTATAAATATTTCCGAAAATGTCAGAACTGCCTTTACTTTAAAATTAGACAATGGAGTCACAGCAAGAGGTGGGACAGTAACCTTCGTGATTGAGGCACACGAGTCATACAGGACAGAGGTATTCTATTCATGGGTCGAATTTCCACCAGCTGATGCACGCACAAATACATTCCACTCTTACACTGAAGATGAAATACCGGAGAAATATTGTCCATACGAGGACATTGAAGTTCCGCTCACCTACCAGAAGCACATAAAGTGGTTTAAAGGTGTGCTCCCACACACAACAGATTAAGTAAGACTTGGTCCACTCGGCAGAGATGGAGCCACTTGGCCGGTCCTAGCGGCTTACACACTGCATCCAGACATTGAAACAATGCCTTTAGCAGACTTACATCCACTGCACAAAGAAATAATAAAACTTTACAGAAATCTGTCACAGTTTGTTATGAGAACACTCACACTTCAGCCAACAAGGGCTACACCAGCAGGACCAATTCAGGGGTCTGCAACTAAAATAACTCCACAAACGCTACACGCAGTTATGGGTAAAATGCCCACTAAACGTGAGCAAATGCCAATCTGGATAGCTCAGAAAATCACACAGTTAGAGGCAGTGTTTCCACTCACAAGCCCTCAAGAAAAACATAGAATGCTAACAATCTGCTTGCCAATGGGGATAGCTGACCAGATAGAGGATTGTACCTCTTGAGGTACAGTTGTCGCTGCCATCTATACCAGAACTCATGGTATCCCTTCAATGGCAGTGATACCAGATGTATTGAGACAAATACAGAATGAGTATGGAGCAGAACCTGCTCTGAACTTAGGGATGAAATTGTTAGGAAATTTTGCCCAGGTATCAACCATTATATTGGCAAACATAAAAGGGGAGGTAGCAGTGGTGGCGATACGCCAACGCCTGAGGGATTTCACTCCTATACAACAGGAGAGTGAATTACCTAAAATTATCGAAGACACATATGCCTAATTAGGTAGAGATAATTTGGGAGCTAGAGCATCAAAACCTCAACTCATGGGTGGTCCTGAAAAGGATAACACCAAGCAAGCACCTGAATCTTCCAAGAAGAAATGGGATAATAAAAAACAAAAGAATAGAGAGAATAGATCACAATCAAGGAGTGGGTCTCCAAAACAGGAGCCCTCTGAAAGGAGGTACAACCTTAGTTACAACCTTAGGAATCGTGATAACATTAAAAAACCTGACAGGTATCAGGATACTGATACACGTTCCTTTCGTTCCTTTCAGGGTTCATCAAAACACTCAGAGAGGGAAGGATGGTCAGAATACAGACAAGAAGAGCGTATAAAGTCCAGAGACACACAACGCACTTCAGACTATAATTTCAAAAAAGAAGATAAACCAAAATTAAAACCACAATTCAAAAAGAAGAAAGTGTCAGGCCTTAAAGTTAGAAGTGCAAAGGATACTGAGGACTCAACTTCTGAACGGGGAATGGGCTCTGACGATGCTAGACAGCACAGCAGAAGTAACAATAGCTCGCCAGAACCTGATAGAATTTCTGGTGACAGCGGTGTTGAATGAATATATCACGGTGGAAACACCTTATACAAGGGTAAGTGTCCCACATCAGTTACATGAAATAACACTCCAAATGGAGGGGGACAAACCCAGAAAAATCAAAGGTCTCTTTTGGGAGAACTTGATTTATGGCTATGACATCCTTTTGGCTGAAAAAGATTGGCCGCCTGAAATTGTTATGGTGTGCTCAAAGGGAGAAACAGTAATTTTACCGGCTTTCTCTGACCTCGTTCCAGTATCACTAAAACATTCATATGAGAAGGAGTGGGCGGTAGCACTTGCTCCAGCATTATATCGCAAGCATGTAGAGTGGGATACTGAGTCACCTCACCATGTAATCCCAGTAAAAACTACTCCAACTCCACAGAGACAGTACCCAATAAAACAAGAAGCGAAGAAACAAGTCAGGGAGATCTTAGATCAATTTGAATACCAGGGGGTAATAGAGAGTTGCACATCTTCAATAAATAATCCTTTGTTTCCCGTAATGAAACCTGACAATTCATACCGTCTAGTTTCAGACTACAGACATTTGAATCCATGCACAAAGAAAATTGCAGTACAAAATGCACACAGTGCAATGAATAACATTTTTCGAAGGAAGTCGTTATCGGGTGAGCAGATTATTGCTGCATTATCTTAAATTGTATCTGTATTTTTATCTCTTTGTTTTTTAATCTATTTTTATACATTTTATTGTTTTGTATTTTATTATGCATGCTTTTATGATACACTATGTGAATCGAATAAAGTCTATCAAGAATAATATTGTGCGGAAAAAATACAAAACAATACTAGATATCTCAAATGGATTTTTCTGCCAACAAATTGTGCCTAAATGTACATATTTGAAAGCCTTCTCAGCTTTAGGCTCTCAGCATCAATTTTGTAGACAGCCCCAAGGGTATAAGAATAGCCCCGGGTTGCTCTCAGCTAGGGTAACAGAGTTACTTCAAACTTTTGATGAGGAGGCATTGTCCTATGTAGATGATATTTATCTGACGGACGATGATTTATTAAATCATTTGACCAGGGTGAGCAACATAATTTTGGGGTTCGCCTCTGAGGGCTACAAATTCAACTTAAAAAAATCAAAAATAGCCCACCTCAATGTCCTATTTTTGCGATATGAGCTATCAAGTGACGGAAAAAACCTAGCAGCCAACTTTTTAGAAAAGTGTGCACTGCTCCAACCTCCAAAAACTCTGAAGAACTTACAATCCATATTGGGATTCCTAAATTTTGGCAGAACTTACAATTTGGATTACGCAGAAAAAGTGAAACCTTTCTACGATTTAATCAGACCTGATTTTTCAATTAGACATTGGATACAGGAACACACGGATATCCTTCGTTCCTTGCAAGCTGACATGATAGCTTCCAAACACCTACATACATGTGTAAATACCACAATTTTGGTGATCCGTGTAATTGTGGGTCAATCAGGGTACACTTACCTAACCTGCAATGAAGGCGAAACGGTACCCATAGCATACAAATCACACTTGTAAACAAACGCTGAAATGTGCTTTGCTTCTACAGAAAAAATTCTGACAGCAGTACAGACTGCTTTAGTGAGAGAAAGAGCACAGGCTCAGGGGAAACGAATAATTGTGGTAACTCCAGTACCAGCCTTAGAGGCTGTTACAAAAGCTAGCGTTCCAAACGAAAAAGCGACACATCCACAATGGATACAATGGGCAAATTATTTCACTGCAACTGATGTAGATTAGAAATTTGATCCTACATTAAAAACACTAGCATTCCTGCAATACGAACAAGAATATCCTCACCCGAATGAAATAATGCCTCTAGAACAGTATGAATACATTATTTACTCTGACGGTTCTGCTCAGCCTGCCAAAGGAAGTAAACAGCAATACAGCGCAGCTTGTGCGATTGTAAAAGGATGTATGCAGGAAGGCAAGTTCCATCCTAGCAGTACGAAGACACAGTCACTAGGAGACTGCATGGCACAGCTGGCAGAATTAAAAGCCCTATTACTGGCACTTATAAATACGGATCGAGAATTCCCCACACTTATTGTGTGCGATTCATTTTACTGTGTCCAGTCATACAATGAATGTCTTCACTACTGGGGTCAGAATGGGTTTAAAGACTCAAAAGGTTGCACAATAAAGCACAAATTGCTTTGGGAGCAAGTGGCAGAACTGAAAAAAGACTTGCCAAGAGCTCACGTGATACACACGCTGAGTCATCAACGTGATGGCGTTCACGTTGAAGGGAATTCATTGGCTGATGAAGCCGCCAAGGCGACAGTGTGAACTGCTGCCATAGCTGCAATCACTCGTTCCAGCACGAGAATAGACGTAGACATAATGGTAGCTGTCATTGCTTCATGCAAAAGCAGCTCAGCTGTACCAAAAAGCTTTCCACTGAAGTACTCCTACAAGTTAGATGCAAAAAATATTCTGTATGCTCAAATTCCGGGAGTGTGGAATAGAGTAATACTAAACATGGATCGCAGATTAGGTTTAATTCTAGCTGCACACGAGGGTCTGGGTTCTGCACATGCAGGGATTACCACGAAGGTTTCACTATTGAAACAACACTATTGGTGGCCAGGTTTAACAAAACAAACAAAAGCATTTGTTCTTAAGTGAGACATCTGTCAGCAGATGAAGGGTTCCACCGTAGCACGTCTGGCACAAACACCACTACTAATATCAGACAGACCTCTTGCCTGTGTCTATTTGGACCACTGTGGCCCCTTACAATCTGTTGGGACTTACAAGTACATCTTGGTGGCAGTGGATTCATGCTCTAGATTCCTGTGGGTTTGGCCTTAGCGCTCGGCTGATGTTCAAACTGTTATAAAAGATTTGCAAGTCTTCATAGGGACATACGCAGTTGGCACATTACATTCTGACTGTGGCCCCGCATTTAGCTCTAGGGCTTACAAGGAAGCCATGGGAAGTTTGGGTGTTGCATTGCGGTACTCCTCTCTGTACCATCCCGAGGGAAATTTGGTAGTAGAGAGGAAAAACCGAGACTTATAGCAATCTTTAACAGCAAGGGTATTAGGTTCTGGTGGTAGTTGGGTCAATCACCTATATGGGGTCCAGAGGGCACCTAATAACATGCCAAGAAGTTCCCTCGGAGGCATCAACCCTTACGAAGTCTTATTTGGGACGAGAATGTGGGTACCTAACCTCGATTGTGGCTGCACAGTGGTGGGTGAAAAACCATTTGACTTCAATAAACGTTTGGCTGTTTTAGAGGAACTCAATGAATTACGGGCACTACAAAGCAACGTCCAAGTAAAACGCACCACCACTGGGGAAGTAAAAACAGTAACGGCAAGTTCTGCCTGGATTCCAAAACTCAGGGATCTGGTCAGAGAAAGTATTATGGACAAGAAAGAATTTGGGCCATCATACAGAACACCTGTACCTGTCCTGGCTGTTGAAGGAACAAGAACAGTACTTCTTCCGCCTCTTGCCAGCAAGAAAGAAAAGAGATTTGTCTCCATTAGTCTGATCAAATGCCACTATGTGGCTGATCCTAAATAGCAGGCCATGTGGGCTCCTGGGTAGTCGCTGCTCTTCTCTCGATACCATACAGGAAATTCAGACAGAAAGACTGATTGCATTTGAAGAGTCTTCTATACATAGTAATGGAGTTACCAACAATGAAATGGAATTTGTTCCTATTTAAATTGAACATCAAAACACAAATGAAACACAGATATCAGTTCGGCCTACCACCGACATATACATCAATATGCCTCTACAAGAGACATCTGCCAATTCAACAAAAGCTGATGAGCTACCAAAGATAGATTGAACTGCATCTGGCTACTTCATTGATTTCGACACGTTTTTTCTGGATCTAAGTGAACCTAAGTCACCGCCAGCTCCAGTTTCCCGCAAAAAACTACTTCATGATTTCTACATTTTTCTGAATAAGACATACCTAGTCTCACCATAGCTACAGCTCTGGATAATAACTGGAATACTGTTCCTACTATTCTGGATAGGTTTAGTGACAGTCATTTTCTTTCTCGTGAATGGACATTATCTTCCAGAACACTCCGCAGTATCAGATGTGAACTTGGTGTTGAAACCTCATACATCATCTCATCATGAACAGAGAGACCTGTCCTATGTGAACATTACAGCAGTTCCAGTTCCCGACGGAATAGTTTGGGACTAAGTTTCATATGATGTATTGATGTATTTAGTCCCACTGAACTTTTAAAAATACCACATGTATTCAACATTTCTTTAAATGATATCATCACCTCTAGTACATATTCTGACGATTGGGATTTTGAAACTGTTAATAGTATGTTGTCTGATTTAGAACTGTCTGTAGCATTTACAAAAAATTAAATGTTTGTTGACTTGTCTGATTTTGATACCATGTACTGTTACCAACATTATGGTCATCACTTTCTGCATAAAACAATTGCACCACATAATGTTTTTGCATACCACCAATGGGAACATTGCCTAACACCACCAAAAGGTAGTTCAGAAACGTTTGCACAAAGGTTTGCTTACTTTTCTGGGTTTAATACATCAGATCCACGCTCATATTATTATAAGCTTGCACCCACATCTGCAAAGAAAAGTATGCTCACTAACACAAAACAGATATACTCTGCATCATTTATTGCCCAACTGTCTGAACAGGGTTTCGACTTATGGAAAGACACTATAGATACAAAATCAGTCTGGGGTACTAAGGAATGGCAGGTTCAGGGAACCGAGGCACTATTTAGAGCATGCCTCATACCACAACAGCATATTTTCCTGAACGACACTGTGCAACAGACTTCCTGTCTTGGGTTAACCAAGATTAAGGACTTGAACACACCTTGTAAACCCTCACTTTCACACTTGGAGGGATGGTAAAACTATACAGAAAATGGTGAAGGCACACTTGATGACATTGTGCATGATGTTTCATACAATTCAACAGACCCCAATTGGAAGGGATGGTTAGTTTGGCCTGTAGACACGAATAGATGTCAGTCAAGATTCAGGGCTACCACCGAAGGGTTTAGTATCCATAGGCCTTACTTACGCTATGTACAATGAGAACATCCGGGGGTGGTGACATCATACAGTGTTGGGAAGTTATGCCTAGATTGGCTAAGAACCTCGACACTGTCACAGGTGAAACAACACTTGTCCTTACTCTCAGACGACATGGACTTTGGGGTTTCTTGCCTGGTCCCCGAAAGCCACGTCAGAAAAGCTTCTTATACTATAATGAAATTTGGAAAATTTCTCAACACGAAGCTGCAGAGACACTTCGTGAAATTGACAGAATTAATTTAGAAAAGGCTTTGGCTGTGGTTGACAATGGCATAACCACACTAACATCCAGAATTTATTCACTGGGCAACATTGTATCTTCTGCTATAGATATAATGGAACAGGATCTGTTCATCTCTTATTTGGCAGGATATTATGCTTCATGGGGCCTGTAATGGTTCAGTTGCAAACTTGTCCTGTGATTTGAAAAGGTCCCCGGCTGCCGTGAATAATCCAGTGTTCAGGCTGCTCTCAAATGGGAGTTACTTAATGCTGAATGATCAAGGTTGTTGTGGGATGCTTCCAGGCATCGCATATCTAGTCACTGTGAGCTCCAGGGTTACATGTTGTATGCAAGTATTATTTCCACCGACCCACACAGTCAGGGAGGCACTGTTATGGCCTTCGTTGAATGTTTCCTTTATACGGTTTGATACTCTGAGCCGAATGAAAGCCATTCTTTTACAGAAAGATGTGCCCTTAACCTCAGCCCGAGAGACTTTTGATCTTCAGGTTGCAAGGTCCTCAGCTGAGATACAGGCACTGGTACGAACTAACTGCCCTTTCCATTTCGGAGAAATGGTACAGTGTATCTTTAACATGTCTGATACGAAGGGTATAGTACACCTATTTAAGACCATAGGTTCTGGACTGTTAAGCACCTTTCAGACAGTCTTCGGAGTGATTCCAGCTTTTATACACTCCGTATTTGGAAGCATTTTTGGAGGACTTCCGTTAATCCTGCTACTAGTAGTGGGAATCCTGATTTTAATTGTTCTGCTACGCAATGGACGTCCCAGTCACCAAGGAGATGGAAAAAACGCTCTTGGAGCGACGTTACCGTGATCGCATGGTACTCCATCTGGGCTCACCACGACTTCGGGAGCTAAGCGAGTCTTGGTTCCTATCATTTCGACCTATCTGGATTGACTGTGTTTTGCCTGTCCTCCGCTGCTTGTTCTGCGGACAAGAATACCTGTTGGATCTCTGTCTAACACTTCCATTAGGTGCGCCACAGGACGTAGATGCATTACTGGACCCATTAACGGCCCATGTGCTGCAGTGTCCTCAGCGTATTCCCATGTTGATGTCGGCATTCTTAGAGCCACCACGGGATGCTTCAGCTCCTGTTGGATTGGATACCAGCTCCACTATAGGCACACAGGCTTTGGATGTTTCAAATGCTTCCTCAGCATCGGCTGTGGGAACTGAAGAAGATCATCTTTGCTCGATTGACCTGCTCTATGAGGAGTTACAGGGACCGTCATCTGTGAGGGCAAGCAGCAGCGATGTTGCGTCTCCCACACAGGATAAATAAACATTTGGCTCTCCGTGTGCTGGGAAGAATTCGACCTTTTTTCAAAACAACCAAAATTGGAATTTTAAACAAATTTGTTTTTCTCATTCTATACTATTACTGAGCATTGTGGCTTTCATACGCTCTCAGTTGCTGCAGCCATATATATGAACATATTTTAAAGGACTTATAGGACTTTGTAAACCTATATAAAGGATCTATAGTTTTTTTTTGGCACCTTTTTTATATAATTTTAGAATTTTTTATTCTGAATATGTTTTAACAATATTTTACGATTAATTAGATGAACATTTGTTTTTAGTATATCTTCCGATCGGATGAGGAGTGGGTGTTATGTTTTGTAATGTACCCCAATATAGGCCTGGGTAGTCACCTAACCTTTCACCTACATTTTCCCTGCCTTGGTACTACATAATGGGTTTTTGGTATTGACCTTTTACCTAGTTAAGGTGCTGCATAAATGTTGTGTGGTTTTTCCAGAAAAACTAGCCTCATTTATAATGCATGAGGATTCTCAGAATCACATCAGGATTACCATCTTCTGGATAATAACTATGGATAGGGTCATCCTTTCCGTCATCCTCAGCTGACATGACACAGCAAGGTAGAACCCCTGAGGGTACCTTTTGGGTATATATACACCATATCTTTGCTGGAGCAGGCGGAGGAGAAAGACTTTCATGCTGACACACTGATGCAAGACGCTGAGGTTCACTGAGGACACTCCAGCATGCAGTGGTCTGACATCCCTCGCGGGGTGTCCATTTTGAGACCAAGACAGGGGTCCTTCATTCTCTCACACCAGGTAATGGGTTTGGCTTCATCCTAGGGGGATTCTTGGCTCTACACCTACATACATGCTAGGTACACTTAGGTACATCTAGTTAGGGTTGCATCGTAGGATTACGTATTATTATTGTCATGTATTTATATACCTGCCTATATTCATTGTTTTAGCACTACGGTAGAAATCTAGCATCCATTTACTCTATTGGTGCATATAATCATTTTTATCTGTTTCTGTCTTATGGTTGTTTCAGCACACCTATTTTACACTAGAATTACGCTGGTTCAATAAATGCTTATTGAAAACGTCCCCACCGTTTATTCTGTGTATCTCTCTGAGACAAAGTGAGCACGATTCACTGAGCGAAAAGTACTGTACTGTTTCCGCGATCCCTGATGGGACAGGGTTGTCATGTTCGATAGTTGCCAAGAACTATTCTCTCCTTGGTAACAGGAGTTTACTGTGGCACTGTGAGCTTGCTGGTATACATGCAAACATACCCAGTGGGGGTGTCTGGAATCAGTCTGGACACCAATCCCATAGTCTATGTTGTCTAAATGCACATATACTATATAGATTTATAGGAACTACACGACAATTTGTTAGCAGTCAAATGGTAATGGAGTTTTGCCCAATTGCAGGTCTGCTGCTCTCTGTGACAAAACAGCATGCTGAGAAGTCTGCAGTTTAGAAACTTCTTGCATTGTGTTTAAAATAAGTATGTCGCTGGGGGGCATAGTGCATTACCGCACAAATGTGTATTCCTATGGTCCTCTTCTACTTGTTCTGGTAAGTGTCAGGGAGTCTTTTACAAAGAAACTGGAGACGATCGACAAGTCGAGAAGAATTGCCAAAAGACGCTGCAGGAGTTCCAAAAACAGATGCATGAGAAACCCTGATGCTTGAATTCCTTTTGGAATGCTGGAATGACAAGCAACTTCCTCGAGTTTTGATGTGGCTAAATAGCCAAGTGCACTTAGTCCCACCCAACATGGCCGCACTGTCTTGTGAGATCACTGTATTCGCGAGGCTCTACCGTGTTCCCAAAGCAGCCTTCTTTTTGGTCTTCCATGGCTCTGCATCATGCACAGGATGTCCCCAAATCAAATAGGCCAACGCTCTGCAGAACCTCGGCTGCAAACAGTCTCCGACCCTGCAGGAACCATCAGACAGTCCCAACAGCACATCCCCCCTCAGAGTTCCTCCGACCGGTTTTGGTTTGTTGGGATATTCACAATGAAACTGTCTTAATAGTCTGGGGGCATGCACATGTCCAGCAGGCTCCCATGTGCCGTCCTCATATCCATGCCCCTTCTTGTCTATTAAGGAAAATAACTTATTACACACTCTTTTTAAATCCAGTACAGCTTTAACTTCAAATTCAGGTTCATTGTTTACTTAGTGATGGTGGTTTATTTGGAATTGCTGTTCACATCATTTATCTTCTTAATGATTTTGTATGGCTCTATGTACTGAGGCTGGAAATTTCTGGGACCCTTCAAGCAAATGTTTCGAGTAGAAAGCCAAACCTCTTGGCCTTCTTGAAATATTGGACTCAGTCGATGGTGTTTTTCTGTTTGAGCCTTGTATTGTGCTTTTGCTTTGTCTAGATTGTCCTGTGCACGTTGATGTATTTCTTTTGGGTGTTTTACAAACTCATGTGCCGCAGGAATTTCAGAAATATGGTTAAGAGCAATTGCTAACATTTTAGGATGGCTGCCATAATTGCAATAAAATGGAGAGTAAACAGTCAAGTCGTTTACTACATTGTTATATGCAAATTCTGCCATCCAAAGATAGTCGACCCAATACAAGTAATTGTGCAACAATTGGCATAATAAAAATTGCTCTGTACATTGGTTTACCCTCTCAGTTTGCCAATCCGTTTGGGGATGATGACTGGAGGATAAACAGACATCCATTTCCAACAGACTACCAAGAGCTCTCTAGAATTTTGAAATGAATGGGGGGCCTCTTACTGAAATGAGTACAGACGGGAGTCTGTATAGGTGAACCACCGTTTGAAGGAAAACTACAGCTAAATCTTTGAGTGTGGGCAGGGCCTTTAAGGGAACAAAATGATCCATCTTGGTTAAATGGTCTACGGAAACTAACACAGTGGTGTATTCTTTCTCCGTTTTTGGCAGGTCTACCACAAAGTCTAGATAAACCATGTGCCAAGGTGCTGGTGCAGTAGGTAACGGGGTCAATGATCCAGTTGGGGCTTGGTGTGAGCTTTTGCTTTGGGCACAAATGGCTCACTTCTGTACGAATCTCTTGGTGTCTGTGGAAATGGACGGCCACCAAAAATATTGTTTAGTCAATTCCAGAGTCTTTCTTTCGCCATGATGTCCTACCAATTACCGTGTGGCACCATTCTAACACCTGTCTCTGTAAGGTGATGGTAGAAATGTATTAAAGCTCCCTGTATGTAAACCATACCATCAAAGTTTTGAACCTGTTGATCTCAAGCAATGGCAAAAGCTTCAGCTGATTTTTGTTCTAGGGATACTTGCATTAGAAAATTCCTGTCTGGATATGTTACTCCCTGAAAACACTCTAAAAGAATGATATACTGGGACTCACTAGGCTGTTCTATGTAATCATGACCCAAATGAGAAAGAGCGTCTGCCTTACCATCGTGACAGGCAGGTTGAAATTGGATGACAAAATCGTAATCACTAAAGAATTGGGTCCACCGTAACTGCTGCATTGATAAAGCCTGAGCGGACTTTAATAATGTCAGATTTCTATGGTCGGACAGTATTGTGACAGAATGTAGACTTCCTAACAAATAGTGTCTTCATTCTACAAATGCTTTCTTGATTGCCAACAGCTCCATATCACCCACTGAATAATTAATTTCTGCTGGATTTAACTTATTTGAAAAATAGGCTGTGGGATGTAGCTCCCTTGAATAACTATCCCTTTGTGAAAGTACCCCTCCCACTGCAACCTGCGAAGCATTCGCTTCTACTATGTAGGGATGTGTAGGGTCAGAGTGCCATAAAATGGGAGCTTGTGCAAAACTCTTTTTCAATCGCTGGAAGCCTTGCTCTGCCTCTGAACTCCATTGAAACGTGGCCCCCTTTTGCAATCGTTTTGTAATTGAAGACACTAGGGTAGAGAAATGATGGTTAAATCTCCAATGAAAGTTGGCAAAACCTAGGAAACTTTGGACTTCTTTTACATTCTGGGGTGATTTCCATTGCACCATGGCTGAGACTTTCTGCAGGTCCATTTCGATTCTGTATGACGAGAGCACATAACCCAAGAAGTTCACCTCTTGAACATGAAACTCACATTTATTCAACTTGACATACAAGTAATGCCCATGTATGTTTCTGAAAGATGTTTTTAACATGCTGCTCATGTTCAGCAAGAGGGTCTGAATAGATAAGGATATCATCTGTATAGGCTCCTGCAGTTGTGTCCAGAAATTCTCTTAATACTTCATTAATAAAGTACTGGAATGCGGCAGGAGCATTGCAGAGCCCATAAGGCATGATGAGATACTCGTATTGCCCAAATTTAGTGCGGAAGGCTGTCTTGCACTTGTCACACTCTCAGACACGCACCAGATGGTACGCTCCCCTCAAGTCTAGTTTAGTGAACACCTTAGAATTCTTAACCTGATCCAAAAGAGTGGATATAATATGTAGTGGGATTTTTAATCATTACCACATTCAAAGTTCTGTAATCTTTGCATACACTCAACTCTCCCCCCTTCTTCAGGACGAAGAACAAGGGAGAGGGGGTAGGTGACCGGGATGGTCTGATAAAACAGATTTTTAACATTTCATCTAGGTATTCTCGTAAATGGAGATTTTCCTTCTCCATCAGAGCATAAATCCAGCTGCAAAGGATTTGGACACCAGGTTGTAAATCAATTCTGCAATCGCAAGGCCAGTGAGGTGGAAGAGTAGTTGCCCTTTGTTTGTCAAACACGTCCCCAAACTATCTATGGCAAGGAGGTAGTCTTTTGGTTTATCTGCACTGGTCTCAGGAGCACCTACAAGAGAAGTCTTGACCTGAGAAGGTCTCCAACAATTTGTGTCGCAGAAAGCAAAGTGTAAGGTAAGCTTGTGCTTTGCCCAATTGATGGCAGGATTATGAGTTTGAAGCCAGGGTATTCCCAAGTGTGGTTGAAACTGAGGAGCTTTGATTAAATCAAAAGTAATTGCCTCCACATGATTTGCTTGCATGGTTAGAGTCACATCCCCAGCGGAGTGAGTGATGGGTCCTGAGACTAATGCACTACTATCAATGGTTTTCACCACTTTGGTTGTCTACCTTGGCAGAAACGGAAAACCATATTTAGCGGCTAGATCAATATCAAAAAAGTTGCCTGTAGCCTCAGAGTCAAACAAAATAGTAATTGTCATGGAATTATTTCTCCCATTCCAACTGAGCTGGTACAGAAAAATGTTGGAATGCATGATCTGCACTCGTCTGTGCTAAAGGTTTGGGGGCTAGTGTAGTTTTTGGACCCGGAGGACTAATCTCCATCATTTCCAGGTGACCTAGTTTCCCTCTTTAAATTTTCTTTTGGGTTTGACAGTGCAATCTCGTAAGAAATGTCCTTTTTTGCAGCAATAAAGACAGAGTTTTGTGTCTCTGCGTCATTTACTTTCTTTACTACTTCATGGGCCCTGATGCTATCTATTTGCATAGGTTCTGGATCATCAGCAGATTTCCCAGACTCTATCTTCTTCTCTATAATAAACACTACTTTGGCATCTGAATGCCCCCTCTCATTTCGCCGTTCAGACAGACGATCATCCAATTTGACTACCAGATTGATGAATTCATCACAGGATTCAGGGGGGTTTGGTACTTGGGCTAACAAATCTTTTCGTTCATCTTTTAAACCCCTATAGAATAGAGCTGTGCTTGCTTTCTGGCCATTACGACTCTACTACCAGCCTGTTCAAAGCTGTGATATAACAAAGTAAGTCCTTATTCCCTTGCATTAAATTCAAAGGCTCTGTATCCAGGGACTGCATGAAAGCATGCCTGTCAAATAACTTTTTCATTTCAGCTTTAAAAGTTGCATAGTCATAGAGAATAGTATCATCCACTAAAGGGATTGACCATGAAGCTGCGGTATCTTCTAGATAGGACAGCACAAAGGCCACCTTGGATTGTTCATTAGAAAAATATGTGGGTCTACTTATAAAATGTAACTGACACTGATTAATGAATGTCGCAAATTTTGCCGGTTCTCCTGTAAATCTTTCTGGAGGAGCTAAGGGTGCATAGCAGAAGGTGATGCGACATGAATTACTGAATTTCCTGAAGCCATAGTACACCCTGGTGATGACTGTTGCAGAAGAGTAAAACAGGTCGATTGTCAGCCCTGTTCATTTCCTCTAGAACTTGATTCTGCCTCACCCTGCTCCTGTAATGCATCAACCCTCTGTAATAAAGCCTGCATTTCCTTTTGAAGATTACCTATCATATAAGCCAGATCTGCCAGGGTAATCTCTCACCCCTTCATGCCACTCAGGCAGAAAAATATACTTGGGCTTGTCGTTCTGTCAGCATTTCACCTGAGGTTTCTGCAGGAGTGAGCTGGAATTCACGATGATAACTCCCAACTCCACTACTGGGCTAAAGACGCCTGACGTGAACAAGTCAAGGCAACTCCAGTCCAACAGTGGAGAGGGGGAATGGGAGAAAAAATAACATGGCTTCGGTCCTCTGAAGTTGTTCATGGCCTTTTCTTGACAGCCTGTCAATAGTCTTACTCCTATTCCAGCTCCTGTAAATTAGAACACACTCCAATTAGACTTAAAGAAGAAGTTCATTCCTGTATTTCTCCCTATATTTCCCTGTGTTAACAGAAGTACCTGATCATTCCCTCTGCCCCGCATGCACCACTAGTTGTTGATAGGTGAATGGGTTGGAAAGAGATTTCTAGAATTGGCAAAACCTTAAAGAAATACACAAAGGTGACAGTCAATTGGTGTTCTTCTAATTATATACACATAACTACAAGATATTATAATAGTGCATCTCAGAGTACGTACCACTAAGCTGCCAGCCAGCACTAGGAACCTATAAAGCATAAACTATTATCCGTAACATAAATAAACATATAGTGTCACAAGGAGAAATTGCACCCCAAGATAATCTCAAATAATTAACAACACATAATATTCAAAGCCCTATAAATTGACACTATCACAGCATTAAATTCACAACTATGAAAAAAGTGTTCGATATAGATAACTCAAGTTGACAGTAGTAATTATTTTATCAACAAGATTTTCAAATATATGTTAGCACTCAAATAGTAATGGAGTTTTGCCCAATAACAGATCTGCTGCTTTCCGTGGAAAAAACGTGTGCTGAGAAGTCTGCAGATTAGAAACTTCTTGCAATATAGTGCATTACCGCATAAATGTGTATTCCTCTGGTCCTCTTCTACTTTTTCTGGTAAGTGTCAGGGAATCTTTTAAAAAGAAACTGGAGCCAATCGACAAGCGGAGAAGAAAACAGGTGTGCGAGAAACCCGGATGCTTGTATTCCTTTTGGAAGGCTGGAATGACAAGCACCTTCCTCTGGTTTTGATACGACTAAATAGTCGAGCACACTTAGTCCCACCCAACATGGCCGCACGGTCTTGCAAGATCACCATGCTCGCAAAGTTCCAATGTATTCCCTAAGCATCCCTGAATTCTTTTCGGTCTTTCGTGGCTCTGCACCACACACAGGATGTCCCCAAATCAAACAGGCCAGTACTCCCAAGAACCCCGGCCGCAAACAATCTCCGACCATGCAGGAAACATCAGACATGCCCGACACAAGTGGGGAATAATGGCCCCAACCCACATACTGTGGTAAACGGAATTGTACACCTCCAGCCTTACTAAGCTTAATTTGAGAACAGATGAGCTGATGCTGCCAAGAGCCAATATAATTGAAAACAATAGTTAAAACCAGGCACACTAAACAGGAATTGGCCCCCAACCACCAAAGTGGTAATATATGTCCTACCATGGCCACACATCATGATTTGTGACTTTCCAAAATTCATGGGAAGATCCAATTTCTTCATGAAAGTCACAAAAGACTCCACTAGTAAACGGAGAGTCTTCAGGGGGTGAGCCATAAGCACTGCGTCATCTGCATATAATAATGCAGATATGGATTGACTAGCTATCCTGGGCATGCCCATGATGGCATCCCATAAAAAGGGACTTAAGTTGTTGATTTACAGAATGAACAACAACGGGGCCAGGACACAGCCTTGGCGGACCCCTCTCTTAATGGGGAAATTTCCGACATTTCCTCTGCCGGACCAAAACGGACCCTCACAATAGTGTTCTCATGGAGGTTAAATAAGAAATTCACCAAGTCCACATCAACCCCCGGGTCTAAGATCAAAAGCCACAATTTGGCTATGTTCACACAATCAAACGTGGATAATAAATCCATGAAGGCCTGGTAGAGTGGACTGCGCTTCATGATGGTGTACTTTCCAGCTATCAAGTGCAGGTTTAAGCACTGTTCCACTGTACCTAGCCCTGGGCAAAAACCAAATTGGTGGGGATACAGGATGTTATATGAACTAGTCCAAGACCTCAATCGGTTAAAAATCACCCGCCTAATAATTTTGACAGAACTGTCAATGAGGGAAATAAGGGAGTAACATTTTGGTAACAGTCGATCACCCTTCTTAAATATAGGGACGATGGTGGAGAGAGTCCATAAAGGAGGGAACTTATTACCCGTCAGGTTATTGAATGCATTCATGATTAATGGACCCCTGAAGCGCTCATTACGTGTGATTAAATCCATAGGGACTCCATCCTTTCCCAGGGCTTTACCGCCTGGTCTTTGCCTAATGGCTACCTCCACATTGGTCAATGTAGAAATTCAGTGTTAACATGAACTTACATTGACCAGCACCCAGAAGCTATTTTCACTGTTGAAGGCCTTGCTGTCCTATGTAGAAACCCAGAGTACAGATTCAAATACTAATACTGTATCTTGGGAAAGGGACCTGCTAGAAAAATAATTAAGCAACTATTTTAATAGTTATTAAAAATCCAATTCAATGGTAAAGTCTGATTTTTAATAAATATTAAGGAAAAGTGACTTTTTGAAATGTACCCTTTATCTGCCTGAACTGTCAGAAAGCTAATTGACATGAGCCTCTGCCTGCTCCCAGCAAATAATTAGCCTTGAATAAGTGTGAAATGGTTCCTAGAAGCAAACAATAGACTGACCCAAATGGCCAGGGAAGACACCTATGAATCCCACAGAATATGCAGGGTGGGGCTGTGTCAGAATCATTTTGACAGTATAGGGTAAAATCCTGCTTTAGTATTAAATCCTGCTTGACAGGTCTCTTAGATTAACATATATATAACACTTGTTGCACACTTGAAAGTGGAAAGAGCAGGATACCAAGACAACCCTTGTGGATCCATTATGTGGTTGGTGAACAACTCTGCTTTTGTCCTACCAGACTTCTGCCTATGGGTTTATTGCGGGTACAATGGTTGCCTCAAACTGGATTTTAGTGCTAGATGTGGGAGGACACTAGGATTACCATAGTGTACTCACCACACACACCCCCACCTCTTAGAGCCCAAGTTTAGTGTGTCCGAAGATGTTTGCCTTTTTGAAAATGCCAAAGTGTATAGGGATGGCTCTATGAACTTTTATCCCATTGGTTAGGGTGTGCCCAGGAGTCATTCCAACCCACTAGGTAGTGCCATAAATGTAGCATCAAACACACAGAGGGTGATGCTTGCAATAGGTCTAACCACTGGCAATCAGTCAGGATTGCATTCCAGCCCATCTTTTTTTTGCCCACCACACCACCTCAGAGTGAAACCAGCCATATGCAATTCAGTCTTGCCCCTTCTCTAACAGGAACAGTCCAGTCTGAGCTCCCAGGCAAGGTCCTCTCTGAAATGGAGCATAAGGAACCCAAGACTGGTTTCTCTCTGATTGGGACTCTTCAGTTGGGTACAGCTTAGTTCCAGTAGCTCAGTCAGCAGGGGACCTGCATCTAGTGCGAGAAAGAGGATTATTAGTTGGAGGTGTTGTGAGTCCTCTTTAAGTAATAATGTCATGATTTGATACCAAATCCAGTTAGGCCTCAATAATTTAAAACTGAGCTTAACCCTTAGTAACTGTAACACAGAGCAGACCGGCTTACCATAGGAAATGTGTAAAGCATTTATCAGGAACAAAACAGTTATAAAGTAGAAAACGCAACACATTAAAAATCCCGCTCTAATGTACAAAAATAGAGTACAATTTAATGAACAAAAAGATAATTAAACAACAAAAATCGCATGTAGGGAATCAGAGATATGATTTTTCGAAGATTTAAGTCAGAATAGAACATTAATGAGCAAAGTGTCAATCGCTGTTATATGGTCACGCCAGATCGAGTCCAAGTCAAAGGTTAAGGCCAACTGCGCACTACTGCCAGTCGGGTATGGGGTCCAGGTTTGTCCTGGTAGAAAGTTTGCCTTCAAACTTAGAAGATGTTCTGGAGAAAAGTTCTTGTTGACGGGTCATTGGCGGGTCGGTCAACAGACTGCTTTTAAAGACGGGCTTGACGACGCCAGCCTGGTGAAACGTGGGCCCTAAGTAGAAGCCACAGCTCTGGCAGGGAACATGGGGTGGCCGACGTCAACAACGGGAAACTCCAAGCAGGCAAAGTCTGGAATCTATACCCAGGAAGGCTCATTGGCAGTCGGATGCTGTTTTATGTCTGCCTACGTTCGGGCATTGAAACTTTTCTGGAAGTCGAAATTCTTTCAGTAGGGGAAACCGGGTAAGTTGAATTTAAATGGCAATTCAACATAGATATCGGCAGCTGTGGCTCCAGCGCTGGTGCTGGTCTCCACTGGCTCTCTGGAGGGAAGGTTCTGAAAAAGTTTCTAAGTGTCCAGTTTTGCAGGTTTTAGGGTCAGAGGAGTACCCTCTAACACCAACCAGGGCCCATGACCTTGTGGGCACCACTTGGGGGTTGGAAATATCTCTCCCAGAACTCAAAAGCAGAGTCCAGGATAAATCCAGTTGGAACCGGCCAGATAGGCTTTTGAAACAAGTAAGCTTCTTGCAGCTTTTGTGGTCCTGTAGCTTAACAGGATATCAGCTAACTGACCATTGGAGTCCACTTCTTTGTTTTGGGTACAAATGGGACCAGATCCAGCCCTTGGGGGCCTCTCTCCACAGGCTCAACAGCAGGTGCAGATCTTCTTATGTCTTCCACTGGTCCAAAGGTGTTCTGTAGAAGGTATCCAGGGGTGCCACATGTATGCCTGGCACTAGCTTGTAGATGGGGGAGACTCCCTGACCAATAGGGAAAAGTTCCCTGGGGCAACCCTACCCACTTTGACATCATATTCTGGAGGTTTGTTCCTAAACAATCCCACAGTTCATTCTTCTGCCAAACTCCAAAATAGCAGAACTTTTCTTCCCCTGGGAAAAGCGCTGGGCACACTCCTGAGGTGTGTCTAGGGAAATGAGAAACTCCTCTTGCAAACCAGTTCTGAAAAAGGTCGCCCCCTCCCCCCACTGGGATTGGTGCCATCCTGACTGCCTTGGAAACCAATGGAAGGGGCTGGTCTAGGTGTGAGTTACATCTGTCTGTGACAGGTGATGCCCCTCTGAAGCTTGTGCAATTACTATCCTGACTACCTTGATAATGGAAGGGGCTGGCCTAGGTGTGAGTTACACCTGCTTGTGACAGGGGATGCCCCTTTGAAGCTTGTGCAGTTGGTCGGCACCCTCTGAAGGGGAGGTCACAGTTCTTCCCACCCAAGGCCCTTTTGTTTTCTTTCCTGGGAGCCATTCACACCTCCTTACCGAGGGCCATCAGGCTGCCATGTGACAGTTGGGTATTAACTTCTGAAAGTCACTGTTTTTCTGCCTAAAGCCTCTAGTAGCCTTTACAAAGTCACTATTTCTGAAATAGTTAGACAAAATTTGACTTTAGCATTAAGTTGGCTTTTGTTTAACTATAAAATTTGATGTTTGAAGTATATTTCAAGCTAGCTCCACTCTGAATTTAGTTTTATTAAGTGTAATAAAGTAACCCAGTGCTTTCAATGGCACAGCCAGCCTTGCTACAGGGAAAGACAGGTTTTGGACCTTTTTCACTGTAAGGGTATGTAAAAACATTAAATACATATGTCCTACTTTTAAGTACTATGCAGATTGCCTTAGGGCTGGTAAGCCCTACTTTAGAGATGGCTTACTACAATTTAACTGGAAAGTTTAGCCTGGCAAAAGTGTGATTTTGACAGATTTAAATGGCAGTTTTAAAATTGCTCATTGGGGCTCATATGACAGGTCTAAAGACATGCTTTATATGGTCACTTTAGTGGTGGCACAATCAGTGGTGCAGTTCACTAGCACCATTTAACGTACAGGCCCTGGGCACACAGGGCACAATATACTAGATACTCTTAGGTAAGTTAAATGTGCCAATCAGATTTTGAACCAATTTGGCACGTTCAAAGGAGTCAGAGCACATACACTAGGGCCTGGGGAGCATGTTCCCAGTGTACAGAGTCCAAAAACCAACAGCATCATTCAAAACAAATGGGTGTGCTCATGCAAAAAAAGGCAATTTCTGCGAATACCCTTGGCCACTTAGGGTGTTACATCAAACGCACAAAAGGTGATGGGGGGATGCTTGCAATGAGTCTACACCAGTTGCGTTGTCTTGAACAAGAACAATGTCCTCACCTGGGGATGTTGTTCTTGTTCAAGACAACGCAATTGGTGTGGTTACGATAGCTACGCCCCCAATCAGAGGGTGGTACCCACATGCACCCTAAACAAGATCTACACAGAAGAAAAGGATTACAATACGTTAATAAAAGCGCCACAATTTAAGTCTTACACATTGCAATAAGTTTAACCACTGGTAATTGCTTGCGATAGCTATTCTTTTGCACATCATGCTACCTCTGTTTGGACCCAGCCATATGCAAATCAGTCTTAACTCTGCTCCAAAAGGAACAGTCCAAGCATTACTCCCATCATCTTTTATGTGTTTGATGAAATGCCCTAAGTTGGTAAGTGTATGCCTAGATTGAACAATAAAATGCATATGTTTTTTTTTTAACAGAGTTTTATATAGCGCGAACTTGAACCAAAGGTATCGGGTATCAGAGCGCTTTACATAGCACCAGTTGCATTACATGAGGACACATTCATTTTTGTTAGGCACGGAGAGATTAAGTGATTTGCCCAGAATCACAGGATGTTCAAAGTCATTGCCGAGACTCAAACCCAGTTCCTCAGATTCGAGGTTGACCGCCCTAGCCGTTAGGCCAACTCCTCTCCCCATATGTACGTTGAAGATGCATTTTTTGTTAATGGCTGGAGACTATTCCTTCAGTTCTTCAGAAGACAAGTCTCTACACTTGCAAGTGAGTCCACTAAGAAATGCAGGCCATATTATACCCTCTCATTTTTTGGATTAAACACTATATACAATATACCCTTCATTTCACTACAGTTAGCCCATAATTATATATGGCTGACCTGTTTTTAATTAATTCAGCCTACGGTTAGAGGATCTTTCCAAGGTAATATGTGGCATATTCACAAAGGCATTTTGCAGTACATCAAGTGGTACTCCTACAGTACTCTTACATACCTTCCTGATTTGACCCCAACACATCTAAAATGGTAATATACAGAGAATATTCATATATATTTAGTGGAAATAGGCTGCTCGCTCTTTGCACTTTTGCTAGTAGGGAGTTGGATGTTTCATGGGCAATTCACAATGACATGGAAGAGTATGTAAAAGAGAGCTCCAGTAGCACTACTTACCGTACTCCTAAATGCTTTTGTTAATAGGCCCCATTTGAGCTTATGAACCCCAAAAGATTTGAATCAATCAAGTTAATAAGCAGCCCAATGTTTTAGATAGTAGATTACCATATTTGTGCTAGTTCACCCTTGACTAAAATACAGCATTGCAAATTTCGTGTCACTTGATAGTGGCTCACGACTTAAGGTCCATGATCATTAATTTTCATTTTGAGAGATGCAGTGTGTTGGACCTTGCCCTTTCTGCAGGGTCACCCCCAAACGTTTTGCCTTCCTATTCCCTTTTCTCTGACCTTGTTTTTATTGGCTTTAGGACTCTGGGCACTTACCACTGCTAACCAGTGTTAAAGTGCATATGTTCTGTACTTAAAATATGGTAACATTTGGTTCTTCCCCAGTCTTTTTGCTGCTGACCTCCTGTTTTTGACTGTGCACTGAACTTCGTTTTTGCTGGTTTTAGGACTCTGGGCAATTTACCACTGCTGAACAGTGCTAAAGTGCATGTGCTCTGTGTCTAAAATGTAATGGCATTTGGTTTCTCCATGATTGGCATATTTTATTTACTTATAAGTCCCTAATGCAGTGCACTATATGTGCCCAGGGCCTGTAAATGAAATGCTACTAGTGGGCCCGTAGCACTGATTGTGCCACCCACAAAAGTAGCCCTTTAAACATGGCTGAGGCCTGCCATTGCAGAGCCTGTGTGTGTGCAGTTTTAAACTGCCATTTTGACCTGGCAGGTGAACCTTCTTGCCAGACCCAAACCTATCTTTTTATTACACATGAGTCACCCCATAGGTATGTCCTAGGTCACCCCATGGACAGGGTGCAGTGTATTTAAAAGGTAGGGCATGTACTTGTGTGTTTTACATGTCCTGGTAGTGAAAAGCGGCTGAATTAGTTTTTCACTGCTGCAAGGCGTTTCTCTCCCATAGGTTAACATGGGAATTGCCTTAAAACATATTTTATGCGTAATTTCCCATTGGGAACAGATTGAAAATTGGAGTTTGGTGTCTCTGGACTCACAATTTAAAAACACACCTTATAGCAAAGTTGGTTTTTAAATTGCAGGTCTGAAAATGCCACTTTTAGAATGAACATAAAACAACACTTGGTGGCTGCTTGATTTTAACACATTTTACTTATTCAATAAACATGACCTCTGATTCTTTTTAACACATGATTATATCACTTTCAAAGCTTCAATCTCATTTCAAAGAAGGGAGTGATACCTATTATCGATTCTAAGATATGCTCATTCTAAAGGACATTGCGCTCAATCAAAAAGTAACAAACACAAATTAATATATATCCAAAAAACAAGTTAACGCACGTGGTAATCAGTGTTCAACCAGTCCTTCAATTGGAGAGCCAGAGCGTAACATCAACAAAAACGCTCTTGGCACACAGTATGGGGGTCCAGATATGTCTAATATGGACTTGAAGAAATTGTCTTTCGTTACAACTTAATTGTATTGATCCATATTGATGTACGTTGTACAAGGATACCCCATTGTTCATAGTCTGCGTGTTTTAAACCCCACTTCCTTTATTGGTTCTCCTCAGGACAAGGGCTGGGTGATTTCTCAAAAGCGAAAAGGGTAGTGTATTTTACTAAAAAAAGTGCAAAATTGTGAAAAGCACTCGCCATTTACATCGGCATTCCTAAGTTCATCAGTTAGTTATTTTACCTTAAACACCAAAACTGGAAGTGCATTTGATGGTGTCTCAGCAATGTTTGAACCAAGTTTCTATTAGCGAGGCTGCAGAAAGACAAATATGTGGCCTCATTATTATTAGAACTAGTTTTTAAACTGGCGGCCATGCACGGTTTCATAAAGTCAGAAAGGATTTTACCTTTGGTATATGCAGTTTAATTTGTGGCTGCAGCATCTGCACAGAACATTCCTATTACCAGGCTTTCATTTGAATCTGGAAGAAAAGGGGAGCAGGCCTTGTCAGTCTAATGCTCCTATCATTTTGGAGAAGCATTGACTTCAGACGAGGGGTGTACTTTTAGAAAGTTGGCATTTTCTTACTTTAACCATTCTGTGCCTCTGACTATCTCTGAATACACGTCTGGGTTATGGTGACAGCTGGGCTTTGTGCATTTCCTCTAGACAGTCACATAAAGGGCGCTGGGGTGTGACATTTCCATCCTGATGGCCCATCACAAGGATGATGGGCCTTCCTGCGGTAGATTGGGAGGGAGGAGCTGACACTTGCACCTGAATAGGGCTATGCCTGTGCCCACACAAAGAGCTGCATACCCCCCCCGTAGTGTGTCATTAGCCAGGGCAGGAAAGTCTTGTGATCTTCAAAGGTCTCTTTGATGTCTCCCCCACTTCAAAGGCACATTTGGGTATAAGTACTGGACCCCTGACACTACCAAATCAGAACTCTTCTGGAACCAAGGACGTTCTGCTTGGAAGAAAAGCTGCTGTGCTGTAGGAGGGAATGCCACTTTGCTATGGGCTCTGCTGTGCTGGCCTGCTGCCTGCTCATTGCTGTGCTAAAGGAGGGACTGCCACTTTGCCACTAGCTCTGATTTGTTGGCCTGCTGCCTGCTGCTTCTTGCCTGGGAGTAAGAGGGACTGGACCTGCTCTCTACATCCTTGAACCAAAGATCTCCAAGGGCTTGCTGGATTGGTCCCTGTTTTCAAGAAGTCTCAGGGTCACAAAATACTTCCTGCAACTCTCCTGGTGCTGCAAGTCTCTTCAATCTGTGAGTCCTACTCTTGCTTGAGGTGCCCCTTCCAGTCCTGGGCCTCATAAGTGGGTTCTGCAGCTGGTTCCGATGCATTGCCTCGACTGCCATCGCACTTCAACGCTGACACAGAGCTGCTCGATGACAAAGAATCCACAGCCTGCACAGCTCAATCACGATGCTCAGCACAGCTCGAGGATGACGCATTACATTCACTTCAACAGAGCTCGTCGACGACACAGGACCCTCTCTGCGTGGCTTGACGATGATGCAGTAGACTCTTGACATCGACAAAAGCTCCATCCAAGGTATTTCTTCAGTGGGACCTGTCTAGGTCCTGTAACCGGCCTGCCATTGATTGCGGTCGACCCAAAGTTTAACTTTGCATCAGTCCCTCACCACCTCAAGTAACCTTCTGACCGCTAGTGACTTCTAAGCGCTATTTTTGGTTTACTCTTTAAAAATTCATTTATCAATGTCAGCTTATTGGATTTTTGTTATTTTGCTCTTGTTTTAAAAAAGATAAATATTCTCTATTTTTCTTAACTGATGTGGTGTCTTTTTGTGGTGTTTTTATTGAGTTACTGTAATTAAGTTGTGCACAAATACTTTACACATTGCCTCTTAAGTTAAGCCTGACTGCTCTATGCCAAGCTACAAGAGGGTGAGCGCAGGTTAATTTAGGTTGTGTGTCTGATTTACACTGACTAGAGTGGTGGTCCCAACTTGTACAGGGTGCCAGCTAGAGACCCAATTTCTAACACAGTGCAGATGCTATGTGATTTAAAATGTATTGTTTCAATTCAATTATTTTACAACATTATTGGCATCAATGTTTTTTTCAAGTGGAAATGATGGTTGGTGAATGATTCAAAGAAAAGAGAGATGGTTCAACACTGTCAGGGACAGGGCACAACAATAATACCCAGAAGCTTATCTCCCCTCAGGAGCTGATCCACTCACTATCCACTTACTGTTCACCCCACACTCATCAAAAGGTCACTCTTAGTCCAGTACTACAAAACTGTTATACAGGTGCCAGGATTTAATCTATTATTTAAAAAACATTTACAGTACGTATGTACCCACAATACAATAGTGATCCAACAAAACATCAGATCCAGAGAATTAAAAACAGTTCTAAAAAAATCTCAACACATTTAAAAAGAAGAGTGTGTCTTCATTGTGCGAAGCAAATAATTTAATACATTAAAAACCCCACAATGAACATAAAACCAGGGACGGACACAACAAAGAGTAACTCGTCTATATCTACAAACTGATCCTTTTGATCTGTGGTGGAAAATCCTTTGTGCGATATCCGGAATTTCAACTCCCCGATCCACAGACCACACAGAGTCAGTGTTCCAAGTTACGTCCATGCGTTTCGGTGGAAAACACCAATAGTCGCCACCTTCCTCAGGACTAACAACTCGATTCTCCCAGAATTACATAAAAATGAAAACTGTAACAAAACACAACGATGCATGCCGTGATTCCATTGCTCATACAAACAAATCAAATATGATGTCATGGCAGAGTACATATAAGTGTGCCAGCAAATTGTGCTAAAACAGATATTTTGCTTATATATAGACATTGCAACCCCTTACGTTTAAGCGGTACCAGAAAATACCCCCACAAATCATCTTTCGTATCAAGGCATTCCCCTCCTGCACATAAACCAAGTTCCGGAGGCCACAGGCCACCCCATTTCAAATGCTTATCCCCAATTCCATTCACTTTTAAAACATATAGCTTAGTCACCTGCCAGTGCTTCCACCCGCGCCTGCATATCCATCCACTCCTAATCACCACACTCACCTAACAAAATATATATGGTTATATATGGTGCTAAAGAGATACCGACCGAGACCCCTCAGGATTGTCAAGAGCCCGCCTGTTCTCTTTACAAGTGGTCTTTGTAGGAAAGGGGGGAACACCTCCGAATAGTAAAAGCGATCTGGAAGAGAGAAAAAAGCAATCAAAATATAATATAATCAGCACCCTTCCTTAAGTATGTATTGCAGTGGCGGCGGCACGGATCGGAGGTAGGGGGGCAGGAGGGGGTGAAGCGGCTATAAAAAAATTAAATAAAAACGTACCTTTTCGCTGCTTCCTCGCCGTGTCTCTCCTCCGCAGTCCTCCCTCGCTCGGCCTCAACAGGATGAACACCCAGACTCCCAGTCAGCTAATCACAACATGCCTTGTGATTGGTCTGAGTGCCAAAACAAGGCTCTCAGACGCTGACTGGGAACCTGGGCATGTTCTCCACGCAGGCTGTAATGCAGCCTGCATGGAGAATATGCCAAGTGTGCAAGACTGTTTTGGGTGACCCAAGAGGATCAGCCAAGCAGTCATTGCGCACTCTGGAGGTTGCTACCACTACTCCTGCCCCCGTCCCCTCACGCAAAGCTGCTGAAGATGGAGAAAATAAAATGATAATAATGTGAGTTATTATCATTTTATTTTCCCTTTGTTTCACTGCAAAAAAGTAGTGGGGCAACGCTCCTCCGCCTTAGCGTAGGAGCCGCCACTGATGTCTTGAAACTATTCATGTACCTGGAAACTCTGCCTTAGCTCAAGAGTCTCTTACAGCTCTTTTAGTGGCTGGGGGACACCAGCTCATGCTTACTTTTTTGAGTCTCACAACTTTACTAATTGCCATCTCCAACTTTATGCCCTTTCTTCACCCTCGGGGGGGGGTCACCCTCGTCGTGAACGAGCAATCTAGAATAGGCAGAGAAGGTGATTTAACCTCTTGAATCCTATCGGTTCTGTCAGTTCAAAGTGTAACACACTAATTCTTACCCTTTTGAATTGCGGACAGTACACTGTTCCGTCCACGGTCCTTGCAAGAAAACGGACATTTAAAGGGCCTGAGCTCCTTTTTCCCAACCTGAGCGCGGCTCAAATGATTAAAGTTTTCCACACCGAATGGAGCAGTCACTGTCCCGTAGACAAGAGTGAATGCCTTTAGCAATTAATCAAACTATGATATCCTCACGTGCATCAGTTTTTATTATTCACAGATTTAACATTTTTCATTAAAGCATAGCTCTGATATGATGACATTATTCCATTCTACTTTTTATTTATCAGATGTATGGGTGTCCACTTCAAACCTTTTTTATTAAGACATCAGTAAGAGTGAACAGTGCATATACAAAATATACAGATACAAAAAGAAAATATGAAGACTTGTTTGTAGCGGCCTCAAGTTCTAGATTCAGAATTCAGAGGTAATTTAAAACTCTACAAAGAAAAATCCTGCCAATCCCTCTGAAAGAGTGGCACTTTAACCCTTCATGACCAGCAGTTTTACTGGCTGGCTGGCTGTACATAGAAAGAACTCCTTTAAAGGAAAAAGTGGTAGAACTGTGTACGACTTTAATCTAGGGCTATCTTTCCTTGTTATTTCACACTTATATTACCCACTAACGAGTTGTGGTCCTCCTGTTTTGTCGGGCATTGTCTCGGTCCCGCCAGTCCGCCAGGAGCCCGGCTTGCCTGGGACTGAACGCCAGCGTTTTTTTGTTTTTTTTTCGCTTCGGTGCAAATCGCTCTGCGACTGCCTATTCCACCGGATGCGTTTTGTTCTTGCCTTAGTCCGGCCCCATACTGTTGGGCTCGATTGAGCGGATCCGTTCTGTTTGGGTGCGAGTCCCTGAGTGGCCAGTGGTTGACCCGGCCACCGGCACCTCATAAGGCGACCCCCCCTTGATACCATCGACTCCCTGGAACAGTTCCCGCCCGGTCAGCTTCTTTCTGGGTCCTCATGGCGCACGTCTGGGCGTTAGGTGAGCTGTACGTTGAGTCCGGTCCCTCCGCCTAGATGATTTGATGCTCGCTTAAAAGCAGGTATTTTCTTCGCGTTTTTGTTGTTTCTTTGCTGCAACGAACATGGGCGAAATGGCAGGACTGGACCCAAAATTAGGCCTGGGCGGAAAACTACGCTACGCTCACGTAGTTTGCGCAACTACGCGCTACGCGAATTGCACGTAGCACAGTGCAAAAACGCGTAGCGTAGCGGGCATTTTTTGCTTGCTCGCGGTCCTCAACGTCAAGTTGGTGACCGCGAGCGAGCAAAATGACATCCCGGTGAGACTTTTTCCTCGTTCGCGATCAGCAACATCAAGTTGCTGATCGCGAGCGTGGAAAATAAACCTCCCGGCGAGATTTTCAACGTGGGGAGGTCAGGTTTCTCATTGCGAGTGGTCGCGTATGCTCGCTACCGCTCGCGATGAGAAACTACCAGTCCGCGCTGAGAAAACTGCCGCTCGAGTACAAATCTACTCGAGCGGCAGAAAACGACAGCTTGCACTGTGCAAGATGCCGTTTGCAATGATTGCTCAGTGCGGACAAGCATCCGGCACTGTGCAATCATTGCGAACAGCATTTCCTACCGCACTACGCAGTTCGCGTAGTGCTACGCGTAGCTCGCGTAGTGCGAATTGCACTTCGCGTAGCTACGCGAGCGCTACTACGCGAACTATGCCCAGGGTTACCCAAAATGGCCGCGCTTTAAATTACCCGGGGCTCATCTTCTGTTCTTGCGTGGCAGTTTATGTCAGACAATGTGCTATGCAAGCACCTTGGGGAGGTGAAGAACCGGAATAACCCACTCACTGGGTCTCGGCGGCGGGGGAATTGCCCAAGTCTTCCATACCCTTCATATGTAGTAAAAGGAGACACAGGAGCCTTCGTCTGCAGGAGGAACCCAGATTTATTCAAATAGCCCGGGCTATGGAACAGAGTCCCAAGCTCGTTAGAAACAAGACAGAGGAGGCTGCTGCTTTACTCCGCAGCTTACAAGCCTTTTATACTTTTTCATTCCAGTCTTTTAGCTGTTAGTCCATTGTTCAATCAGGGCAGTGTTTGCAGTTGATAACCAGATCCAGACGGTGTTTGTAGTTGGTGACCTGATCAAGGCTTGGTACTCAAATTATTGTTCACTCAGCTTGATCAAAGCACGGTCATTCAGGTCATTGTTCGATCAGCTTGATCAAAGCTCGGTCATTCAAACCATTGTCCAATCACCCTGATCAAGGCCCAGCAGTCAGACCATTGTCCAGATAACCTGATCACGGTGTCAAGGATGTTTACCAGGCAGGGAGCAGGAGATGGGAAACAAATCATTTACACAGGGCGTGAGTGTCTCATGGTTTTCTGTCGAACTGCAAAGAACAGGGGGTTGGGTGTGCGACAGTTCCTGGGCAGAAATGCAGGCTGCAAGATGGTTTTTGTCGTGTTAGTTAGAATTTCCTCAGGCATCAGCAGAAACGACCAGGTGGGTCGTGTGGAAGTGTTTGACACGAAATGGCAATGAAAAAACAATGGAGTCCTGGTACAAATGATACCGATCAGAAGAACACTTTTCCTCAGACCCTCCTTTTGCCATTGAGTGGCAAATACTTTAAGAAATGTCAATGTTCATAAGGCCATCGGTTTCTTGTTGGAGCATCATCATCATATTGGTGTTGTGAATGTTGGAGGGTGGAGGCTGGATGGTCTGGACACACATTGTACAGAGCACTGGCAGGCACTGAAAGCACAAACAGCAGGAGACCAGGACAGTTATTCCCAAGGCAAGGAAGATGAGGACCCTCCACCCCCACTGGGAAAGGAGGCCCCAGATCCAGCCTGTGAGGGACCAGTTGCCTTTATCCAGATGAATTTCGGAAGAAAGGCGATGCAGACGTTGGATGGCATAGTACACTGAAGGTGCGTTGTCTGGGATGTACACGCAGCAGCTGGAGCCGATCAATTTACACACACCACCATGATCAGCAAGGAGGACGTCTAGGACCATGCAGTTCTGCAGTGTTATAAGGCGGTCCGCCTGTAGTTCTGCAGTGATGTTGGAGAGGGCACCAGCTGTTACTGTGATGGTGGCTTCAAGGACCCTGGTCAGTCCTCGTACAGCCCGACTGTTTGCCATGGGGCCCCAGAATGGAAGGAAACCTTTAAGGAAGTCCCCGGTTTCCTGGCCTGCTGTATCCTCGGCTGATATGACGCCCCTATGTGAGCGACGCAGAGCGCCCTTCATCAACAGGTGGTAACTCCCATGGGTAGAATACGTTGGCGGAAGGAGGAAGGCCAGATAGCAGGTACCAGACCAGTTACGGGGGAGCCAAGTGTAGGCGGCAGTGCCACAGATAAAATAGGTGTTGGGGGATGCCACCAGCTTCGGAGGAGATGTAGAGTTTAAAGATTTTGTGATATTACAAGTACTGGTACCAACTTTCTTAGTCCCTAGGCCATGGATGCAGACACGGCCTTGCACATTTATGACATTCACAGTGTCTCGTTCATCGGGCAGTATCCTTCTTGTGCGGAATCTGGAAAATGTTCGTCGAGTGGTTGAGTTGAACACTACCATCTCACCGAGTTCATCTGGTGATAGTAGCGATGTGGATGAGCTGGTCGGGCAAAAGGAGCATTGGCATGGCCAGATCTGTTCCGCCAGAAGTCATCCTGAAATGTTCCAAGGGCAGAATTGGCAGTACCATTGACAGTGTAGGCCTCCTGTATCAACATCCACCATGCAAGACAAGACCCAGAGATGGAAAAGGGGTAGGGAAAGAATGGGACAGGGTGTATCATGGAATGCGGCATCAGTCCGCAAACCCAGCAGTTGGAAATGTTCATGATCAGCTGATGATGATGCAACATTTGGATGAAGGTGTTATTGAAGAATTCTGCACGGCGGGGTAACTCGTGGGCTGGTAGCGTGTAATACTGGTGCTCTGCAGGAGTTGGGGTAGGGGTTGGTGAGGTAACAGGATGGTAGATTAGTAACAGGCAACCAAGAATAGACAGGATGAGGGAGACAAACAGCGTCACCACGGTGGCCATGAAGCATTTACTATGTCGGAGACTGACATATTGTTTCTGGATTCGAGTGTTTTGGACGGCAGCCATTGTGCTAAGCCAGGGACCTCTAGTGGCTGTCTGTGATTGGTGGTTGCTTCACTGGGCGCAGGTGCCAAGAGCCCTATGGCGTACCTTAGTCTGACACACCAGCACTACTCTCGGCCGGGGAGATCACAGCCCTACAGCCTATAGGCACTTGGCGAAGTCTAAGGCAAGCCTTCCCTCGGGGGCGCAAGTTATATCGGTCGGAAGTAGGGTCAGTATGGTCGGGAAACAATTGTTCTGGACGTTGAGCAGAGTTAAGGGAGGGTTCCATCCTTCCTTTCAGTATGCTGTCACTCTCTGCTTCCGTAGATGTAAAATGCAGTCTGGCATCACTGAATGGGACAAACGTCGGGACTGTTTCTGTTTCTGAGTCTCCTTGTCCTTCCCTCACCCACTGATCATAGGGGAGGGGCAGAGGCACATGCCTACAGTGGGACGAATGTACCCAATTCTTCCGACCTTCTACTTTCACGGCGGTGCGGGTGGCCAGCAACACCTGACGGGGCTGTGTCCAGCGGGGTTCGAGGCTCTTAGTCCGTTGAAAATTTCTTACTAAGACCCAATCTCCAGGTTGGATAACATGTCCTGGGCCCTCGCTTTTGTCAGGTATGGCCTCATGCACCTGGTGATAAAGAGTACGAAAGGTATTAGTTAGACTGTACAGGTAATCAGTTAATACAGGGTATTCAACATCAGACAGTTTCTTAGGCCGCGGGACACCCCATACATTGGCAGGCCTCCCGAACACAATCTCATGGGGGATAGCCCTATCCTGGTGTGGGCTGTTGTTCTTGTAGACAATAGGGCCAAGGGCAGAGCATCAACCCAAGTGACACCTGTCTCGGCTACTATTTTGGCCATTTTAGTTTTTAGGATGCCATTGTACACCTCCACTAGACCTGCTGATTGGGGGTGGTTAGCTGCATGAAATTTTTGTTTTATACCCAATGCTGTACAGATATATTCCATAATTTGAGCCGTAAAGTGTGTCCCGTTGTCACTCCAGACCAAGCGGGGCAAACCGAATCGTGGGAGGTACTCTTTTAATAGCATTTTGGCGGTAGTGATAGCGGTGCAGTCTTTGACGGGGTAGGCCTCCACCCATCGGCTGAAGGTACAGACCACCACTAGGACATATTTTAAATTGTTACATCGGTCCATCTGGATGTAATCTATTTGGAGGACTTCAAAAGGGAAGGTAGGAGGAGAGAATCCTCCCTTAGGAGTAACTGTGCCTTTTCCTGGGTTATACATTAGGCAAATCATGCATATTTTAACCAGCTTTTCAGCATATGTTGGTATCTTAGAGTTGTACCATGTAGGTTCCAACAGTTTACATATCCCTTTTGCACTAATGTGAGCAGGACCATGGGCCATCGTAACTACTGGTAGCACATGACTGTCAGGTAACATCCATTGTCTTTCCATAGTCGTGCGGACCCAGCAACCATCAATTCCCTCCTTTGCTAATTGCTCCTTCCACACCCGTAGTTCCTCAGGAGTAGTATGGGACTGAATATCGATCACACTCTGTACTGTGTTTTCAACCATGCTCTCGTCTGCCACCCACCTAGCGGGACCTCCTACATACATTCCTTCCCTTTTTCTAAGAGCTGTTTGTCTGGCCGTCTGGTCAGCCAGGGCATTGCCTTTCCCAACATCATCTGTCACTTTCTTATGGGCCTTACATTTTATAATGTCCACCTTTCTGGGGAGTGTCAGGGAGTCCAACAATCGGTGAATTAGGGGGCCATGTTGAATCTTGGTCCCATGGGAAGTAAGGAAATTCCTTTCTTTCCATAACCTCCCGAAGTTGTGGGCCACCCCGAAGGAATATTGGCTGTCAGTATAAATATTTACCGTCATCCCTTTGCTTAACTCACAGGCTCTAGTGAGGGCCACTAATTCTGCTGCTTGAGCAGTGCGGAATCTGAGCTGTTTCTACTACTTGTCCTAATGTCGTGAGGGCATAGGCGGCTGAGGTGTTACCATCTGGCCCTCTGAGACATGATCCGTCCACATATAGTGTACCTTCTGGTTCTGCTATCGGGGTATCCTGTAAGTCAACCCGTCCCTTCGTCTCCTCCTCTGTCCTTAATATGCAGTCATGTGGGTCTAAGCGGGCATCCTGAGTATCCAGTGGGAGTAATGTTGCGGGGTTCAGTACAGTGCATCTCTTGATGTTAATGTGGCTGGAAAAGAGTGTCAGTTCATATCCTGTGAGTCGTGCGCTAGTGAGGTACTGTGTCTTGGGGTTATTAAGGAGGGTATCTACAGAATGGGGGACCATCAGAGTCAGGGGGGAGTTCATGACGATCCCCGCACTCTGACGGACAATGAGGGCGGCCGCAGCGGTCGCCCGTAGGCATCCTGGGAGAGCCCTTGCAACAGGATCTAAGGTGGCTGAAAAATAGGCACATGGCCGATGGTGACCTCCGAACATCTGGGTCAAGACAGCGCATGCACAGCCGTCTGTCTCATGTACAAAAAGAAAAAATTGCTTGCTATAATCAGGAGTACCGAGGACTGGAGCAGTACACAGAGCCCTCTTTAAGTCTTGGAAGGCCTGCGCATGCTCTCTAGTCCATGGAAAGGAACTGTCTGATATGTCTTTAGTGGTGAGGGCAAGAAGAGGTTTGACCATGGCCGAAAAGTTGTAAATCCACTGTCTACAGTATGAGGTTAGGCCTATGAAGGCTCGCACCTGCTTTTGTGTTTGTGGGGCCGTCATAGCATTGATAATGGCTACACGATCAGCGGTGAGCTGCCTTCCCTCCTTCGAGAGGAGATGACCTAAATAGGTCACCTTCTCTTGACAAAACTGAAGCTTTTTAAAGAGACTTTGTGATTATGGAGGGCAAGGTGGCGTAACAAACAGAGAGTAGCTTCTTTACATGATGGGGCAGAATTTGCAGCAATGAGGAGGTCATCTACATATTGTAATAGTGTGGAGTTATCAGGGAGTTCCAAGGAATCTAGTTGACTTTTGAGGGCTTGACTATAGATACTGGGGCTCTCAGTGAAACCTTGAGGGGCGCGGCAGAATCTAAAGCTTCGCCCACCAAGGGAGAAACCAAAAAATGTCTGCTGTCAGGATGTATAGGAATGCTGAAAAAGCATTCTTCAGGTCTATGACAGAAAAGTGCGTTGCGTCAGAAGGGACCATCGTTAAGAGGGCTGTAATGTCGGGGACAACAGGATATTGGGAGATTGTTATTTTGTTAAGGGCTCTCAGGTCAATCACGAATCTGTATATTTTAGGGGAGAGAGCATCTCCATTGGTCTTTTTAAGAACGGGAATAATGGGACTGTTACAGATATTGCCACGTGTTTCCTCCACTACGCCCTTGTCCATTAATTCAGATATTATTGTTAAAAGGGCCATTTCTCCTTCCGCGGGTAGTCGATACTGCCGGAGGCGGGGGAGAAGTGCACCTGGCTCGATGCGTACCACATGAGGGGATATGTTGAGACACCCTACATCAGTGTCTGATGATGCCCAGAGGGAGGAAGGTAAAAACTGCAATTCTGGTGGGAGGGGACCAGACAGATACATATAGGAAGCTGCGGTGGGAGAAATTGTTAGGGATACACCTTGGGGACTACATGATATGGTCGCATACAGAGCTTTCAGTAAATCCATGCCTAACAAGTTTTCACTGCAACCTGTAGTAAGGACCAAGGGAGCGTCAACATGTGCGTCAACATGAGAGGGAGGGGTTCAGAGACAGGGCTCGTCACAGGTGTTCCTGAAAAACCCACGGAGACATTTATTTTGCCAGAAAGGGGTGCCTCCGGGTCTGAAATTCCCGCGGGCATCGGGACCTCGGGGAGGGTAAGCCTGCTGCAGAAGTGCCTTAGTCTTAAGATCCCTAACCTTCTTACTTTCCTTGTCTCTATCTTCATTCTCCCTATTCTCATGATATTGTGCCATAGCCAAGATACCAGTCATAGTTTGGGCAGACCACGTACTTTCAACTTTCTTAAGCCTGGTGGAAATCTCAGGAAGCAAGTTGCTGACAAACTTATCGACAAACACTGGGCCAGAACCTGGGGTCCGGGGATCCAAACCACTATGTCCCTTGTATTCTGTCTCAAAACGGGTAAAGAAGTCCGCCACATTCTCATCTTTTCGCTGCCTACAGGCGTTTATTTTATCCCAGTTAATGACAGTTTCCGGCAAAAGTGTTTTCATAAACGTTATTATTTTACCGGGCAAAGTCAGGATGGCAGCTTCTGGTTTAGTCCCTCCTACCCTTGCTTCTTCCATAGCCTCTAGGTCAGCCCATTTACCTCCCAACGCCACTTCATGATCAGTATGTCGAATCTTGTCCCAAATTTCAGAGGGAACAACCGTACCAAAAAAGTAAATCTATATCCTCAAGAACGAGAGTACCTGCAGATATAATCTGACCTAATTCTCTGTAAAAGGCAGCCGGATTCTTCCGGGGATCTGGTAATTGTTCTTTTAACTGCATTACTTCTGACCTTTTCCAAGGAACATGGACCCAAAGCCTGCGCCAGTGTGCCTCAACAGCCCCTCGGCCATTATTTTGGGCATCGGTAAGTGCGTTAACAAAGACAGGGGCCGCCTCTCTCATTGGCATAGCTGTCTCTAGAGGGGTGTTGGAAAAGCGGTCATATCACGGTAAGCCATTAAAGCAGACACAGCACCAAACATCCCCTCTTCCTGAACATCGCCTCTTCTTATTTGTGACCTAAGGTCCATTAATCCAGTGGGTATCTGCATAAGCGCATTCTCAAATTTTTGCATGACCAGCGTACACATGTATTCAGCCCAGGTGGTCTGTTCCATAATCGTCCACTGGGAAAAGGTGGACCATATGTCTTTAAAGGCATAAATATTCCCGTTCTTTATCCAACATTCACACTGTTGCTCCTGTAGGTCATTTTCTCGAAGGGACGAAAAGCTGACTGCAGAGCGCAAGGAGGCCAGTCGGGGGAATTGAACATTTTATATAAATCCTGTTTAACTGTAGACCACGGGGAAGTAGGAAAAGGGCGGGTAGGGGTAAAGCCGCAGGGGTTGGGCGGATGGAGACTTGTTGTCATTCCCGCAGTGAGGACAGGGTTAGCGGGCGTGGTCGGTGTCATAGGAAAAATCGGGAGGGTTGGTGTGACAGGAAGAACAGTAGGAGGGGCAGTGGGGGCAGGAGTGGGCGGTGGCGGGGGGACATGTGGGGTGTGAGGCGTCAGGGCAGGGTACATTGGGGCATATGCAGGAGGGCTTTCTAGCATGGTATCAAGCAAGGAATCACCTTCTTCTCCCCCATCCATATGGCCCTTTCTTTTCTCCTCACGAGCTGGATAGCATTTTTGTACACGGGCCCCATGCTCCCTGTTGGCTATTTCTACCGATTTTGTCATTTGATTTTGTAAATTTACTCTGGCGTGGTCGGCCATTGACATGCGTTCCTGTTTTCTTTCTTGAGCCTTCTGCTTTCTAGCTCTCTGCTCTATCTCTTTCCTCCAAAATCGGACTGATTCAAACATAGACGGGCGCGTTTTTCTTTTCATTAATTGTTCCTCTAAGTTGGTGAGAACTTGGGAATTAAAGGAGCCGAAAAGTGGCCACTGTAATTCCGCATTACTTTGTTTCGTATATTTTACCCAGAATGAGGAAAACATTATGGCAGAAGGGCCATGTTTAACATACATCGTATGGCCAGGGGTCCCTTCTGGAGGAAGCGGACAAGCCGCCTCCAGCTGGGAGTCCTGCGTACACATACAACAACATAATTTCTTGAACTTACTACTGACTGGCATGCTTGTAAATAGGTAACAGACACCGGCGGGTTTTAAAATTCACCTCGCCTGCTTGGCTTTTGCAAAGGTCAATAACAGCAGAATCATACAGACTTGGTGGGTGATCAGTCCACCCTTACCTTACAGGGGTAGTTCTCTTCTGCAGACGTAGGGCTGTGTCCTGCTCCAGAAATTATTTGCTAGGGGACTCCAGCGAGGACGTGGTCATGTGGCCCAGACCGGGTGGGGAGGAACAGCGGGCGAGTCGTTCGGCTTACCGGATTGCAAGAATCCCTCGGGTAGGGCGCCTCCGTCGGAGTCTTTCCGTGCACCTCCTCACATCCACCGGGCCTGACCTTCGTACTCGTGGAGTCCCTATTCGGGCGCCATTTGAAGAACCGGAATAACCCACTCACTGGGTCTCGGCGGCGGGGGAATTGCCCAAGTCTTCCATACCCTTCATACGTAGTAAAAGGAGACACAGGAGCCTTCGTCTGCAGGAGGAACCCAGATTTATTCAAATAGCCCGGGCTATGGAACAGAGTCCCAAGCTCGTTAGAAACAAGACAGAGGAGGCTGCTGCTTTACTCCGCAGCTTACAAGCCTTTATACTTTTTCATACCAGTCTTTTAGCTGTTAGTCCATTGTTCAATCAGGGCAGTGTTTGCAGTTGATAACCAGATCCAGACGGTGTTTGTAGTTGGTGACCTGATCAAGGCTTGGTACTCAAATTATTGTTCACTCAGCTTGATCAAAGCACGGTCATTCAGGTCATTGTTCGATCAGCTTGATCAAAGCTCGGTCATTCAAACCATTGTCCAATCACCCTGATCAAGGCCCAGCAGTCAGACCATTGTCCAGATAACCTGATCACGGTGTCAAGGATGTTTACCAGGCAGGGAGCAGGAGATGGGAAACAAATCATTTACACAGGGCGTGAGTGTCTCATGGTTTTCTGTCGAACTGCAAAGAACAGGGGGTTGGGTGTGCGACAGTTCCTGGGCAGAAATGCAGGCTGCAAGATGGTTTTTGTCGTGTTAGTTAGAATTTCCTCAGGCATCAGCAGAAACGACCAGGTGGGTCGTGTGGAAGTGTTTGACACGAAATGGCAATGAAAAAACAATGGAGTCCTGGTACAAATGATACCGATCAGAAGAACACTTTTCCTCAGAGGCATTACATTACTCAGCCATAGTGAATGTGATCTTTAATCCATGGCAATTACAGTTGCATGTGGTCTCGCATGCTAATCACGGCCTGACCCTAAAAGGGCGGCGGGTTGTAGACATTGAATTCGCCCTGCAGTGCCTGACCTTGTAATGGCGGCTCCAATTTGAAACTTTTCCAAGCTTTATTTTTTGATGGTGGCTTTACAGGCCTGTCAACAGTTGTGTTTTTGGCATGTGGATTTGTTACTTTAATCGGCTGATTCCATATCAAGCCCGATTCTATTACTGAAGCTCTGGAAGCCGACTGCTGGACTTTAAAATTGGATCCTTCTGGGTGACGTCAGCAGCTTTTTTTTTTCTTCTCTTCTGGTATCTCCACTGGTCTTGAGTCTATGTCTGCATTGCACGAGGTGCTTTCCACCACTCTACGGGCTTTAAGGGGTTTTTAAAAGTGTGGGTCCTCCTTGATACTTCTCAGCTTTATTTTCATGTGTATTCATTGATGCTACACATACTACTCTTGAGGTGCACTCCTCCACTCTATTGATTTAATTAGGCGGCTTCTGCCACTGGATTTGCACAGCAAGAGCTCCGCGCCTACAAAAGTGTGATCTTTACGCCCCCTCACCTTTTCCACTGTGATTTCTAGATTTGATGCCGTGTCCTCTCTCCTCCTTATTCTCCTCTTTGAGCTCCCTTCCTCACTAGGTTCCCTGCTTAAAATGGAGATAAGTCCCGATCCCAAAGGTCTCAACGCCTTCATCATCAATTACCCATCTAACCTCTCCAAGAATGCAGCAAAAAAACACAAACATCGAATCCTCAAAGCTAGTCCAGAAACGCTAATCTCTGACCCCTACTTCTGCACAAACAAGGGCACTGTGGTTAATGACCTCATCTTTTATACCAGGAAATGTGCTTGCTGGTGTACCGTGCTCTACTCCAAGTTGCATGTATCAGGAGCTAAGAAAACCCCTCATGGTCTCAAACTAACAACGTCTCCTTCGCCCTCCCTCAAAGCCTTCACCACTATCACCCTCTATAATAATGGGATCATTCTAATACAAGCCTCCAATGACAACCTTCCTAAGATGGCCAATATTTACCCCACCCTCAGAAAAGCGGTATACGCCAACTCCACTGTCCCCTACTCACCCACCACCTCTTCGATGGGTTTACCTAGTACTCCCCCATTAACAGCTGTGAGTTCCTCACTCTCCCTAAACCTTTCCCCATCAGGTGATCTTTCCACCTTCCCTATAACATTGCCACCTGCTAGGCTAGAACCTGTGCAACGCTCCCCCTCGGCCCCTGATCTACCCAACCCTCAGCTCAATGACCTGCCCCCACTTGCTAAGGCTCCAACCTCACCATCAAAAGGTCCTCTAGTACTTTCCGATCAGTCTCCTATCCAGGAATTTCTCACCACCACCGTGGACCTCACAGGCCTTCACCAAGTCCCGCCAATGCCGCTTGCCTCTCCGGCACACCCTACATTTCTCGCCCATAATTCAGACTTAGCAGTACGCCTAGATTATATATCTCTACAATTGCTCCGTCTCACGGCTGAGCTACATGACCTGAAAGCCCTCTCAAATGATTTTTTCACCATGTTCAGCTCTTTAAATTGGCACAGAGGCTCCACTGGGGACATTGATCACATAGGTCAGTCGTTAGCCCCCTCAATATCGAAATCTATTCCCTCGCCAAACTCCCCACCATGCCCCAGAAGCAATGAGTCCCTCTTGGCGTCCACTGATCTCCAAGATCATCTCAACTCTTGCTCTTCCCGAACCAACTCTAGCCTGACCCCGCCGAGGCAAATTCACTCCATCCTTTCCAACATGAATAGAGACCCTCCCCGCAATCTGAGATGCAGCAACTCTGACAACCTTACCAGGGTGAAAGTCACCCAGACCCCTTCCCCCCTAAATCCCCTACGTCTCAAATGTGCACTATTAAACTGCAGATCAGCCAGAAAACACGCCTCAGATATCTTTGACCTCATACAACACAATGACTTAGATATTATCATCCTCACTGAAACCTGGCTAAATCCAGCCTCCACTCCTATCCTAGACCTCCTAGTACCTCCCACTCATGATATAATCAGGCTTGACAGAATTCTGAAGCTGGGTGGGGGTCTAGCCTGTATCTACAGGAATACTCTCTCGATTTCGCACTTGGAGTCCTCTCCCCCGTCCTCCTGTGAACACCTCTGTCTTAGCATTGCAAGTAAGAACCTATCGATCTGTAAACTACACACCTTTTACCACCCACCGGGGGACAATCTCCCTTTCATTGAGCAATTAATGGATATCATCTCTAGCAATGTCGACTCTGCTGTGTCACAAATCTTCCTTGGGGACTTCAACCTGCATTGGTCCAACCCCAATGACCCCGCAGTATCCTGCCTTAAATCATTTCTAAATGATCAAGATTTGATTCAGCACTGTGACCAACCAACCCACATTAAAGGTGAAACTCTAGACCTCATCATCTCCAAAGAACAGACCATCACCTTAGATTCCACAACCCTTTGTGACTGGTCGGACCATCACAGCATCCTCTTTTATATCAACAGGGAGGTGGTGTTGAAGAAGGCTCAACCTCTTAAATCAAAGATATGGAAAAGGGATCTCAGATCAATAAACCACGACAATCTAGCCGCCCAATGTAAATCTGTCCTATCCTCCCGACTTGGTCGAGGTGCAAACTCTCACGGACACCTACAACTCGACCATTGCCGTCATCATGGATGACATTGCTCCACTCCAGCTTAAAAGTACCGCATCAAAAATATCCAAACCGTGGTATAATGAGAACTTAAACTCGGAACGTCGCAACCTTAGAGCAGTTGAACGCTCCTGGCGATCCAATCCCTCTTCGGACCAACTAAAACTCCTAAGAGATGTCAGGAGCCTCTACAATAAACAAGTCAAGAGAGCTAAGTCTGACTATTTCAGACTACAACTAGACCAAGCAGCAAACCGCCCCAGGAAACTCTTCGAATTGGTCAAACACCAATCGGTTAACGGTCCAAACCTTTCAGATCCGAGTGGCAACCCACCCTCCTGTGAGGAATTTGCAGTTTTCTTCACGGAGAAATCACGACTCATCTCCACTGACCTAGCCTCTAAGAAGGCTCTATTGCCCACCTCTATTACCGCCTCACCCCATGACTTCTCTGAAAAGTGCAACTCGACTTTCATGATAGCCAAGAACAATGCGTCTTGGGGCACCTTTTCCCCATTTAGTGACAGAGACATCGAAAAAATTCTCCAGATTATTAACCCGTCCAACCACTTCAGTGACCCGTTGCCTCCGGCCATCTTCAAGGTAATCAAGAGCGCTCTCATCCCCACCTGGACCAGGATTGTAAACGCTTCCTTATCTCAAGGCTCGATCCCCGACTGCCTAAAAGCAGCCCAGGTCTCAACCATTCTAAAAAAAACAATGCTGACAAATCTGATCTCAATAATTTCCGTCCTATCTCCAACATTCCCACCCTAGCGAAATTCCTTGAAAAATGTATGCAATCCCAACTCTCTGCTCACATAGAGACTTACCAACTTCTTGACCAGCATCAATCCGGTTTTCGGAAGGGACACAGCACCGAATCGGCCCTCACACACGTTATGGATGACATTTTGAAAATGCTAGACAAAAATGAATCCTGCCTACTGATCCTCCTTGACCTTTCCTCAGCTTTCGACACGGTTAATCATGACATCCTCCTATCCATCCTACAAAACAGAATGGGTTTCTCGGATCGGGTGCTTCAATGGTTTTCATCCTTTCTTCATCACTGAATACAAAGAGTCAAGGCAAATCATTCTCTCTCTCAGCCCTCTCCAGTACACATGGGGGTCCCCCAAGGATCCGCCCTTTCACCTATCCTCTTCAACCTTTTCTTGGAACCTCTAGCTAACGTACTAAACTCCACGAACATTCTCTTCCACATGTATGCCGACGACACACAACTCTATCTGAAAATTTCATTCCCGGAAAGCATCATCTCACTTAACTCGATACTCACGTTTACTCAAAATTGGTTAACTGAGAACCATCTCCTACTCAACGCCTCCAAAACGGAGTTCATGCTCATCTCCCCCCCCCGAACCACACCCCCAAGCTAGATCTCTGGCTGACTCACCTCACGGCTTTCAACTGCACTCCGATTATCATTGACTCAGCCAAATCGCTCGGAGTCACCGTAGACAAACACCTGAATATGAAGACTCATATCAGCAATGTATGTAAGGGAGCAAACCACCTGATGAGAACCCTCAGAAATATCAAACCTTTCCTGCCTCTAAGTGATTTCAAGCAGGTGGTCCAAGCGCTTGTCTTGCCAAGGTTAGACTATGGTAGTGCTACTCTCTGTGGTCTTCCCAAATACGCCTTGGCCCCACTTAGGGCCTCATTGAATACCGCTGCTAGATTGGTTACAGGCGCCAAAAGAAACTAGCACATATCCCCAGTCCTTAAATCTCTCAACTGGCTACCCTTTGAAGCCCGAATTCAGCTAAAGATTGCAGTCCTGGTGCACAAAGCCCTTCACCTCAATACTCCTACGTACCTGGCGCTAAAACTTGAATTATCTTGTGGGGAGAGGGCATCAAGAAGCGCCTCAACATTCCTCCTGAAACCTCTCGTCCTTAACAAAAAGAGAACTTGTCACCGAGCCTTCTCCGGTGCTGCCCCAAAGATATGGAACTCTCTGCCACCGGAAGTACGCAGTCTCTCCTCGACGACGGCATTCAAATTGGAAGCCAAAAGATTCTTAATGAGCAAATTCTTACCGTAAGGGGAGGAGGCTCACCTAATTCGTCTGACTTTGTTCTTATCACCATGGTACCTTCATCTATAAAGGATCTTCTCTTCTGCTTTTTTCTTTTTTTTTTCCCCCCAATTGATGTTTATGCTTCCCTCTTGTCTTCTCTTCCCGCCTATTGTAAAGCGCTCTGATATCCTTCGAGATCTTGTTTGCGCTATATAAAACTTTATAAATAAATAAATAAAATAAATAAAAATATAAACGAACCCTTTACCCTCTTGAAGCAATCAAAGAGCAATGTCCTATGGCACAGGACCCCATACTCCAAATACTACAAATATCCCTGACTGCATGGGACAGTCCTTAGCATACCTTATCTCGGGACAGTCTTTAGACTCCGTTATCATTTTCCCCACACAACTTTACTCTTGCCGTAGAGCAGGCAAATAATCCATCCAGGGGATGTATCATGATGCTGTTTTCTGCACTATAACATTCATGCATGTTTTTCTGACAGCAGATCAGAAATTGCCTCTTTGTGTTTCCGAACTCTTCTGTCCGGGACTGTAAGTAGAAAATAATTACTCCAGATAACCGTAAATTGGAGGTCAAGGTGCGGCATAAGAAAGTGGGTGCCATCAAAAGGGGTAGAGCTTGAAAAGCAGAGTCTGACATTCAATTTGTACATTTTTTTTTAATCTACTGCAAAGAAATTAGCAACAAGGATATATGTGATAGAAAATGTGTTCTAGATTATTTAATTGGCCACAAAGAGGCTGCATTATAAAATATCTTACAGGGTCAAGACACCTGTTGCATGGATCATTGTCTGCCCAACAATTTTGAGGATATTATAACAGTGGTAACTTAACTCTATTGGTTAGCACAGTTCTGTTTTTTTCCCAGTCACAGTTTTAACTCATAAAGTAGCATAGAGGGCTAATGTGCCTGCTGCAAAGCACATTGTGAAACACGCAGATCACAGATTTGTATTTTATTTAGATAAGTAAGTGTGCTACCTCTTTTGACACTGAAATAATTTTTTTACTTCCACTTCATAAGTTGCAAGCCTTCTATTATAACACAGTGACCCATTACCGGCATAAGGAGCTGCATGCAACCCGCAAGTCTTTATAATTTTTTTCTCAATCTTTTATTTTAAAATTCCAAAGAAGGGTTTTTCTGGGAAGTAATCAAGTCTTATTAGTACAGACCACCACCGTTGACTGTGTTAAGGTTTATATCCTGAATTTGTGTTTCTCCTGACCATTCACTCATAGCATAATGTCTACAAATATGGATGATAAGTGATTCCTACACCTCATAACCCTTAGTGCCTTATGTAATATTTTTTGTACATTGATTTACATGCTTGTATGATTTATGCTACCTCTGTGTGTGATGTAAAGCACGCCCTCCACTGGGATGAGTAGCACTGTAAAGAATTAAAAAAATAGTTGGTCCCATTTAATATAATTACTCATACAGACAGATACATTTTGCATTTATATCCTGCAGGCATATCTCTCACATAGGGAGTTGAACAACTCCAAAAACCTTCCTCCTCTTCAGTAATTGTGAAGTGATAACAAGCTGTGCACTTTTGTTTCCTTCCTAGGTGTTAGATTCTAGATGGCTCCCAGCTAGGATGATACTTTAACAAAAGAAGGGTTCACTGCCCTTTAAATCAGGCCTTTGTTCTGGGCCCAGCTGGAAGTGAAAATAATAAATCCCCCTCGCTGCCTACAGGTTGCTGCTCTGAATGGAATGCAGATAAATTACAGGCGCTGCTGAATTATATCCTAATGTCAGAAAATGACACCAGGACAAATTCAGCCTGTCTCGCTAGGAAAAGTTGCTGGGGGGGGGGGGGAACCCCCTATTTTCCAGCACTGCTTCTGTCAGAAAAACATGCATTATCTTAGAGCTATTATGAGTTAATGTTGCGCTAAGGATAACACAAAGAAGTGCATAGATTTCTTCATGATACAGCAGCAGGCCCTTCTTTTTCAGTCTTCCATGTGAATACAACCAGGCTTTTTACTGCACTCATTTAAAATTCGGGAAATTCGAAGTAGCAGGTTCTTTGAAACTCACTCCATTCTAATTTATTGACTGATATTAATGTAAGATCTTTTCATAAAAGCTGTGCAAAAACAAGACCATAAATAAATCAATACATAAGCCAAGATTTGAAATTCCCTTCCCCTTTGGCTTAGGCAAGAAAAATCTGAAACAGCTTTTTGCAGGAATCTAAAAAGATGGTTTTTCTAATCAACTTAGATTAGGGTTCTTAAATTTCTGCTCTGCATTGTAGGACTGAAACCCTAGCGTTGGGACACATCAGTTGACATAGCTATGCGCTTTAAAGAAATCTCATTATTATTATTATAATAATCAGGCCTGACCGGGAGTCAAAAGCAGCTCTGGCAAAATCTTCAAGCCAGCTACGTTCCTTTCCTCCTCTCAAGTCATTCTCTCTCCTCTCTGTTTGCTAAAGTACCAGCTGTGCCTGTTGCATCTAACTTGGGAGATCTGAGAAAGTGGCAGAGGCATCAGCAGCAGGCCTTTGAAATTACAAGCATTGGCATAGCCAATAGGTCTCGCCTTTGGGACCTTATAGGTATTTAGCCATGCAACAGTTGATGTTGTTGCACCAAGGATATTGTGCTGGATAACTAAACACTTATAAGGTCCCAAAGGCGAGACCTATTGGCTATGCCAATGCTTGTTAGTTCTGTTACAGTCTATTACCTGATGACACCCAAGCCTTCTTGCGTTCCTTCATGTGTCACCTGTATGAAAGCACATTCTATCTCACAACCATCTGTAACTTTCATTGTCTACTGCAAATCATTTACAATGCCAATAGCTCAAACTCCCGCAAATGCGAGACCTATTGCATTGCAAATTCTTGTCTCTCTTTTGCTCTGGAATAAAGTCTGTTGAGGAAAAATAAGAGCCAATCCCCAAAAATGGGAGCTGGTGGACCTCACCCTCGCCCACCGGGTCAGATGACGCACTGGTTCAGGGCAAGCTGATTTTCATCTATTACAAAGTCCTACAGAGGAGCATGTGTAACAAGCTGGCAGGGCAGTGTCTGGTGTGTATGTGTGCGTGTGTGAGGGAAGGTTACACTGCCACTGCCTGTGCTGTAGCTGGTGTGTATTGTGTGGGTGGGCACTGGCTGTGCAGAACCTGTAGTTTGCGAAGAAAACTCACACTGTCACAGGCTGCCTGAGCAGGACCCTGAGTGTACATACATCTGTGAAGGAAGCTTACAGTGCCACTGTCTGTGCTGAGCCTGTACTCTACAAGAGAAACGCGCACCGGCACTGCACATGCTGCCAGGCGAGTGTGCGTGTGTGTGACGCTTACATTGCTGCTGCGTGCATTATACCTGCTCTCTACAGGACGGGCGTTTGCCCTATCACTGCCTGTGCTTTCGCTGGTGTGTGAATGTGGTTTGTTGCAGCCTGAGTGAAATAAATTTAGTGGTGGGGGTCTCAGCGCAGTTCTCACGAGTGCACCTCAAGTGATGGGGTTTAGTGGATATGTAACCTGTAGGATTAAGAAGACCTGTGTTGTTATCCTGGCTGTCCTCACTTGACCGGATTGTGGGATCCTACGCATGACTTGCTCTTATGTACTCTTCAAGAAAAGGGCAGGATGCGAGCAGGCACAGCGTTTGAAAATAAGCAAGATCAAGATTATACAAGATGCAATCTAGTTCCTCGCCGCATACTTTGAAAGCAGAAAACTGCTGTCAAATGTAACTTAATTTCCTATTCTGTGCCTCAGTTCTCAAAGAGGGCTACTCGAGAACATTAATTAATTTATTCAAGAGCTTTACGCTGCGTGTCACATCGTGAATTCATGGGTGTTCCGTATACAGGATCTGTAAGAAAGAAGGCCACTTTGTCTCGGTGTCACGGAATGTGCACTCATCGACTTGCAGGGAGTTCTCCATGCAGTTGTGTGCCTCGGCTGAAGAGTGTCCCCACTGGTGAATCCCTCATGCATTATAATAACAGGCAGATAAATTCCTCAGGTGGTAACCATGCTTAGGTTGAATTTGTAAAGTACGCTTTTGGTAAATGTCCAAAGGAAGATGCACAAAACTCTTTAAGGAGCTTCATTCTGCGACACTTTTTTAAAAGCGCTTCAAGTCATCACTTTATTCAGTTAGAAAACGAGCCATCGAGGGACCAGATGAAAGTCATTTATGGGGCTGCAGAAAACCTCACAGAACATCCCCGACAAAATGGTCAATTAAGCTGTGCAAGTAAACACATTTTAAAGGAGAATATAAGTGCACTCAGTAGCAGCCTGATGTTTAAAAGACTATATTACACAAAAGGCAACAACCCACTCGTTCCAGTAAATTAAATATCTTACTTTTTTCCTCCGAAATTCGTTTGATATAAAACATTTCAATGAATGCAGTGTTGCGATGTTGTGCTGTGGAGGTGCCGTTAACCACATTACAGTGCACTGCTCCACGCTGTCGAATGGCGCACAAAAGATTCTGTCTGCAGTGGGGGCTGTGAGCACAGATCACGGACATCCAGAGACCCGGAGCAGTGGGGGTCATGGAGGAGCAGGGGCGCTATCACAGGATCAAACAACAAGCTGCTGGGAGAGGGAATAGGAATGGGAGGATGGGCAGGAAGGACGCAACTGGCAGACTCTCTGGAACCTACAGGCAGAGAGCTCTGTGACTGAACAGAGTTCTTCACAAAAACAGGGCCACGTCGAAAAGCAAAAAAGAAAAAGTAACATTTTAAACAAAGTTGTACAAAACATCGCACAGAAGCTTCATTAAAACAGTGGCATTCAAAACAAGCTCAAGCAATCACAGAAAAACACAGGAAAGGGACAGAAGAGCGGTCTTCACTTTTCAAGCACTGCACTCTTGCTTGTGGCGGCATCCACCTTGCGGGAGCGAGCAGCGGCCATATGTTTGTAATTAACGTGGCCGCGCCGCTGCTCGCTCCCGCAGGGTGGATGCCGCCACAAGCACGAGTGCAGTGCTTGAAAAGTGAAGACCGATTGCTAAAGGCCCTCTCCTAGAGCAGCGCATGGCGCTGCCTAGGCGAGACCTAAAAAACCAGCCTCTGAAGGCTCCACCCCATCGTCATCCATCCTCCCACCCCCCACAGGATTCCCTGATGACCTAAGCTGGCAACCCAGCCTTGAATATAGTTAAGGCTCCCTGTTTTCTGTTTTTACTGGTTTTTACAGATAAACAGACAGAAACCTATTTATTTTCCTGTCTGTATTTGTTATGAAATGTGGATGAAAAATGGAAATTGGGTTGTTTTTTGAGTGATTCTAAATGCAGCCAGGCATGGCTGCCAAACGCATAGCAATGCAGATTGGCAGGCAAGGGGGTTAAAATAAGAAAGGAATTTTAGTAAAGAGGCATAAACAGTAGCAGATATGCACATAGTTGAAACTAAAATGTGTATGTTTTCATTTAAGTGCATTGATTTATCATCTATGGGTTTTCATATCATTGATACTTTTCGGGCATTCAAGCATGAGTGCACATTTATCGATTTAATAAATGTGGAAATAGTTTCAGTTTAATTTTTTTTCACAAAACCCAAAATAAATATGAATAAATGCAGATAAAATTAGCAAAAAATAAATATGGATAAATACAGACCGAAAAGTCAAAAAAATAAATCCCGTAAAACCGGGAGCCCTAATTATAATAGCATTATCACCAAGAGTTAAAGTAATTGCAACAAAAAAAAAAAAAAAGTAAAGTGCTAGCCTATGTTTAATGTCCTGCTAGTCACAGGTAATCTCTCCATGGCCGCGCAATATGGGGCTGGCGAGGAATTATCTGCCATGCTGACTGGTGATTATTGGAGAGATAACTGAGAAAGGTAAATACATATATGAATGTTATCCGTCTGTCCGTCATGGCATTTCCGTGAGCGCCCATGTGTTGAACTGCCTGAACCCTAGACAATGGAACAAGTAATCCTGGGCCTGTGTTGAAATGCTAACATAACTATGCACATGTTAAGTACATAACGTGAAGAGCAAACAGACCTAACCTCAGATTTCATGATTGACGCTGAATTTAGAAAGTTTGCTTGTGCCATGCGTTTTGTGTTGTATGCGTTGCATGTCCACCTTGAATACGCTGCTTTTGTTTGAGGTGTGTTACAAACGTGCAGCTCTTTGGGATGGCAAAGCTTGTTAAAGGAGGCTTGAGGGATAGTCCCAACTGCATATTTCAAATTGCTAACTGTTACAACGGGAGCCATTACTTGTATCTTTTCCGGAAGTTCACTAAGCAACCAACTAAGGGCCTGGTTCCAAGTGGTCTAGTGTTTCCGGACTTGATTTGACCAGGTCTGCAAAAACTGGCCTGGTAATTTCCAGTACTGAAACGTTAGATCTGATTTTACAGGGTTCAGGTTTGCATCTGGGAAAACTGTCATGGTTCTCACAAGGGGTGGGGGCTCCCGAGAGAGACAAGCTCACCCCATCGGACTTGAGCAGCACCAGGGGAAGCTGACAATGCTCCTCCGCCCTGGCCCTGCCATGTGCCATCCCCCACAGCAGAAATGCTAGGTTTGCATCCAGCTAATGCAGTGAAGAACTGGCTCAGACCAGACATGCATCCACCTGTCCCTGTCTACAACATCAGGAGCAAGTAATCAATACCCCCTGCCCCACATTCATCCAAGGGCCAGACCAGCTCTCTCCATGGCCTTGGCTGCCAGCGGTAATCCCCAACAGAATTCTGTGCATGATTGGACCTGGACAAGCTGGGCCTGCATGGTTATTCCCCATTCCGTGGAGAGTAACTCATGATTGCATGACACAGGTGGGGTGCTTTCCACACAGTAGTAGATGTGCAAAGTGGGAAATTGTAGTCAATCAACATTATGTGGAGTTAAACACAAGTGACTACTTCAGCTGCGAGCAGGAGCATTTCAACCATCTAAACACACAATCACTCTGCAGACCTACCTTCACTACAATTCACAAGCCCTCATGATTAGTGGCGTCTCTAAGGGAAGGCCAGGTATGGCTGGTGCCCCATATGAAACTGTCATGGCCGCTTCCTTGTGCCTCACCACTGGGTGAAAGCTGCACTTGGGGAAAAACAAACACTGCTCTCTCAGCCCGGAAACAGCAATGTTCTCCCTGTTTACATTTGACGTTGTGCTTACTTTTGCACGCCTTAAGAGTATTTGCTATTTTCAGGATGATGTTTCTGTATTTTTCATGCAACGTGATATTACTCCTGTATAGTGCATACTGTGAAAAGAATTGCTTCTATGCATCCGGGTGAGTTCAGGTTGTGGGCGGATATTTATAATGGGCCACAAATGAGAGCTGTGGAGTTCAGGCCAAAGGCAAGGTCAATTTTCCCGTCACTTTGCTCATCCAATCCTTGACCTCACTGCAGAGTGTACAGAACAATAATCAGATGTGGCAATTGTTATTGTGATTCAATGGAAAGGTGTGTGAAGTAGGTACACAGGTGTTGCATTATTGACTGGGTAAAAGTTAAGGAAAATCCACTGCTTAGGGTCAGTGGATGCATTGTGTTTGTGTGTGTGGGGTGTGATCAAGAGCTGTGATGAAGTGAAGAAGATACAAGGAAGTATGGGCAGTACCGCTTTGTCACTCAATAAATACTTTATTCGATTGGCTTTAGCAATCATAAAAGTACAGTAAAAACAATCATACAAATATATTAAGAGCATCGATTAGTATCATTAAATAAATGCTATGCAATTCAAACTCAAGCTTAAACCTAATACACTGCTATTAAAAATCTCGATACATACCAACAAACAGTAAAATGTTCTAAAAATTGTAGCTATAAAAGGGCAGGTCTCGCTTGTTTATAATTCAGATGTGCAAATAATGGGCGTATATACTTATGATGCAAATTGGCCCATTTAGGGCAAATTAATACGATGTGTAAAGTGTCTAGTGCAGAAGACTCATCACAGGAACATACAGGAGGGTCTTGTGGCCTATGCCATCCTGCTACAAGCTGCAGGAACATATTCAGTCGAAAATATGTTAAAAATCTTCTATGGTTCACCGGCATATCCAGTGTTAGATAAAATTCCGTTCTATCACTACATTTTACCATAGCATGATGTACGCAACAGCGTTTACGCTGTGAGTCTTGCAGTCTGAGTTCTTGTGTATACTCAAAATATACTTTTTTGACTTCCGCAATGACTGATTTGGTTATTTTCTCAGGTGAGTTAAAAACATGCAATAGGCCCAGATTAGACAGGGTAGTTTTTATATAGCTCAACCATGGTATACGTGAACTAAAATTCAGACTCAAACAGTCTCTTAATATTAGTCTATTAAAATCCAATTCTTTTTTAGTCCATCTAGAGCACCATAATAGTATCGGGCGCAGGCGTATGTAGTCAACGAAATAACCTGCCCCTATCTCTTCATGAACTATTTCTGCTGGGACATTCTGTGGGATGCGTAACAATTTCCTTAGGTATTTGTTTTCTGCCGTTTGTATTAAAGTAGGAGATGTGTAACCCCAGATTTCTGCCCCATAGGTTACAGTCGGGACACACTTAGTGTTATAGAGGTGTAATATGGACTTTATGTGACTGTGACCTAAACGCCTGGAGAAAGCATCAATACTAAAAGCCACCCTGTTAAAGGATTGAGTGTGTGATTTCAATAATGGCGCCCAGGACAGTCTATCATCCAACAGTATGCCTAGGTAACTGAACCTATCCACCTTACCTATATTGTTATCCTTTATCACATAATTTCTAGTCTTGGTGCCTATGGGTCCTAAAGTCATAGGAGGAGATTTACAAGCCCCTTGCGCCACTTTTGCGTCACTTTTCCCATGTTAAAAGTGACGCAATAGTGGCGCAAGGGGCTTGTAAATCTGCCCCCCAGTGTACGATTTGGTGAAATTAATTTTTAGTCCCAAGTTTTCCATAAATTCATAAAATTGGTTCAATAGAGATTTCAGGCCATTAGCTGTCCGGGAAATAAGAACGTTATCATCCTCGAACAACAAGGCGGGTATTGTTCTACGTCCTATCCTTGGGACGTCTTTACAATTATCCCTTAAAAGCTGATCTAATTGATTTATATATAAAATGAAAAGAAAAGGAGCTAAAATACAACCCTGATGGACCCCTCTCCCCAGTTTAAAGTGCTTAGTGCATTCTCCTGATGGGCCACAACTTACCATCGCCTTGAGCCCTGTATGTAGGTTGTGCAAAAGCGCAACTATGTCTTCATCCAACCCCATGTCCGTCAGCACAGCCCATAGCTTAGATCTTACCACTGTATCAAATGCTATGCTGAGGTCCATAAAGGCTAAGTGTATACTTTCTTTTTTAGCCACTGTATACTTGTTAACTATGAGATATAGATTCAAATTCTGTTCAATTGTGCCACGTCCCGGCCTGAATCCATACTGTATGTCTGATAGAATATTATTATCATTAGCCCAATCTGTTAGACGCTTCAACAAAGCCCTACCCAACACCTTTACTTCCGCATCTATCAAAGAGATCGGATGGTAGCACGCTGGGTCAGAGTGGTTCCCTTTTTTAAAAACAGGTATTATGATCAATTCCTTCCACGAAACTGGAATGTGATCACAGGCTGCTGCATTCAGATGTTGTGTAACCAGGGGTGCCCAAAGATCTATACATGATTTAAAAAGGTCAACAGGAACCCCATCTGGGCCCGGTGCCTTCCCTGCTGACAGTTCCATTATGCTTTCCCTCGCCTCTTCCAGTTCAAAGTGGACAATATTTTCTGTAGTAGGGCAGACAATTGATGTATATTCGCCATCTCCTGCATTTATGCGACCAAAATGCTCTTCTCATTTTTGCGCAGGTATAGTAGCACTTAAGTCTACTACTGTGCCCTCATTAAATTGCGGCTGATTTACTACCCTCCAGAAGTCTGCTCTATTCCTTGTGTTGCAGGCCTCCTTAAGCTTATCCCAAACTTCTCTCTTCCGGGCATCTAGTCTTTCCTTACGGGCTAGTGCATAAGCCTGCTGGTCGCTTTGACTGCACATGTCAGCCTCGGTGTAGATTTTAATGCTATCATCAGATCTTTATGGGCCTTTGAACAATTCTTGTGAAACCATTTAGGACCTGAACTAATAACCTTAACATCATATCTGATCAGGGCTCGCTGAGTCTCTTTGCAGATCGTGGAAAAGTAATCTAGAATGGCCAGATCATATACATCTATATTCAAACAGACCTCAAATTCGCGACTACACTTCTGGACCAGATTCCTTAAAAAGTCCTCCGGAGACAAGAGACAAGAAGACACTCAGGAACCGGTGAGACTCATCACCACTTTTAACAGTGAAAGTCAGGAGGTCAGGAAAGTAGTGGCACGCCATTGGCACCTTGTCAAAAGTGATCCCATCATCGGCAAAACAGTCAGTCCATACCCGCAAATCACGTTTCTTAAACCCAAATCTCTACGTGATATACTTGTACATAGCTACACTGATACACTAGCTAGAAGGGATGGGTGGCTACAAGAACAGAGTGAGTTTTACAAATGTGGCAGGTGCAAGGCCTGCAAGAGGAGCAGCAATATAAGAACCTACTGCACGGCCACTGGCAAACAGAGAAGCATAAACAAATTCATCACATGTGACAGTGACTTCTGTGTGTATGTCCTCATTTGTCCCTGTGGCCTTAGATATGTGGGCAGCACCATTGGCCCAGTCAAAAAACGCATTTTAGAACACTACAGGGCCATAAAGAATCTTGATCAAGCATACCCTGTTGCAAGACATTAGGCTAAAATACACCAACAAAATGCTGATCTTCTTGTTTTCTTAGCTGTTGACAGGATTGAAAGAAATGTCAGAGGTGGCAATAGAGAGCGACGTCTGTGGCAGAAAGAGTCAGAATATATCATTCTGCTGGGCAGCAAGTACCCTGGAGGTTTGAACGAGAGTAAGGAGCTTTATATACACATCGGCTGATGTGGTATTTTACTGAAGTCTGTCCGTTCCGTGTCTTCCTCTTGTCTTGTGCTTACAGCCATTCATTTCTCTGTTTCCTTCCCATTTATTTGATATGTTCTTCACTTCCGCTGAATTGACCCCCGGGTCTGTTCGGACTCTCTGGGTGGGGTTCCCTGTCTCCTTCACGGACTCCATACCCCGTACATATAGCTTGTGCATTTATTTTTTAGCTCTTTTTTCGTTTTTTCGTTATTTCTGTTGATATGTCACTACACGTTTATGCTCCCTTATGGGGAGGGTGGACACAGTCTTGCACAATTCGCTTAGAGACTCTGGGATAGGTTCTGTTCTTATCACGATCTTGACGTGGGTCAGAGGCCACTTGGCCAGTTAGCATATTATCCCATATGGCATGTGCCCATGTTTCCAAATGTGTTGACCTGTGATTTAGATTGGTGAATATAAATGTAACAGCTGTTTACTTTATATATTTAATTTTATTTTTTATTTTTTAATTCTGGCAGTCTGTTGTTCATTATGAAATGTCATGGGGCCACTTGGCCATTGACTATATGTATTTCTGATTATCTATGAACTTTTACAATTGTCACTATTAGCAGCATAGTTTCACGGAACTAGTGAACAGTTTTGAATTATTATCAGTTGTTTCTCTAAATTTGTGAACAGGTTTGAAAATGCACTATCATGTTGATACCAATGTGGTTTATGATGAACTTCCCTATAGATGTCTCTCTTTTTTATTTGCCTTCATACTCTATGACTAGTTCTTTGTAGTATTTTTTCTATGTTTAACACAACAAAAAAGATTTCTATGGTGGATGGGGCACCTTTTCAGATGTGGCCGTGACGTAGACCTCTTTAGGTTGAAACGCGTTGCCTGGAATAAATTAATTTGACAGTACATACTGAGTGCATCCTTCTTTGCACCTCACAAACTCTTGAGGCGCCACCTTCACATATATATATATATATATATATATTATATATATATATGTATATACATATATATATATGTATATATATATGTATATATGTTGTTAGAACGTTTTAATAAATGAAAAAATGTATGCAATTAACATGTACAAATAATGTGAAGGCCTAAAACGAGAAGTAACATTTTTTAAAGGAAAATGGGCAGTAGCGGCTGCGACTGGACCGGGGTGGTGAGGCGGGGCAGGGGGGGAACAGAGGGACAAAAAAAGAAATAAAAACACTTACCTCGCTACGGACGGCCGGCCGCCACCTCTCCTCCGTCCTCTTCTTCCTGTCTTCGGTCCCAGCAACAGGAGGCACCCGGGCTCCCAGGCTCCCCAGAGCCAATCACAATGCTGCAATGCAGCATTGTGATTGGTCTGAGCGCTGTGGTTTAGCTCTCAGACAGGGAATGGGAGGTTGGGCATCTTCCTCACCAGGCCGTACATTACAGCCTGGTGGGGAAGATGCAAAGTGTGCAGGACTGTTTGGCCGGCCAAGCGGTCTTGCGCACTTAGGGAGTGCAAACCACTCCTCCCCCTGCTCTGGCCAGCCCCGCCCGAGAGCCACTGACAACGACTACAATAGGAAAACTAAAATGATAATAACGATACGTTATTACCATTTTATTTTTCCTCTTGAGTAGTGGGGCGACGCTCCTCCGCCTTAGCGGCAGGGCCGCTACTGAAAATGGGAGCACTATGCTTCCATATCTCCCCATGTTAAGTTAGAAATGCTTCTGTATGCAATTCTTTTTTCATTTCACTACCTAAGGTCAACAATCTTAGTAATGTGAAGTTGTGAAGAGTTCAATGATAAAATGTGCCGAACTAAACATGACCTAATAGAAAAAGCTAGATTTCAACCTTTCCTTAGAGATATTTTCATAGAATACAATAGTGTACTAAATGTTGTAGTTACATTCATTTGTGCAATGACAAACCAACTCTGAACTGTTTTTTTCTGTATAGAGTAAGCAGTGGGAACTAAACCTCGACTTGTACAATGTTAATAATAATGTTATGTTTAACACTTATTCTCTGTAAGTCTTTTGTTCTGAAGCAACTTAGAGAGTGGAAGCCTACCTGTTCCCATGAAGACATCGAGTTTCTATTGAAGGAGAAGATGGACGATTGCAACATTTGTTTTAGTTCTAGATATCAAAATGTTATATTAGTGCATGCTCCTGGAGTAAACAGAAGTAGAGTGGAGTGAGAGATTTCCTTGGCGGTGATCCTTCAGACCTTTTCAGACTCTCTGCTGAGCTCTATGCAGAGACCCATTAATTTCCCCTTGCCTAAATCTATGTTGCTTTTGAGACTCGACTGAATATCTGAGTTTCTATTTATGGGAAGTGCTTATCGAATGACAAATTGTTTACAGCTTTATGCTTTCACCCCTCAATTTCGAACTCTTTAAGGGTTCAAAGACACTATAGGAATTTTCCTATATAGAACACGCTTTATGCTTTATGTTCTGCATTGTATTGAGAAGAATCATTCGATGATTAATTAAGAAATACTTACTAAAGATTTTAATAAAACCCTTTAAACTCACAACAAAATCTCATCATTGACTCCTAAGAATTGATTGTCTAACCGTGATGTGTATATTGAATGTCATTTGCAGCTCTTGATTCATTCTCTGCATGGAGAGAGGATGTGGTCCGTCGGCTAGACTGCCGACTTTGGTGCTGGAAACCAGGGTTCGAGCCTCGGGGTCGCGTCCACATCCTGTGATTCTGGGCAAATCACTTAATCTCCCTGTACCTGAATGTGTAATGTAAATACGGTGCTCATGTAAAGTGCTCCAATACCTTCGGGTCGAGTTTGCACTATATAAATATGCAAAAAATAAAATACAGCCGAGGTCTGGAGACCAAGGGCCCAGTAAGAGGAGGGACCCTTCCTTCAGATACGCTAATTCTGAATTTCTGATATCGTAAACCAAATATTTATTAAGTTCCTTGCTCCACCAATATAAAATCAACAGTTTATCTTCCAAACTTCCTGTTAAAGAGGTGCCAGCACACTCCTGATGTTTTTCTGGGTGCTTCATTTATTGTGCCCAATAGCACAGAAAGCCTGACACTTTTTGGCTAAGAGCAGCAGTCTTGTTTACAAGTTTGTGTGTTTTTCTTTGCTATGGTCTCTGTTTTTTTGCAATGGTGGCACAATAAAATAAGTATTCAAAAAACATCAGGTGTGTGCTGGCACCTTCTTACGAGACGTTTGGAAGAGAAACCGTTGATGCGAATTTGAGGACAGCAGACCTCATTCAACACCGATCACTCCATCTGGTCAGGTGCTCCTCTGCATCCTTCAAATCCAAGGAGGGGAGATGGATATATATATAATTGTAACACACCTGACCTGCGCACAATATTCATGTTTTCCTGGTGTAAGTAGACCATCAGTTTATTGGTGGTGCTTTGTGTGCCATCCCCCTAAAAATCACTTCTAGAGACGTCACTGCTCATGGTTTCTGGTATGCTATTTGGTATCATATCGTTTATGATGTCAAGTTGACTTATCAACACACTTTCATGCATGGGCTGTTGGATAGATCGGTAGGTTGCATTTTTTCATAGGAGTGTCATTTTGAGGGGCTTCAATAAACCCATGTGGTTCAATTCACAGTGAATGTGGTGGTGCAGTGAAATTCATAAAAGGGAAACCTGAATTCTGAAGGATCTTCTCTCCACCTGGACTTTGTTGAATTAAGGCTGGATAAAAATGAAATCCCTTAGTGGTGATTGCTAGTTGTGTCTACAATGAAAAATAAACTTACCTACGTGGATGCTATCAATACATGCATCCGTGTATATTTCTTAATCGTACTCTTGTTATGTTCGTCGGGGCTTAAATTCGTTTCACAGAAAGTAACCACTTCCTCTCACTCCCTGTTCAATGGGAGAGGGATTGGCATTGGACTCATATCTTGGCGATAAAAGAAGGACCAGTGAAATAGTAGGTGTTATGGACTGGACATTGTCAACTTTACCGAGCTCAGACAAAACTCTAGCTGCCATATATTTTCAAAGACAAGCAATTAACTTTGAAGTCAGTTAGGTATCACTATGGCTGTTAGAGTGACCATTTCCCCCCAGATCATTACAGATGATGTTTCCTCTCCTGGACTTTTGTGTGATGGTCTAATGCATTCTGGATATATCAGTCTTGTTTTACTTCCATAGAACCTATTGGATAGAAAGTTTTAATCAATATATTTGTGCTTATTTTGTGGTGTTGATAATTCAAAAATTGACAGAGGACCCCTGTTGGCCAGTGCAAATATAAAGTCAGAATCACAGCTGCTCTCAATCCTTCTACACAGTTACACATTGTTGGCGTTTTCTGTGGCGCAAATCTTTTACTTTGACAGATGCTTGTTCATGGCGTGCTTTACATCATGTTACAGTGTTCAACCGTTTTAGCTTCTTTCTTGAGTGGCCCATTCTGCAGGTGATAAAGAAGCAGACAGCCAGGGGCCAAATTATGGAAGTACCCTGGTTTGCAACTTGAATTTCCACTCATTCTTTGGGCCCTTTGGGTAATTCAATAGCACATAGTAAGTGGCAGCATTAGCTTATATGGTCCCTTATTGTAATGCGCATGGTTGTGCAATCGTTTTGCAACTGTAGGATAACAAGGGGCATTCTCTCATTTACATAGGGTCGAATCCTATCTTTCTATGAATGGTTTGACTTGTGCAGGAGTGAGAATGACAGGTAGCATGCTGTTCCACATCCTCACTGGACATCCTCCTGCTTCACAATCAGATCTACGGCCGGCAAGGATCACAAGATGGTTGTGGGCGGCTACAGTGCTTTCATTATTAAAAGCAGGGCAGGCCTTTAGCATGTGCAAGTTGGGCCCAGGCCCCTGACCTCCATAGGGGCACTGGAGCTCCCTTCAGCAGCATTCCTATGACTCAGGCCCAAATAAAACTGTGTTTAAACTCTTTTCAGGTCGAAGCCTACCAGACAGCGTCACTGTCTGGTTTACTAAAGACATCTTGGAGCTTCCCTGGGATTGCATTCTGTCCATTGCTTACTATTGCTTTGTGGTTTTTTACTCACATATTCTGGCTTTCTATTTCCTGGTTTTGTTTGTTTTAGGCTATCCAGGGTGAGTTTGTCCCTCCTAAGGAGCAAAGCCTTTTCACACTGCCTCCCCTTGTATTCTTTCACGAGTGCTCCTTTCTGTAAAAGGGCCTGCAAATCTTGTTCTTATCTTGTCACATTTGCTGTGCATTCAAAGACGGAGGTCAAATGTCAGGCTCTGTCTTCCAAGGGAGCTTGATTTTTACTTTTCTTTCTCGGACTTCAAAGTGAGAAGATTTATGTGACAATCTTGCTGGATACTGGGGGCAGGGAAGGTTTTTCTTCTAGCACACAACAACATTTAAATGAATTGTGCAAGTATTTCAGAATATATCAGACTTATGAACACACAAATTAAGCACATTTTTTGTTAATTCTGAAGTGTGTTGAAAACAACTTTTTTTAAAAGATCAAAACAAATTAGTACACTAGATGATGTCATTTCCACACATTATTGTTTGGACATTGTACAGTTCTATTAGTAAAACTGTATGTTTGTGCAAATGGGATAGTAATTTCAATTGAAAATGTGTTCTCTATAATGGCAGTGTGCTACCACATTATGCATACTCCACTCTACGCCACTCCACTCTACACCACTCCAGACATTGCACTCTGATCTGCACCACTTCACTTTACACCAGTCCAGCCCCAGGCACTCTGCGCAACTGCACTCTACTCCACTTTGTAACACTCCACTCTACACCACTGCACTGTATGCCCCTTCACTCTCCACCTCCCTACTCTATGCCAATGCACTTTACTCTACACCACTGCACTCTTCAATACTGCATTCTACACCACTTCAGTCTAGGGCACTTCAATCTACCCTACTCTGCAGAGCTCTACTCTACATCACTCCACTCTACACCCCTCTGTAACTCTTCACTCTGCGCCATTGCACTCTATGGCAATACATTCGACACCAATGCACTTTACTCCATAACACTCAGCTCTAGGCCCCTGCATTGTTAAATGGTAATGTTAAAACAACTTATAAAGCGCACACATACCAACAGGTGTCTCGGCGCTGACTGTTCCAGGGAGCAGGACAATGGCCTAGATGTTAAAAGCCTACTTATTAAAGAGCCAAGTTTTTAATTGTTTCCTAAATGACAATAGGGTAGGCATGGCTCTGATCTGAGGAGGAAGAGAGTTCCATAGCTAAGCAGTGACAACCACAAAGCTTCTGTCACCCCAATTAGTTCTATAAGCTCTTGGGATGACAAGCAGGTTAGCACCTGAAGACCGCAAGGATCTGCTGGGAGTATATATCTGCAATAAGTTCTTCCGAAATTCTGGCCCTATATTGTGGATCGCCTTATAGGCAATGCACAATGCTTTGAATTTTGTTCTGCTTCTTATGGGCAACCAATGAAGTTGTCTAACATTAGAGACAGACTTAAATTTCGGTGTGCAAGAAAGCATCCTAGCAGCTGCGTTCTGTACCAGCTGTAACTTATTTAAAACCATTTCCTGTGCATTGATCAATATACTGTTACAATAATCCACTTTGGACATAACCAAAGTGGATATTATCTTTCTCCTAGTATCAACCGGGATGAAAGGGAACAGTTTCTTCATCATTCTAAGAGTATAAAAGTATGAGGAGACCACAGCGTTAACATGACATTTAAAGACAACACCCAGATTCTTGGCTTTAGTAACTGGAATAGGGGGCGGTCCCAGTTTATCTGGCCACCAGCAAGGAGACCAGGCAGGGGATAGATTTCCAAAGACAATTACCTCAGTGTTGGAAGATTTTAATTTGAGGCAATGTCTTGACATTCAAGCGCTGATGGCCAGCATGCCATCGTGAAAGCTGACTGACACATTGTCCCTGTTCTTGTGAACGGAGAGCACTATTTGGGTGTCGTCTGCATAAGATATAAGCGCTAGGGCAAAAGATTTGATCACCCTTGCCAGGTCGGTAACATAAATGTTAAACAACGTGGGACTAATGGAAGAACCCTGTGGAACTCCACAAGGGAGTGAAAAGACAGGGGAGTCAAAGTCGCCCAAGCTGACTAGTTGAGTGCCTTTCGACAGATGTCAACAAAGATTTGGCCTTGTTTCTAATGCCTAGCGAGGAGATACGGTTGATCATAAGCCCATGATCAACCATATCAACGGCTGCTGATAAATATAGTAGCACAAGGACAGCTGCTCCTCCTCTGTCTAAAACAAACCTAATCTCATTGGTGGCTTTGATAAGTGCAGTCTCCGTATTATGGCCTTTTCTGAAACCGAACTGGGAATTGGGCATTCTACACCAATCCACTGTTCGCCACTCTAATCTTCTCTGCACCACTGCACTCTATGCTGCTTCACTCCACCACTTAACTCTATGCCATTACATTTTACACCACTGCTATCTACTCTGCACCACTCCACTCTACGTCACTGCACTGTACCCTGCACCACTCCACTCTACGCCATTTCACTCTACTCTACGCCACTTCACTCTACTCTGAAACAATCTACTCTATGCCACGACACTCTAAACCACTCTACTCTATGCCACTGCACTCTATGCCACTTTATTCTAAACCACTGCACTCTACACCACTGCTCTCTACACTAATGCACTGTACACCACTATACACCACTGCACTCTACAACACTCTACTCTGCAACTCTGCATTCTCTGCCACTGAACTCTATACCACTCTACTATGCACTACTGCACTCTATGGCAATGCACTCTTTAAGCTACACTACTCTACTCTGCATCACTGCACTATATATAACTCCACTCTACGCCACTGCATGCTATGCCACTCCACTCTGCACCACTCTCCACCACCGCACTCTCTGCCACTCTACTCTGCCACTCTACTCTACATCCCTGCACTCTAAGCCACTCCACTCTACCCTGTACCACTACTCTCTGCCACACTGCACTCTATTATGCACCAGTCTAATCTACGCCACCACATTTTAGAATGCTGCATTGTATGCCGCTGAATTTTATGGTGCTGCACTCTATGCCACTGCACTGCAATACAGTACGCCAATGTACTATACACCAGTCCACCCTACTCTAGGCCACTCCACACCACTGCACTCTACTCTGCACCACTATACTCTTAGCCACTGCACTCTGCAGCACTCCACTCTATGCCACTGCACTCTATGGCATTATATTCTACTCTGCATCACTCTACACTTCTGCACTCTGCATCACTGCACTCTACTATGTAACACTTTAATCTACAAACCAGCACTTTTTGTCAATGCACTCTATGTCCCTGCACTCCACTCCAATCTGCTCTACGCGACTCCACTCTATGCCACTATAATACACGACACTCTATGCCACTTCACTCTACAACACTCTACTCTTCGCAATTCCACTCGACTCTACTTTATGGCACTCCACTCTCCTCTATGCCACTAACTTTTCACCATGTTAAACAGCAGCCACGCTGTTATACAACATGGCAAAAAAACATTGGCAAAGCCAATAACTCTTGCATAGGCAAGAACTATTGGCTTTGCCGATGCTTGTCCTGAAGGCTGCTGGGGTCCTTTTTGTTTGTTTTTCTTTTCATGACGCTCCTTTATCTTAATCGTCACCTTCCTCCTACTCCTTCCACATTTTCAATACATGGACAGTTGAAGAGGACGCGTGGGAGGGGGATGCCAAATTTGAATTCCACAAGCTCTCTTTAAAAGGCTCAGCCAGATTGTTCCACTATTAGTTCTAAACTAATCAATCAGGATTTATATAGCGCAGCAAGTCACCTGTGGGGGTATCCAGGCGCTGACGGCATAGCTGCTAAGGGTTCAGTTGAACATCCAGGTCTTGAGTCCTTTCCTGAATTCCAAGAGAGAGGATGAGGTCCGTAGGTAAAGGGGAGGTAATTCCAAGATTTTGCTGTGAGGTAGGAGAAGGAGCATCCTCCACTGTTGCTTCGGCAGATGCAGGGGTGTGTGCGGCGGAGAGGGAGGTGGAGTGCAGGTGTCTGGAGGGATGGTGGAAGTTCAGACAGCAGTTGATGTATGCTGGTCCCTGGTTGTGAAGGGCTTTGTAGGTGTGTTGGTCAACATCTCGAATAGGCATCTCTTCTGAATGGGGAGCCAGTGGAGCTTTTTGATGTGAAGGGTGGTGTGGGTCAGCTTGGGTAGGTCAAGGATGCACCTTGAATAATGTATTGTCTGTAGTCTCTTCAGGAGGTGAGTGGTGATTCCTACTTAGAGTGCGTTGCCGTAGTCCAGTCGGCTTCTGATTAGGGCTTGAGTGATGGTCCATATGGTGTTGACGTGGAGTCATTTGAAGATCTTACGGAGCATTTGTAGATTGAGGAAGCAGGCAGAAGATACTACGCTGATCTGGTTTTTCATGGTGAGCTTGCTGTCCAGCATTATGCCAAGGTTGTGTGCGTGGTCTGTCGGGGTGGGTGCTTGTCCTAGTTCAGAAGGCCACCAGGAGTCGTTCCATGGAATGGTGTTGTTCCTGAAGATCAGTGCTTCTGTTTTGTCTGTGTTGAGTTTTGGGCTGTTGTCTTTCATCCAGTCGGCGATGCCCGTCATGCACCTGTGGAAGTTGGACTTCGTGGTGGAGGGCTCTTCTGATAGAGAGAAGATTTGCTGGGTGTCGTCTGCATAGGTTTTGATATTTATTCCGTGGGTTCTAATGATGTTGGCCAAGGAGGTCTTGTAGACGTTGAACAGTGTAGGGCAGAGGAATGAGCCTGAGGGATGCCGCAGATGATGTTCTTGGGTTTTGAGGTGAAAGGTCGTAGGCGGATTCTCTGGGTTCTTTCGGTGAGAAAGGAGGCGATCCATTTGAGGGCTTCTCCTTGGATTCCAATGTGATGAAGCCTCTTGATAAGTGTGTGGTGGGATACAGTGTTGAATTCTGCTGAGAGGTCGAGGAGGATCGGGGCTGCCATTTCTCCCCAGTCGAGGAGGGTTCTGATGTCGTCAGTGGCAGCGATCCGGGTGGTTTCGGTGCTGTGGTTGGTGCGGGATCCAGATTGGGAGGGGTCCAGAAGGCTGTTGTTAAGATTCTGTATGACCACTTAATGCAGTTACACTCAGTTCCAAGCACACTTTACATTTTGGTTTTGCATTTCAATGAAAAAATGAAATGATGACGATCTTCATAAATGCAGCGTCAGTAACCGTTTCTGATCCAGAGTAAGTAGCAATATTACTACAGTCCAGTATGTTTACTTTCAAGGACTGTTCTTCCCTCTCTAGCCTTTTCTTGTGTCTCCAGAAAGGATAAATGTGACAAATAGATCAAAAGAAATGCACTGTAGTGGGATTATACTGCTTATTTTATGGATTCAACATGTCCCGTTTACGAGTGCCTGGTAACATTTTTATTAAAACGTACATTACAATTCTAGATTTAATTCTACAGTTCAGAGTAGAGGTGGGTGAGCTATCGAAAGCTCGAGCCTGAAGCCTGGTTCTAGATCAGCTCGAGGCCCTGTTGGAACCTCGAGTTCATAACGAACCGTGCTTTTATGTGGCTTCTGCCTGCCACCCTTCCTCCACCCAAGATGTGGCGTTACGGCCAGAACTGCTCACTTTGAAACTGGGGAACCAGGTTCGAGTCTGGCATCAGCTCAACAGCCTGTGATTCTGGGAAAATCATTTAATACATTTACTATCCCCATGCCTATAAAAAAATTAAACTAATCTTGTGTAATGTAACTGGTGCTAATCTAAAGCTCTCCAGAGGACTGCAGAAAATTCACAGAGAGGTAAAAACAAAGCCTTAACATAGCAAAAGACAAATAGGTACAATTTAGTGGCTGATTTGTGCAAAGTTACATCATGGTTTCCCTGCTTAAATTGTGTGTAAAACTCCTTTTCTTCATTATCACATATGAAAGCACTTTCAAATTTATGAGTTCAAAATGCCAGTTGTACAAAAACCTATTGTGTTTGATTTAATAGACTATAATCCTGCCCTAAACGAATCTGGGCCACGTACAGCGTTTACATGACAACTGTTTTGCTCTTAGTTTACTTCTGGTTCAGTTTTAAAAACAATCACTGTTAATAAGTACTTCTCAGTGCAGTGATATAAAGGGATGCACTAGAGTTAAAGCTTTTATATATAGGTTAAAGAAATACACGTTTTGAATTTTGAAGTGATGTAATATTTTACATGATGTTTGCAGTATAATTTACGTAGCAAACATTTTCAGGGCTTGGCTCATGCACGGGCTGTAAGATCTGAGCCAGACCCATGGCTCTGCTCTACTGTGGCTCGGCTATTCCTGTTAATTTTTTAGCTCGCGTTTGCCCACCTCTAGTTCAGAGTGTGAATGAAACTCTTCTGTGTCTGATGTAGTTATCATGTCCTTCCAATGTACAAATGGGCCACCAAAAGGCTAACACACCATACTGCCCATTTCAAACTCTGATACAAAATAGACGCACAGCTGCCATTGTGCAGAAAGAAGCTAAGAATTCTCCCTAGACACTCTGCAAAACTTTTGAGGGTCATTATTTGGGATCGTCTGAGGGATCCCACTGCGAGGAAGGAGTATTTTGAAACGTAAACAATATCTGTTTCAAGCAATTGAATACTTCCAAGCATTGAGGTTTCAGTCTGTTGTACAAAAAAGAGTCTGACTCTGAGACACTGCCAATAAATAGCGAGTAGTGAGTTGAGTACATACATTATGGCACCTGCATGTTACAAGCAACAAACCTAATGAGATAGCTTAGGTGTATAGTATCATGCTGGAACCTGTAGGTCGCTGTTGCTCATGCCAGTCAGTAAAGTAGCTTGATGGCTGTGCATATCCCTAGGGCCCTTACATACTCTGCAGTGATTACTGCAGAGTACGTAAGTGCGCTGAGGGGTATGCACTGTAAGTGCATTTGGTATTTGGCACTGCTGTGCATACCCCTCGGTGCCCTTACTTACTCTGTGGTGCCCTAGTAATCACTGTGGAGTATGAAAGGGCATGGAGAGGTATGCACTAGGGGTAGGGTGCATTCCCCTCCGCGCCCTTACATACTTAGAGTATATAACCCTTATATACTCTCAATCAATCAATCAATCAATCAATCAGGGAATTGTAAATGCGCTACTCACCCGTGAGGGTCTCAAGGTGCTGGGGGGAGGGGGGTAAGCTGCTCCGATCAGCCGAAGAGCCAGGTCTTGAGTGTCTTCTTGAAGATGTTTAGAGAGGGGGCACGTCTGATGTCGATCGGCAGCTCGTTCCAGGTCTTGGCCGCGATGTAGGAGAAGGCCCTTCTGTCCGTTCTGGCTCTGCAGAAGCGCAGGGTTTCGGTGAGGGCGAGGTCGGCGGATCAGAGGTTTCTCTTGGGTACGTGGAAGGAGATTCTCTCATTGAGGTATTGGGGTCCGGTGTTATGGAGGCATTTGAAGGCGTGGGTGAGTATCTTGAAGGTTACTCTTTTCTCGACGGGGAGCCAGTGGAGGTCTCGCAGGTGTTGGGTGATGTGTTCTTGTCGAGGGATGCCGAGGATGAGTCTGGCTGCGGTGTTCTGTATGGTCTGCAGTTTGCGGAGCAGAGACTTGTTGATTCTGCTGTAGAGGGCGTTTCCGTATTCCAGTCTGCTGGTTATGAGTGCGTGGGTGACGGTTTTTCTTGACTCAGGGGGGATCCATTTGAAGGTCTTGCGAAGGATGCGGAGGGTGTTGAAGCATGTGAAGGCGACAGCATTAACCTGTCGGGTCATGGAGAGGGAGGAGTCGAGTGCGATGCCGAGGTTCCGGGCATGGTCAGTGGGGGTGGGCGGGCTGCCGAGGGTGGTGGGCCACCAGGTGGTGTCCCATGCGGTGGGGGAGGGTCCGAAGACCTCTGTCTTCTCCGAGTTGAGCTTCAGGCAGCTGCTGCTCATCCAGGATGCGACGTCCTTCATTCCTTCCTGGAAGCTGAGTCTGGTGGTGATGGGGTCCTTGGTGAGGGAGAGGATGAGCTGGGTGTTGTCGGTGTATGAGACTATGTTGAGCCCGTGCTGTCTGACGATGGCGGCGAGGGGGGCCATGTAGATTTTGAAGAGCGTAGGGCTGAGTGACTATCCTTGAGGCACTCTGCAGTTGATCTCTGTGGGTTCGGAGAGGAAGGGTGGCAGTCTGATTCTTTGGGTCCTGCCGGTGAGGAAGGAGCGGAGCCATTCGAGGGCAGTTCCCCGTATGGGGGTTCCCCGCCGTGGAGTCTGGCGGCGAATGTGCGGTCGGAGACAGTGTTGAAGGCTGCAGAGAGGTCGAGTAGGATCAAGGCAGCAGTGTGGCCTTGGTCGAGGAGGATGCGGATGTCATCTGGGGCGGCAAGTAGGGCGGTCTCTGTGCTGTTGTTGCTGCCGAATCCGGATTGGGAGGGGTCGAGGATGGAGTTCTCTTCAATGAATTTCATTAGTTGGGCGTTGAAGGTCTTCTCTGTGACTTTGGCCGTGAAGAGAAGGAGGGAGATGGGTCGGTAGTTCTTGAGGTCTGAAGGATCTGCTGAGTGCTTTTTGAGCAGGGGCTTGACTTATGCGCATTTCCAGTCATCGGGGAAGTGCCGGTTTCGAAGGTGGTGTTGATGGTGTGTCGTAGTTCCGGTGCAATGGCGGCGGCGGCTCTGTGGAAGATGTGCGGAGGGCAGGGGTCCGTGGGTGCTCGTGAGTGGATGCTAATGGATTCCACCGGTGAGGATTGGCAGGATTAATTAGTAATTCCGCGTTACAAGTGTAACTCAAAATTACTAAATTCCTCCAATCCCACCAGCGGGATTAAAAATTCCACCATCTCCTACTTAGTTCACATCTTGCCCAGAAGAAAGTACGGTCTTGTGCGTGTGTATAAAAAACTTTTGATTGTTTTTTGGTAAGCATTTAATATATTGTGACCCTAAGTGAACTTTACATAGAACATTTTTATGTGAGCAGTTGCAGCTCATAACTGCAGGGGAGAGAGAGACACACATGAGGGAGAAAGCAACATGGAGCATCGGGGACAGGGCAGAAGCAGATAAGAGAGTTGTACAAACTACAAGATTTATTTTGCTAAAGGTCATTTTATGACTGAGGATACTCCACATATAAAATGAGGGACTTGTCCTATTTTTTCATGTGAGGAGTTCTCCACCCCAATCATTGAGTCTCCACAGTTGTAAAATTACTTTTAGTAAAATGAAACTCTAAGGACATCATTACAATACCAGTCGGACAAGCGTCCAACCGGCATCGTTTTGGAAACAGACCGCCCAACAAGGAGTCAGAGGTCCCACTTCCCTAATAATGATATGACTGTCTTCACGGAAGTCAGAAGGTGTATCTTTCCTATTGTGCTGCGGGCTGCAGCACAAGCCACAATAGGAAATTTGCACTTTTTAAACATCCCTGCACCATGTGGCAGGCACCATGTGGAGGCCCATGGGGACGGAGGCCCTACAAGGGCCCCCAAAGTCCCTTTGTGTCTGCTTTACTATGGTGATCGGACCGCCATAGACAGGCAGATGGAAAGGGACATTGTAATCCCTACGGCGGTGCCTGAGCAGGCCCCGCCCCTATTGTAGGGATTACTGTCTGTCCAACAGTCCGAAGGGCTCCTTGAGCACATAAGAGAGCGTCGGATGGTCCCACCGCCTGCTGCCTTCGACCGCACGCATCATAATGCAGCGGTCGGACTGCAGCAGCAGATGTCTGGCGGACCGCCTCCGATGAGCTGTCGGATGGCCTTCCGTCGACATCGGAATAAAGCCCTTAGTTCGGGGAATACCAAAAATGTGTACATTTGCACAAAAGTGTAAGTTTACTTTCGCAAATCATGCCCTTTGTTTTTGCTCACCATACCACTTCAGATTAGACCTAGCCATGTGCAAATCAGACTTGTCTGGATCCGGTGGGAGCAGCCCAGAGCAAACGGCCGAACCAGAGCCACTCTAAACCGGAACACAAGCAATCCAAGACCATTTGTTCGACTATTTGGGCCTCTTCAATCAGGTGCAGCTTGGTATCTGTGGCACAATGAGTATGGGATCCATGTCTAGGCACCCTCTTGGCCACTCAGGTCATTATGTCAAACACATGAAAAGTGACATGAGGAATGCTTGCACAGAGTCTAATCACTGGAAATCACTTTGGGTACTATTCCAACCCACTGTTTTTTATGCCCACCATGCCACCTCAAATTAGACCCAGCCACATGTAAATCAATCTTGGTCCTGCTCCAGTGGGAACAGTCTAGCAAGAGCTGCCAAGCCAGGTCCTCTGTGAACTAGAACACAAGCAACCTCAGACCGGTTTTGGCCTATTCTTACCAGAATGTCATCAGTAGTTTGCACTAGCCGCTTCAGTGGGACATTACTAAATAGTTCCCGTGCATTTAACTTTTCCATTACCCAAAATCACAACTGAAAATACACCCATTTGTTAGCAATTGCTCAACACCTCACTTTTCGTCATGTTAATTGGATCAAAGGTCCTACCGTATAGTTCCCTCTTAATGAGACATCCATATTACATGCCATGAGTTGTATAGTCTAGAGCAAGCGGACGATGTTTGTGGCATCAGTCTGATTTCACTGCATAAGGTCATTGTTACACAGATACCCGTCCCTTTCTCGCTTGAAAAGATCGCATGAATGACTGGGCTCACCCGCGCTGCTTCGTGAACATGCAGCCAGTAACATCAAATATAAGATATGCAGTTGCTTTCAACATTTGTTTCGGGCTGTGCAACATAAAAAAACATAAATAAGTGCCCGTGGCCTTACTGCATGCCTTATCAAACCCTGGCCGCGCTGTTTCCCTCGGCTTCCCTTCAGATAAGGCCCTTGTGTGCGGCCGGCCTTCCGAAGCGAGCCCGGAGGGCCGCCTGCAACGTTTACACAGGGAAGGAAATAATCAATTCAGCGCCCTTACTCAATGAGGTCTTATCGGGTTCATTTCCGCCCTTTTACTTCATTGGCTAAAGATTGCTTGTTCACAGAGGCACTTCAAAGGGAGCAGTGTCCACAGCTCCCTGTAGCATGACCGAATAACCAATGCCAACGTGGCATCTGGCAATCGTATCTCTGTAATCTCATTTTTCGGATTTACAAACCAAGTGAACGTTTTAGGTTCTTTTTTTTTCTTTTTCAAGTCACTTAATTTGAATTGTGCCTAAGCATTTAATGTGTTCTCTGTGATAAATCGAATAACAAGGAGAGCAGAGGAGCCATCTCCTGGCCTGATGTCTTATTAGTAATTATGTGTAAAGTTTCTTCAGAATACGTCATATGATTCGACAGAATAAAAGAAATAATGACATTCAACTTGACAGCCAGGGCTTATTTGAGAGAATTGTCCATCTAGCTGAAAAGGAGGAAACCTTCAGTGTACTGCTACTGAAGTCATACAATTGAGAGACGTTTTGCTTTGCAAAAACAGAGGCCAATTCACAAAGGTAAATTTACACGAGAGTACATCTACACTTGGAAATTTAGTCTTACACTTAGTGGTTAGTTTACACTTGGAAATGGCGATTAGCCAAAAGTAGTAAAATTACTACAAAGTCTAGACTTGCATGTCTCCATCCCCTGAAACAGGGGGTGGAACCTAATTTACGAGTGCAAAGTAACTACAGCCAAAAAGAACCAACAAAGCAATAGATTTTCTCCAACTCAGAGCTGGAGTAAGTCTAGCAAATACACATGGCCAACCATTGGTACCCCAACACCCTCCCATAGAAAATAATAGAGGTAAGGACTTAGAGTAGAACCACATAAGGAATAATGTTGAAATAAATTAATTTATTTTGACTTAAAAAAATATATATAAATTTAACTTAATTGCAAAACAAAGTATATATAAACAACATATATTATTTTATGCTAAAATAGTTTAAAGAACTTTTTGAATTTAAAAACATACGCAACTTTAATTTTTTCTGAAAAATTAAATTAGTGTAAATTCTCTACATTTTTGTAATTTTTAATACAGAATAAGAAAATCTAAACTTTTTTTCTTCAGGTTTCATTTAATAAACCTTAAAAAAATTAATTTAATTTAACATATTTAAATTATTTAAATATGCAATTCAAAATTAAGTTAACAGTGTAAAGTTACTACATGCGGGTAAGAGATTTCCTTATAGCATAGGGAATTTTTTTTTTATTAAAATGTAAAATAAAAATAGTAAAACTATTTGAATTTTACATAGTAATGTACATTGCTTTTATATATTTCAAACGTAGTTCAAAATAAAAAAATGCTACAGCTCTATTAACTTTAATTATGCTGACTTGTATTGAACTTGAGTGTTGAGAAAGCCCCTCCCCTGGTTCCCTCCCATGCTCGTGCCCACCCACAGGAAGGAAGCTGATGTCAGACTCCAGTTGCTGTTGCGGGGCTAGTGTTGGAGCTCGGAGTGCTGTATCCATCGGACTCCACCGGATCCTTTTTACCAGCAGCCTACAAGTAGCTTTGGCCTTTCTTCCCTGCATTATTCCATTTTCTACTTGCCCTTTGTCTATGTCATGTTGCGGTCAGTTGTGAGTACCAGGCAAGGCCTGGACATACATCTATATCTAGGCCATTTGTCTACAGCTTGTGGCCTTTTTTCATTCTGCTCTTCCTCCACCATTCTGCTGCGCTATGCCGCTGTGCCTCTGTGTAGAGCAGCTACAGGGGGTGCTTTGGGGAGTGCCCATTCCGCCACTGTGCTCTGTCTCAGGGAGCTGAGGACTGAAGTGTGCAGCAGGGTGGCCCAGGGCTCTTCCGTTTCTCACTCTTTGCATTTGAATTCAGTGAAGATGGGGGAGGTCCGCAGCAAGTGCTGCCTTGCTTAGGGTAGCTTAGCTCAGCACAGTGCAGTATAGTCCAGCACTGCATTCCATGCATAAGGTGAACCATAAGGCAACTTAGGGTGACATAGGGCCCAGGGTCCAAGGCCTAGGACTGGTATCGGATCTCTTTGTCTTCTTCCGTGCCGGCTGCTTGAGGGTCCTTGTAGCTGTGTCACCCTCCTGTCTTTCTACCTCACTATTGGGTGCCAATTTGTCTGATCATCATTGCATAATCGGTGGATGTGACCCGACTAAAGGTCTGAGGACTAATTTAAGATAATTTCGAAGATGAAAGGTTAAGCAGCATATCAGCTTACACTCTGATCTACACACTGATCCACATTGCCCCCTTCCCTCCCTTACTTCCCTCCTATTTACCTGCCATTTCATCTCAAAGCTACTTAACTCCGGCTTAAGAGCCCTTCATGGAAGCATCACTCTGAATGTTCCAAGGTAGCCCCTAAGACATCTCAATCTGTGGATGGAGACGGCGGTCGAGGCGGTAATCCCAGGAGGAAGTGAGGGCATCCTTTACTAAAAATTCGGTTTATTTGTCTTCTAATCATTAATTGTCTACTGTAGCTCATGCAGCCACCCCTACATCTGCTGGTTCCTGTTTTAGTTCCGGCATCAATCTATATTGCCAACTATTAATGAGAAGAGTGCAGCAGGAGGTTTCTTCCAGTTTAAGCCAAGCTCACCTATCCCGGATCAGCCATGATGGGCAAGTGCCAAATTGGGTGCAATGCACCCGCCCAAAGCAATAGTGTGACTATTGATGGGTTCTTGAAGTGAGCAGTGGGAGTTATTAGTAAAGAGATTGAATTGGCAGAAAGGCTCCTTTCACTTACCGCAGATCTTCCAGAGCCTCCCGCTTCCCTTGCTCTTCCCTCTGCCTTACATTGCTCGCCACTGCCACTTCATTCTGTAGACAGAGCTGTCAGCACAAGTCTTCCATCTGGTGACACATAATGTACGCCAATCTTTTGCCTCAGCTGCAGAGCCAAACCTAACTTTATCTCCTGACATCGGTCCCCCGGTAAACAAAGAAAGCAACTTCCTTCAACAAGGACCAGGCCTATGGGGATAACAAAGAACAAAATTTCCGTGGTACGGTACCCTGCATGAATTGCGGGAATTGCAATTCCATTATTAAAGGCAATACCACACAACATCCAAATCGAAGAACCAACATAAAATTAAGAGTGACAGCCACATGCAACAGTCAGAATGTCATATGCATGCTTAAATGCCCATGCGGGATGGCCTACGTGGGTAAAACTGAGCGCAAAATCAGGGTACGTTTAAACGAACACAAGAGTAACATACGAACCAGGAATCCCAAGTCTACGGTTGCTGCACACTTTAATTCACTTCAACATAATGTTAGTCAACTCAGGTTTTTGATCCTTGAACAAGTTCCAATAAAACAAGGAAGAGACAACACACAGTTTCTTCTACAAAGAGAAACATATTGGATTAACTTTTTAGACACCGTTAACCCAAAAGGGTTAAATGAACGGATGGACCTCAGTTGCTTTTTATAACGGAACTTGATTGTGTTGACATGTGACACCTTTAATTTCTTCTTGAATCATACATACCTAGTGTATGGATTGTGAACTTGGATGTTTATTTTTTATGTTTAATTTTTTTGTTTTATTTTTATTATTGTTTACATTCATCGCAATGCACCTATTTCGTTTGAATCACTCTTAGGATTGTGAATCTGGATGTTTAATTTTCACGTTTGATTTCCATATTTCATGTTTCCTTATTCGTAATGCACCCGCAGTATTTGAATCACCTTCAAACTTTTCACCGTACGAATCTAGACTGTGCTTTAGTCGAGATGCCATGGTTTAAGTTCCTTTTATGCACATGTATCCTGATTATTCTGAATGAACTTCTGTTTTATGGTTTAGATAAAATATTGCCATTATGCTGCAATTTATGTAGAAATGTGGTATGACTGTCTAGCAGGTTGATTGTTAAACGTGGTGTTCATTTTTTACCTGGGTTAGCGTTGTAGTTTTGTATACATATCATTCGGTTGTCATATCCCGGATAAACCTTGAGCGTCTACTATGTCGATTTCGGTGGTAGTTTTGTAGTTAAACGTTAGAACTTTCACTTCCGGATACAACACCCCTTGAAATTATACCGAGTACAGGTAAGCCGCATTTTGTATGGCAATACAGTGCACAATAGTTCACTGCTTGTTTGCTCGACTTTAACGAATTCTCTATGTTTTCAGCCACATTTTCAGATATCATACATAACGAGGAATGAGCTTGTGCAGCACGCGGTCACTCAATACGCGATTTTCAGTAAGTTTGCATGATATTCCCCGCTTGTAACACGGGTGATAAAACGCCTCTCGACTACACTCGTGCATGGCTTGCGCTGTTAAAAGTCATTAGAAACTACAGATTTTATATCGCTTTCACTAAAAACGCAACACAATCCGTTACTACCTCACGTTTGTTCAACCTGATTGGTTCACCCTGTTTTGAATAATATCCTGCTTGAGATGGAAGACTGTTAATTTTTCTTCTTGCCTGCCAAGTGAACTTTTCACCAAGAACAACGCCAATAGACTTGCATGTAGCACCATTCTATTACCAAGCACTTACTTCATATTCACCCTTTCTTTCTCACTTAATATACTGCATGCAGAGGAGAAACACTCTATAACTCTCACACTTAGGGGTCGATTCCGATCCCGGCCGGAAGCGCACCTAACAGTATTCGTCCGGAAAAAATACCACCCGAATGCGTGTTTACCGACCGATTCGAACATTCGTCCGGACGAACAAGTACGATGTGTATAACAACCCAGTTTCCGAGCGAGCCGTACTTACCCAATTCAGCTCCTGTTCCCCGCCCGAGCCGGATCCGTAAACGCCGAATCGAGTCGTACGGAAGCAAATACACAGCACCTTCCGGCCGGACGAGTACGATGCGCACTCCGTACGCGCCGAACCCGTCGCTACGTCCGGGACGTTTGAGCATCCGGGCGAGCCGTACATAAGCTCAGTTTCGCGCCACAGGATGATCCACGGCTACGAGACGAACAAGCCTGCTACGAGTACGAGTCGAAGACACGAGAAACCCGAACGAGACGATCCAAGCATGAATCCCATTGCGCAGGTCCTACCTATACTCTACATCTATTACCGGGACCGGCACGGACGCGTACGGCGCAGACGGTAAGTCAAACACCAACAATACAAACAAACGACACGTACCCGAAATATGTCACACACACATAGGGATGCACAAATGACGTACACTAGCAACATCAGAACCATAGGGGTGGGATGGCCATCACCAATGCCATACACACCCATAGGGGGCTGGATGCCTGCCACTACTACCACCCCACTCAGGGGGGGCTGGATGCCTACCACTACCACCACCCCTACTCAGGGGGGCCTGGATGCCTACCACCACCCCTACTCAGGGGGGCCTGGATGCCTGTCACTACTACCATCCCCACTCATGGGGGGATGGATGCCTACCACTACCACCACCCCTACTCAGGGGGGCCTGGATGCCTGTCACTACTACCATCCCCACCCTTAGGGGGATGGATGCCTGCCACTACCACCACCCCTACTCAGGGGGGGCTGGATGCCTGCCACTACCACCACCCCACTCAGGGGGGGCTTGATGCCTGTCACTACTACCATCCCCACCCTTAGGGGGATGGATGCCTACCACTACCACCACCCCTAATCAGGGGGGCCTGGATGCCTACCACTACCACCACCCCTACTCAGGGGGGGCTGGATGCCTGCCACTACCACCACCCCACTCAGGGGGGGCTCGATGCCTGTCACTACTACCATCCCCACCCTTAGGGGGATGGATGCCTACCACTACCACCACCCCTAATCAGGGCGGCCTGGATGCCTGTCACTACTACCATCCCCACCCTCAGGGGGCTGGATGCCTACCACTACCACCACCCCTACTCAGGGGGGCCTGGATGCCTACTACTACCACCACCCCTACTCAAGGGGGGCTGGATGCCTGCCACCACCACCACCCCTACTCAGGGGGGCCTGGATGCGTGTCACTACTACCATCCCCACCCTTAGGGGATGGATGCCTACCACTACCACCACCCCTACTCAGGGGGCCTGGATGCCTACCACTACCACCACCCCTACTCAGGGGGCCTGGATGCCTGTCACTACTACCATCCCCACTCATGGGGGATGGATGCCTGTCACTACTACCATCCCCACTCATGGGGGGATGGATGCCTACCACTACCACCACCCCTACTCAGGGGGCCTGGATGCCTGTCACTACTACCATCCCCGCCCTTAGGGGGATGGGTGCCTACCACCACCCCTACTCAGGGGGGCCTGGATGCCTACCACTACCACCACCCCTACTCAGGGGGCCTGGATGCCTGTCACTACTACCATCCCCACTCATGGGGGATGGATGCCTACCACTACCACCACCCCTACTCAGGGGGCCTGGATGCCTGTCACCACTACCATCCCCACCCTTAGGGGGATGGATGTCTGCCACTACCACCACCCCTACTCAGGGGGCCTGGATGCCTACCACTACCACCACCCCTACTCAGGAGGGCCTGGATGCCTGTCACTACTACCATCCCCACCCTCAGGGGCTGGATGCCTACCACTACCACCACCCCTACTCAGGGGGGCTGGATGCCTGCCACTACCACCACCCCACTCAGGGGGCTCGATGCCTGTCACTCCTACCATCCCCACCCTTAGGGGGATGGATGCCTACCACTACCACCACCCCTACTCAGGGGAGCCTGGATGCCTACCACTACCACTACCCCTACTCAGGGGGGGCTGGATGCCTGCCACTATCACCACCCCACTCAGGGGGGGCTCGATGCCTGTCACTACTACCATCCCCACCCTTAGGGGGATGGATGCCTACCACTACCACCACCCCTACTCAGGGGGCCTGGATGCCTACTACTACCACCACCCCTACTCAGGGGGGCTGGATGCCTACCACCACCACCACCCCTACTCAGGGGGCCTGGATGCCTGTCACTACTACCATCCCCACCCTTAGGGGGATGGATGCCTGCCACTACCACCACCCCTACTCAGGGGGGCCTGGATGCCTGCCACTACCACCACCCCTACTCAGGGGTGCCTGGATGCCTGTCACTACTATCATCTCCACCCTCAGGGGGCTGGATGCCTACCACTACCACCACCCCTACTCAGGGGGGCCTGGATGCCTGTCACTACTACCATCCCCACCCTCAGGGGGCTGGATGCCTACCACTACCACCACCCCTACTCAGGGGGGCCTGGATGCCTACCACCAACACCATCCCTTCTCATCTGGGGCTGGATGCCTACCACTACCACCACCCCTACTCAGGGGGGGCTCGATGCCTGTCACTACTACCATCCCCACTAATCAGGGGATGGATGCCTAACACTACCACCACCCCTACTCATGGGGGGCTGGATGCCTACCACTACCACCACCCCTACTCAGGGGGGCCTGGATGCCTACCACCACCACCACCACCCCTACTCAGGGGGGCCTGGATGCCTACCACTACCACCACCCCTATTCAGGGGGCCTGGATGCCTGTCACTACTACCATCCCCACTAATAGGGGGATGGATGCCTACCACTACCACCACCCCTACTCAGGGGGGGCTGGATGCCTACCACTACCACCACCCCTACTCAGGGGGGCCTGGATGCCTACTACTACCACCACCCCAACTCAAGGGGGGCTGGATGCCTGTCACTACTACCAACCCCACTCATAGGGGGATGGATGCCTACCACTACCACAACCCCTACTCAGGGGGGCCTGGATACCTACCACCACCACCACCCCTACTCAGGGGTGGGGCTGGATGCCTGTCACTACTACCAACCCCACTAATAGGGGGATGGATGCCTACCACTACCACCACCCCTACTCAGGGGGGCCTGGATGCCTACCACAACCACCATCCCCACTCATAGGGGGATGAATGCCTACCACCCACACCACCCCTAAACATAGGACGGGAAATGCATGACACAACCAGCATACTCCAACATAAGGAATGTCTGAAAATACATCCCACCAACACCAGGACAAGCGTGTGTAGTCTGTGTCAAATGCCCACAACACTGAACATGTCATTGAGCATACAATGTGACCCCCTATCACATGTGTCACACATAAATGTGTGTGGGCTCCACAATGCAAGCAGACCATGACCACTGTGGCAATGGGGCATAACCCCCCATCATCACAGTGACCAAAAGGTAAGTGTGGGGTCCATAGCTGAAGCACAGTTTGAACATTGTGGCAATGGGGTCTAAACCCCCATCATCACAGTGACCAAAAGGTAAGTGTAGGGTCCATAGCTGAAGCACATTTTGAACACTGTGGGAATGGGGTCTAAACCCCCATCATCACAGTGACCAAAAGGTAAGTGTGGGGTCCATAGCTGAAGCACATTTTGAACACTGTGGCAATGGGGTCTAAACCCCCATCATCACAGTGACCAAAAGGTAAGTGTTGTCATGGAAAAAGCTGCAACTGCCAAACAGCATGGATGATCCCTGGTCACAGAACAACAAATACATCAGTGGCAAAGTAGTGCTTGTGTCCCATAGCAACATACATTGGGTGAGGCAAACAGTGCAGTGCCAATAAGATATACCTTTGGCCATGTGCAGACAAACATCACCCATGGGGGCTGACATTGGCAACATTCCTCAATAACACAATGACAGAAGTGACCATCATAATGCAGCCCCACATATCTGCACCAATGGACACACAAATGTAGATATCCTTTGGAGACTGTAGATGTCAGGTGAACAAATACCATACCATGGCAGCAAAGGGACATACAAACCATGATCATTGTGCTGACTGATGACCTAGGAGTCCCAGGGACAGCAGGGGAAGCCAACAAACAACATACAGCCAATGGCACACTAAAGATATGCCAATGCAGTGGTGCAGATGCACAAACACAAACAGGCAGCCTCACACTGCAGATCAAACACAACAGGTGATGGGGGTGTGCCAGTGTCCCCAGGCAACCACACAACACATGAGGAGGCCTGAATCACAATTACACAGATGTGTATACAGTGCCACACAAAAGTAACTCATGGATCGGATTCCCCTATGTGGGCAAACAGGCATTGTTAGATGAGAGGGAGCCCAAATTACACATGTCACACAAGCTTGTCGGAACAGCAAATAACACAGCAAGAGACAGACCCACCACAGCACTACCCCCAGGGACCCCACAACGTGTTGACCGTGGCCTGCATGATAATCCCACTGTGATGACAAAGCTAGATGTCGTTCACACTGTGAACCACAGTCATGTGTCCTGAGCAACAAACTACCATCACACCTACACAAGCACAAATCAATCAGCACGGCCTGTCAGCCAAGGCCAACATGGAGGTAGGGGTCTAGCCGTGCAACAACTCTCATTTGCACACACTCAACACCACACACCTTGATCTCCACCAATGTGCAGCAGTGAAGCTCACATGGACTGGTGACATTGCACATGCACCCATGACAATCCCAGGGGTGGTTGTGGGAACTAAGGTGCAGAAACCCATCACACCTGGCCAGTCAACAAGACTCGTGAATGTCTGACACACTGCACAGTACGCTGTACATGGGCATGACATGAAATCCACCACAATCAATGTGATCCCGGACACAGTCACACACCAATGAAGAAGTCAAGGTCACCCACAAAGAACACACATAGACAACTTCCAACATTGCAGCTCTGACCCAGAGGAGTGGCAGCAGTCACACACACAACGTGTCACAATCACTGAAAGCTAACACAAACTGTAAATTACATGACTTGTGTAACCAACAAGTGCCAAGGGGAATCCTGACTGTGTCTCATCTGCGTTTGCCCACAAACTCAGCCCTGACAGCAAACACACCTATGGATGACACCCTGATGACCAGTAATGTGCCATGCACCCACATCCCAGAGAACCCAGTGCGAAGATTTGGGTGGTACATAGGTCAACTCAGCAAGCATCACAAACAGGAACATCACTAGGGATCCCAGCCTGTGTTGCAAAACGGAAGTGAACACACACAGACATGCTCACACAACACACACCTTGGGCTCAGGCAATGTCACGGAATTACACACTGCCATGAGGGCACTCCACTCCTGTGTAAGGAAAGCTGTGCCATACGTTGTCTCTGCAGGGCTCTATCATATCAGCAGTACACTTGGTCACTCAGTCAACAATTAGCACAAAATGAAGGCTCTCGTCACATCAGCCTGGTCATGGGAGTGTCACCGACACCATCTGCACAGATCCAACACACATGTATAGCAAGTTGCACTGATCACACAGATGAGTCCTTCCCCATTGATGCCCAAACTTGCATGTCCAGTGGAGATGGTCACACGGTCAGGGAAATAGACAAATTGAACAATGGCAAGCACAACAGATGTGCAGGGGTGTAAGCCACAGATGTGTTATTGCAAATAAAAGTAGGAAATCCCATTGCCAAATATTGAAAACATGACACCCTCATATTGCTGCAAAGGATGACATGGATACACACCAGGATAGGACACATTCCCCCTGGACCACATGGGGTCCTGCACAGTAACACTTCATTTCCCTGATATCAAAAATCACCATCAGTGCAGCAAGGGCACGGTTAGCAACATCAACATCATGGACATCAGAAGCAAAACCACTAGAGAACAGAAAGTAGCTTTATTCAGCATTTGTGTGTGAAGAAGTGAAAGTCCAGAAATATAACAAAGGCCAATGGCCAGTCCATAACAAGAGTCCAAACAGGGTGACAGTGCCAGATGTCACCCTTTGCATGCCTGCACAGCTACACATCAGGGACATTCCCCTCGGAGGGGCATACGGGGGGCAGGCCAGGCACCGCAGGGACAGGATCAGGGCTCACCAGAAGGAGGCAAGGAAGGGGTGCTGGAGAGTCACTGACAACTGCAGTGGAGGTGTCTGAAATGGTGTGTGCCGGCACAACTGGGGGCCTTGAGTCAGATGGTGTGGGTGCCGGCACAACTGCAGTGGGCCATGCAGATGGAGTGGACAGGTTCCCCACTGCAGTGCCCAAGTCAGACAGGGTGGTAGTGGACTCCACTGCAGTGCCTATCTCCAGGGGAGTAGAATGGGGTTCAGGTAAGGTGGGCAGGACAGAGGGGGAGGACACGCTCTCCACACCAGAGGCACAAACAAGCGCAGCGGGGGGTGTGGTGCTGGAAGAGCAAGTGGTAGGGGGAGAAGGCCGGATCATTTTGGGGATTGTGTATCTGTGGGTGGGGGAACCTGGGGCAGGGTGTGGTGGGGGAACCTGTGGAGTGGGGGCCTGAGGGATGGAGGAAGGAGACTTGGTGGTTGAGCTGCAGGGTGGCGGCGGGGTCTTGCTCTTCCGGGTCTGGGGGGACTTGTGGATGGGGGCCTCAGTCTGTCTGCGCCTGGGGGAGGGTGTCCGGGGGTGAGGGGCACTCCCTCTGTGTGGGTGGACTTCCTCTTCCCCCTGTATGCTGGATCAGCTGGATTGGAGGGGAAGAGGCCGAGGTCACAGAGGAAAAACTGCTGTGTAGGTGGGGTTGCAGGTGAGGCAAGGGAAGGGGCCTTGGAGGGAGAGGTATCGGAGGACTGCGGAGTGACTGTGGATGCCTGTGTGTGTGTATGTACCCCATCCCCTGTGGGTGTGGTATCAGTCCCCTGAGGATGCCTGCGTGCACGTCTTGTTTTTGTAGTGGGTGTGTCTGTGCTGCTCGTGTCTGTGTGTTTGGGTGAATGTGCAGGTGTGCATGTGCTTGGGACAGGTAGGGTGCCAGGAAGTGTGGATGGGGCAGAGGTAGGAGGGGTGAGGGACTGTTGGAGGAGGGACACTGCTGCCGTCAGGGAGGAGTCCATGGACCTATTGCTCCTCTGTAGGGCAGACATGCCCGATGAGATGCCCTCCATAAACGACACCAGCTGAGTCAACAGAGTGGTGTGGGCATGGAGAACACTCAGCATTGCTGTCTGCCCTACATGGAGCTGGCGAAGTAGGTACACAGACTCCTCACTCAGGGCAGCAGGGGACACAGGGGCAGGGGCTGCGGTGCCTGGCACGAAGGAGACACGCTCCCGAACACGGGAGCCTCCACGGACCTCTGGAATGGGAGCCGATGGGAGGGCGGTGGTGGTGGTGGTGGTGGTGGTGGGGACAGCAATAGTAGCTGGGGTGTGGTGGCTGCTGACACCCGCCTCCACAAGGGAGTCATCCTCCGAGCTGCTGTGGTCCTCAGCTGAGGTGGATGGTGCTGAGGACTCCTCGGTGTGGCTGGGTCCCTCCGACCACTCATCGTCTGCTGACCCAGTCTGGCTCAGCGGCTCCTCCTGGTCCGTGGAGCTGTCCCCTCCTGTGGCCGTGGATGTATCTGCAAACAATTAGGGAAACAGACAGACATCAGTCACCTGCACTGACCGCACAAAACCACAGTAAGTACAGCACATTACAGAGCAAGCCCTGGCATCCTTAGTTGAACATTGCCAAAAGTGCCCAAACAGAGTAGGAGAAGCCAATTGTCAGTCTGATGGTCAACCATGGCACTCACATCCCTCCTGGCCTTGCACCCATCGGTCTGGTGTCTGTCGGATGGCAATACACCAGTGTGGACACATGCACCACCTACACAGTAGTTGGACAGTGCAGAGAACACGGTGAAGTATGTGACCATGCACACATCACAACTCTTGCCACTGAGTCAGTACAGGTGTCCGGATAAAGGGATGGCCAGAGTCTATTTTGAAATGCATGTGATGCATACCAGCACCAGACACCATGATGCACCCATGTCCTGATAGTCAATGCCACAACGGGGTGCATGTAGCACATGTCACTCCCCTGCAGGATCACTCTTAGGAAGTTTAACGCCATGGCACAGGCATGCCTGCAAAGTCATACATCACTGTCTCCAGTCACATGGGCAGGGCAGCCAGACAACAACAGTCTGCACTGTGTCACAATCCTAGGTCATGGGGAATGCAAGTCCAGTAGCTGACAAGTGCACATGTCCATCCCCCACAAACCACATCATCTGAACTCTCATTTGTCCACGTCATACCAATTGGACATATGGGAGACATGAAACACAACCCTCGGAACATGAGCACCTCACAATCTGCTGTGAATGGGAAACAGCTGCCTGAACTTCACAGTCGCATACCCCAGTATGCACGGTCAAGTGATCAAACACATATATGTCACACAAGTATCGTCTCCTATGGTCACATCTCCGGTGGCATGCTGAGCCCTAACCGATAAACACCCCAGTAGTCCTGACAACAAAGCCACAGCACAATGACACAGAGGCAGACACCTGAGGGAACATTTCACTGAGCACAACGTGTCAGCTGATACACGGGAGTGGGAGTACAGAGTGTATTGTATGGCCTGGAGTAGGCATGACTGTCCTGCTCCACGTGAAAGAGGGATGAGCCCTGGACAGTAGGCAGGTGGCTAATCATGTGTGACACACTTGATATACATACTCCTGAGGCCCAAACATTGTTCACAACCGCAGCATGGGTGTGTGCCAAATACCCCAGGCACATGTGGTGAATCAGATCAGCAATTGGACCACATATCAAAGTAACACGCAGATTACATGTCAGAACCCAGGCATTGTGTAAGCAATGGACCCACCCATGAAGCCCACCACAGAGTTACGGGTACAAATGCTGTCCCCCACCTTGAGCTAAGCAATATGCAAGGACACAGTACCCAAGTGACACAATTTCCTGACTGTAAGGGCCACACCTGGGTATCAGATGAGGAGTGGGCAGTGCACAATTGAGGGACATGGGTCCTGGAGCACATAACTGATGTACTGTTGAAGTTTAACCAGGCCAGAGGAGGGCACATAGCATGTCAGACAAAGCTCACAGTGCAGTCATGGACTCACCCCCTCCTTGCTGCTGTCTGCCCTTCAGCTGCCCATCCAGATCAGGGAAGACCACCGCCAGGATCCTGAGCATGTGGGGGGTCAGGGTCCGGTGTCCGCCCCTCCTGCGAGGAGGCGACAGTTTCAGCTCGACCCTTGCGATCCTCCGGGTCCAGCCCCGAAGGTCCTGCCACCTCTTCTGGCAGTTGTGATTGAGTTGCGGATCCGGCGCTTGTAGACCCCCACAGACCTTACTGCCCGGGCGATGTCCAGCCATATTTCCTGCTTCTGGTGGGCATCAACCTGTGAGGATGACAAAGTGTAAAGGCCATTACTACACATGCAACAAATCCGTGCATCACACATTTGGATATACATGTCTCAATCACAGGGGCACATGTTGTACATGGGCAGTGCAAGGATGGCTATGGACAGTTTGCCAGCAGTTACTACATGGTATCATTGCCTGGGAAGTCAAACCTTGTTTAAATGCACTGTTACTGCACTATACCTGTTCAGTGCATGTAACTACACACTATGGGGGGTGAGAACTACTCAGTGAGCCTGCTAGCCAGTGGCGTGCAGACTGTAAGTCTGGCTAGTCAGACAACATGCACATTTGTAAGGCAGTGGACAGCACACTCACCTGCTCCCCTGGTTTCCCATACAGCTTGCTGTACTGTGGAAGGAGGCTGTCCAGCAGGGCCTGGATCTCCTCAAGGCTGAAGGCTGGGGTTCTCTCCACAGTACGTGCCATTGCAGGATCCAGAGGATGCAGAGACAGCAGCAGTGGTGGTGGCAGATGTCGTCCTGGAGCATGTAGTGCAGGCAAGTGAGCTCTCAGGGGAACAGCCAGCATTATATGTGTGCTGCTGAGGCAGATACCGTTCCATGTGTCCAAAGTGATAGGTCCAAGTCGTTTGCATGTTCTGAATCAGGCCAATCCATGGAATTGCACCACTTACACACGCCCACAGCATCCTTCAAAAGTTCAACTTCATGACACCCATGCATTTGCAACATTGTTGTGGGTGGCCAACTGAATTCACAGCATCAGACTCGTTAAACTTTCGAAAACGCGTCCGTTGCCATGCCAGGACATAGCCAATGCATGCGCACCGATCGGTCCATTGCTGTACAACGCGTATTTCGGAATACAACGCATACCCGCTCACAACAGATGCAATGGGCCGGCCGGGCACACCGATCGGTCCATTGCTGTACAACGCGTATTACGGGATACAACGTGTACCCGCTCACAACAGATGCAATGGGCCGGCCGGGCACACCGATCGGTCCATTGCTGTACAACGCGTACCCGCACACAACAGATTCAATGGCCAGTGCGTGCACACCGATCGGTCCATTGCTGTACAACGCGTATTCCGGGTACAACGCGTACCCGCGTATTCCTGGTACAATGCGTACCCGCACACAACAGATTCAATGGCCAGTGCGTGCACACCGATCGGTCCATTGCTGTACAACGCGTATTCCGGGTACAACGCGTACCCGCACACAACAGATGCAATGGGCCGGCCGGGCACACCGATCGGTCCATTGCTGTACAACGCTGCATCCGCTCACAACAGATGCAATGGGCCGGCCGGGCACACCGATCGGTCCATTGCTGTACAACGCGTACCCGCACACAACAGATTCAATGGCCAGTGCGTGCACACCGATCGGTCCATTGCTGTACAATGCGTATTCCGGGTACAACGTGTACCCGCACACAACAGATTCAATGGCCAGTGCGTGCACACCGATCGGTCCATTGCTGTACAACACGTATTCCGGGTACAACGCGTACCCGCACACAACAGATGCAATGGGCCGGCCGGGCACACCGATCGGTCCATTGCTGTACAACGCGTACCCGCTCACAACAGATGCAATGGGCCGGCCGGGCACACCGATCGGTCCATTGCTGTACAACGCGTACCCGAACACAACAGATTCAATGGCCAGTGCGTGCACACCGATCGGTCCATTACTGCACAACGCGTATTCCGGGTACAACGCGTACCCGCACACAACAGATTCAGTGGCCAGTGCGTGCACACCGATCGGTCCATTGCTGTACAACGCGTATTCCGGGTACAACGCGTACCCGCACACAACAGATGCAATGGCCCGGCCGGGCACACCGATCGGTCCATTGCTGTACAACGAGTACCCGCTCACAACAGATGCAATGGGCCGGCCGGGCACACCGATCGGTCCATTGCTGTACAACGCGTACCTGTACAGGTCAGTCGCATATGTCACCATGCTTGTCACTGGTGAACGTATGCCAGCCACATATACCTGCCAGAGACCATGGGGCACACCTACAACACCACACCCAGTCCACACTGTTTCCTAAGGCATGTAAGGCTGCATTACCTTTTCTGTGTATGGGGGTTAACATGTGGTTTCTGTGGTGGCACTTGTGGGCAGCCACACCCAGGCTGTGCATGTGTTAATGGGGACAGGGTCCTTTGTGTGTTGTGCACATGACCACTGTGATGTGCAACAGTTCATTTCGGAGCATGTGGCATGGTCACATTTCCAGGTTGTGTATGTGTGTGACATGTCACATACCCCCTGGGTCCCATGGGGGAAGGCATGTACGTCACAGGGTGACCCATTGCCACAATAGTGATGTCCCTTCACAGTCTGTGTGCATGTTGTGTTTCCGATGTCTCTGATTCCATGTGCACGATGGGAGACAGTCTCCACATCAACGTTGTTTGTGCATGGACTTTGATGTTGTGCGTCACTGGCATCCATGTCTGTCCTGCGTAGGCGACAGGGGCCACTACCTGTGGGAGTCATGTTTGTTTTTCTGACGTGTACATGATACGTCATGTAATGCCAGTGTCCATGTGGCAAGACAGGGTCACTGGGAATCTACCTGTCAATGAGCTGTGATGCCTGTGGCGCATCTGTCCAGACATGTCACTGTGGTGTGTGTGTGGAACGTGACAGTAGTAAATGGGTACTGTGACACAGCCTAATGGTTTCCCATAGCACAACCTGGAACCTGTTGTTCACACATGTTGTACTGAGTAGTCAGATGATGGCCATGTAGGTGCGAGTTATGTGCGAACAGAACGGCACACACATCAAGTACTTGTGTCTCGTAATGATGTATCATGTGAAATTGAGTATGGTGAATGGCACATATGTGGGGTGACTGACAATCTTTCTTTCCTCAACCTATGCACTGCAGGGCTCCAGCTGTCCATAGACCATTCCCTGACCTGGCAACGCTGGTGGAACGTGACAGAATCCGACGGTACCGCTTCACCAGGCAGCTGATTGAGGATTTGGCAGTGCGCTTGGCACCACATTTGCAACCTGGCCGGCCGTACCCTACGGCGCTGACCCCCAAGGTGAAGGTAATGGCAGCCCTACACTTCTTTGCCACCGGTACCTTTCAACACACTGTGGCGACTGCCGGTGGGATGTCACAGACTATGTTCAGCCGTGTGCTACGCGATGTTTTGGAGGCAATGTTGAGATGCCTGAACCAGTACATCTATTTCTCTACACGTCAACAACTCACTGACGTCAAGAGTGACTTCTATGCCCTGGGGAGGATGCCACATGTCATTGGCTCCATTGATGGGACACATGTGGCTTTGGTCCCACCACAGGCACATGAGCAGGCATACCGGAACAGGAAACATTACCATTCGATCAATGCTCTGGTGGTATGTCTTGCAGATATGACCATCACACATGTGTGTGCCCGTTTCCCTGGTTCAGCACACGATGCCTACGTGATGAGGAGTAGTCGCATCCCGAGGATGATGGCACAGATGCAGAACCAGCGTTCCTGGCTTGTCGGTGTGTACTGACTTTGTACCATTGTGTGTGTTCTGCTCTGTAGTATACCGCCCACTTTTCCAACTCAGCTAATGTGCACTTGTCTGTCCGTAGGTGACTCCGAATACCCCAACATGCCGTGGTTGCTGACACCCCTCAGGAACCCTGTGACACCAGCCCAGATGCGCTACAATGAGGCACATGGTCGGACCAGGAGAGTGATTGAGCGGACCTTTGGTCTCCTGAAGAGCCGCTTCCGCTGCCTGGACAAGACAGGAGGGGCCCTCCCATATGCCCCAGCAAAGGTGTGCAAGATTGTCATCGTCTGCTGCATGCTACACAACCTGGCAGTGCGGAAGGAGTTGCCTCTCATCCTGGATGACGATGACCAACGTCCGCCACCTGTGGAGGATCCTGGCCTGGACCACGATGCCAGTGATGATGATGATGATGATGGTGATGTCCGCACACAGCTCATCACCAACTTCTTCAGCTGAATGTGAGTATCCAGGGAGATGTAATGTGAATGATGTGAGTTTGCATGATATGTGTGGGTGGTGCTCTGGTGATGTTTGAGTGTGGCCATGTGCTACTTGACTGGATGCGTGCAGCAATGTGTCCTTACAGGTAGTATGTACTCCCCAACAGTTTTGACATGCTAACTTGGTTTTATGTACTTGTCTTGTGACATGTATTGGGCATGAGTATTGCAGTTCTGTCCTGTTCTTCAGTGGTTTTAACTGTGTGTCATGTCTGTCCTTCAGAGGGTGCTTACTGAGTACTTTGGTCAACTTGGATCCCCCGACACCATGATTCAGCTTTCAGGGTGGCAGCAGTAGTTTCCCTACAGGTGATGTGCCACACACCCTGGACTTCATATCTTCTGCACTTGTTGACTGTGTGGCCACTGCCACGTGGGTAAACCTTGCATTTGTAGTTGAAACAACATGTTGCAAATGTGTAATAAACCTGTGCTTCACTTTGGGATGTGCGTTGTCTGTGGTCACACATCTGATTGACATTTGCTTACTGCACCTGTGGGCTAGTTGACACAGACTCTGAATAGGTGTGGTGTCTGTGCATTCCACAGTATTTCCTGGCAACATCACTGTAGGCGATAAGTCCGATGGCCCTGGTGTCTCTGTGTTGTGTAGCCCTAGTGGTGTGTCTCCCTCATATGTGTCACGTCACCATGACTCACATGACGGTGTTGTACTTGCTGTAGCAGTTAGCATACACAGTGTAATTTAGCAGATCATCATCACCATAACAGTATCCACATTTGAATAACAACAGAGGCAAGTATGGTGTACTAGTGATTTTATTTACAGAAATGTGTGTGTGTATAGTGCACAGGATGGTGGGTGCTGTACATTGGGATTGTGATCCAAAGTTCCCAGATGAGTTGGAAGTCTTGGTAGCAGAAATGTCCTGAGTGTAGTCCACAGTCATATGATACATTAGTCCAACTTGAACTCCCCATGTCATGTGGGAGAGTTGTGTTGCATTCGACAGGGTGAAAAGTTTGCACACAAAGGAGATTTTCCGGAACAGGTGTTGGCTTCCTGGGGGATGTACGTGGCCATCAACCTCTCAGTTTTCCTTCCTCGGACGACCCCTCTTCTTTGGGGGGGACCCTCACGTGCAGGCTGCGGCGGTACAGGGGAGTCTCCGCCAGAGTCCTCCTCTCTCCCTGTGGCAGTGTCAGTTGTTGCAGCACCAGATGTTGTGGGCACACAGGGAGGTGTGGCCATGTTGGTGCTAATCTGGCGGAGGCATGTCAATATGTCCCTATGCACCGCTGTGAGTTCTTGCAATGTGTCCCACTTGGACTCCATGCGAGACATGTGTGTCTCCACACGGGACATGTGGGAGTCCAAGCGGGCATGATGGGCAGCCTGCTGCTGTTGTATGTCCTTGAGGATCCCCACTACCTGTCTGACCTCTCCGGTGCTATCCTGGTACGCATCAGCGATGCGTGCCAGTTGTGGGTCATCATGCAGTCCAGACCCCTCTGCAAGCAGCGACCTATGTCTACCACCCCTCCCACCACCCCTGGTGACACGTGCAGGACCTGCGGTGGCACGCACAGGTGACCCAAGGCCCCCTTGGGGGTTGTTAGTGGTGTTGTTGTCCGTTGCTCCACGGTGGGCCTGGGGCCCTGTGCTGTTATCATCGGTGGTCTTTGGTCTGTCCGTGTCGGCGGGGGTGGTCTGTGTGTTGGCAGTTGTTGGAGGGGTGGGTGCAGGGGGTGCAGATGTTGGTCCTGCTGGTGCTGCTTGATGACTCACACCGGAGGTGCCAGGTAGGTCTTCACCATCCGAGGAGGGCAGAGGCTGTTCCACACCAGTGAGCTCAGTGTCCCCCAGAGCCTGGGACAGGGACTCCTCCTCGCCTGCTGCTGTGTTCCCATCATCATCACCTGTATTTGGATGAGAGACACATTGTATGTTATGTTTCTACAGGCATCAATGGTTCACACACCTGACAGTTGTGACTGTACCTCTGGATGCGGGCATGTACATTGCATAGTCCTAAGTTGTCACAGTAAGAGGTTGATATTGGTGTAGCACATTGCCCTGCATACCTGGGGCATTTCAATGTGAATGTTGAGGTGTGTGCATGGCCAGCATTGGTTGTATTTGGGGGACATCCGGCCATCCTTCTCCACCTAGCCCAGTTATCCCACCATGAAGCATGCCACCCTTGCAGTGGGTTCAGGTTGACTCTCAGGATGTCATTCAGTGGTGTTCTGCTGTATGTTGGTGCACAGTTCCCAGCAGGGCCTTGTGCTCCCCACAGCAGTACCCAGTGTCAGCCATCTTGTCAGTCCTTATCCACTCCCTGTGATGTGAGCATGGTTCAGAGTGGTGTAGATGGGCCAATTGTGTGGGTGAGCAATATCTGTGACTACAACTCCCATCATGCTATTGCCTACACCCCCTTCCCAGCATGCCCATACTTCCTTCCTTTTGAGTGGACTTCACTGTGTGTGAGTGTGACAGCAATGGCAAGATGGCTGACAGTGTGGTCCTGTTGTTTGTTGGTGCACAGTTCCCAGCAGGGCCTTGTGCTCCCCACAGCAGTACCCAGTGTCAGCCATCTTGTCAGTCCTTATCCACTCCCTGTGATGTGAGCATGGTTCAGAGTGGTGTTGATGGGCCAATTGTGAGGGTGAGCAATATCTGTGACTCCAACTCCCATCATGCTATTGCCTACACCCCCTTCCCAGCATGCCCGTACTTCCTTCCTTTTGACTCTGCTTCCCTGTGGGGTAGTGTGCCTGTGCTGACAGGAAGGCTGACAGTGTTGTCCTTGCGTTTGTTTGGCTACAAGTCCCAAGAGTGTCCCTGTGCTTCACACAGCATTACCCAGGGTGGTGGTTCTTTGTGGGATCTTCATTTGGTGTGTGAGGCATTGCATTCTCCCAGGTGGGAGAGCTGCTTGTAACTATGGTCAGTGCTGTCAGTCCTCCTTCCCACCCAGCCAGATATCCCACCATGCAACGTGCTTGCATTGCAGGGAGTGCAAGTTGGCTTTCAGGATGTCAGGCAGTGGTGTTCTGCTGTTTGTTGGTGCACAGTTCCCAGCAGGGCCTTGTGCTCCCCACAGCAGTACCCAGTGTCAGCCATCTTGTCAGTCCTTATCCACTCCCTGTGATGTAAGCATGGTTCAGAGTGGTGTTGATGGGCCAATTGTGTGGGTGAGCAATATCTGTGACTACAACTCCCATCATGCTATTGCCTACACCCCACTTCCCAGCATGCCCATACTTCCTTCCTTTTGAGTGGACTTCACTGTGTGTGAGTGTGACAGCAATGGCAAGATGGCTGACAGTGTGGTCCTGTTGTTTGTTGGTGCACAGTTCCCAGCAGGGCCTTGTGCTCCCCACAGCAGTACCCAGTGTCAGCCATATTGTCAGTCCTTTTCCACTCCCTGTGTTGTGAGCATGGTTCAGAGTGGTATTGATGGTCCAAATGTGAGGCTGCCCATTATCTGTTACTACGAGTCCCATCATGCTCTTGGCTACACTGACTTCACCAGCATACGCATGATTCCTTCCTTTCTGTGAGCTTCCCTGTGAGGTGGTATTCTAGTGGTGGCTAAATATCTGACAGTGTTTGTTAGTTAGATTTGTGCCACTGCCTAGCTCTATTTGGTATTGGGTTTGTACATGTCATGACACAGTTACATATCACTATGACATGGCATGTATTGTGTTTATCTGACTGACATACACTTCTTGGGATGATTATCTTTTGGTTGCTGTTGATTTGCTAGGAGTGCATGGTTTGACTATCCCCTTGACAGTGATGTGTGTGTATTGGCACACAATATTGTGTATATTAGTTGTGAACTCACCAGGCTCTGGGATGTTTGTTAGTCCATATACGCTCACTGGTGGTAGGATGGCCCGCACCTTCTCCTCCCAGGGCCTGAGGTATACTGGTTTGGCAGGAGGGCCACTGCCGGTGTGCTGGCTCAGGAGGTAATCCTTCTTCAGTAGGTCCATGACCCTCCTGCGCACATCATACCACCTGTTCTGTATGTCTTCCTTTGTGCGCAAACATGGTGATTGTGCGTTCACCCTGTCGACGATCCTCGCCCACATCTTGGTTTTCTGTGCCATGGGGGTCTGTTGGACCAATGTGCCAAACAACTGTGGCTCTACCCTCAGGATCTCGTCTACCATGACTTCCAATTCACTATCTAGGAACTTTGGATTCTTCTTTAGGGGCATGGTGATGGGTGGTGGTGGTGATTGATGTGTGTGTGTGTGCAGGTGAGGGTGTGTGTGTGTAGGTTTTGCTGTGTGTGTGTGTGAGGGTGCTATTTGTTGAGGTGCTAATGGTGTGTGGCTTTTGTGTTGGATGAGCTGTGTGTGTGTCTGCTGTCTGCTGGTGTTCTGTGCTGGCAGGTCAGTGGAATTTGCAAAGGATCATGGTAGGGATTTGTGGCCTTTATGTAGGTGGAGTTGGGGGTGTGTTCTTGTTCCATTCCCCCCCCCCTGTATTTATTGGCTTTGTCATTGCTTGTTTGGCCCTCTTTTTTTGTATTTTTTCATTTGTGATTATTGTGCATGTAGGAGTCGTTCTTCTGACCGAGTAGGACGTTGCAGTTATCTCGTGCGCGCCTCTCCGAGTCGTTCCCGCTGTGTTTCAGCTCAGTTTCATATGCGGCGTACGCGTCAGTCGCGGTGTATTGTGTTTGTTCGGCTGGGTTTTGTATGCGTGTCGGTCGTACGGCTTGGGCTCCGTGCGAATCGGTCTGCTTTTGCACCCATTGCATCGTACTGCGCGGGTCGGAGTTCGCGGGTACGTTTTGTTCGGGTTTATTCCTGGTGCGTGTCGGTCGGTTCGATTCGCGTGGTTTCCCGGCCGGATAGCTTGTTTCCGTCCGGGTCGGTCGTTCGCCTTGAGTTCCGTATGAGTCGGTCGTGATTCACATGCATTTCATCGTACTTCCCAGGTCGGGCAACGCCGGTACGTGTCGGTCGGACTATGATCCCGTACCGAGTCGGTCGGTATTTTTTCCGGCCCGAATCGGATTCGGCCCCTTAGTTTGGCACGTTTGCCATTCTTAGTACTGAACTCGAGTTTTTTCTTTCTTTTTAGAAATAGCCCCTGATGAAGGGCAACAGCCCGAAATGCATTGGGCACACGAGAATATGTAAAATATTAACATATGTAAGAAGAGTATCGTCATGAATAACTAATGAACGAAACTAATGAAGAATAATGTGATAACTTAATAAAGAAATTTGCAAAGAATTCATGAAGAATGGAATAATTGATGTTACAGTCACTATTGAGTGCAAGTTGGAGACGCCCCTCAAGCCTTGAGGACTGCGCTTCAAGTACAATTAATCTTCTCCCATTGTTTTTTATTCTACAGCCACCTTAACAAAGGGACCGGGAGAGTTCCATTAGGCGTATGCTATTTTGATCCCTCTCCTGCTATCCCTACTTCTAGCCAATTTGCAACGTGTGCACAATTTCTAGACAACAACCGAATCTCACCAACTTTCCCATTTCTCTCAACCCTTATGCTACCTAGCATTGACAACCTCTGCTGCAACCAGGAATGTATCTTCTTCCCTAGGATGAGTGACCAGGAAGCTGCCAGGGGCATCTTATATGAATAGGAACATGCCCTCACATCTAGTAGGAGTAGCTAGGATGTTGCTAGGCACATTTGTTACAATTCCTAAAGTGAAACTAGCCCCCCAGGTTCTAACATCAGGTGTATCTAGGAAGTTGCTAGGCACATTTGTTACAATTCCTAAAGTGAAACTAGCACCCCAGGTACTAACATCAGGTGTATCTACCACTACCTGTGGGGTATAATCCTCACCCCAGGAAGTGAAGACCTCTAGCCTGGTCAATGCACTTCAGAAGGATATTCCTTTAGAAATATTATCAACTGGCACATTTTTTCAATCTGCTGTGCCAAACCATTAACATTAACTAGCGAGGTTGCTCACCCAACTACCCCCTTTGCTCTGATATTTTATCAATATTGAACTGGAATGTAGCATGGATCCATTCGAAATTAAGAAATAGCGGGCGGGGACACTTTGTTGATGGGTGTGGAATCTGCATGTTTCAGGACACATGGCCTAGAGAAAATGTTTTCAGATGCAGGTTTAAAAGTTACTTTATCCCAGGAATAGCATCAGCAGCTGGCAGAGCACCTGGAGGTTTACTAGTATGGCTGAAAGTCACTCTACTGTATTCTGTTACCCAGCTGGACACTAGGTCCGGCGATGTCTTTGGTTTGCTATTCACTCCGGCAACTGGCAGGCCTGTGCTTGTAATTAACATCTACAATAGAAGCGTTAGCTTCCTGAAAGACTCTCCCACTCGGCACTTATTAAATGATATATTGTCATGCTACACTATCCTTTTTTAATGCAATTATTGCAAGTGATTTAAATTTAACCTATGAGCCTTTTGCCATCACGCAGGACCTAGTGGCCTCTGAAGACTTTTTCTGTGGTATCCCTGAGATATCTCCCCCATCCAAAAAGCAATTGTCAAGGTTGGCTCTGCAAATGGCTGACATATCTCTCTCTTATGGCCTCTGTGCCTGCAGCGGACATTCCATATCTGACACTAATGCTGCTCCCACATGTCAGAGGGGGGCCTACACCAGCCACTTACATTACATTTTCCTTGATGTCCTCTGGATCTGGAGATTTATGAAGGACTTAAATGTCACTCCCAGGGCCGAAAGTGACCACGACCCACTAGCACTTACCTTACAGGACTTCTTACCTTTTTCCAAGCCTGTTTATGAGTCCTCTCATAACAATGCTGTGGTTCTAAGCAACAACTGAAGAAATTCCAAATGCAATGTCATCTGCTCTTCACCTGATTTTATACCCAGAATTTATAGACTGATAGCTATCACCTTGGCATCGATGGTTGAAAACTGGGATAACCACAGGGTAATATTGGAGGCTCATAACGAGTTTTTCATTAAATTGAAAGATTGGTTCCAAAAGGACTTCAAAAGTGCATTTAGATCTCCCAAATCACAAGAATGGTTCACTCCTGCTTGTATAAGTGCTAAGAAAAGTCTTCTCCCTAAGGTGAAGTTAGGTGACAGGTTTCAGATCAGGGAAGCTAGAGCTTTCTACAGGGAAGCTTTTAAAGGGAGCTAAATCTGATTGGGAAATCAGGAAGTGGGGAAACCTTCTTGAAGCAGCTAGGAAAAAAGCCCTCAAAACCTTCCGGAACATTGTTAGTCAGGGATGAAGACCACACAATAACTCCTAAGGCCCATATTCAACCCAGGGAGTGGTCTGCCCACCTTGATTCTCTTTAATCATCTTCACATGAGCCAATACCAAGGCCGTCTTGTGTGGCGCATATAAGCAGCTAGATAACGTAATGTGTATTTGTAAAGTGATTGGACTCGCCAGGATTTGAACCTGTGACCATGAGGTCAAATACAGGCCCCTACAGTGGACGCATTAGCCCACTAAGCCATCAGACCATGCAGATGGAGAGACCTGCCCTGCCTCCAGTTATGTTCTTACTTGCTGATACTGAAGCAGCAATTATGTCCCAAAAGCAGGAGTCCCCTGGGTGGAATAAGATATCTTCGGATATGTTCCATTCTGATCCGACTATTTGGGCCCCTTATATTGATCTTATTTCAAATGCGATAGTAGTGGGAGCTCCGATCCCCCTAACATGGAAGGCACTGAGATCGTTCCGGTCTTTAAAAATGGTAATCGGAACCTTCCCAGCAATTATCGTCCCATTAGTCTCTTGGACAATTTGCAAAAGCTTTTCTGCAAACAGGTTATTGTGAAGCTATCAGAATGGATCGTAGATAATGACATCTTGACACCCCTGCAAGTGGGTTTTAGACCAAAGACTGGTACCGTGAATAAAATCTTTAGTTCCTTGTTTATCAAGTGTAAAGCTATTGATATCAGTGGTGGGAACCTTTTTGTCGCATTTATTGATCTTCACACTGCATTCGATCTGGTCCCTAGGGCTAAGCTTTGAGAAGTGTTGGCTAGTTTGGGTGTTCCTAGCAACCTTCTTAATATTGTAACACACCTCTACGAGGGCAATTATCCTCGGATACGATGGGGCCCTCACAGCGAACTCACCGAGAAAATTAGTGTCAATAAAGGAGTGTGCCAGGGTTGTGTCCTGGCCCCAACCCTTTTTCTTTTGTTTATCAACAGCAGTATAGGTGCCCTTTCGGACAATACTAATGATTTTCTGGTCTTAACTGGCCAAAAGGTGCCTGGAACTATTATTTGCGGATGACACCCTTTTAATCTCTTTTAAGCTACAAGCTCTCATTAGCAGATTCTTGCAGTTTTGCGAGTTGAATGGGTTGGACAATAATGCGCTGAAAACCAAATTTATGACCTACAATAAATGGAAATATTTTAGAGGGACCATGTGCTTGGGAACTATCACCTTGGAGAGAGTCGGATAATTTGATTAACTAGGTATAAGATTATCTGACGAAGATTCTTGGCTGTCCCAAATCTTTAAGAGCTCCTGTCGTGTAGTTCCTATATTACCTATACAGGATCTGCGCGTTCGGATAACATAAACTGTGGGTTTGGTGGTGGACGGATTCCGTGCACCCCCACCGGATACGTTAGCCTGTTTGTATTAGCTAGCCTACAGTGCTACTAGAGTCTCCTCTTATCGGGGAGAGAATAGTTCTGGCAACCTCAGAACATAACAACCCTGATCCCCCAGGATCGTGGAAACAATATACTACCTTTCGCTCAGTCACTCGTGCTTACTTAGTTTGTCTCAGAGAGATACACAGAATAAACAGTCTGGGCGTTTAAATAAGTATTTATTGAACAGTTGTTATTCTATTGTAAAATATATGAGCTGCAACAACCATTAGACAGTAGCAGAGATATGTGATTAGCAATACTATGAAAGTAAAAGGATGGTATAGCTCTACCATCTTGCAGAAATCATGAATATATACAAGTACATAAAACACATGATAAAAAGTGCAACCTAAAAGTGCGTACTCCTACAATGCCTCCCTAACTAGATGTACCTAAATGTACCTAGCATCTGTGTAGGTGTTATGCCAAGAATCCCTCTAGGATCTAGTCCACCCCATTACCTGAGAGTTAGAGAATATGGGACCCCGTCCCTGATCTCGAGTTGGACACCCTGCGAGGGATGTTAGACCACTGCTAGCTGGAGCGTCTTCATGCAGGAACCTCAGCGTCTCTGGTCAGTGTGTCAGCCGGGAAGTCACGGTCTCCTCTGTCTGTCTAAGCAAGACATGATGTATATATACCCATAGGTCATTCCAGGGGTCCTACCTTGCTGCGTTACTGTGTCGGCCTAAAGGATGACGTCAGGCCTGAACTTTAACATAGATATTATACAGGAGATGTTCATCCTGCTGTGCTTCCAAGAAGCCTCATGCATAGTGTATGAGCATTGAACCAGGGAAAATCCCGCGTTCTGAATGCAGTGTCGTATCTAGGTAAAAGGTCAGTCCCTATGAACCGTTATGTATGAAATGTAGGGAAGAATATAGATGAAAGGTTGCAGTGTTACCTGCGCCTATGTAGGGTACCTATATGGAATATAACACTCCTTGTTGATAAAAGACAGGGTGTCAGCACTGGTGAGGTTTGCTAAAAAGGCCTCCTACCACCCTATTTTGCCTGCATTGGAGTTTTATACTGCCCAGGTTTGAAGTGCTGTACTGTATGGTGCAGAGTTGTGGGGTTGTTGTACCTCGTCCACTATGGGGGTAGGTGAACATAACTTAATTAGGTCTCTTTTAAACCTCGGCCACAGCACTCCTCTTCTGCCCCTTATATTAAACCTCACTCTAAAACCAATATGAGAAAAGGCCAAGCTTTGCCCTATCCTATTTTGGTTACGAGTATTGAGCTCTATAGAGCTGACACTTTATAGAGCTGCAATTATTGATTTTGTTAGCCACTGTACAAGTCATAGAATCCCTTGGTTGGCTTATGTCAAACATACTCTGATTGATCTAGGTCTGAGCGAGGGTTGGTACAACCCTTCTTCAATATATATGCATCATTGAAGGCTGTTTCAAAGAATAGATTTTGGGCCAAATATGACAAGCAAAGTGAAAAATCAGACCTCACGGGCAGTTGGTCCCTAACCTTCCTCCTCCATAAAAATGTATTTAGGACAGAAGAATTTCTTGATCTCATTAATCCCACGCTTGCTAGGGTGTAGTTCTTGAAATTCAGATGTGGTATCCTGCCTATGGCTGCCTTTACTTCATCTTGGCCAACATCTTCGAACAATTATAAGTTGTGCCCGCTGTGCAGTAGAGACCGAAGAACAACTGTGGTTCTTCTGCCTAGCACACACCAAACCAAGATCTTGTTGGATCACCCCTATGCGTCGATGATTGTCAAAATATATAATTTTAACTTTATTTCCTATGGTGTTCTATTTTTAGGTTCCTGCTTCCATTATTATCTATGGAAGGGATTTGTAGTATTACTGTTTTCGGTCTTTTATGTCTGTCTGATCTTTAGAGGCGCAGTTGTTGAATAACGATAGGCTTACTATTTTGTGGGTGGGTGTCTGTCGCTCCTTAAACCCCCCTTTAGCACTCCCTAAACCCCTCCTATGTACTAATACATACTCCCTATTTCCCATCCACATTTACTACTAGGTAGCAAAATTATATGTGTGAGGCTCTACCCATAGAAAAGATAGGAGAGGTGGAGGTACAGATTTAACATCGAAGGTCTGTGAATTTTATTTTATACTAAGTAGTACTAATTTATGTAGTACATAATGCAGTATGTGACTCAGGCCCACCGTGTCTAGATCTGTAACCAATCAATCTCTTAACTAAGTTCAGATGAGGATTTTTTTACAACAACTTGATAAACTTAGAACAGCTCCTTGTCTTTATGAATGGGTTGTGCAACTCAGTGGCGGTGGCATAGTATCCAACACTGTGGCCATACATCAGGGGTACAATAGCTTTTCAGAAAACCTGCCTTTCTCTCTGCATGCTTAAGAGAATACTTACAAACAGAAAGTTGCTGGATTCCATATTATGTGACATTAATAAATATTTGTTTTGCAGGAAGTGAGTGACCCATGGTCCTAATACATTTGAGGATGAATGTGCTTGCTGAAAGCCAAAACAGATGCATTAAGGATTACCTCTAAATTACTGAAATCTGGTTTTCTTAAAAATTTTTATGATGCTTGTGGTGTCACACACAAGATGGCATTGGAGCAGAAATTAAGCGATGCTCCCATTCAAAATGAAGTGCCCTCTTTTCTTTCACTCTCCGAAAGGGGAGTACAGGGTTACCCCAAGGCACAGTTACAAATCACTCAGCCCTTTCTATTATCTCTTAAGACCCAGTAAATGAATAAAAAGGGCCTTATTTAAGCGTTAAGCTAAAATGGGCCCATAGGTATTTCTCTGTGTTTCTTAGAGGTATCGCTTGGAAGATGACTCAGTAAGTTAAACACTTAAAGCCTCTGCACAGTTGTAATACAGATCCCAATTTAAATCCCAGCAAGGCCAACTCAGACTTTCAGTCTTCTGAGGTCAGTAAATGAAAGGTTTCACCTATTTTATGCAGTGACCCATAGGATGTGAAAATTGGCTGAGGAGGTGATAATTCCCGGATGCTTTCATTTGCTCAGGAGGACAAGTTTATAATGAGTGTGTGAAATTGCAACGTTTTTTTCTTCATAACCGTATAAACATAGGAAGCTAAAACAATGAATCCCTGGATGATGGTTAGACACTCGGTGATTAAATAATTGTGATTATCCTGATCCTCAGATATATTCTGGGGCACTAAATGCTACCAAAAGCTTTTAAGAGCAAAGATCCTGCATTTGTCAGTGGGATTGCAACACTTCTCTGCTGTCCCAACCTTAGATGGGGCTCTGTATGACTTACTATTGTTCTGATTATTTGACTATTGTTCATTGCAATTATAAGATTTGTTAGAAATGCTGGAGCCTTGAAGCACTTTCTAACTTGACAGAGGACTCATTGATGGCTCCTCGGAGAATGTAAGTGACCCTCCCGAAGCACAGGCTGAATAGAGAATAGGTTAGGTAATTGTTTTATAGGGATATATTTATGTGCCTAGACTACTTGATTTGGCCTGCACAGTCATACCCAACGTATCCTATTATTTCTGTCAGTGTTTAGTTACTAGTGGTTCCATCAATCCAAACAGCTCTTTTATTGCTACACCGATCTCCAGCTTTCTGGCCACCATCCAATTTTGGATAATTTCCTTGACCCTGCACTTAATTTACAGTCCAAAGAAAACAAAATCCTAATCACTGGAGACTTCAGTCCGTTGCTTGACAGACCAGATTCCAAACATGCAACGGAACTCCTTGAGAGTATGTAGGAGTAGGCTGTAGGTGACCCAAAGTCTGATTCCATCCGCAACCTGCGTTTTACAAAGTTACAATCACACACAACATTATAACAGCGGGCCTGCAATGCTCCCACAAATATGAATGGCACACTAGTTAATTTCATCAACCTAACCCACCTAATATTTAATCCCCCAACCCATACGAGCAATTTAGGAGCCTGATATGCAAAGAGACAGATCACAAATTGTGCACTATTTGTGACCTGCCTCTGATTTTTTGATGTGACCTATGTAGTAATAGCGCAAACACAAGGAGATGATGGACGGAGCGCTGAAACTTTTCAGACACTCTCCCTCAGTCACAGATCTGGGTTGAATCCATCATCATTCTTTAGCTCACTTCACCACCTCAGTTCAGACCCAGCTATATGCAAATCAGTCTTGACCCTGTGCCTCATTTTTTTTGTTTAAATATCTTTATTGGTTTTCTTAAATTTTGTAACATGTTAGAATTATCATAGGCATCACATCTGCATATGTAAAGTTACATTATGGAAACAATTGACGTGTCTGTAACTGGTTACATCAATTTAAATATAATACACAATAACATTCACTTGTCTTTGCAGGTGGCCTATATTTGTAAAACAGTGTATGCTACTTCCTGCTAGCATTTATGCACCTCAGTTCCCAACCAGCGAGTTGTAACGCTCCAAACATTGTAAACATGACTTTTTGAGCCAGGCAGCTGCGACATGTGTTGTAAATCGACAGCTCACATGGGAAGTAGGAGCTTGTATTGCAACCAACAGTATACTGGGATATTGTGCAAAGAGAAAAGAGTGGGCCAATAAGACATATGTGAAACAAACCTCAAAACTAATGATTAAATAAAGGAACTGCCATCAAAATATAACAAAAAAGGATATATATAGCATCGCCAGGCACTCAAACGCATATCTCGAGCTGGATATTTCGGCGGCTCGCCAGAGTGGCGTTTGGACCCATTAAAGCGTGAGAAACCATTGTCATCCAAACGATTGACTAGAGGTGGAGGGTCAGGGGGACTCTCGGCGGTGGACCAAGGTGACAAATGTATTGCATCGTGGGGCGTAATACCGTCTATAGATATCTAGTGCCTCTGGGCTCGGGACCGCCAGCAATTGGATCACGCATTGGCGGGAGGGGCATCTGCACCGTTTCCATTTTCCCCATTTTTGTAGGCCGTGAGTATGCTATCCCAGCGTTGTGCTATGGGATACTTGCGGAGCTCCGCTGTTTCCTCCCTGTGCAGTGTTGAGCTTTCCGCCTGTGCCCATATCGTAAGCGACCTTTCCCAATTGACCGTTTCCGGGGGAGTGGTATGTTTCCACCTCTTCGTGATTAATCGTTTCGCTACTATCAGACCCAGATCCCAGAACCGTGACTTGACTTTGTTTTTTTTTAGACCTAGTGTAGAGCCCTAGTAGGTGTACTTCCCAGGTGTGTGGCAAGGATATTTCAGTGCAGAGTGCAAGTGCCGCGGCCACTTCTTGCCAATAAAATTGCAGCGAGGTACAGGACCATAGCATGTGAAGCAAGTTGGCATTAAGTTGCTGGCACCGAGGGCATGCGGATGTTGCAATGTTAAAATATCTGTTTATGTTGTCGGGTGAAAGGTACGCTCTTTGTACGATGTACGTTTGTATCAGTTTGAATTTGGAGCTCCTTGGAAGACATGAGGAGCTGGCCAGAATAGCACTCCATTCCTTTTCCGCCCAAGGTGTGCCCCTATCCTCTTCCCAGCGGGTACGGAGACTTAACATCGGTTTCAGTGTATGCAGCTGCCACTAGCCAGTGCACTATGTGTGACCCCGCCCCCATGACATGCAAGTATTGAAGTAACAGATGCGTTGGCGGCTCAGTCGCCAGGTCCCCCCAAGAGGCCGACAGGGCCCTAATTAGGGAAGTGTGGAGTAGAAACTGCCCTGCCGGTAACCCACTGTCTCTCGCTAGGGCATCAAAAGTTAGTAATGCGCTATCCGAATACAAGTCACCCAGGGTGTCCACGCCCACTGCATGCCAATGTGTAAGAGCCTCCTCGGAGGTGCCCGTCCTTCCTCTGGGCGTCCCTAGGAGTGGCAGTGTCGGAGCGTACGGGAGTGTTGTGTGGGTAAGATGTAGGCTTCGCCTGTAGCATTTGTGCGCCAGTGCCAAATGCAATTGGGATGGTCGTGGGGACTTGGCAACAGGATGGAAAAGGTGGCAGATCTGTGAGTGGGTCCAGGACTGCTGCAGAGTCGCCGTGTCTTCCAAATCCTTGCCACTTAACCACTTCGTCACCCATTGTAACTGGGCCGCTATATAGTACAGCTCCATATTAGGGACTGCCAAACCTCCCTGACTGATGGGGGCATATAGTTTCCACAGAGCAACTCAAGGCCTGCCTTTATTCCAAATTAGGTCGCGGAACATGCTTTCCAGCTCGCGGAAGGTCTTGGTCGGGACATAGATCGGGAGATTTGAGAAATTTGACCCTGTGCCTCATGGGAACAGTTCAGCCCGAACTGCCAAGCCAGGTCTTCCCTGAACCGGAAACAAGCATCCTGGGACCGGTCTCTGGGTAACACCCTTCATCAGCCAGGCTAGCTTGAATCCAGTGGCAAAGTGAGCAAGGGACCCACGTCTGGGCATACCCTGCCATCTTAGGTCGAACAAAGCAAACACATGGAGATGATGGACGGAGCGCTGAAACTTTTCAGACACTCTCCCTCAGTCACAGATCTGGGTTGAATCCATCATCATTCTTTAGCTCACTTCACCACCTCAGTTCAGACCCAGCTATATGCAAATCAGTCTTGACCCTGTGCCTCATGGGAACAGTCCAGCCTGAACTGCCAAGCCAGGTCTTCCCTGAACCGGAAACAAGCATCCTGGGATCGGTTTCTTGGTAACACCCTTCCTCAGCCAGGCTAGCTTGAATCCAGTGGCAAAGTGAGCAAGGGACCCACGTCTGGGCATACCCTGCCAACTTAGGGCGAACAAAGCAAACATCAGGAGATGATGGACGGAGCGCTGAAACTTTTCAGACACTCACCCCCAGTCACAGGTCTGGGTTGAATCCATTATCATTCTTTAGCTCACTTCACCACCTCAGTTCAGACCCAGCTATATGCAAATCAGTCTTGACCCTGTGCCTCATGGGAACAGTCCAGCCCAAACTGCCAAGCCAGGTCTTCCCTGAACCGGAAACAAGCATCCTGGGACCGGTTTCTGGGTAACACCTTCATCAGCCAGGCTAGCTTGAATCCAGTGGCAAAGTGAGCAAAGGACCCACATCTGGGCATACCCTGCCAACTTAGGGCGAACAAAGCAAACACAAGGAGATGATGGACGGAGCGCTGAAACTTTTCAGACACTTACCCCCAGTCACAGATCTGGGTTGAATCCATCATCATTCTTTAGCTCACTTCACCACCTCAGTTCAGACCCACTATTGCTATGTAGTAATAGGTCATGTCACAAAATCTCCAATCGTGGGGGGGTTCGTACAATGACCTGCCTAATAAATATTAATTAGGCAGATAGCTATCTGCAACCCCCTGTGATTGGCTACAAAAACAGGGATGGTGTCCATCCTGGTGTTTGCATTCTTAAAAAGGGAAACGTGTGTTTTTAAGCAAACCATCTTCCATTAAGGAACCAGTACTGATGAAAAAAAAAAAATATTCCATTATGAAAAACATTGGGAGGAGCAGGCCTACTTCCTGACCCCAAGAGGCTGCAGACACCATTCACAAAGGGGAAGGTGTCCCAAAGGGCATTGGGGCACCTTACTTTTCAAGAAGCAGTTTCCAACTCCTTTGAGGTATTAGTAACTGATCAATGGTGTGCTACCACAGTTGTAATTCACTATGGGTGTAGATCCATTTTGTGAGTCAGGAATGCTTTTCCAACACACAAAATGGGTTTCATAGATATCAAAAAGGTCTTTTGTGGTCACAACTCTTTTGATTCTCAGAGTTTGCAATCATAAAATGGCTTTGTACATCAGGCCCACAATAACTGCTTTACATTTATTAAACATAGCCATGGAGGAATTTGAATCCATGCGCAGTGCAACCAAAAATAACCTACAGCCTTTGGCTTGCTCCAACACCTTGCTGTCTAACCTATATCAAAATATTTTTTCCTCTCTTGATATCTGGGCACCATTTTAATCCAAATACTCCAAGATGAGCATGAAAGCAACAAACGAGTGTTCAATGGAGAACTAAAAGGAGGTGAAACGCATCATCTGCCAAATGGAACGTCAGTTGTGCTATGGATAGAAACTTTTACAAGCTGCACAGGAAAGGGTACCGCAATGTTTTCAAAAGAGTTAAAAGACTTACTGCTGCACCAAATGCATCATCACGTTACTAAATAATAGGAAGGAAATCTTCACCATCTATTATGAATTTTTTATTTCTTTTTTGAGGATTACTGGACAGTTTACTTTGATTAATATGTATTTGGACATAATGGACAGATGCACTTATGTATTCAATCTAAATAAATCAGAGGTTATGGGTGCCCTTAGAATATGAAAAAAATATTTTGTAAAGACTGTGAGATCATTTACTCACTGAGGAATACTTCAGCTCAGGCATACTTTATTAGCAGCGTTGAATATTAAAAAGCTTGTGCTTTGCCCAAGCACAGGGAACAATTTACTGGGTTGATGTAAAATTTATGTAGGAAAGTGGAGTACTATGCAATGAGGCTGGTTAGGCTACACTATGCAGTGCTCTCACAATACCTCAAAATAGTTCCTTTGGATTCACACTAATAAATCCCTAGCTCAGTACTGGTAGTGTAGCACAGAACAGTCAGGCTTTACTAGAGGAACATGTGTTAAGCATTTCAGAGTACTAACATGGACAATAAGTAATTGACATGACTCGAAAGACATCCAACAGCAATTTCTAGAAATAAAGCATACTTTTATATACATTTAGAGACCAAAACAAATCGGTCACTCGCAGGCCGAGTTGCGTCAAACCTACTGAAGGGTAAGGTGATGCGGGTCTGAGGACCAGGCCGCGACAGTCAGTTGAATTTTACCTGGCTCGTAGGATCCGGATGCAGAGTTGTCCTGTATGTCCCTTGTGTTGAAGCGGGCGCTGTGGGGGAGCTGGTTTTACCGCTCAGAAGGCGCTGGTGAGGAAACTGATGTAAAAAGTTGACAACGGGGCCACTGAGGAGGTGAGTTTAAGATGCTGCAGAGTTCCCATGAGTTACAGCATCAAACAAAGAAAGTGGTAGCTGAACTGGCCACTAACAGGCCTTGGCAGCGGTATGGTCAGCTTTAAGTTATTTCGACGTCCGGATGTCCAGGGTAAAACTGTAGCCACCTGAAACTTTCTGGAGGTCAGGACTAAGATTTCCCACAATTCACTGTATCATTTACTTTTGAATGATCCTTCAGCAGGCCCGATGGCCAGTGATTCTTTGATTCTGGTAGTGTGTTTTACCTGCTGACTGCAGGGGACTAGTGGTACTAGTCCAAGGAAGTTCTGGAGTTGCCTTTGGCTCTCAAAGGGGTGCCTCTGGAAGAATAGGTATTTGGTCCAGGATGAGTCACAGACGTGCAGTTGCAGTGTGGTTGTCACAAGTGCAGAGTATTGTGCCTTTGTTTAATGCAGGTCCTGAAGTCGCAGAGTTGGGTCTCTTCTTTGTCCTTGGTTGCAAGTTGATTCAGATCTGAGGTTCTGGTGCCAGGGGTGCCCCTAAAACCTGCTAAGGGTGTGAGTGCAAGTAGCCAAGGGGCTACTAGCCCCAGCAGCAAATCCACCCCTGAGGTGACCACATCCGGGGGTTTGTGCCACCTTTGCTACCAAGAACCCTCTATTCTGCCACTTTTAAAAATGGGAGAAACCTTCCTTGGCTATACGTACCAGGTAGCCCACCTTAGGGGTGTGGCTAGCCTTCTGGGGGTGTGCACCTCCTGACTGCATAATTTTCCCACCTGCCTGGTGGCAGGGGGGGTGGCTGTTTTCTTCTTTGGGAGGCAGCCTGGATGCATATCAGAGGCGGTGTAAGCTTTGAAGCTCACCGCCTTGATGTGCCACTTCACTAGCCATCCTATCAGGGAGGGAGGTGTCACCTCCTTCCCGGCCAGGCCTTTGTTTATGACTCCTGGGAGTGTTCACAACTCTTGGCAGAATCAGATTCCTGTCTTGGTGGCAGCAGCTGCAGGCTGTCAGCCAGGGCACAGGAAAGGCTAGGGCAACCAGGTGGGCAAACTCTAAGGTAGCCACCGGAGTGCATGTCACAATAAATCTGACATGGGCAACATGTCAGGTTTGATGAGGCAACCTGTTTGATACCAAACATGACATATTTCAGTTGGACCATAATGAAGCTGGCAACCTCAGGGTGCCCACGTGCAAGCCTATGTTATTCTTTGGCCCCCTGATCATTTATACCAGCCCTTAATGGAAAGGGGCTACTATACGGACATATAAGCTTGCACTTACATGTCCACACCTTTAATATAAGGCACTCTGCCTCCTGGGCTCAGGCAACCTACCTTAGGAGTGACTGACATATATTAAAATTGGTGCTTTGCCCTTGCCACACATTGTGGGGGCAAAGTCGAGTTTAAGCAATTTGCACTGCTCATGCAGTCTGCAATGGCAGGACTGCTGTCATCTGTTTACTTAGGTCACTCAGGGTGGCACAATCAGTGCTTTAGGCCCTAGTGACTCCTTTAACTTCCATGCCATGGGCACCACTGGTACTATTTGCCAGGGACTTATAAGGGGGTTAATGTCCTTGACAATTGAGGTTACCAATTCACATGTATAAGATTTAGTGAGAGAGCACTGGCACTTGTGCCTGGTTAGCAGGCTCCAGTGTACTTTCAGGGTCCTAACTATGAGCATTGGCAAAAAGTGTGGGCATGACCATACAAAAAGTGCACTTTCCTACAGTTTAGTAACAAACGTCTGGTGGCTATGATTTACGTTTATCAAGCCCAATGCATTTTGTTAGTTGAATATGGTGCCAAGGCACAGAGATCTATTCGCTCTATTCATCCATTTAGGTCACGATAAATACCCCTGTTTCCTGAACTTCATGCCTCCTCAGAGTATCTCTACATTTGACAAGTTTCATTAGCTATCCTCATCAATATTGAATGTAGCAAGATTTAGCATTCTATGGGACCATACTAAGTTGGAGAATATTATGGACTAAAACTTGGATATTGAGAATGTTATTTCCTAATCAAAGATGGTGCCTGATTCCATGGGAGATCTGAAGTCTTGAGAGAGCTCAAATTTGAACTGGCTTGTGGAGGCTATTTTAGAATCTTCAATGTATTAAGATGCTTACCATGAAGATCTCTTCAGGGTTGAAGCTAATTGTTTCTTTCAATACCTGTAACTATTCGTTTCCAGCCATTCTTGCTCCAGTTTGTTTGGATCCCCTTTGCCGTTCCTGTCGTTCATCTGAGATTGCCTGTTTGTAATCAACAGATTATGGACATTCCTGCTAATGCAATAATCTGATTGAACATTGCTTTTTGAATGGTCCTTGTAATTCGAGCAGTGCTGGTTTGTGTTGTTAACAGCTGTTTCTTCTGGTTAACTCTTGAACTCAGATTGTTGGTTGTGGCTCAACAACCTTAGAATGCTACGGTCTGCATTCAATATCCTTAATGATCAGGTAATCAAAATACTTGTAGACAATGATCACAGAAAAGTGAAAGCTCTATAACTTATACCGATCGTTGTGTTATATTTTGCAGAAGCAACATGCTTATCTATACAAAGCACATGAATCATTGCCTTATGCGATAATTCTCAAGAAAAAGTATCAGGTAGATTATTGAGCTAATGTTCTCTTGTTTGTTTTATATGAACACTGGCTATTTAACCACAGTTCAGGAAAATAATCATACAGGGGTCAGTTGAGGGTGCTATGCAGCATGTATCCCCTTTCACCCTGTGTCTTTGGGTGGAGCTATAGTTGGCATAATCCAGAAAGCAAGGTGGACAAGATGGAGCAGCATCAGAGTCCAGACATTGTTGTATTCCGCTTTAGGTGTCTGTATATAGATTTTCCTGAAACATGTCCTTATATAGGCACAAGTCGCATTGCCCTTATATAGGCATAAGATCCCAGTCCTTATTTAGGCATTAGCCATGCACTCCAAATACAGGCATGGTCACCGACATCCGTCCACCCTAACGTCACAACGAGTTCTTAGAAACCAAACCCTAAGCCCAGCACAGGATTATTGATTTCTCCAAGAACTCATCTATTATGCATGAACCACTATTCCTTAAGGGTTCATTCCTGACGTCTTCCTCTGTCCGACTTCACGTCAATGCTAACATTCCAAGGCACCTACCAGGTATAAATATACCATCCCTTGCCCAAGCAAGTTAGAGGAGACCTCGACTTCAGAGGAGCCCGTATCCCGACCTGACGCACTGAGAAGAGACGCTGTCATCCCTGCTCGCAGAGAATCCAGCTCCCAGTGTTCTGACTCCCTTCGTGGGGTGTTAGAGTTCGAGATCCGGAAGGAGATTCCCACCTCTCTCATTCTCAAGGTATGGAGCTGACTAGAACCTAGAGGGACTCTTGGCATACCAGACTCTTAGTATACCATACTATAGAATACTTCACCTACTTCTTACCTTGCCCTACACCTAAACTTGGTTAGGTACACTGGGGTAGAATTAGCTTAGAGAAGCATCGTATGAGTACTCGCATTTTTAGCTCATGTTATTTATGTATGTGAATATATGTATCATAGCTAAAAGATAATGCTAGTGCAGTATTATTTCTTTCTACTGCTCACGCTGTACATTATATATCTTGCATACTGTCTTGTGATCATAACAGCTCATATCTCTTACACGAGAAACAAAACTGTTCAATAAATCCTTTTTATTGAAATGCCCGTCTATTCTTTCTGTGTAACTCTGAAGAAACTAAGCATGCACGATTAGCTGAGTGAAACTGTTATCTATTGTTTCCACGATTCTGAGAGTGTTCCGATTCTAAAGGGAAACAAAGTTGTCATGTTTATGCGGTTGCCAGAAACTACTCCCTTCTTGTTTACAAGGAGTTTCTAGTGGCCTCTGAGTTAGCTGGCACAAAGTAATTAAGTTTAATATACTCGATAGGGACATACTGACCTCAGTCCTATGTCGAATCTATAGGGCATATTATTCCAATGCGCAGAGCCTATTAGGGAAATAGGAACTACACTACATGGCACCCAACGGTTTGGTAAGGCACTAATTTAATGCTAGATACTGAGTAACTCAGTCGTGCTTTTCTCTCAGAGACCCCTACTCACATACTCCATAAGACGTCTGGAGTGGGTAGGGTTACATATCCGCCAAAGCTAAATAGGAAAAAAAACCTATAGATTAGCTGTTTGGTTTGTTCAACGTTGAAGGATACAGTGTTCCAAAATATTGTGCACCTTATCTTTTGTTTCCTTGAAACTTGGTCTACATTTTTCAAAAAACAAATGTCCGAACACGGGGACAATGGCACCGATAACGGTGTAAATACCGCTGACCCAGTCGTAACAGCTTTTAACTTTACCGGTTTAAATTAAGCCGATGAGGGTGTTATAAACATCCATCCAAACTTAAGGAGAGCCATCACTCTAAAACATATAAAACACGGCCTACCACCAAGAGGTGGTAGAGCAGTTTTCGTGATAGAGGCACACGAGTCCTTTCAGACAGAGGTATTCTATTCATGGATAGTATTCCCAGAATCAAATCCAGTAACAAGAGTGTTTCACTTCTTTAAAGAAGATGAACCACCAGAGGAATATATTCCTTTCGAGGATATTGAAATTCCACTCACATACCAGGAGCATCATCTCTGGTTTAAAGGCGCCCTAAAACATCACAAAAACATTACCAGGCTCGGTCCACTAGGAAGACCAGGAGCAACATGGCTGATTCTAGCCGGCTACACACCTCATCCTGACATCGATGTAATGTCAGACGAGGGATTACTAACTCAACTACAAGAGTTAATAAAAATTTACAGACAATTAGTCCAATATGTCATGCAGACTTTCACAGTCCAACCACCAATGACCATTCCAATTCAAACCCCTCATCAGGGGAATACACTAAAAATTACTCCACAGACTTTACACGCAGTCATGGGTAAAATGCACACAAAACGTGAGCAAATTCCATTCTGGATAGCTCAAAAAATTACTCAAATCGAAGCAGGATTTCCAAATACTAGCCCTTATGAGAAACACAGAATCCTAACAATCTGTTTACCAATGGGGATCACACCACAACTGGAAGATTGCACCACTTGGGGCGCAGTCTTTGCTGCCATCTATACTAAAACACACGGTGTTCCGTCAATTGCAGTAATACCAGATGTCCTGAAACAAATTCAAAACGAATGCGGGGCAGAACCTGCTCTGAATTTAGGTATGAAATTACTGAAAAACTTCGACCAGGTCTCAACCATAATATTATCTAATATTAAAGGGGAGGCAGCATCAGTGGCGATCCGCCAACGCTTAAGGGAATTCGATGTTACAGAACATCAACATGAACTACCCAGAATAATAGAACAATCTTATGCAGAATTAGGCAGAGATAGTTTTGTTGTATTCCTCTTAGGGTGTACGTATATAGGTTTTCCTGTATCATGTCCTTATATATGCACAATTCACCCTGCCCTTATATAGGCATGAAATCCCAGTCCTTATTTAGGCATTAAACCGTGCACTCCAAATACAGGCATGGTCTCAGACATCCGTCCACACTAACGTCACAACGAGTTCTTGAAGAACAGAACCTTAGGCTTCGGGAGTTTCCCTAGCACAGAACTATTGATTTCTTCAAGGACTCATCTATTATGCATGAACCGTTATACCTTAGGGGTTCATTCATGTCGTCTTCCGCTGTCCGATTCACGTCAATGCTAACACTCTGAGGTACCTCTCAGGTATAAATATACCTTCCCTAGCCCCTGTAAATCAGAGGAGACCTCGACTTCAGAGGAGCCCGTTTCCCGGCCTGACGCACTGAGAAGACGCTGTCATCCCTTCACGCAGAGAGTCCAGCTTCCAGTGATCTGACTTCCCTCGCGGGGTGTTGGAGTTCGAGTCTGGCAAGAGATTCCCACTCTCTCATTCTCAAGGTATGGAGCTTGACTAGATACCTAGAGGGACTCTTGGCATACTAGGCATACTGAGCGTAACATACTCTCAGTATACCATAGTAAGGAATACTTCACCTACTTCATACCTCTCCCTACACCTAGGTTAGGTTAGGTACATTGGGGTAGAACTAGCTTAGAAACGTATCGTATGAGTACTCGCATTTTTAGTCTATGTTATTTATGTAAATGAATATCTACTAAAGATCATGCTAGCGCAGTATTATTTATTTCTACTGCTTACGCTGTACATTATTTATCTTGCATACTGTCTTGTGACCGTAACAGCACATTTTACTTACACGAGAAACAAGACTGTTCAATAAATCTTTTATTGAAACGCCCGTCTATTCTTTCTGTGTAACTTTGAGGAAAACTAAGTATGCACGAGTGAGCTGAGTGAAATAGTTATCTATTGTTTCCACGACTCTGGGACACATTCTGATTCTAAAGGGAAACAAAGTGGTCATGTTTTGCGGCTGCCAGAAACTACTCCCTTCTTGTTTGTCAAGGAGTTTCTAGTGGCCTCTGAGCTAGCTGGCACAAGTAATTAAGTTTAATATACTCGATAGGGACATACCGACCTCAGTCCTATGTCAAACCTATAGGGTATATTATTCCAATGCGCAGAGCCTATTAGGGAAATAGGAGCTACACTACATGGCGCCCAACGTTTGGTAAGGCGGTAATTCAACGCTAGATACTGAGTAACTCAGCCGTGCTTTTTCTCTCAGAGACCCCTACCCATATACTCCAAAAGACATCTGGAGTGGGCAGGGTTAAGTATCCACCACGGCTACATAGGGAAGCACCCTATATATTAGCTGTTTGGTTTGCTCAACGTTGAAGGATACAGTGTTCCAAAATATTGTGCACCTTATCTTTGTTTCCTTGAAACTTGTTCTACATTTTTCAAAAAAACAAAATGCCTGACTCCGACAATGACACCGGAAACGGTGGTGCTGTGGCTAATCCAGCCCAAACAGCAGCTTTTAACATTACCGGTTTAAATGAAACCGAGGAGGGTGTTATAGACATCCATCCAAACTTAAGAAGAGCCATCACACTAAAACTCATAAAACACGGCCTACCACCAAGAGGCGGTAGAGCAGTTTTCGTGATAGAGGCACACGAATCCTTTCAGACAGAGGTATTCTATTCATGGGTAATATTTCCTGAATCAAATTCAGTTACAAAAATGTTTCACTTCTACAAAGAAGATGATCCACCAGAGGAATACATTCCTTTCGAGGATATAGAAATTCCATTAACATACCAGGAGCATCAGCTCTGGTTTAAAGGCGCCCTAAAACATCACAGAAACATTACCAGGCTCGGTCCACTAGGTAGACCAGGAGCAACATGGCCGATTCTAGCCGGCTACACACCTCATCCTGAACTTGAAATAATGTCAGATGAGGAACTACTTGTTCAACTACAAGAATTAATAAAAATCTACAGACAATTGGTCCAATATGTCATGAGGACTTTCACAGTCCAACCACCATTAACACTTCCAAATCAAATTCCTCAACCAGGGAATACACTAAAAATTACACCACAGACTATATACGCAGTCATGGGAAAAATGCCCACAAAACGTGAGCAGGTTCCATTTTGGATAGCTCAAAAAATCACTCAAATCAAAGCAGTATTTCCAAATACTAGCCCGTATGAGAAACACAGAATCCTAACAATCAGGTTACCGATGGGGATCACACCACAACTGGAAGACTGCACCACTTGGGGCTCAGTCTTTGCTGCCATCTATACTAAAACACATGGCATTCCGTCAATTGCGGTAATTCCTGATGTCCTGAAACAAATTCAAAATGAATACGGGGCAGAGCCTGCTCTAAATTTAGGTGTGAAATTACTGAAAAAGTTCGACCAGGTCTCAACAATAATATTATCTAATATTAAAGGGGAGGCAGCAGCAGTGGCGATCCGCCAAAAATTAAGGGAATTTGATGTTACAGAACACCAAACTGAGCTACCCAGAATAATTGAACAATCTTATGCAGAATTAGAGATAGTTTGGGTGGAAGACCAGTTCAGCCGAAACTATCTGAAAGTCCTGAGAAGGACACAATTAAACAAACTCCGACATCTTCTAAAAAGAGGTGGGAGACTAATAAACAAAATTCAAACGAGAAACGTTCTCAATCCCGAGGTAGGTCTCCTCAAAAGGAGCCCTCTGAAAGGAGGTATAACCTCAGGAACAGGGATAATTTGAGAAAGCCTGACAGGTATCAAGATACTGATACACGTTCCTCTCGTACCTTTCAGATCTCATCACAGACTTCGGAAAGAAGAGGACGGTCAGAACTTAGAGAAGAACGTGTGAAATCCAAGGAAGAGAAACACGCTCCAAAAAAGAAAACAAAACCTCAATTCTCCAAAAAGAAGGTAGCAGGTCTAAAGATCAGACATGCCGAGAATACTGAGAACACAACTCAAGAACGGAGAATGGGCTCAGACAATGCTGGACAGTGCAGCAGAAGTCACAATAGCTCGCCAGAACCTGAAGGAACTTCTGGAGATAGTGGACTTGAATGAGTACATTACAGTTGAGACTGTAGACACCAGGGTTAGTACTCCATAAAAGTTATATGAAATAACACTCCGGATGGAGGGAGACATACCTAGACAGGTGAAAGCACTTTTTTGGGAAAAACTTTCAAGGGGCTATGACATACTTCTAGCAGAAAAAGACTGGCCACCACAATTTGTCAGGGAGTGCCCACACGGCGAAGACATTATTATGCCCGCCTTCTCCAACCATATTCCAATACACCTAAAATATACATATGCCAGGAAATGGGCAGTAGCCCAGGCCCCAGCATTATATAAAAATCATGTAGGATGGGATGAGGACTCCCTCACCATAAAATACATCTGAAACATGAACCAACTGCACAGAGGCAGTATCCAGTAAAGCAAGAAGCTAAAAAACAGGTCAGGGAGATCTTAGATCAACTTGTATACCAAGGGGTGATTGAAACATGCACCTCCTCAATGAACAATCCTTTGTTTCCTGTCTCCCAACCAGACAACACCTATCGTCTAGTTTTGGATTACAGACACTTAAACACTTGTTCTAAAACTTTTGCAGTGCAAAATGCACATAGCACAGCATTAATGAATAACATTGTGCGTAAAAAATATAAAACCACACTAGACATCTCAAATGGTTTCTTTTGTCAAAACATAGCACCTGAAAGCAGGTACTTAACAGCATTCTCCATAATGGGGACCCAGCATCAGTTTTGTCGACTCCCACAAGGGTTCAAGAACAGCCCAGGTCTATTCTCAGCGAGGGTAACGGAGTTACTACAAATTTACGACAATGAGGCATTGTCCTATGTCGATGATATCTATCTGACAGACGATGACCTGGAAAAACACTTGAACAGGGTGAGTACCATTATACTGGGATTCGCCTCTGAGGGCTACAAATTCAACTTCAAAAAGTCCAGAATTGCCCATCTCAATGTCCTATTTCTAGGATATGAGCTTTCAAGTGAAGGCAAGAGCTTGGCAGCTAACTTTCTAGAGAAATGTGCGCTGCTCCAACCTCCAAAAATGCTAAAAAACTTACAATCCATCCTGGGTTTCCTAAATTTTGGAAGAACATAAATTCTAAATTACGCAGAAAGGGTTAAACCTCTCTACGCATTAATCAAACCTGATTTTTCAATCAAAAATTGGACACAGGAACATACAGAAATCTTGCGTTCACTCCAGGCTAACATGTTAGCAACAAATCACTTACAAACACGCGTAAGTCAACGCAACCTGGTGATCCGAATAATCTCGGGTCAATGCGGATTCACCTACTTAATATTTAATGAGGGTGAAAAAATACCAATAGCATACAAATCTCATTTGTATACACAAGCAGAAATGCGCTTCACTTCAACTGAAAAAAGTCTGACAGCAGTTCAAACCGCTGTAGCAAAAGAAAGAGCCCTAGCCCAAGGGAAACGCATTATTGTCGTAACCCCAGTACCAGCTTTAGAAGCGGTCACAAAAGCAAGCATTCCAAATGCTAAGGCACTACATCCAAGATGGATACAATGGGTTAATTCTCTTGCTGCAACAGATGTTGAATATGTTTTTGATCCCGATCTAAAAACACAAGCGTTCCTGCAATATGAACAAGAATGGCCTCTGCCCACTGAAATTCTGCATCTCGATCAGTACAAATTCATAATTTACACTGACGGATCCGCACAACCCGCAACAGGGGGTAAGCAAGCTTACAGTGCAGCATGTGCAATTGTTAAAGGTCGCATGCGAGATGGCATCTTCCGACCTATGGTCACAAAAACCCAATCTCTAGGAGATTGTACAGCTCAGCGAGCTGAACTACAAGCATTCAAACTGGGACTTGAAAGTACAGATCGAGAATTCCCCACACTGATAGTGTGCGATTCCTTTTACTGTGTTCAGTCGTATAATGAATATATACAAAACTGGCTTGAAAATGGTTTCAAAGATGCGAAAGGTGGCACAATAAAGCACAAAATGCTTTGGGAACAAGTAGTTCAGTTGAAAAATGAACTACCAAAGGCTCACGTGATCCACACACTGAGTCATCAACGTGATGGCGTTCACGTTGCAGGGAATTCATTGGCTGACGAAGCCGCAAAGGGGGCTGTTCAGACGGCTTCCGTAGCTGCGATCACTCGTTCAAAAACAAAAATAGACAGTGAGATAATGTTGGCTGTCAATGCTACAAGCAAAGGCAGTGGTGCAGCGTTACCAAAAAAGTTTCCACTCAAGTACTCTTATGTAATTGGTGCGAACAGCGTTCCTTTTGCTCGAATCCCTGGAGTGGGGGATAGGGTAATTCCAAACAAGGAACGTAGATTAGGACTAATCCTAGCAGCACACGAAGGGATAGCTTCTGCCCATGCAGGTGTTTCTGCAACAGTATCTTTACTCAAGCAAAGATATTGGTGGCCTGGCATTAGAAAACAAACAAAGAACTATGTTTTAGAATGTGATATATGCCAACAGATGAAAGTCTCAACAGTGAAACGTCCTGCGCAGACACCCCTGTTAATTTCAGATAAACCATTAGCTTGTGTTTACCTGGATCACTGCGGTCCCCTGATAAGGGACGGTAACTATAAATATATCATGGTTGCAGTGGATTCATGCTCTAGGTTCCTATGGATATGGCCTCAGCGCTCGGCTGACGCTCGAACTGTTATAAAAGATTTGCGAGTATTTATCGGCACATACGCAATAGGCATGCTACATTCTGACCAGGGCCCTGCGTTTAGCTCTCGGGCTTACAAAGAAGCCATGGCCAGTCTGGGCGTTGCATTGCGGTACTCCTCTCCATTCCATCCTGAGGGAAATTCGGTTGTGGAAAGGAAAAACCGGGACATAAAGCAGTCTATAACAGCTAGGGTATTAGGTTCGGGTGATGGGTGGGTCAAACATCTTTATGGGGTCCAAAGCTCATTAAATAACCTGCCAAGAAGTTCTCTAGGGGGAGTCACTCCATATGAGGTCCTATTTGGGACAAGAATATGGGTACCAGATCTCAATCACGTAGGCACAGTGGTGGAAAATAAACCGTTTGATATCAAAGAACGTTTGGCTGTTTTACAGGAACTCAGTGTGGTTTTATATTTATATTATAAAAGCAACGTATTCCTGCAGCCAACCACCAGTGGGGAAAAACCGGCGGTCCCAGCAAGGCCTGTCTGGATTCCAAAAGTTGGGGATCTAGTCAGAGAAAAGATTGCGGACAAGAAGGAATTTGGACCTTCTTACAGACAACCAGTACCTGTCCTAGCAGTTCAAGGAACAAGAACAGTACTTCTGCCGCCCCTTGCTGGAAGAAAGGAGAAAAGATTTGTGTCCATCGACCTCATCAAACCACAGTATGTGGCCAATACTAAATTGTAGGCCTCGTGGACTCCGACCTAGTAGCAGACGCACTCCTCTCGCTACTGTACAAGAGGTTCAGACTGAAAGACTGTTAGCAATCGAGAATTCAGCTGTAACAGATGAAGGACTAGGCAACAATGCAATGGAACTCATCCCTCTTGAAAATCAAGTAACAGTTCGTCCAAATACACCTGTCTACACCAATATAGCAAGTGATCAACTGGTTCCAGCGATTTCTACAAATCCTGATGCAATTCCAACAATTGACAGAACTGCTTCTGGCTATTTCATTAAATTTGATACGTTCTCAGAAGATCCGAGTGTACCTGAAACGACGCCAGCATCATTCAAACTCAAGCAGCAAGTACAAGACTTTCTTCACTTTATGAAAAAGACTTATCTGGTTTCACCATGGATTGAACTCTGGATTATATCTGGACTATTTGTTTTTCTGCTCTGGCTAGCTTTGGTTACAACTGTGAGCGTGCTTATAAGTGGCAGATACATCCATGTGAACACTGAAGGAAAAGATGTGAACGTACTTTTGAAACCACATAAATCTTCCCATCGCGAAGCAAGAGACTTGTCATCAGTGAACATCACAGCCGTTCCTATACAGGATGGTATAGTGTGGGACAAAACAGATTTTGATATCTTTGGCCCGACGGAAAAATTGAACATTCCACATTTATTTAAAATTTCACTAAGTGATCTAATTTCGTCCAGTACCTATTCTGATGATTGGGACTTTGAGACTGTTAATGACATAATGTTTGACCTAGAAAAATCTGCTGCATTTTCTAAAAATGAATATTTAGAGGGTTCATCAGACTATGAACAGCTGTATTGCTATAACCACTATGGTCATCATTATTTGCATAAATCTGCATACCCTAGAAATGTGTTTATGTTTAACCAATGGGAGCATTGCCCTACACCACCACAAGGTAGTTCAAAAACATTTGCTAGCAAGTTTCCATATTTTTCAGGTTACAATACATCTGATCCAGAAACGTTTTTCTATAAAAATGTAAACAAAACAGGTATGAAAATTATGTTAACTAATACGAAACAGATTTACTCTGCAACATTTATTGCCCAACTGTCTAGACAGGGTTTCGACTTATGGAAAGACACAATAGACACAAAAACTGTGTGGGGTACTAAAGATTGGCAAGTGCAGGGGATAGAAGCGTTATTTAGAGCCTGTATCATCCCTGAACAAATAATGTTTTTGAATGAAACCGTCCAACAAACATCTTGTCTTGGACTAGCCAAGATCAAGGAGATGAAAACACCTTCTGTACCAACACCTGCAAGTGATATCAATACACAGGCAGCGGTGACAGTTGACAAAATACTACAACTCAACAGATCTAATCCTGATTGGAAAAAATGGTTGATCTGGCCCACAGACACGAACAACTGTCAGGAAAGATTCCTGAATAAAACTCAGGGCTTTACTATTCATAGGCCAGACCCAAGATACGTCCAAAGACAGCATCCGGGGGTAGTAACAACATACAGTGTAGGAAAATTATGCCTCGATTGGCTGCAGAAATCTACACTACAGGATGTGAAACAACACTTATCCTTACTTAAAGACGACGCAGACCTTAGGGAATTCTTGCTTGGACCAAGAAAACCGCATCAGAAATGTTTCATATATGCCGGCATCTATGCTGCTTATAATGAAGCTTGGAAAGTGTCACAGATGGAGGCCGCAGAACGAATACGTGAACTTGATCAGTTTAATTTAGAGAAAACACTCACTGTGGTCGACAATGGGTTAACAACTTTGTCCTCCAGAATATATTCATTGGACGGCATTGTATCCTCTGCTATCGACATACTGGAACAAGATTTGGCGATGTTACAGCAAGGCCAATCTCAATTACGTTCTATTGTGTTATTAAGCTGGACGCTGCAATCTTTGCGTGCGGGCTATGTGCCTTGGCGTTTCATCAACATGTCAGCTCTGTTTGCAGAATACAATCTAACTGATAAACAGATCGAACTGGCACAAAGAGGAGCAAAGTATACAGTGCTGAGCATTGAAAAACTGGAAAAGTTACCATTCACAGTGGCAGAAAAACCAGCTACAGAATGGCTCATTCATGGCAAAATCACGCTACCTGTGACTACTTTTCAGTGTCAGTATTGCCTCAGACAGATGCAAGCAGGCAAATATGAAAGGTTGGGTAAGGAATACATTAAGACATCTTGGAATTTACCGTATACATATAGATGTTGGAGTGGGGATCGTGAAGTGTTTTTGAGCGGTACACACTGTAAAAGTGCACTGAGCGGATCACTTATATGTCAGGAATTTCCTTACACGGGGCTTGTAATGGTTCTGTGGCAAATTTGTCTTGCCATCAGCAGGGTACACCAGCTGCTGTGATTAATCCAACGTTTGGACAACTTTCTAATGGGAGTTACCTCATGTTGAATGATCAGAGTTGCTGCGGCATGTTGCCAGGCATCCCATATCTAGTAATGGTCAACTCCAGGGTCACTTGCTGTATGCAAGTATTGTTTGCCCCAATAGACACAGTCAGGGAGTCGCCTTTGTGGCCTTCGCTGAACGTCTCTTGTATAAGATTTGATACTTTGAGCAGAATGAAAGCCATGCTTTTACAGCAAACAGTGCCTTTGACCTCGGCCAAGTAGCCAAGTAGCAAGGACTTCGGCTGAGATACAGACTTTAATACGTACAAACTCCCCTATACATTTCGTGGAAATGATAGGACGTATCTTTAACATTTAGTGCAGTCAAATGAGAGGGTTTAAAAAAAAGGAAGTAGTGGCGCTCAGCTTAGTTAGCGTACATGTAAGTAAAAAGCTCAAGTACATACGGTGCTAACCAGGTAGGGGAGACCCCTATAACCCCTATATGCGTGCAGGAAAATTCCTGCAACAAAGTAGAACAAACAAATCCTGGGCACACGTATAAAATGTGTATAAATAAGTTAGAAATTGACAAAAGTCCATGGGAAAATCAGATGAAGTAAAGTTCGCAGAAGAGTCTTGTCTTTTTTCTTTTATTCAAACCACGATGAAAAATGATCAGCAGAAAAAACCAACAACCAGCCAACACGTGTTTCGTCTAGGAGGTTACTCCCACGACTTCTTCAGGGCTGTAGTTATTGTGAATGGAACAGTGAAATCAAGATGCCGGTGATAATTCCAACCCGGCAGGTCTATACTGTAAATTGAGTAAAGGAATACCTAAGTATACGGATAATCAAAACTTATCTAATCGTATTGAGCTCAAAGCATGCCACGAGTAGGACACAGGTATGTATCGTGCAGTAAATGATTTCATGGGGTGAAAAAAAGCGGATATGTCAGGCTTGAGTCCATAAAGTTAAGATTAAAAGCAGATATCAGTAACAAGACACGAGTATGTGTCAACGATTTCCATTGCTGTAACGAAAAGTGAACCGTGGCTTGCGTCGATGTCACACCGGAAGGACATCGACGCAAGCCACAGTTCACTTTTCGTTACAGCAATGGAAATCGTTGACACATACTCGTGTCTTGTTACTGATATCTGCTTTCCTTTACTCAATTTACAGTATAGACCTGCCGGGTTGGAATTATCACCGGCATCTTGATTTCACTGTTCCATTCACAATAACTACAGCCCTGAAGAAGTCGTGGGAGTAACCTCCTAGACGAAACACGTGTTGGCTGGTTGTTGGTTTTTTCTGCTGATCATTTTTCATCGTGGTTTGAATAAAAGAAAAAAGACAAGACTCTTCTGCGAACTTTACTTCATCTGATTTTCCCATGGACTTTTGTCAATTTCTAACTTATTTATACACATTTTATACGTGTGCCCAGGATTTGTTTGTATCTTTAACATGTCAGATACAAGCGGAATTGTACATGTATTTAAGAGCATCTGTTCCGGTCTGTTAGCACCTCTCCAGGCAATACTCAGAATCATCCCGAACTTTGCACATTCGGTGTTTGGTGGCATACCATTAATTCTAGCACTCGTTGCCGGAATTCTATTTCTCTTCCTGCTATTACGCTATGGCCAGCCTATTCGCCGACATCACTCCGAGCGAAATGGAGAAAGCTCTCCTTGAACGAAAGTGCCGTGAGCGAATAGTACAGCTTTGGGCATGACTCGTCTCACGGGACCTGAATACCACGTGGTTCCTGTCATTCAGACCAATCTGGCAAGATTGCATCTTACCTGTCCTACGATGCCTGCTATGCGGTGAAGAATGCGTGTTAGACACCTGTCTAACATTTCCATCAGCAACGCCAACGGATGTCGATACTCTGCTGGACCCGATAACGGCCCATGCTCTGTGTTGTCCCCAGAGGCTACCAATACTGATGACGGCATTCATTGAGATCTCACAGTCGCTTCCGGCTGCTGCTGAGGTACGAGATGGATCTACAGGCACACAGGTAACAACGGGCGCGAACATTGCTGCAGCATCTTATGCTGAGAGCGATGCTTCACATCTCTGTGCAATTAATCTACTACACGAGGTGTTCCAATTGACACCAACTTCAGTGGACGATATTTTGTCTACAGAAATAGATGATCTCATGTTTACACCAGACCCGTACACTGACTCTGATTCAACCCACAGTGTACCAGAGACACAGTAAAATTTGGCCTTCATATTTCAAAAACTTGGAACTCTTCCCAAAATTGAACTTTTTCCCATTTTTTTTTTAACTAAATGGCAATTCAATCTGCTTGAAGTAGAACTGGCCTTATAGTTCAGACTTCGCGGTGCTTCCTCAGACATTTTGTCATCTTATTTTGTCTACAAGAATCATTATTGACATGAAATGACTTTGATTTTTGAACAAACTTATCGATCATTTTCTGTCAAATGTAAATATTACTGCTAATTTCATTCAAATTGCATTTAATTTCAAAATATATGCCTGAAATGAAAAGCAATGCTTAATATGTACAGTACCTTTTGCATTTTTACTATGTTTTTTAATGCTTTTAAGAAATATTTTTAAAATATGCGGTACTGCATTTAATGTTTAGCATTTTTTAAATGTTTAGCATTTTAGTATTATCGTACACACGAAAGTGGAGTGGGTGTTGTATTCCTCTTAGGGTGTCCGTATATAGGTTTTCCTGTATCATGTCCTTATATAGGCACAATTCACCCTGCCCTTATATAGGCATGAAATCCCAGTCCTTATTTAGGCATTAAACCGTGCACTCCAAATACAGGCATGGTCTCAGACATCCGTCCACCCTAACGTCCCAACGAGTTCTTGAAGAACAGACCCTTAGGCTTCGGGAGTTTCCCTAGCACAGGACTATTGATTTCTCAAGGACTCATCTATTATGCATGAACCGTTATACCTTAGGGGTTCATTCATGTCGTCTTCCGCTGTCCGATTCACGTCAATGCTAACACTCTGAGGTACCTCTCAGGTATAAATATACCTTCCCTAACCCCTGTAAATCAGAGGAGACCTCGACTTCAGAGGAGCCCGCACTGAGAAGACGCTGTCATCCCTTCACGCAGAGAGTCCAGCTTCCAGTGATCTGACTTCCCTCGCGGGGTGTTGGAGTTCGAGTCTGGCAAGAGATTCCCACCTCTCTCATTCTCAAGGTATGGAGCTTGACTAGATACCTAGAGGGACTCTTGGCATACTAGGCATAATGAGCGTAACATACTCTTAGTATACCATAGTAAGGAATACTTCACCTACTTCATACCTCTCCCTACACCTAGGTTAGGTTAGGTACATTGGGGTAGAACTAGCTTAGAAACGCATTGTATGAGTACTCGCATTTTTAGTCTATGTTATTTATGTAAATGAATATCTACTAAAGATCATGCTAGCGCAGTATTATTTATTTCTACTGCTTACGCTGTACATTATTTATCTTGCATACTGTCTTGTGATCGTAACAGCACATTTTACTTACACGAGAAACAAGACTGTTCAATAAATCTTTTATTGAAACGCCCGTCTATTCTTTCTGTGTAACTTTGAGGAAAACTAAGTATGCACGAGTGAGCTGAGTGAAATAGTTATCTATTGTTTCCACGACTCTGGGACACGTTCTGATTCTAAAGGGAAGCAAAGTGGTCATGTTTTGCGGCTGCCAGAAACTACTCCCTTCTTGTTTGTAAAGGAGTTTCTAGTGGCCTCTGAGCTAGCTGGCACAAGTAATTAAGTTTAATATACTCGATAGGGACATACCGACCTCAGTCCTATGTCAAACCTATAGGGTATATTATTCCAATGCGCAGAGCCTATTAGGGAAATAGGAGCTACACTACAGTTTGGGTGGAAAACCATTGAAGCCAAAACTATCTGAAAGTCCTGAGAAGGACTCTATTAAACAAAGTCCTACATCTTCTAAAAAGAAGTGGGAAACTAATAAACAAAATTCAAATGAGAGACGTTCTCAATCCCGAGGTAGGGCTCCTCAAAAGGAGGCCTCTGAAAGGAGGTATAACCTCAGGAATAGGGATAATTTAAAAAAACCTGACAGGTATCAAGATACTGATACACGTTCCTCTCGTATCTTTCAGATATCGTCACAGACATCGGAAAGAAGAGGACGGTCAGATCACAAAGAAGAACGCGTGAAATCCAAAGACGATAAACACGTTCAGAAAAATAAATCAAAACCTCAATTCACAAAAAAGAAGGTAGCAGGTCTGAAGATCAGACATGCCGAGAATACTGAGAACACAGCTCAAGAACGGAGAATGGGCTCAGACAATGCTGGACAGTGCAGCAGAAGTCACAATAGCTCGCCAGAACCTGAAGGAACTTCTGGAGACAGTGGACTTGAATGAGTACATCACAGTAGAGACGGTAGACACCAGGGTTAGTACTCCACAAAAGTTATATGAAATAACACTCCGAATGGAGGGAGACATACCAAGAAAAGTGAAAATACTCTTTTGGGAAAAACATTCAAGGGGTTATGATATACTTCTAGCAGAAAAAGACTGGCCACCACAATTTGTCAGGGAGTGCCCACATGGTGAGGACATCATTATGCCTGCCTCCTCCAACCATATTCCAATTCACCTAAAATATACTTATGCCAGGAAATGGGCAGTTGCCCAGGCCCCAGCATTATACAAAAATCATGTAGGATGGGATGAGGACTCACCACACCACAAAATACAGTTAAAAAATGAACCTACTGCACAAAGGCAGTACCCAATAAAGCAAGAAGCTAAAAAACAGGTCAGGGAGATCTTAGATCAACTTGAATACCAAGGGGTGATTGAAACATGCACCTCCTCAATGAACAATCCTTTGTTTCCTGTATCCATACCGGACAATACATATCGTCTAGTTTTAGATTACAGACACTTGAACACTTGTTCAAAAACATTTGCAGTACAAAATGCACATAGTACAGCATTAATGAATAACATTGTGCGTAAAAATATAAAACCACATTGGACATTTCAAATGGTTTCTTTTGTCAAAACATAGCACCTGAAAGCAGGTACTTAACAGCTTTCTCAATAATGGGGACCCAGTGTCAATTTTGTAGACTCCCACAAGGGTTCAAAAACAGCCCAGGGTTATTCTCAGCAAGAGTAACAGAGTTACTACAAATTTATGATAATGAGGCATTGTCATATGTCGATGACATCTATCTGACAGACGATGACCTAGATAGGCACTTGAACAGGGTGAGTACCATTATATTGGGCTTCGCCTCTGAGGGCTATAAATTCAACTTTAAAAAATCCAGAATTGCCCATCTCAATGTCCTTTTCCTAGGATATGAGCTTTCAAGTGAAGGCAAGAGCCTGGCAGCTAACTTTTAGAAAAGTGCGCGCTGCTCCAACCTCCAAAAACGCTGAAAAATTTACAATCCATCTTGGGTTTCCTGAATTTTGGAAGAACTTACATTCTAAATTACGCAGAAAGGGTTAAACCTCTCTACGAATTAATCAAACCTGATTTTTCAATCAAACATTGGACACAAGAACACACAGAAATCTTGCATTCACTCCAAGCTAACATGTTAGCAACAAATCACTTACAAACACGCGTAAATCAACGCAATTTAGTGATCCGAATAATTTCGGGACAATACGGATTCACCTACTTAACATTTAATGAGGGTGAAATAGAACCAATAGCATACAAATCACATTTATATACACAAGCAGAAATGCGCTTCACTTCAACAGAAAAAATACTGACAGCAGTTCAAACCGCTGTAGCAAAAGAAAGAGCTCTAACCCAAGGGAAACGCATTATTGTCTTAACTCCAGTACCAGCCTTAGAGGCGGTCACAAAAGCGAGCATTCCAAATGCAAAAGCTTTACATCCTAGATGGATACAATGGGTTAATTCTCTTGCTGCAACAGTTGTTGAATATGTTTTTGATCCTGATTTAAAAACACAAGCGTTCCTGCAATATGAACATGAATGTCCTCTACCCACTGAAATTCTGCCTCTCAATCAGTATGAATTTATAATTTACACTGACGAATCCGCACAACCCGCTACAGGGAGTAAGCAAGCTTACAGTGCAGCATGCGCAATCGTTAAAGGTCGCATGCAAGATGGTAAATTCAGACCAATGGTCACTAAAACTCAATCTCTAGGAGATTGTACAGCTCAGCGAGCTGAACTACAAGCATTTAAACTGGCACTTGAAAGTACAGATTGCGAATTCCCCACACTCATAGTGTGCGATTCTTTTTACTGTGTTCAGTCGTATAATGAATATATACAGAATTGGGTTGAAAACGAGTTCAAAGATGCAAAAGGTGGCACAATAAAGCATAAAACGCTTTGGGAACAAGTAGTTCAGTTGAAAAACGAACTACCAAAGGCTCACGTAATACACACGCTGAGTCATCAACGTGATGGCGTTCACGTTGCAGGGAATTTATTGGCTGACGAAGCCGCAAAGGGGGCTGTTCAGACGGCTTCCGTAGCTGCGATCACTCGTTCAAAAACGAGAATAGACAGTGAGATATTGTTGGCTGTCAATGCTTCAAGCAAAGGCAGTGGTGCAGCGTTACCAAAGAAATTTCCACTCAAGTACTCTTATGTAATTGATGCGAACAACGTTCCTTTTGCTCGAATCCCTGGAGTGGGGGATAGGGTAATTCCAAACATGAAACGTAGAGCAGCTTTGATTTATGAAGCACATCTGGGGGAGGGTCTGTCACATCAAGGGATCTCTTAAACAATATTAACATTGAAAGAGATGTACTGGTGGCCTGGAATGAATACACAGATTCACATCTTCATCGATGACTGCAGAGACTGCAATAGGCAGCGTGGTGCAGAAAGCCATCAGACACCAGACTACGAAGTAGCCTGCCCAGTGCAGACACCATTGTTAGACATCATTAGACTAACTACGCGCAGGCATCCTTATGGACAAATGCAATCTCACAAATACTAAGTCAAGGTTCCTATGGATATGGCCTCAGCGCTCGGCTGACGCTCGAACTGTTATAAAAGATTTGCGAGTCTTTATCGGCACATACGCAATTGCCACACTACATTCTGACCAGGGCCCTGCGTTTAGCTCTCGGGCTTACAAAGAAGCCATGGCCAGTTTGGGCGTAGCATTGCGGTACTCCTCTCCGTTTCATCCTGAGGGAAATTCTGTTGTGGAAAGGAAAAACCGGGACATAAAGCAGTCTATAACAGCTAGAGTATTAGGTTCGGGTGATGGGTGGGTCAAACATCTTTATGGGGTCCAACGGTCATTAAATAACCTGCCAAGAAGTTCTCTAGGGGGGGTCACTCCATATGAGGTCCTATTTGGGACAAGAATGTGGGTTCCTGATCTCGAATGTAGCGGCACAGTGGTGGAAAATAAACCCTTTGATATCAAAGATCGTTTGGCTGTTTTACAGGATCTAAATGAACTAAGATCGAAACAAAGCAACATGTTCCTGAAGCCAACCACCACTGGGGAAACACCGGCAGTCCCAGCAAGGCCTGTCTGGATCCCAAAAGTTGGGGATCTAGTCAGAGAGAAGATTGCGGACAAGAAGGAATTTGGACCTTCTTACAGACAACCAGTACCTGTCCTAGCCGTACACGGAACAAGAACAGTACTTCTGCCGCCCCTTGCTGGAAAAAAGGAGAAAAGATTTGTGTCAATCGACCTCATCAAACCACAGTATGTGGCCAATACTAAATAGTAGGCCTCGTGGACTCCGACCTAGTAGCAGACGCACTCCTCTCGCTACTATCCAAGAGGTTCAGACTGAAAGACTCATAATTATCGAGAATTCAGCAGTAACAGATGAAGGACTAAGCAACAATGCTATGGAACTCATCCCTCTTGAAACTCAAGTAACAGTTCGTCCAGATACACCTGTCTACACCAACGTAACAAGTGATCAACTGGTTCCAGCGATTTCAACGAATCCTGATGCAATTCCAGCAATTGACCGAACTGCTTCTGGCTATTTCATTAACTTTGATAAGTTTTCTGAGGATCCGAGTGAACCTGAAACGACGCCAGCATCAAAAACTTTCAAACAACAAGTACAAGACCTTTTTCATTTCCTGAAAGAGACTTATCTGGTTTCACCATGGATTGAACTATGGATTATTTCTGGAATATTTTTCATTCTGCTTTGGCTAGCTTTGGTTATGACTATCAGCGTGCTTATAAATGGCAGATACATCCATATGGACACTGAAAGTAAAAATGTGAACTTACTTTTGAAACCACACAAATCATCCCATCGTGAAGCAAGAGACTTGTCAGCAGTGAACATCACAGCCGTTCCTATACAGGATGGGATAGTGTGGGACAAAATCGATTTTGATATATTCGGCCCAACGGAACTTTTGAACATTCCACATTTATTTAAAATTTCATTAAGTGATTTTATTACCTCCAGTACCTATTCTGATGATTGGGACTTTGAGACTGTAAATGACATGATGTCTGATCTAGAAAGGTCTGCTGCATTCTCTAACAATGAATACTTAGAGGGTTCATCAGACTACGAACAGCTTTATTGTTACAACCACTATGGTCATCATTTCTTGCATAAATCTGCAACACCTAGAAATGTGTTTATGTTTAACCAATGGGAACATTGTCCTACACACCAAAAGGTAGTTCAAAAACGTTTGATAAAAAGTTTCCATATTTTTCAGGGTACAATACATCTGATCCAGAAACATTTTACTATAAAAATGTAAACAAAACAGGACAGAAAATTATGTTAACTAATACAAAACAGATTTTCTCTGCAGTCTTTATTACCCAACTGTCTAGACATGGATTTGACTTTTGGAAAGACACAATAGACACAAAATCGGTCTGGGGTTCTAAAGATTGGCAAGTACAGGGGATAGAAGCTTTGTTTAGAGCATGTATCATCCCTCAGCAAATAATGTTTTTGAATGACACTGCAACAAACATCTTGCCTTGGTTTAGCTAAGATCAAAGACATGAAAACACCTTCTGTACCAACACCTTCAAGTAATAGCACTACACAGGGAGTGGTCACAGTAGACACAATACTACAAACCAACAGAACAGATCCTAATTGGAAAAAATGGTTACTCTGGCCCACAGACACAAACATCTGTCAAGAAAGATTGCTGAATAGAATACAGGGCTTTACTATCCATAGGCCAGACCCACGATATGTTCAACGACAACATCCGGGGGTAGTAACAACATACAGTGTAGGAAAATTGTGCCTCGACTGGCTACAAAAATCTACACTTGAGGATGTGAAACAACACTTATCTTTACTTAAAGAAGACGCAGACCTTAGGGAATTCTTGCTAGGACCAAGAAAACCGCGTCAAAAACGTTTCATATATGCCGGCATTTATGCTGCTTATAATGAAGTGTGGAAGGTTTCACAGGCAGAGGCCGCAGAACGAATACGCAAACTTGATCGTATTAACTTAGAGAAAACTCTCTCTGTGGTCGACAATGGGTTAACATTTTTGTCATCCAGAATTTATTCATTGGACAACATTGTATCCTCTGCGATTGACATACTGGAACAAGATTTAGCCATGTTACAACAAGGCCAATCTCAGTTACGTTCTATTATGTTACTAGGCTGGACGCTGCAATCTTTGCGTGCGGGCTATGTGCCTTGGCGTTTATCAACATGTCGTCTCTGTTTGCAGAATACAATCTAACAGATAAACAGATCAAACTGGCACAAAGGGGAGCAAAGTATACAGTGCTGAGCATTGAAAAACTGGAAAAATTACCATTTACGGTAGCAGAAAAAACCAGCTACAGAATGGCTTATCCATGGCAAAATCACTCTGCCTGTCACTACTTTTCAGTTTCAGTATTGCCTCAAACAAATGCAAGCAGGCACATATGAAAGGTTGGGTAAAGAATACATTAAGACATCCTGGGATTTACCTTACGAATACAGATGTTGGAGTGAGGATCGTGAAGTGTTTCTAAGCGGTACACACTGTGAAAATGCACTAAGCGGTTCACTCATATATCAGGACATTTCTTTACACGGGGCTTGTAATGGTTCTGTGGCAAATTTGTCCTGCCACCAGCAGGGTACACCGGCTGCTGTGATTAATCCAACGTTTGGCCACCTTTCTAACGGGAGTTACCTCATGTTGAATGATCAGAGTTGCTGTGGCATGTTGCCAGGCATCCCATATCTGGTAACGGTCAACTCCAGGGTTACTTGTTGTATGCAAGTATTGTTTCCCCCAATAGGCACAGTCAGGGAGTCGCCTCTATGGCCTTCATTGAATGTTTCTTTTATACGTTTTGATACTTTAAGCAGAATGAAAGCCATGCTTTTGCAACAGACCGTGCCTTTTACCTCGGCCAAAGAAATCTATGATTTACAAATTGCAAGGACTTCGGCTGAGATACAGGCTTTAATTCGTACAAACTGCCCTATACATTTCGTAGAAATGATGGGACGTATCTTAAACATGTCTGATACGAGCGGAATTGTACATGTATTTAAGACTATCTGTTCAGGACTGTTAGCACCCTTCCAGGTAGTCCTCGGAATCATCCCAAACTTCGCACATTCGGTGTTTGGTGGTGTGCCATTAATTCTAGCACTTGTTGCAGGAATCCTATTTCTATTCCTACTATTACTCTATGGCAAGCCTATCCACCGACGTCAATCCGAGCGATGTGGAGAAAGCTCTCCTAGAACGGAAGTGCCGTGAGCGAATAGTGCAGCTTTTGGGCATGCCTCATCTACGGGAACTTAATACAACATGGTTCCTGTCATTTAGACCAATCTGGCAAGATTGCATCTTACCTGTTCTACGCTGCCTGCTTTGCGGTGAAGCATGCGTGCTAGACGCCTGTCTAACACTCCCATCAGTCATGCCAACGGATATCGATACTCTGCTGGACCCGATAACGGCCCACGCTCTGTGTTGTCCCCAGAGGCTACCAATCCTGATGACGGCATTCATTGAGATCTCACAGACGCTTCCTGCTGCTGCTGAGGTACGAGATGGATCAACAGGCACACAGGTAACAACGGACGCGAACATTGCTACGGCATCTTATGCTGAATGCGATGCTTCTCATCTCTGTGCAATTAACCTTCTGAATGAGGTGTTCCAAATGTCACCAACATCGGTAGACAATATTTTGTCTACAGAAATAGATGATTTCATGTTTACACCAGACCCATACACTGACTTTGATCCGGCTCACAGTGTACCAGGGACGCAATGAATTTGGCCTTCATATTTTCAAAACTTGGAACTCTTCCTAAAATTGAACTTTTTCTTTATTTTTTGAAAATACATGGCAACTCAATCTGCTTACAGTAGAACTATTCATATAAAAAGGACTTCTTTGAATACTTCCAGGGACACAATGTCACCTTATTTGACTAAAATTTCATTTAGTACCATGATATGCAATGGCTTTGATTTTTGAAAACTTGTCAACCATTTCATCATATGTATATATTTCTGTTTATTCATTCATGTTGCATTTATTTCCAATATATGCTTAGAATGAAAAAATGCTTTAAAATGTACAGTACCTATTGCATTACATGTTTTAGCAACAGTTCTTTTAAAAACTTCTTTGATATGCTTTTAGAAATGTTTTTAGCAATATGTGGTACTCAAGTTTAATGTTTAGCATTTAGTATTATCGTTCATTCGAAAGTGGAGTGGGTGTTGTATTCCACTTTAGGTGTCCGTATATAGGTTTTCCTGAAACATGTCCTTATATAGGCACAATTCGCATTGCCCTTATATAGGCATAAAATCCCAGTCCTTATTTAGGCGTTAACCATGTACTCCAAATACAGGCATGGTCACCGACATCCGTCCACCCTAACGTCACAACGAGTTCTTAGAAACCAAACCCTAAGCCCAGCACAGGATTATTGATTTCTCCAAGAACTCATCTATTATGCATGAACCACTATTCCTTAAGGGTTCATTCCTGATGTCTTCCTCTGTCCGACTTCACATCAATGCTAACATTCCAAGGCACCTACCAGGTATAAATATACCTTCCCTTGCCCAAGCAAGTTAGAGGAGACCTCGACTTCAGAGGAGCCCGTATCCCGGCCTGACGCACTGAGAAGAGACGCTGTCATCCCTGCTCGCAGAGAATCCAGCTCCCAGTGTTCTGACTCCCTTCGCGGGGTGTTAGAGTTCGAGATCCGGAAGGAGATTCCCACCTTTCTCATTCTCAAGGTATGGAGCTGACTAGAACCTAGAGGGACTCTTGGCATACCAGACTCTTAGTATACCATACTATAGAATACTTCACCTACTTCTTACCTTGCCCTACACCTAAACTAGGTTAGGTACACTGGGATAGAACTAGCTTAGAGAAGCATCGTATGAGTACTCGCATTTTTAGCTCATGTTATTTATGTATGTGAATATATGTATCATAGCTAAAAGATAATGCTAGTGCAGTATTATTTCTTTCTACTGCTCACGCTGTACATTATATATCTTGCATACTGTCTTGTGATCATAACAGCTCATATCTCTTACACGAGAAACAAGACTGTTCAATAAATCCTTTTCATTGAAACGCCTGTCTATTCTTTCTGTGTAACTCTGAAGAAACTAAGCATGCACGATTAGCTGAGTGAAACTGTTATCTATTGTTTCCACGATTCTGAGAGTGTTCCGATTCTAAAGGGAAACAAAGTTGTCATGTTTATGCGGTTGCCAGAAACTACTCCCTTCTAGTTTCTAGTGGCCTCTGAGTTAGCTGGCACAAAGTAATTAAGTTTAATATACTCGATAGGGACATACTGACCTCAGTCCTATGTCGAATCTATAGGGTATATTATTCCAATGCGCAGAGCCTATTAGGGAAATAGGAACTACACTACAACATCCCTGCAGAGGAACTATGCATCTAATAATTGAGCTGTCTCATGCGTCTAACATCTTCCACCTCTTTTTGTATTATGAACCAATAAATGTCACTTCCTTATTTGAAACACATTTTGTGTTTCGGTCTCCTGTGTTCTTGACTGACAGTTTGAACTAAGCCGGAATATCACTTTACTTGTCACCTACTTATTGACGTTCTTAAGAAGAAGGAACAATTGGCCAACTTGCAGTGGCTGGTTTGCTTCAACAGTACTTGTATTATCCTTAGCGGTGCCTTTGTACACAACTTTCTTTCACAACTTCTAAGAAACAATCAAGCATGAAGGAAGCTCCTGTGGATAACAACCAGTCAAAAATGAAAATTTCGGATTAGAGAAGTCTCTGCACAGCCATATGTGACACAAAAATTGCACAAAAAGTCAGAATGCTATTTTTGTGGGCTGATAAAACCCATGAACTAGAACTTTTGACAAGGTTTAGAATGGGGATTATAAGGTCTGCCCTTAGTTTGTGGTTATTCGAGGATGTGCTTAGGTTTAGTCGCTGTGGCTATCAATCTTGTCAAACTATCTCACGCTTTTCATTTTTTATTGTTTTGCAGATTTTATGGTTTGCCCAGGAACACAAATTTTGGTGTCAGTACAAATTTTAGGAATGTGAGTCCATGGTCTAGTTTGAATTAAACTATTCATATTAAACTCCATGTGCTATAGAGTAGGGACACTTTTATTATCAGTGGTCAAAATCAGGGCAAATATTTCAGTGTTTATTGAAACATATTGATGCAAGGGATGATTTGGAATTTGTAAAAGGGTGACAATTGTTTTTAGACATGATTTTGTTGCACAAATGTGTTTTTAAATGTTAGATTTATGGTTGACTCAAACTGAATAATATGTGATGGAGATGATGAGTTAGTACACAATACGACTACAACTTTTATCAAAATATATCATCCCCTATAAGGCTGGGGACTTCAGGATCAGCAAATTCAAAAGTCAAAACCAAAGCACATAGCTCCGCCAATTGAGCTGTGCAATCTAGTGTGTGCACTAAAGAGGATTTAAAATTCCCATCAACAATCTTACCTGCTACTATTGCTCAGGCTGCAGAATAAGCATGTTTAGAACCAATGGCAGGCTGCGCAGATCCATCAGTGTAAATAATGCATTTGTACTGATCAAGAGGGAGTAAACTCCTGTGTTTACAAAGAAGGATCAAAGTTAAAGTTGACATCAGCCAACATCAAAGAACTAGCCCATTGTATCCATCATGGATGCAAGGCTTTAAAATTCGGGACACTAGTCTTTGTAACTGCTTCTAAAGCAGGTACCGGCGAGACCATGATAATGAGTTTACCTTGAGCTAGAGAGTGTTCCTTAAGAATCGCCATCTGAACTGCTGTCAAAATCTTTTCTGTAGAAGAGAAACGCATCTCAGCAGGAGTATACAAATGCGATTTATATGCAATGGGGACAGTGTCCCCCTCATTGAACGTCAAGTAAGTAAAGCCTAACGCCCCTGGTACAGTCCTTATGACCCAATTCGTAGAATTGTCTCGTGTTAACAAGAAGTTGCTCACAAGCAGATCAGACTGCAGAGACCGAAGAATTGTGGTATGTCCGGAAGCCAACTGGAAGACGAAAAAGAGGGTTGTATCAATGTGTAGAGCGGTTTGATACTCTGAGCATAATCAGGAATTTAAGTCCTGCCAAAATTCAGAAAACCCAGCAAAGATTGCAATTTTTTAAGTGTAGCTGGAGGCTGCAATTGTGCACATTTCTCCAGAAAGTGGTGGGCCAACCCCCTACCTTCATTATTGAGTTCGTAACCAAGAAAAAGAACCGCCAAGATGGCGATGTGAGACTTAGCAAAATTAAATTTCTAACCAAAGTTTGCAAAATGTGTGCTAATGTGGTCCACACGCAAGAGATGCAGTGTAATTCATCATCCATCAAATATATGTCATCGATGTACGAGAAGGCATCGGGGTCGATCTCATGCAAAAGGGACACTATGCGTGCCGCAAACACACCAGGGCTATTCTTATATCCCATAGGCAATCTCGCATTTTGGCGCTGATTGCCCAACGCACTGAATGCGGTCAAATCATGGCTCTCAGGAGCCAAAGAATGGCTGAAAAATCCATTGGAAATATCCAAAGTGGTTTTGTACTTTTTTTGAACAATTTTATTCACTAACGCAGAGCTATGTATGTTCTGAATCGCAAAGGTACGAACATGATTGTTCAAATGTCTATAATCTAAAACTATACGATATGAAACGTCCGGTTTCAATATCGGAAAAAGAGGATTATTCATCAATGAAACACAGGGTTCAATCACACCCTGATATTCCAATTGGGTCAAAATGTCACTGACGGACGCTTTAGCATCTCGTTTGATGGGATACTGTGGTTGGGGCTGAGGTGTAGAACGCAAAGGAATCACATGAACCGGGGAACCCTCGTCCCAACCTGCCTGATTGCGATATAATGCCGGGGCCAAGAATAAAGCCCATTTCGAGGCGTAAGCCAATTTATCGTCATCTGAAACATATTGTGAAAAACTGGGTAGAATAAAGTCTAGAGGAAGCGAGGACAAAAGGGGGAGGCCAATCAACCTCTGCCAACAAAATATCATAGGAAGAAGTGAGATTTTCCCAAAACACTGCTTTAATCGGGCGTTTAATATCACCCTCAATTTGGAGGCTTACTACATGAAGCCTAGCAGAAGGGGCAGCTCGAGTGTCAGCTGTTTCTACTGTAATGAAAGTATCAGTTGCTTTCACCTCCAGACGCTGGTGGAGTGACTGTCGCACTATGCTAACCTCCGCTGTGATGTCGAGGAGGGTTACCGCCCAACTCCTATCACCGAGCAGGGTTCTCACCGTCTGAGGCACACTTTGAAGTCAAAGCAGCAACTTTTTTCTTCTGAAACTGTCGGCGATATTGAGGTGATTCCTTCTGCTTGACTTTTACATCAAACTGGCGCTGCGGGTCACGTTTTGCTTTTTTAGACTTGCCTTTTCTGCGATCCTGCTGCCCTCCTCACTTCAGCCCGCTTCTTGCCTGCTTGCCTCTTTCCACCCTGCTGCACCGGAGATTGGGGGGAGCACTACAGGCACCACAAGGCATCACAAGCCCCAGCTCCACTCGCGGCGCGCAGCCGCTCACGTTATCGCGCCAGGAGGCGCCATAAAATTGTCCGCGGGCTCCCGCAGCGCGGGACCCGCTTCTTGCCTGCTTGCCTCTTTCCACCCTGCTGCACCGGAGATTGGGGGGAGCACTACAGGCACCACAAGCCCCAGCTCTACTCTCGGCGTGCAGCCGCTCACGTTATCGCGCCAGGAGGTGCCATAAAATCGGCTGCGGGCTCCCGCTGCGCGGGACCCTCTTCTTGCCTGCTTGCCTCTTTCCACCCTGATGCACCGGAGATTGGGGGGAGCACTACAGGCACCACAAGGCATCACAAACCCCAGCTCTACTCACGGCGCGCAGCCGCTCATGTTATTGCGTCAGGAGGCACCATAAAATCGGCCGTGCTCCCGCAGCGTGGGACGCGCGCAGGCGTGCCCGGGCCAAGGGCGTGCCCATCTGCGCCCGTCCGCGGACGTTTGAGGCCGGGCTGGGCCACCCCACTTGGTCCTCCTTCTGTGGGGGTCATTAACAGCTCAACCTCCCGCCCAAGCTTCTACGTGGATCAACGTGGACATAATTAAATCGCAGGTACTATTTTTTGATAAATAGGTCTTGAATTTTACAAGTTTGCCTGGTAAAATGGTGAGAGGCTTAAGCCATATATAACAAAGCGCCTCCATCTATCATTGGACTGTGGAGCAAGTCAACGGTGCTCAGAAGAGAGGAGTACCTCTATTACATTCCACGTATTTTGTCCGAAGATCAGGATTTTGTGATAAGGAGGTTTTAGTGACAATCCTTGCTCAGTCCTGTCTTTAACTTTTAAACTTTTATCTTTTCTTTTAATGGAATATCTCTAACTAAAGAGAACAACTCTAAAGGGCTCGGTATTTGTTTTATATTTGCGTGTTCCTATAATGTTTTTTATCTTGCATTTTGCACTTTGACCTTAGCTTTTTGCTCCTTTGCATTTAGCATATCGTATTGTGTACTGTATTTCTTATCACGTCTTAGCACCTTGTATCTTGATCCTAGCATTTTGCACTTTGCATTTTTGCAATTTGGCACTTTATATTGAAGCTAAGTGTGTATTGTTCTCTAGACCATACTAGCTTATATCCCACGCATTTAGCATATCATATTGTGTACTGTATTTCCTATAATGTCTTAGCACCTTCTATCTTGATCCTAGCACTTTGCACTTTTGTACTTGGCACTTTATATTGAAACTAAGTGTGTATTGTACTCTAGACCATACTAACTTATATCCCATACTTAAATATTCCCTGGGAAGCCACCATGGTTAAACGCAAGACTCAAAAAGCTTTTATTGATAGTCCACGCACTACTATCGATTCATTTCTAGTGCGAGCAGTTAGTGCAATTACTGACGGGACAGAACGCCGCCTATCCTTGGGCCCTGGCACGATGATAGGGAAACGGATAGGCAACAGTAGCGGATTATTACAGGGAGAGTTTACGCAATCTGCCGAGCTGCCCCTATTGCGCCCCAAGGAACACCTAGGCCCCCGAAAATGCACTAGAACCTGAACGCAACCTGCGCATACAACCAGATTCTCCCCCCCTGCATACATCTGATAGATCATCATACCCGAAGAGGAAGAGAGGGTGCAAGAAGAGACAAACGGTGGTGGACAATTCTAAAGGAAAGAAAGGCCCTATGCAGACTGCTAAAGATCTCATATGTGATAGCCTAGAAGGCCAAGGTACCACTGCTAACTCCCAGACAACATTAATTATAGCCACAATTTTATCTAAGGTCGAGGAGCTGCTTAGGCCGGTCCATGAGAAAATTGATAAACTATCTAGCTAGGTGACCAAGATCTGCGGCCTACTGAGGGATACTTGCACTAGTGCTGGGACAAAGAGGGATGCAACCAGGGGAGAGAAAGATGAGCTTGTGTCTAAGTTAACTACCCCTATTGTTAATGAATTACACAAGGGAACAGGTAGAGAACCTGTTGGGGGCCGAAATGACATGGCAAGCGCAGGGCATAATAGCGGAAATAATGAATTAGCAAACCATAACCGATCAAGACAGCAGGGTCCGACTAACCAACCCTGACCAGTTAGAGGGGTTAGGTTGGAAAGGATGGATATGGAACAATCAGTTGCTACATATAACAAATCAGGTCACAATATAACCCAAGAGAGAGGAGAGCAGACTTGAATGCTGCCCATATGTCGCTGTTCTGGTGAATGTGCCTCTCCTGCAACCAGGACAAATGGAGAGCCATGACACCCTAAAGAATAGAGTAGTACACTGGCTGGACAAGAATTGTGGCTTCCCGGTGGCAGGAGCTAACCAGATTCTCCTGACATGAAGAGTGGGATGGATTGGCCCCTTACAGAAGTGTCTCAAAGGAGATTGCATTATTATCAATTTTAGAATCCCAAGTTGGGCTAGAAACACCTTAGATAGAGCACCCCCATTGTCTCAATTTGATTCGATTATGACATTGCAACCACTTGGTTTCTTCTACAGGCACTTAAGGTTTACACAACTTAGGGAAGATGATCAAATGCCCCGAGCATGAACCCAGCCTTGTCAATCCACTCCCACCATGATTTACCAGTTTCAAATAGATATCAGGCTTTGAGTACCCTACAAGAAAATGATTGACATAAGGGTATTAACCAACCTAGTCCGGAGCCTTATCCTACTGGAGATTGGGTAGATGTCATAGATGCAGGGGGTTTACCTATAATCGATTTAACCCAGATTGAACCTATTGTCACCACAGACATCGAGTGTATTTTTAGAGAGGCTCCGTCTGTAAGTTTAGACAAAGGAAGCAATGGCGAGCACACCGAGTCAATTCAGGGAAATTATTAGAGAATGGATACATTATCACAACCTGGAATGTTGCCAGCCTAAGGAGCAAACAGGATTCACCAGTATGGCAGGATTTTATCACTAGTGACCTTGATATAATTTGCCTACAAGAGACCTGGTGTACTGAACCAGTATATGTATAAGGGTTCACTTCATATTGGCTCCAGGCAGTGCCCTCGCCGGCTGGTAGAGCGAAAGGGGGGCTTCTGACCCTTATCTCAAATAAGTTATCTGCTATTATTGTTAGAAGAAATATAACTATAGGAACACACTCCCAGATTTTATGGTTACATTGCAAAGACAGTAGGGATGTGGTCATGGTCAATTATTACAACAACGTGTTCGACTCAACTCGCAGGAATATTGTATTAGAGTTAGACATAGGGCTGGATAAATTGCTAAGTACTATTAAGTCTAATACTGTTATAATTTGGGTAGGGGATTTTAATATTCAATCCTGTCCATTGTCGATGACCAAGGTCTGTGGGAACACGCATGGTGAGGACGATGAAAGTATGCATTTCACACACAATGATTATGGAGGAGCTCTTAATTTATTGATGGCCAAATATGACCTTGAATTGCAACAGTGTGCACGGGATACCAATGGCGGTCTTATACCAACATTTATTGGCAGAAATGCTGCTTCTATTATTGACCATATGCAAATTTCAGCCAGCAGCAGCTATCTGTGTTCTACTCCATGGATCACTGAGCAGGCATTGAGTGACCATAACTGTATTTCTATGTCGACTTTAGTTTGGGGACTGAAAATGGTAGCAAATCAAGATTCCATTACTAGTATTGCTCCTATTAGGCCTAATGGGACACGTATTAAATGGGTTGGTGTGGAACCGGCAAAAGTTTTCCATGCTATCGTTACCAAATGTGATACAGAGATTTCTTATTGCCTCAACGAGGACGTTAATCCCTCCCTGCTGTTAACCAACTTCGGAAAAATCAATGTTTTTAATCGAGGGGATAATGACTGCACCCTTCAGGGAAAATAGCAGACAAAATAGAGGATGGTTTGACCATACTTGTACCCAGGCCCTAAGCCAACTTAAACAAGCTTTGGGTAGTAAACCTAGAAATACTGAGATTATTAAAAATTTACGTCTCAATTATAAATTGGCTCTTAGGCAAGGAGAAACAAGCTTCAAGAACTAGCGTGGGATAAGTTATCCATGGCAGCGGATACAGTGAATAGTAAGTTATTTTGGGAAACTGTAAATTTGCCGTTTTTAAAGAGAGATTCCTTCCCGAATTACTCTCTCATGTCAATTGTGAGGCGTGGGTGAGACACTTTTCTAGTATTTTTAATCCATTTGACCCCGATGTATCCAGGTCGCTAAGTATAGTAGGAAGTAAGTGGCCGGTGATGCCCCCAGATATTACCATCGACGAAGTTCATGATGGATTGACTGGAAGTAGAGGTGGTAAAGCACCAGGTCCAGATGGGGTCCCCATTGATGTTTACAAAACCGAAATAGATCTATGGAGTCCTATTTTAACTAGAGTTTTCAACTTAGCAGTGACGGAGTATTTATTTATTTATTTAAAGTTTTGTATAGCGCGAACAAGACCCAAGTGGGTATCAGAGCGCTTTACACACGGTTTAGGTAGACAACGGAAAACAGCAAGGGGAGAAAAATCAGGGTAACAGTGGGACAATATACAACAGGGGCAAGATGAAATTAAGGTGGACAACAGGTAGGGCAATATACATCCAGATCAAACAAAACAATATGACAGGCGACAATGGGTCGCAACCCAAGAAATGTATACAGTAAGTAAGAGGAGTATATACCGCCGTCATGGGGTCAATCTGTGATAATCCCTATTTTTAAAAAAGGTATTAAATCTGAAGCAAAAAATTATCGCCCCATTTCGCTTCTGGATTCATCAGTTAAAGTGATGAGCAGAATGCTATTGGTGAGACTTGAAAATTTGGCCATCGAAAATGAGATACTCTCACCAGTTCAATATGGGTTCAGAAAAGGGTTGGGAACCCCCGAGCAATGTATTAACTTAGAACTCCTGATAGGCAAATATACGCACGCTAAACAGGGAAGATTATACCTGTGTTTTGCAGATCTTAGCAGTGCGTTTGACCTTGTTGACCACTCTATTTTGTGGCCAACCTTGCTCAATCTAGGTGCCCCTAAACAAATAATTTTCTTCCTTGCAAGGCTGTATGAGTACACCACCCTTTGAGTTTAAAAGAGGTATCCGCCACGGCTGCGTCTTGGCACCATTACTTTTTTCTTTATTCATAAATGAAGTTGACAAAGCCCTTAGGTCGGTACAGGCAGATGCACCTCAAATTGCTGGCAACCCCGTACCCGTTTTACTTTACGCAGACGATGCGGTGTTGCTTTCTAGAACTCCAGTTGGTTTACAACGACTAATGAATAATTTTAGCCTTTTTATCAATAATAGGAAATTATTAATTAACAAGGCCAAAACTTTTGTCATGGCCTGTGGCCAGAAAACCAAGAAATTCTAAACTTTTTATATAGAGAATTCCCCAGTGGAATCCGTTAATACCTTTTGTTACTTGGGAGTAACTTACTCAGGAAATGGGTATTGGATGCATGAACTTGTTAACGTTCGTTCAAAGATGGTCAAGAGTTTCCATGGGATTTTTAGATTTGCATCCAAGCTAGGCAATCGTCGTATTAAGGATATGGTAGACATATTCAAGGCTAGATGTGTTGCAATAGCCCTCTATGGCGCAGGGATTTGGGGCCACAATCATAACCAGATACTACAGCACGAAGAAAATTCTTTTTTAAAACGCCTTTTGTGTCTACCCCGATCAGCATCCACTGAAATTATACATCGTGAAGTAGGCATTAATTACCTATTGGATAAGATTGCTATGCGGCCATTATTGTTATGGAGATCCATTTGGGCTAAAGAGGAGACTAAATTTACTCAAACCATCATTAAAGATTGTCTATTTTTGGATAAAAGTTCCAGTATCCCCTGGCTCAAATATAGTCGTGATTCGTTTAGTAATTTATTTAATCTCCAGATCCAGGGAGACCCAGGCTGTGTGACAATCTTATCCAAACAGGAGATTAAGGATACCTTCCTAGCCCATCAAATAGAGACTCGTAGGAGAGTGGTAGGGAAGCAACCCACTTTTATATTTTATTAACAGTTTGAGTTCAGAGCGGGATTTCAAGATTACTTGTCAGTAGTGACTAGGCCCTCACACCGCTTTGTTCTGACCCGTTTGAGACTAGGTATAGCACATCACCTAGTTGCTTTCCCTACCATGAAAATATGTCCTTCGTCCCCATGCCCCTGTGATGGGCTATCGAAACAAAGCACTATACATTTGATGCTCCTCTGTAAGTTTTATTCATTTTTAAGACGTTATTATTTGAAACCTTCCCTTTTAAAATTCAATGTGAGAACAACCCACGCTGCTATGAATTTATTGGTTACTCTTAATGACCCTGGAATATGTTTTTATGTTGCTTCTTTTATTCAAAAACAATTGCTGCTATGAAAGGTATCATGCTTGATAATTAATTGGATTGTTTTATGCATTGGAATGTCTTTACACTTGTGTTTTAAATCCTGTTTTTGCTTTTATGGTTGTTGTACATACCGAATAAAGCTCTTTTGAATTGAATTGAACAAGTTGTCATTGAAGGATTGTACACAGTAAAACGAATCACACACTATAAGGCAGGGGACTTCAGGATCAGCAAATTCAAGAGTCAAAACCAAAGCACATAGCTCCGTCAATTGAGCTGTGCAATCTAGTGCGTGCACTAAAGAGGATTTAAAATCCCCATCAACAATCTTACCTGCTACTATTGCTCAGGCTGCAGAATAAGCATGTTTAGAACCAATGGCAGGCTGCGCAGATCCATCAGTGTAAATAATGCATTTGTACCGATCAAGATGGAGTCATGATAAAGGAGGAGGATGAACATGTTCATACTGTAAAAACTCCTGTGTTTGCAAAGAAGGATCAAAGATAAAGTTGATATCAGCCAACGTCAAAGAACTAGCCCATTGCCATCGTGGATGCAAGGCTTTAAAATTCGGGACACTAGTCTTTGTAACTGCTTCTAAAGCAGGTACCGGCGAGACCATGATAATGAGTTTACCTTGAGCCAGAGAGTGTTCCTTAAGAATCGCCATCTGAACTGCTGTCAAAATCTTTTCTGTAGAAGAGAAATGCATCTCAGCAGGAGTATACAAATGCGATTTATATGCAATGGGGACAGTGTCCCCCTCATTGAACGTCAAGTAAGTAAAGCCTAACGCCCCTGGTACAGTCCTTATGACCCAATTCGTAGAATTGTCTCGTGTTAACAAGAAGTTGGTCACAAGCAGATCAGACTGCAGAGACCAAAGAATTGTGGTATGTTCCGGAAGCCAACTGGAAGACGAAAAAGAGGGTTGTATCGATGTGTAGAGCAGTTTGATACTCTGAGCATAATCAGGAATGTAAGTCCTGCCAAAATTCAGAAAACCCAGCAAAGATTGCAATTTTTTAAGTGCAGCTGGAGGCTGCAATTGTGCACATTTCTCCAGAAAGTGGGGGGCCAACCCCCTACCATCATTATTGAGTTCGTAACCAAGAAAAAGAACCGCCAAGAAGGCAATGTGAGACTTAGCAAAATTAAATTTGTAACCAAAGTTTGCAAAATGTGTGCTAATGTGGTCCACACGCAAGAGATGAAGTGTAATTCATCATCCATCAAATATATGTCATCGATGCACGAGAAGGCATCGGGGTCGATCTCATGCAAAAGGGACACTATGCGTGCCGCAAACACACCAGGGCTATTCTTATATCCCATAGGCAATCTCGCATATCGGAGCTGATTGCCCAACGCACTGAATGCGGTCAAATCACGGCTCTCAGAAGCCAAAGAGTGACTGAAAAATCCATTGGAAATATCCAAAGTGGTTTTGTACTTTTTTTGAACAATTTTATTCACTAACGCAGAGCTATGTATGTTCTGAACCGCAAAGGTACGAACATGATTGTTCAAATGTCTATAATCTAAAACTATACGATATGAAACGTCCGGTTTCAATATCGGAAAAAGAGGATTATTCATCAATGAAACACAGGGTTCAATCACACCCTGATATTCCAATTGGGTCAAAATGTCACTGACGGACACTTTAGCATCTCATTTAATGGGATACTGTGGTTGGGGCTGAGGTGTAGAACGCAAAGGAATCACAGGAACCGGGGAACCCTCGTCCCAACCTGCCTGATTGCGATATAATGCCGGGGCCAAGAATAAAGCCCATTTCGAGGCGTAAGCCAATTTATCGTCATCTGAAACATATTGTGAAAAACTGGGTAGAATAAAGTCTAGAGGAAGCGAGGACAAAAGGGGGAGGCCAATCAATCTCCGCCAACCAAATATTATAGGAAGAAGTGAGATTTTCCCAAAACACTGCTTTAATCGGGCGTTTAATATCACCCTCAATTTGGAGGCTTACTACATGAAGCCTAGCAGGAGGGGCAACTCGAGTGTCAGCTGTTTCTACTGTAATGAAAGTATCAGTTGCTTTCACCTCCAGACGCTGGTGGAGTGACTGTCGCACTATGCTAACCTCCGCTGTGATGTCGAGGAGGGTTACCGCCCAACTCCTATCACGGAGCAGGGTTCTCACCGTCTGAGGCACACTTTGTAGTCAAAGCAGCAACTTTTTTCTCCTGAAACTGTCGGCGAAATTGAGGTGATTCCTTCTGCTTGACTTTTACATCAAACTGGTGCTGCGGGTCACTAGTTGCTTGCGTAGACTTGTCTTTTCTGCGATCCTGCTGCCCTCCCCTGCTGAACTGTTGATCCGACGATTCTTGAGAGGAACAAGGAGAACAAGGATCAGGAACCTGGAACCTCTAATGTGTCTTAATTTTAGAGCGGTCACGCAAATCATATCTACGCTCAGAAGCGTCAGGTGGAGGCGAACCTGCACGTGAACCAGGCTTATGCTGTTGCTGCCACTGAGTCTTGTTCCAAGCCTTTTTAGGAAAGACTGGACGACCTTCCTTTTCAGGAGGAGGTTTACACTGTGGCTGAGCAAATGGTCGAATCCCTAAACTATTGCGACCCAAAGATGTATACACATCTGCAATTATAATCGGCAACTGTCGCTGCCGATCCACATCCGGCACCGCCGCTAGGCGTTAACGTACTTGTAAGCAAAAGGCTTTACCTTTAATAGTGGCCAGAATCATATCGGAGACAATTGAGAACATTCCCACCAATTTCATCCCCAAGGCCATGGCTGGACCAGCACTGTGTTCATCTTGTACCTTTTTCAGAACGCTCAGTAGAATGGTCATGGAGGGGGTGCCAAAGCACAGTGTATAAACTGAAGCAAACACTGTCCCACTGGTGGTGCAGTCATCTAAAGCGGGAATCAAACCACTCAGCAAACTCATTGTAAGGATCCTGTGTTTTTCTATAGGGGTAGTTTGCGGAAAGACAGCTTCAAGTTGTTCAAATTTTTGTGCAAGCCAAGATGGCAAGTCATCACGGTTTTAAGGACGTTTGCCCATCACCGAATTAATCATGACGGGACTAATAACAAGACCCCCACCATATACTGAGGGCTAGGGATCGGCTCCAGCCGGAGCCACTTGAATCGCATGTGACATAAATTGTATGACACTTCTGTGTATATGAATCAGTGTTGTATGTAACTGACGTAGCTCTGCATGTGTAAAATTAAGATAATTTGGATGCGGTGTAAAACCCACCAAAACGGGCCAAGTGGCCCTATCGACTGATAAGGGGCCTAAACGGACCACAGACACAGAGTGAGGAAGGGCGCAATTAATCCAGATGGTATGCTCCCAGGCCGTCAACGGAACTACAAGTAATGTATAAGGGCGATTACCCCGCAGCACTGCGGCTGCTGTATATTCATGAAACAAATGATCATTGAAATCCACTGCCGGGAATGTAACCCAAGAGTAAAAGACCTCGAAGCGGTAAGCCGCGTCTGCCTCGACAACAAAAATAATGTTATCCCCTGCTACGGGGACTCCACTTGAGTCAAGAATGCTGTAACTGCTGCGCGGTTAGGTGCCGGAATAGCGACTGCCATAATAAAAATGAAAATGGATAAACCAGAAGAACAGTAGCGCAAAATCGGGTTGAGAGAGAGAAACAAAACCTTTTAAACTTCAAGCTTGAAAAACCTATAAAACACAAATATAGGAGGCTAAGCCCTCACACCACGGACGTCTCCGGAAACTGGTGAGAGGGAATTTGGACAAGCACAATCACTACTCAGGGGTCTCATGAATAAGTACCAGACCAAACGTTGGTGGCGCCATGTTGCAGGGATTCTGCACAAATACAGAACTATACGCAGGAATATGGGACCTTGGTGTATAGGGACTGAGTCTTCCTACCACCTTAGTACCCACGAGCCCAAGACCGACAAGCTATAGTGTCTCACTTGCTCTCCTACTCACTCACAGAGAAACAAATGATTAGATACCCCAGAGAAAAACACTCCCAGATCTCTCAGGAGTCGTGGTAACAAGACACACCCTTTCGCTCGCACTCTTGTACTTGTCCACAATAAGATCACACAGAGACACAAAACAGTTTAAACTATTTATTTTAACTAACGTGCCATAACATGCAGTATACGTGCCACAACAAGCAGGAAAATGCATAGTACAAATACAGCCAGCATAGCAGCTAGTCCATATATCATGAAGGGAGATGTCATCATAAAAGACAATGGAGAAAAGACTATAATGCCTAACCTCCCTCCTCTTGCTAAGAAAAAGTATTATTATATAGTAGAAGACGACACGCAGGTAGGTTTACCAGTCTTCTTTATTCCAGTCCAGTCCTCCAGCTTCCCCGGCAGCAACTGCCGAATCTCCGCATTCCAGGTTCCACACAGGGAACACTGAGAAGGAATGCACGAGATGACAGTGCACGAGATCCCAACACACCCCCCTTCCTTCACAATGAAAAAACTGCGAAATAACACAGCATAGCTAACATACTAAACAGAAAAAACCTACAAGAAGAAAGTCAAAAAAACAAAACAAAAAATATGCAAGGTAAACAGGTTGACAAAGCAAGGTAACAAAACGTAATACCTAACATAATCTTGGAATCTGGAGGGAGCAACCCTTGTTCTAGAAGAACATCCCCGGGGAATAATCTCCCTGGAATGAGCGGGTACACTCCGGTTATCAGCCACAGGAGGCACAGCAATGCAAGGTGTATGGACCCCAAATTTGCCTCTCACATACTCAACTTTCGACTCCGGCACTACAGAGATAGCACATTTGTTCCAGATCTTACCATTCTCTAACACAACCATGTGGTCTCTCACCTCCCTCACTCTAACCGGAGGAGAAAACCGAGAGAATACCTTGCGAACAAGTACAGGTTTCTTCAACCTCACCCAGTCACCAATGCACACCGGGGATACTCTAATACAATCCGACGCATACTTGGACTGAGCAGCGGCCCTAACATCAGCCACATTACTCAGCTTTTGCAGATCAACTTCCTTTCTCGACATCCAGTCTTTATTCAGCTTAGAACCAGCCACCCTACCCCTTAACAAGGCGAAAGGAGACATGCCTGTACTTGCGTGGGGAGTGATTCTCATAGCCCACAACATGTCGGAGATAACCCTTCTCCAGTCAAAACCATTGATAAAAGCCAACTGTAGTTGATCCTTAATGACCCGGTTAAGGCGCTCAACCAAACCGTTGCTGCGGGGATGATAAAGGGAGGTAAGGATATGCTTGATGCCATGCTCCTTCAGAAATTCCTGCATCTCCACGGACACCAACTAGGTGCTGTTGTCAGTCACCAATTCTTCTGGAAACCCCTCACGAAGAAAGACCTCCCTGAAAAATTTGATGATAGTTGCAGAATTGATACCATCCACAAACCTCACCTCAGGCCACTTAGACATGTAGTCAATTAACACCAAAACGTATTTGGGTGAGTTTCCCATCCCACCATAAGGGCCAGCCACATCAAAAGCCAACTTGCACCAAGGTGAATCTCTTACCACAATGGGATTGATGGGAGAAGGATGGGTTACTTGGGTTCTATCACTCAAAACACATGCACCACAATCACGAACACAATGTTCAACGGACCTGTCCACACCCGCCCACCAAAAGTCTTCCCTAACCCTCCGCTTCATGGCACGAATGCCCAGGTGACCATTATGAGCGATATCTAAGACCTTCTTGCGCATAGACATAGGTACGACCAATAACCCACCCCTCCGCAGAATCCCATCCACAAGAGACAATTCATCACACACTCCCTTGTAGGGAATCAGTTCAGGAATGAGATTCATATTGTTGGGCCATCCATGAACCATAAAGTCCATCGCCTTGGTGATCTCAATGTCTTCGGACAAAGCTAACTTCCAATCAGTTTCAGAGAGAGCAGTTCCAACAGAATCAGCCACTGCGCCAACAGCACACACCATCTCCAAGTCCTCACCAACATTGTCAACAACAACCTCAGTGAGGGGTAATCTGGACAGGCAATCAGCCACATGATTCTTCACACCAGCCACATATTCCAGATGATAATTAATCTCATTCAGTCTGTACTGCCATTTAGCTATGTGTGGAGTGGCCCTGCCACCTCCTTTAGTGGTAAAAAGATCTACCAAAGGCTTATGGTCGGTTCTCAGAATAAATTCATTTCCCCATAAAAAGTTCCGGAAATACTGTACACCCCACCATAATGCCAGAGCCTCCTTCTCAATTGTAGAATAGGTGTTTTCTGCCCCACGAAGTGCTCTTGAGGCAAAAGCAATGGTTTCTTCCTTATTATCAGTTCTCTTCTGCATAAGAACAGCCCTTAAGCCAACGTTGCTAGCATCGGTAGTAACAATACAACGATCATTGATACTAAACAACTTCAGAGGGCGTGCTTGAACAATTGCCTCCTTAAGAAGTTTGAAGTCACGACCACACTCATCTGACCACATATACTTGGCATTCTTTTTCAGAAGCTCACGCAAATGCACTGTTCTGTCTGAGAAGTTGGCCACGAATTTCACATAGTATTCAACCAGCCCTAGAAAAGAACGGAGCTGGTCTTTGTTCTGAGGTTCAGGTGCATTTCGGATGGCATCTAAAAGTTTTACCTTTGGTTCAACCCCGTTCCCAGAAATGTGATGCCCCAAATAGTCTACACCATCTTGAAGAAATTTGCACTTGTCTTTCCTTAGCGTTAGACCACGAGACTTGATTATCTCCAACACATCCTTGACTCTAGAAGTGTGCTCTAATTCAGTTTTGCCATGAATAAGAATGTCATCTTGGAAAAACACGACTCCTGCAGTGTTCTTGAATAAATTTCCCATGAGACGCTGGAACACGGCAGAAGCCGATGCCAGACCAAATGGCATGCGTATATAGCGAAATGCAACTTCGGGTGCTACAAATGACGTGAGATGTCTAGAATCCTTAAACAATTCCACTTGATGATAAGCGGAGGAGATGTCAAGTGAAGAGAAGTACTTTGCACCCTCCAAGGTTGCTAGCATCTCATTGATGTTCGGTAAGGGCTGGCAGTCCACCCAAATGCAAGCGTTAAGGTAGCGCAAGTCCACACATATCCTGAGAGACTTGTCCACCTTGCGCGCCAGAACAATGGGGGACAACCATTCAGACCCCTCAATGGGCTCAATTACACCCATGGTGCACAAATGCTCGAGTTCTCGCCTGAGTTCACTATGTAAACTCAACGGCACCTTGCGCACCTTGTGTGCAATAGCTTTTGCACCTTCCTTGAGAACAATGCGGTGTTGAAAACCCTTAAGTTTTCCCAGTTCACCACTAAAAATATCAGGATACATTTGAATCCAGTCATCACCAGATAACCGTGCCCCAGAAATAGTATGCACAGGAGAGGCAGAAGAGGAATCACAATAAAATTGTTTAGCATCATGTTTAGACCGGACCATATCCGGATGATTGGGATCTAGAATAATCCCAAGCTCACCTTGCTCCTCCCATCCCAACAAATTCGCACCATCCTTCACAATGTACACCATTCCTTGTGCAAAATCCCCTTTGAATTCCAGATTTTCCTTAAACTTCCCAAGAACTTCCACTCTTTTTCCACCATAGGCAAAGATTTTTATGCTAGACTGATTTACTGGAATGTTACCCAGTCTTTCGAAATCCTCGCTATTGATGAGGGTAAATGGAGAACCAGAATCAGCAAGAAATCTTACATTCGTGCCATTCAAACTTATCGCACATGCAGGGGATTTCCTTTTACTAGGTTGAGCTATGGAAGCTATTTCCACTATACCATCTGACTGTATGGAGGGAGAAGACAACATTAATAACATATCATCATTATTATTATCCTCCCCAGAATCAGCACAGTCCTCCTCAATGGTCTTCACAGTTTGTGGTGGTCTCTTGTGAGTCACAGTAGCCTTACATACACGTGCCAGATGACCTTTCTTGCCACATTTGAAACAAGTTTGAGTTACTGCAAAACAAAACTTGAAATTTCCCAGGTGAGATCTGCTGCCACACCGATAACAAGAGAGGTCGGATTTTTCTGATTTGGGTTTGGGTGAAGGTTCAGAAATGCGAGGCACATTTGTGTTGGTTCCTTTAACAGATTTGCTGATGGGTTTAGAGCTAACTAACTTAACCTCGTTTGAAGGTGTGGCTCTACTCATCTCCTTCATACAAAACTGAGAATGCTCGATGCTTCTAGCTAAGGTTAGAGCGGTTTCCAAATCAGGATCCTCAGAGGATAAAAGTTTTTGCTGAATTTTCTTATTACTAGTGCGTTCAATTAGCTGATCATGAATTATCTCATCTCTGAACTCTCTATAATTGCATGTGACTGCTAGAGTTCTGAGAGCGGCTACAAAATCATCGATTGATTCACTGGGAAGTTGGGCACGTTGAAGGAATTTGTGACGCTCAAGTACTGTATTTCTTTTGGGATTGAATCTCTTGTCTAAGGTTTTATTAAGAGAAGCATAGTCATCTATGATCAAAGAATCGCCATCATCGCCCCCACTAACACGTGTGCTCACAACTTCCAAGGGTAGGGTCTTTAAAATACTTCTCCCCTCTGAACCCAAATTATACACCAGTAAGGCTTTCTTCTTCTTTGGGACGAAAATGTCCCCATCAATTGCTTCTAGATAAGCATCAAATGTCTCTTTCCACTGCTGCCAATTAATAGGAGGAGTGCCAGGTGATTGCAGAAAGGGAGGTGGTGCAAGCACGCGATCCATTGGATGGCCTTGCGTGGGTGAGTTGCTGCCTCAGAAGTCAACCCAACAAACGGTCACTTGCAAATAGAAATTGTAGGAGAGCACTTGGTGTGCGTGTCACTGTAGCAAATAAACTTTAATTAGGTTCATTGACACGCTTGGTGTGCGTGTCACCGTAAGAACAACTTGCGCATGAAATGCGGAAGGCCAACTGCGGTATTGTGGATTTTCAATATAAATTTAGATGACACGCCAGGTGTGCGTGTCACCGATGGATTTCTAATATTAATTTGGATGACACGACAGGTGTGCGTGTCACCGATGGATTTCCAATATTAATTTAGATGACACGCCAGGTGTGCGTGTAACCGTTAAATATGCTGCTTTGATAAAATGAGGCCACAAGAGATTGCGTGTAAAATGAAAATCCCGAGAATGCATTCAAAATGGCGCTTACGTTGCGTGCCTTGCGTGCATCGCGTAAGCTTCCAGACAGAAAGTCAATCAGCGCACTAGTCTTTGTTGTAGATGCGCGTGCGTGGAAAGCCTTGAGAATTCGGTGGTGCGGTCAGACCACGGCGTGAGCAGCGCATTCAAATATTGACCGGGGTAAACCAGGCAAAACACAAGGAAATAGTCAAAATCTCACCACAGCCTTCGGGGAGAATGCGGTTTCCAGGGTGACACTCTCCAATTTCACCAGGCAGAGATCACGGGGGCACATGGAAGATTCTCCTCTCCAGACCCCTCAAACAAGACATCGAGACATCGCCTCGAAGTGGCAGGGCAACCACAACGTCCTGCAACACACATTGAGGAAGACTGAGGACTGGACAACTCGTCGCCACTGAAAAGAAGACGACACACAGGTAGGTTTACCAGTCTTCTTTATTCCAGTCCAGTCCTCCAGCTTCCCCGGAAGCAACTGCCGAATCCCCGCATTCCAGGTTCCACACAGGGAACACTGAGAAGGAATGCACGAGATGACAGTGCACGAGATCCCAACAGACTATAATGCCTAACCTCCCTCCTCTTGCTAAGAAAAAGTATTATCATATAATAGAAGATCTCTGGGCTTTGTCAGCGGACCCCATACCTTAGCCTATAGATGGTAGATCTACATCATAGGTGCTGTCTCGCTCTTCTCCCTGGAAAGGTCCCTCTCAAAGTGTGTGCTACCTATTCGTGTATCCCACTAAAAACCAAAGTACGGTGTCCAAACAACAGCTGCATCGGTATGTTTTGTCCTAGGGCTAAGACCTGGCCAGAACAAAATAACAAGGGGCATTGTTGTTCTACCTTGCACATAATGTTCAGTCAAAGTCCCAGGAACATGCAGAGAGTGAACACAGCGATGAGTTCTCATGTGAAAGCAGCCATAGACGATATTGCAAAAAATAAAGACGTGTAGTAACGTGCGTAAAACAGCAGGCAAGCTACAATGTGCTCATGCTAACTTAGTGAAAACGACAATGTCCCTATGGGCCACGTGACACCCCAGACTAGTGGGATCTAAGAGTACATTGAGTGAGAAGAATGGATGGGGGTCTATGGGAGCCAACTGTGGCCAACTTCATAGAGCTGTGTAAGTATGTAGACTGCCTAGACTTGCCATAAACCCTTACAGGAATATTTTAGGTGAGCAGCCCACCTCTTGTTCCTGAATAGTCAAGGAACATAACAAAATTGTACATATAAAGCTTTATCATGTACTAATCTGGTGTTAAAAAATGGGACAACAGTACTGCAAGCAAATTAGAGTATTTGCACAGGCAAATTAAAACGATGAAGCCCTAAAATCTTATTACACAGTTGAGCAAAATCCTATATTTGTCTATGACTTCATGATAAAATGTAACCGACCTACATAATCTTACCTTCTGGAAAGCAGATTTTGTATTCTTTCTAAATCTGAGACCGCAGTCAGATGAATCATATTGTGCGCTCTTCCTTCCAAGAGTATTCCAGCATGACGATTCTCTTGTCTCTACCTGCTAGTACAATGTAGCCTTTTTAGACAGTATTACACTAAGCAAAAATGCTTGAACTGACAGTGCTTATTTCCAAGATGCATATGAGAGCAGCATGCAAGACTTGTTCACCGGTAAGGCATACTATTAACAATGAAAATTCTCTTTTTCAAAGTGGGGTGTATATATATGTATATGTATGGCTGTTGTTTCCTTGTGATCCTTCATCTTCAAGTATATATATATATATATATATATCTACAAACAGAGTTTGGCTCAATGAGGAGACGCCACACAGCGGGAAGTTTCACCTTTTTAATTGCGGAATAACAGCTCAGCGGAAGGACAGTCTCACCCTCAAAAATCAAAAGCCCAACGCATTTCGAGCACTCCTGTGCTTTTGTTCACGGGCAATGAATGAAGCTCAGCATACGGCAGTTAAAAGGAGCCTTAAATGAATAAAGCAAGTCCCGCCCATGTGGGCGTATGCCTCCTGGCATGCTGGTACTTGCAGTTCCTTTGTATAGTACAGCCCAAGTGGGTGCCGTGTTGAAACTCTATTGTCCTCAAAAATATTCCCCCAGTGGGTTAGGCAGGCTCTGGCCATCACGTTGTGGGACAAAGCAAACCTCAACCCGAAGGAATAGGAGGCGGAGCAAAATCCAAAAAATCAGGAGAAAAGAAAAAATCAAAAGAAAGAGAAAAATGATGCAGAACTTAGTGAAGAAGATCTGGTAATCAACATCTCCAGTATCACTTTAACCACAGATCAACTAAGTTTACTGAATAAAGGATTGAGTTACTGCCCAAAATATAACATGGACATCCCTAACTTTAGAATTGACCTTTACAAATTTTGTCGCAAAGTAAAATTGAAGAAATATTATGAGGACAAGCTATCAAATCTACAAGTTCTAAACCAACCATTTGTTGCTATCTCCTCCTTAAATCAAAAAGATCTTACCACACTAAGGACATTAAGAACTTTAGGAGAATCCACGACAGAAATAAATACGATAATGAACACAGGAATAGATGATGATCTATTGCTATGCCAGGAAGAAGGTATAGCTACCAATAGAGGTGGAGAAAGTGGATTAAAATCGCAATCAAAATTCTGCCCGCAACTCCCTCCTGGGAACAAAGTGGATCTCTTCCACGAAATAGTGGTAGAGGAAGTAAACAAATTATCAGGATGCAAAACCAAACAAAACAAAACCAAACAAAATAAAAGGAGGAAGTGGAACTTAACGATGGGTGAACAAAAAGCCCTTAAAGAACTAAGAGACAATCCAAACATCATCATAAAAGCCTCAGACAAAGGCGGGAATATTGTTATACAAGACCTAGAACAATATGTCGTGGAAGCCAAAAGGCAGTTAGAAAATAGAGAACACTATGAAAAATTGGAGAAAAATCCGATGGAAAATTGGACGAAGGAGTACCATTTGCAGCTACAAACATGGAAAGAGAGGGGACTCATTAACTTTGAAGAATATATGTACCTGAAGGTGGATCACCCGGTAGTACCAACAATCTATTTCCTTCCCAAGGTGCATTAGTCTACCGTCAGCTGGAACGCTAATTTGACTATGGTCACTATAGATGTAGTATCTTTATACACATCTATCCACCATCAAGATGGCCTCTCTGCAGTCAGAAAAATCTTGGAATCAAGATCTTTAAGTCTCTTGGAGCATTCAGATATGTTGATAACGATGTTGGGATATTGTTTGACTCAAAACATTTTTTTCTTTAAAGGACAGCTGTATCACCAAAAACAGGGCACGGCAATGGGGACATCAATAGCCCCCACATATGCGAATCTATTCATGGCAGTTTGGGAGATGGAGGTACTGAAGGGTAAATACGGATCAAACATTCTGACATGGACAAGATTCATAGACGATCTCTTCATAGTGTGGGAAGGCGAAACAGTCGAACTTGAAACATTCATTCAAACATTGGATAGCAACAAATATAACTTGGCCTTCACATCTACACACAGCAGAAAACAAGTAATCTGCCTAGATGTGGAAGTCTTTGTCAAAGATCAACGACTTTGCACACGGATGCATCGGAAGCCAACTGCCAGCAACAGTATCCTTCATGCGAACAGTGGGCACCCACAACATCTGAAGTGGAGCATTCCCTATGGGGAGATGCTCCATGCCAAGAGGAATTGTTCTGAAAATGAGGACGTCGAAAGAAATCTTGATGACATGAATGCACGTTTTTTGGAGAGGGGCTATGCACAAGAAATAATTGAAGGTGCCAGAGCTAAAGTAAATATTAAAACGAGAATGGAGATACTGGAAACAAGTGAAATTTTAGAAGAAGATGACCCAACACGTTTGATTATGGATTTTAATGTTGAAAATAAGATCTTAAGGAGAATCATAAAGAAAAATTGGAGTATTCTCATGCTTGATGAGACCCTGATGAGGAATCTGCCATCATCACCGAAAATAACTTACAGGAAAACAGCATCGTTAGGTGACCTCCTGACACAGAGTCATCTGGAAATTAGGAAAACTGTAAACACATCATGGTTGAATACACCTGGATTCTGGAAGTGTCTGAAATGCAAGGCGTGTGAACACGGCAGGAACACCGAGACTTATCGTCTTCAAAATGGAAAAGTTGAGCAAATTGTTGATCATATCACATGTGAGTCAAAATATGTGATATACATCTTAGAATGTCCGTGTAAGAAACAATATGTTGGAAGCACCATAAATAAATTTAAACTAAGAATTTTGCAGCATCTGAGAGCAATTAAAAATAAGGACCTCACGTATCCCATGGAAAAACATTTTGCGGAGACACATCAAGGAGAAAACCAGTCTCTGATATACTTTGGCATCAAGATAATAAAGCAGAAAGAACGAGGAGGGGACAGAACCCTGGAATTGAGGAAAGCTGAATCGAGATGCATATTAGCCATTGGGACAGAGAAACCATTTGGCCATAATTTGGATGCTGAGTTACACGTACATCTCTGAGAAATTGATTGAAATAATACGACATATCCAATAAACCAGCTCAAATGAGGGAAAAGGAGTTGAGAATGGAAAACATAGTATGAAGGAAAGAAAGAAGAAAGAAGATATGAAAGATATTTGATCCTATCACATTTTTATTATTGAAACCTGCTCTTAGAAGTCTTTTTTAGCTGACAAAATATTTATGGATAAAATATGTTTATTTATAATTCTACTTCAGATAATATGAGAAGAAAAGATGAAAAAAGTGAAAAAAGAGGGGGGAAAAAAGGAAAATGGTGCACAAAAGGAATGTACCATAGCAAGCATCTTTATTTCATATGGCAGCTCTATGGACTTCTTGAGACATGGAATGATCTTACATGGACATAACACGGAAGAAGTCCAATTGAAATATGCAAATTTGCACAAATATTTCACACAAAGCACTTTAAATTTAATAAGATCATTTGGACTAAATGTTATTAATTTTTGTGGACTTTCCATCAAAAAGAAATGTTGATTTATTGATCTAATTTAGATATGATATTGAACAAACCAGACTAAAGATGCATCTTTGCACAAAGATATTGCACCAAGCACCTTAAAAATTAACAAGATTGTGTGGACTAAATGATGTTTTACTTAGTGTACTTTACATAAGAAATTTGTTATTGAGTCCAGCCTTTTAGATCAAACCAGTTTCATACTTTCATATTCATATTTTTATACATCTGAATTTAACTGGGATAATTCTTTTATACAATTGAAATTTTATGTATTATTGAATCCAGTTTTACTCTCCTCCTGAAAATAAATAATTTTGAACTGTAAGATTGATGTTTTGCCTCTGCCTCGATACTGCATTCATACTAGTACTTTACAGAAAGGCTTATGAAGAAAATATTATAAATGGTAGCCATCAAATCCCATTAAGACTGAGGACAACGAGGGTTAACAGTCTAGCACATTTTTAGAAACAAATAAGGGATCAAAATGCACTTTGTCACTTTAAATAGATGTTCTGGACGACGCGACTCTATGGTCCAGTTGAAGGCAGGAGCCGAAACGTGTAGACCGTCCATGCTTGCACGATGTACTAAATAAATTCACTTTACTGGTTAAAAAACCTACCTGTGGATCGTTCTTTCTCCGTGCTGTGGGATCCTTGCTGAGAGCAGTGTGGAGTCCGTTTTTGCAATATATATATATATATATATATAGAAATTCACTGAAAAAACCATAGGTTTCAGGCACGTTATAGTTAGAAATTAGCATTTAAAAAACCTTAGAAATTCACTGAAAAAACCATAGGTTTCAGGGGCGTTATAGTTAGTTGGACATTTCACTCGTACAAAACCATAGAAATTCCCCCGTTATAGTTAGTTCAGCTGACTATAACTCGCGCACCCGCAATGCACTGCTGATGACGTCACATATTACATCACTCATGACATGGTCAGTGACATCACTCATGACATCGCTGATGACATCTCAAATGACATCACTGATGACATCATCCTTGTGATAGAGTGGCAGACCTCCACTCACCCTAATATAACCTTTGATACACATACTCAAAAATACAAACTAACATTTTCAAAACAATGGACATACCAATACCAGTTACAACACACCTATTCAGTAATTCCAAGATCTACACACACATCCACTCATTCACCAACAGCCCCTATACAGTCACTCATACATGTACTCACTCATCATATGTACTCATACACCTATACATCCTGTTACACACCGACACTCATCCATAGAGTTACTCACACACATAGTCACACATGCAAACAAAGTATCAAACATCCATTTACTTGCTTATACAGTTATACACACACTACCACACTTACTTCTACATAAACTTACACATACTTACTCTCTTAATCAATCACTTTAGAAACACCTACTTATTTGTACAGGAACTCTTCCAATCTCTCACTCTCACATATACTCACTTATATACACCAATACTCACATATACTAGTTTAAAACATATGTAGTTACTCATAAAGACACTATTGAGACAGTCATTCACTCACTAACACACCCATACACATACTCATCCACCTATACAGTCCTGCACACATGCTGTCTTCAACACATACAAACAGTGAGTCACTCATTCATGCATCTATGCACTAAGTAATACCCCCCACTGAACCATACAGACACTCAGACACTCATACTGATACTCAAAAAACCAACTAATAACCCATATAGACACTCATGTAGTTACTCACCAACCCATGCAGCCACTTATACACAAAGTGAGAGACTGATACAGATATTTTCATATTTAAACATTACTCACTAACCTATGTATTCACCAAGATACACTTAGTCAGTTATACAATCAATTTTACAAAAAAAATCATCCATTTAGACACTTATATACCCATTTATTCTTCCATCGACCTTGAGATATACATATATAAAACATATTTAATTTTCTGAAAAACACACATTCACTGGATGATGTCATCAGTGATGTCATTTGAGATGTCATCAGTGATGTCATGAGTGATGTCACTGACCATGTCATGAGTGATGTAATATGTGATGTCATCAGCAGTGCATTGCGGGCGCGCGAGTTATAGTTAGCTGAACTAACTATAACGGGGAATTTCTATGGTTTTGTACGAGTGAAATGTCCAACTAACTATAACGCCCCTGAAACCTATGGTTTTTTCAGTGAATTTCTAAGGTTTTTTAAATGCTAATTTCTAACTATAACGTGCCTGAAACCTATGGTTTTTTCAGTGAATTTCTAAGGTTTTTTAAATGCTAATTTCTAACTATAACGTGCCTGAAACCTATGGTTTTTTCAGTGAATATATATATATTTATTATACTATGTATACATGTGAAAATGTCTCGGTCCCTTGTTTGCCTCGGTGGCACGGAAAAAATGGGTGGAACTGACGTCAGCACGCCGACGAGGTCCTCTTATGGCTCCGATGACGTCATACGGTGTCGCGAGCGGAGCCGTGCTCGTTGACGTGGGAGAGCTAGGAAAAATTTTCCGTGGAATGCTGGTGCAGGGGATATTCATCTAAGTGTTCAGGCTAGTCCTTTGGGAGCAACTGTTTATGTTGCCACTCCAGAAACCGAAACCAGTGATCCGAGGGCAGAGGCCCTGCAGATGGCAAACAAGGTGGGGTGCCCAGTCGTGTGCACCGGCGGGGCAGCGAAGTGACAAGCACCACAACCCACAAAAAAGGTAACAAGGGCACTGAATAACACAGGATCTTCTCTTTGTATCTGGCAGGAACAACGAAGTCAAAATGCCCTAGTACCAAAATGTAGAATTAGTGCTACAACGGTCTTCAAGAGGACCTGCGATGCCGCTTCTGCCTCCCGTACCCTGGAGGCGGCACATGGGTCACGCGGTACGGTCATACTGCAGTGGGACGCACACTCGTTGACCTCTCATGGCACTGCTCCACACTTCAGGGAAGACGATTTCCATTAGCTATGTTTTCTGATGACATTTCGCGCCGGCCTCGTCCAACAACAGAACTCCTTTAGATCCAAACAGACTCTTCCACTCTCTCACCGGAAGTGAAACCAGGCCACGCGGACACTTTCACAATACAACAGCCGGGAATGCACTTTTCGGTAAAAAAACCACATTCCTTCCTCCTAATTAATCAAATAAACGTCTCACTGAAGAACAGGGGCCAGCTTTGATCGGTAAACAGCCGTTACAACGACTTTTTACTTTGCGATACCATTACAACGCATGCATTACCACGCATGCGTTGTACATCACAAAGTCATTACTATGCATTTTTAGAACGCATGGTCATTTACCACACATGCCTTTACAACGAATTTTGTTGTAAAGGTATGTATGGTAAATGACCATGCGTTCTAAAAAACATGTAGACGATCCATGTCGTTGTAAGGAAACAGAGGCTGTTCCGTTTCCTCACAACGACGTGCATCGCCCCTCAGAGATGACGTGAAGCAGGAACCACGAGGAGAGAGGAACCATGAGGAGTGAGAGGTAAGGGGGATTGGGCATGGGGTGGGGGTTTCTTTTCTAGGGTTTAGGGTAGTGCAGTGGTGTTTGGGTGGTGTAGGGGGTCGTGCTGGTGGTAGTGTTTTAGGGTTTAGGGTAGTGCAGTGGTGTTTGGGTAGTGTAGGGGGTCGTGCTGGGGGTAGTGTTTTAGGGTTTAGGGTAGTGCAGTAGTGTAGGGGGTCGTGCTGGGGGTAGTGTTTTAGGGTTTAGGGTAGTGCAGTGGTCTATGGGTAGTGTAGGGGGTCGTGCTGGGGTAGTGTTTTAGGGTTTAGGGTAGTGCAGTGGTGTTTGAGTAGTGTAGGGGGTCATGCTGGTGGTAGTGTTTTAGGGTTTAGGTTAGTGCAGTGGTGTTTGTGTAGGTTAGGGGGTCATGCTGGGGGTAGTGTTTTATGCTTTAGGGTAGTGCAGTGGTGTTTGGGTAGTGTAGGGGGTCGTGCTGGGGGTAGAGTTAGGGTTTAGGGTAGTGTAGTGGTGTTTGGGTAGTGTAGGGAGTCATGCTGGGGGTAGTGTTTTAGGGTTTAGGGTAGTGCAGTGGTGTTTGTGTAGTGTAAGGGGTTGTGCTGGGGGTAGTATTTTAGGGTTTATGTTAGTGCAGTGGTGTTTGGGTAGTGTAGGGGGTAGTGCTGGGGTAGTGTTTTAGGGTTTAGGGCAGTGCAGTGGTGTTTGTATAGTGAAGGGGGTCATGCTGTGGGTAGTGTTTTAGGGTTTAGGGTAGTGCAGTCATGTTTGTGTAGTGTAGGGGTCGTGTTTTAGGGTATAGGGTAGTGCAGTGGTGTTTGGGTAGTGTAGGGGGTCATGCTGGGGTTAGTGTTTTAGGGTTTAGGGTAGTGCAGTGGTGTTTGGGTAGTGTAGGGGGTCTTGCTGGGGGTAGTGTTTTAGGGTTTAGGGTAGTGCAGTGGTGTTTGTGTAGTGTGGGAGGTCATGCTGGGGGTATATTTAGGGTTAAGTGTAGTGCAGTGGTGTTTGGGTAGTGTAGGGAGTCGTGCTGGGGGTAGTGTTTTAGGGTTTAGGGTAGTGCAGTGGTGTTTGGGTAGTGTAGGGAGTCGTGCTGGTGGTAGTGTTTTAGGGTTTAGGGTAGTGCAGTTATGTTTGGGTAGTGTAGGGTGTCGTGCTGGGGGTAGTGTTTTAGGGTTTAGGGTAGTGCAGTGGTGTTTGGGTAGTGTTTTAGGGTTTAGGGTAGTGCGCCCAACCAGCCACAATATCCGTGGACAAAGGGGATCCTGACTCTTTGGAACGCTCCGTCAATTGAATAATTTGGGTCAAGGGCCCTACCACGTCCAAGACCTATCAATTCCTTTCTTGGGATCCCTCATATACTTGGAGAAAAAGGTACATAGTTTCTCATCAATTTCAGGCGTGTGTGCCACCTTCCCCTTCAGTGAGGGCCCGGGGCATTCTCCCCTCATCCTATTCCTGACCTCCCTTTCAAGGGGTTGATGGATTTTCCCCACCACATACTCTGCCACTTTGGCGTCAGGTGTCCACTCTGCCGACCTAGGATGGTAAATTTGGGTAGGCTCGAACATGTCCGAGTGGACCCCGTCCCCAACCGAGGACTGAGAGGAGTGGGACTCTGGACGCCAGGGACGCCCCGAGTCCTTATCCTCATCGGAGGAGAAATCGTCCTCCGATACACCCTCTCCCTCTAAGGGAAACCCGAAGTCGGGGTCTACAATAGTGGTGACAGTGTCGCAATTTTCTCCGGGCCTTTCCTCCTCCCGGCAGGGTGCATGTTTTAGCGTTTGCACACTCTTGAGGAAGGTCTCCGTAAGTTTATCAAATCCTTCCAAGTGCCCCGCGTTATGCTTAACGGCCCTTTTATTCCCCATCTGGGAGCTACTTGGACCCGCCACCACCAGATCTGGGTCACTGAACACTCCAGGGATGCTTTTCGCCAGCTTATCAACCTGATCCCTAAGAGGAGCCAGCGCCCTAGAAATAGCCAGAGAGAGGGCTTGGTCCACTGCTGGAGGGAGAAGTTGGGGGGCCATTCCTCCTCCACCTCCTGGTAGGAGGAGTAAAAATGGTCTTCTGGAGAAGACATGATACCAGAGGGTGTGAGCACAGAACAAATGCCCTTAAAATCCTTAAGACAGCCCCCTCGCCGGTGCTCCAACAGCTGGGCTTTCCCCGAAGCTGTTATAAGAATAGACTGAGGCGCAATACCAATTTCACTAACGTGGCCGTGTGGGGAAATCACAGCGTAGCGGTGTCAAAATTAGGAGAGGGTTGGTCGGGAATCAAGCGGACACTAAAGAAGTGACCGGATTCCCAAACGCGCGTAAAGACCAGCGGGAGCGCTCGACGGAGCTGCCTCGCTCGGACCAGACGCACCTGACAGGATCTTTCCGCGCGCAGAGCACACAGCGGGAGAAACTGCGAGGGGGAGAACGCGCTCGGGCAAGAGCCTGCTGTGCAGGGAATATGAAACAATACCAAGGCAATAATGCTAATAACGTGCACAAGAAACCGCTATACAAACAGCAACAACGTCAGATTAAGCCAAGAATGTAAGGAATGCACTTAACTGACGAGCAGTGAAGAAAGAGGAAGCGGAAGGGACGTCACGATATTATATACGATGGACTGTGATATGATTGGACTATAGATGCCTTGGAGACTACCCCCCTAATGGTTCATGGGTTGTGTAGTCTTTTGTTTAATGATTGTTGTGTTACGTTTTCTTTGAACTGCTATGCAAATAAAGTGAGGAAAGATATGCATAATCCTCGCCTCCGTCCTGCCATAGAATTAATTAAACTTTATTTGATCTGATTTAGAGACATAGATCATAAAAGTGTACATAAAAACAGTAAATCCTCTTTCCTAATACAATACAGTGAGAATTAATTAAAACCAGTAGGTAAAAACGGGTGTTATAAAGCCCGGTTCAGAGCAACTTCAGGTTAACAGAATCGTAAAGTTCAATATTTCGCAAGATCAATCTCATGTACTTCGTGCAAAATACGCAATAAGGGGTCCAAGTAAGATGTAACGCTCCAATACCTGACCAGTTTACACTATATAAAACTGCAGAAAAACTAAAAATAAAAAGTGTTTTGCACACTTCTGTCATTGGGCTATATGTGGGCTACATCTTGGTGATATTTGTGCTACATTTGGGCTCTTTTTTCTCTGGTGGCCATCTTGGGAGACTTATTTGTTATGAAGTTTCCTAATTTCGTCATTTACTGCAGTCTCCTCAGTAGGAAATGCTTTCAGTTTTTACTTTGATTCCATCAAGAAGGCATTCAGATGTGTCACACATTTGCCATAAATTCAGAATGTTAGCACTCTAGTTGTTCATTAGATCACTGTAGTAAAGCTACTGCTCACCAGGGAGTTAACTGGAAGTCTACTGCTGGTATTGAAAGTGATTGTTTCAGTCTGCATGTCAGAATTTTCTAATGAAATAGAAGAGGATTTGAGATCTCACTTAAAACATGCCCTAAATTTTCTTTCTGCAGCACTAACCATAATTTCTAAGGCAAAATGAACCCCCTCATTTTGTTCCTTTTTAAATTAAATGTTTTAAGTGTTACCAGTTTATTCCAATCAAGATGGCTTCAGGTGTGCCATAATTTTGTCATAAGTAAGACTGTTAGCGCTCTAGTTGTTCTTTAGAACACTCTGGGAAGCTGCAGTAGAACACAAAGGCATCAACTGACAGGCTGCTCCTGTTGAAATATAACAGGAAGATATTTGAGATCACACTTAAAACATGGCCTAATTTTTCTTTCTACAGCACTAACCATAATTTCTATGACAAAATGAACCCCATCATTTTGTTCCTTTTTAAATTAAATGTTTTAAGTGTTACCAGTTTATTCCAATCAAGATGGCTTCAGGTGTGCCATACTTTTGTCATAAGTAAGGCTGTTAGCACTCTAGTTGTTCTTTAGAACACTCTGGGAAGCTGCAGTAGAACACAAAGGAATCAACTGACAGTCTCTGCCCTTGTTGGATGTACATGTTTTACTGAGAATGTCAGACTTCATTCTCACATGACTGAGAAAGATAATGTGAATTTACAGAAAATATGCTCTCATTTTAGCTTCTGGAGCACCTTCCAAAACTGTATGGGACAAGCATGTGAAAATAGTTTTCTCTCAAACATGATTCATGATATCCCAGCAGAAGGTTTTTCACAGGGTAAAATCACCTTAGAACACACCACAATTCCTGAAATTAGTATGGTACGATCAACAAATGAATTCTAATGTAACTAAAGTCTGTTATCACCCTTTATAGTTCTCCTTTTGGTAACCCTCAAAATCTTCGATTCACTACAAGGCATTTCAATGGGGTACTATCATTTATATTGGTCCCAAGATGGCTGCCAGCAATTCCAGGATGAAGTGCTGACAGCCAATCAGATCTCACGATGACATGTGTGGTTAGGCTCCGCCCAGATATATATGTGTTTTCTTTTTCAAATTTCTCAGGAACTACTGAACGGATTTACACCATTTAACCAAAAGGCACGACTCTGAACCAAGGGCTACCTTTTTGCCAAATTTGGTGTAATTCCGTTCAGCAGTTCGGGCTGTAGTTGCGATGAAAGGTTCCTATGGAAAATTGCATGGGGAAAACACGTTTTGGGACCCCCCTTTTTTCTCGGCCCCCGCTTGCCGAATCACCCCGAAACTTTCAGCATAGGAGCGGACCGGAGCGGGCCATACGTTTTGAAAATTTCGCGAAGATTCGTCAACCGGCGCCAAAGTTATTTCAAATAGAATGTTATGGATTTCCTATGGAAAATAGGTCCTAACTATAACTATCTACTGGTGACCGCCAGTAGATAATATATATGTGTCCAAACAAATGCCCGAAAGCTTAGGAGGGCACTTGACAGCTTGCCTTCCCTCCGGATTACCAACAGCATTTTCCTGCACTTTCCGGTAAGAATTTGCATATGCCGACGCGTTTCGAGTCGGAACGACTCTTCTTCCTGGGCTTTTCGGGCATTTGTTTGGATATATATATATATATATCACCAAAAGAACCTGTCAGTGCTGCTGGATCCTCTTACGCTCCAACAATCACCCTTTATAGTTCTCCTTTTGGTAACCCTCAAAATCTTCGATTCACTACAAGGCATTTCAATGGGGTACTATCATTTATATTGGTCCCAAGATGGCTGCCAGCAATTCCAGGATGAAGTGCTGACAGCCAATCAGATCTCACGATGACATGTGTGGTTAGGCTCCGCCCAGATATATATGTGTTTTCTTTTTCAAATTTCTCAGGAACTACTGAACGGATTTACACCATTTAACCAAAAGGCACGACTCTGAACCAAGGGCTACCTTTTTGCCAAATTTGGTGTAATTCCGTTCAGCAGTTCGGGCTGTAGTTGCGATGAAAGGTTCCTATGGAAAATTGCATGGGGAAAACACGTTTTGGGACCCCCTTTTTTCTCGGCCCCCGCTTGCCGAATCACCCGAAACTTTCAGCATAGGAGCGGACCGGAGCGGGCCATACGTTTTGAAAATTTCGCGAAGATTCGTCAACCGGCGCCAAAGTTATTTCAAATAGAATGTTATGGATTTCCTATGGAAAATAGGTCCTAACTATAACTATCTACTGGTGACCGCCAGTAGATAATATATATGTGTCCAAACAAATGCCCGAAAGCTTAGGAGGGCACTCGACAGCTTGCCTTCCCTCCGGATTACCAACAGCATTTTCCTGCACTTTCCGGTAAGAATTTGCATATGCCGACGCGTTTCGAGTCGGAACGACTCTTCTTCCTGGGCTTTTCGGGCATTTGTTTGGATATATATATATATATATCACCAAAAGAACCTGTCAGTGCTGCTGGATCCTCTTACGCTCCAACAATAACCACAGTGCCGCGGCTCCAATGTTTCAGCATGTTTATTTAGGCAAACACCATTACAAGATCCCAATGCGTTTCGGAGCCTTCGCTCCTTGGTCACGGGTTAGGTTTGTTTTACTTCCGTTTCTCTTTTTAAAGAGACCACCACAAGTGTAACGTGCACATAATAGAAATACCCCGCCGCGTGGCTCACCGTAATAAGCGGCTTGGGCTCAGGCGAATTTTGGAATTAATGAAGTTCGCCCTTGCCCGCCCCCGCCTCCGGTAAAAGAAGGACCGGATTGTTTTTTCAGCAGTAAGAAACTAACAACGGATTAGTGGCAGAGTGCTCGTTCTGGAGTGTACACGAGCAACAGAGAAGGAGGAGTCGGAGGACCCCCCGTCACTAGTGCCGGTACCAAGCAGGTGAGCAGCCATGGTATTATAACGTTTCTGGCTGAATTTAGTATATTGCGGGGTGCTAAACGGGAGTTCCAATCACCCTGAAGGAAGTAACCTCTGGAAATTGGATTATTAAACAGCATGAATGCAGCAGTTGAGTCTGCATTATTTCCCAAATGATACACAGGGATATATACAATGGCAACACCAAGAGATGTAAAATGAAGGGAGGCAGCTGAGAAGCTTTCACACAACCTGCCCTAGTGAGCAGTGAGAACCCGGCTGACCAGAGAAGTCCTAATGATACCCAGAATAAAAAAAAAGTTATGGGACGGTTTATGGAAGGCCTTGAAGAAAGAGCAATCCAAATGGTGGGAGGCAACCGCATTACAAAAGTATATTGAATGTGGAAGAGTACCCAGGGGCCTACGCATATTAATTACACCCACTTTTAGTGACCCTGATCCAGAAATGGTAGAGGAGTGTGCAACAAACAATCATGAATGCTCTGCCAAGATGTTGAAAATTTTGGTTAAATATGCGAAAAAAGATTGTGACAGACTGACTAAAGAAAGTGAGGAAATGATCACTAAATTAAAAGGAATATGCAACACAGAGGAATTCGAGGTTGAAATGGTTAAACTAGAAACCCTGCTCAAAAAAGTAGAAGAAGAAATCAAGGCAAAGAAGCAGAGAAAGTTCTATCGAGACGAACTTGATTATGAAAGAGGGCAAATTCTCACATTTGGGAAAAAGTTTGATCATCTGCGGACTGTAACACAGGAAACAACAAGACAGGAAGAGCCCTCAACCTCAAGGATGGACAACAAGATCAGCACCGAACAACGAACCATTACAGAAACAACGACAATAGAGTCTGGGGACAGTGACAATAGTGAGAGTGATGTTTCGATGCAGTCTGGTACCACGGGAGTAAAAGCCGGAATTTTAAAGGAATTTGATTTAATGGCCAGAGGAAGGCTAATTACCCAGGCTCACAAAGATACACCTACAAACAGAGGTCGAGGACGAGGAGGCAGAGGAGGAAACAAGCCAAGATCAAACAAAAAGGACAAGCAAGACAGCCCGGTGGGAGTATTAACAAGAGGGTAAAGAGCAGGAAAATGAAAGACAACATCACAGTGGTAAATCTCTCAGATTATAAGTTAACTGATAATCAAATGGAAGTATTGTCATTAGGGCTATCCTTTTGCCCGACATCGAAATTTAACTACACAGAAACTCGTATAGATCTTTTTAACTTTACAAGAAAATTGAAACTAAAAAAATGGTATGCCTCACAAAATACACAAAGAAGTACCATTAACATGGCTGAACCTACAACCTTGACGATCAATGATGTAGACACATTGCATATCATACATGAGTTAGAGGGTGATGTGAATTTTATTGATGACCCTTTTCTGTATTTAATAAATGATGATATTGTTGTAGGAATGGGCTGCAATAGCGGGTTTAAATCTAAGTCGGTGTTTTTCCCGCAGATTGTGAATGACGCGATTGATATTTTTGAACGAGGCATGATCAAAGAACTTCAAAAAATCAATTCGACAAGACCACATACCAGGAAAAATTTGAAAAAGGTTCATATCGATGCCCTTAAAGAGTTAGAAAATAACAAAAATATAGTTATTAAGAAATCTGATAAGGGGGGAAATGTAGTAATATGGCCCCTTGAAATGTATTTACACTAGGGCAATAGACAACTGATTGATAAGGACAGATATGTAGTAGCATCAAAAAAACAGTATGAAGATGCTAATAAGGATTATCTAGATAAACTTGTAGACTGGCATGACAAAGGCATTCTAGAATGGGATACCTGTTTCTGGTATGTAAATTCCCGAAAATCCCAGCGTTATATTTTTTGCCCAAATTGCACAGAGATCTATGCAACCCCCAGGGAGACCCATTGTGTCATCAAGAGAGAGCATGTTAGAAAACACATCGAAATATGTGGATTATTTCTTACAGCCTTTTGTGCAGGCTTTACCCTCATATGTTAAAGATACAGGAGATTTTTTAAGACTAATTAACAATGTCAACTGGAATGAAGACTATTTACTCATGAGTTTAGATGTGAATAGCTTATACACTTGTATCCCACATGATTTAGGGATTGATACATGTAGATATTTTTTGAAAGGGAAATCTCTCTCCTATCTATTCCACACGGAGATGCTCCTCCAAATGATGCATATTTGTCAGACGAATAATTTCTTCCTTTTTAACAAACAACTGTACAAACAAACCCAGGGGCCGGCGATGGGAACTTGCTTCGCCCCCAGCTTTGCTGGGTTGTACCTGGGCTGGTGGGAGAAGCAAGTAGTAAGTAACATCAAACAGTTTGAAGACCACGTCGTTCTCTGGGTATGGTAGATTGATGACATCTTCTGTATCTGGAAGGGTACTGAGTATCAAGCACAGTATTTCATTGCCACATTGAATGACAACTCCTTAAATTTAAAATTCAGTAGTCATATACATGACACTACCATTGAGTTTTTAGATTTAAAATTGGAAGTAAAAGCCAATAAACTGACAAGCAGACTATTTCGTAAAGCAACTGCAGGTAATAGTCTGTTGCATGCAGACAGTTGTCATCCTGTGAACTTAATTCAGAGTGTCCCGTTTGGGGAATTATTAACCCGTTGCGTGCTTCTGTCGGCCAACGGCCGTCGCGAGCACTACCTCTGTAGTGCTGCGCACGTCCGTTGGCCGACGCGGCCCCGCCCACTCCGCTAAACCGCCGCACCGCGGCGGAATTGCCGCCGCGGTTAAGTGGTTAAGAGCCAAATGTAACTGCAGTACAGAAGAAGGATTCCAATATGAAAAAGAAATTATGACTCAAAGGTTTCTTGAAAGAGGATTTAGTAAAAAAACAATAAAACAGCAACCGACAAAGTTGAAAAACTGGGACGAGATGAACTGCTGACACCTAAACAAAAACCAATGAGCGATGATGAACAAATTATATTCATCACAACCTATCATTACCAAGCATGAGATATCAAAAGAAGTCTGAAAAAATACTGGGAAGTTCTTAAAACAGACCCAGATTTAGCTAAACCAGTTGGTGAAAATCCAGCAATAACTTTTAGAAAAGCAAAATCTCTGAAAGATACATTGAGTACTTGTTTAGTGAATAACGAGAAACAAAAGAGTGATATCAAGGGATTCTTTATCTGTAACAACTGTAAGGCATGCAAATACAGTGAAAATTGTAAAATGTTAAAACTGTCAGAAAACCAACAAGCATACAAAATTTCCAAGCATCTCTCATGTAACACTGAATATGTTGTGTATGCTCTCAGGTGCCCCTGTAATAAATTTTATATAGGTAGCACCATACACAAAGCTAAAAAACGTGTGCTCGAACACATGCGAGCAATTAAGAACAATGACAAGCAATACCCCATTGCCCGCCATTTCAAAGACAGCCACAACCAGAACTGCAACCTTTTGAAATTTGATGTCCTTGACAAAATTCCAGTAAGAGAAAGGGGTGGAAATAGGACTTTAGAATTAAGAAGATTGGAATCTAAAATTATCATCAGATATAATACCCTTTATCCAACAGGGTTAAACCTGGATGAAGAACTGGCCATGCATCTGGGATAACTAGATAGTAATTAAGAATGTGTTGAAATCTATCTGTAATAAATCAATCTTAGGTTTTACAAATTTTAATTGTAATAAGTTTTCGTGGAATTTATTTTTAATCACTGATTTTTGTTTGTTTCTCATTACAGATATGGAAATGCAGAGGTGCTATTATATCTGGCTACTGTTGTACAGTAGGAACATTTATTCTTATGTATATTGGGCTTTGTGACATAAAACGGAATCTGCCCACTGCTGCAAAATTGTAAAATTGTAAAATTACTTTCTTTGTGGTGAAGTCGTATTTATGTTTGCTCTAAGGCACTATTGCATGTGAATGACAAGTCATGTTTACAGCAATGATCAATTTCCCACTTGGGCTTAATTGTGTAGAAAGTTTAAGCCGATAGATCGGCGTAGGCAAAACCTTTAAAAAGTCGGCATAGGGCAAATGCCCACTTGGGCTGAATTGTACACATTACTGGCACCATAAGGGTGCAAAAATTCACCTAGAAGATAGAAATATTTAATTTGTTACAGTCACTGCAATTGAAGAGTAAAGCTAATTCAATTGAAAAACAGTACATGAAATGTCTCCGATGTAACTTTATTGAGAAATGCTGAAACTGACAAAAATCTTTTGTTTATTTCTATTATGTGCACGTTAAACATGTGGTGATCTCTTTAAAAAGAGAAACGGAAGTAAAACAAACCTAACCCGTGACCAAGGAGCAAAGGCTCCGAAACGCGTTGGGATCTTGTAATGGTGTTTGCCTAAATAAACACGCTGAAACATTGGAGCCGCGGCACTGTGGTTATTGTTGAGCGTAAGAGGATCCAGCAGCACTGACAGGTTCTTTTGGTGATATTGGGGGTCGCTACCCCGCCGCGTGGCTCACCGTAATAGGCGGCTTGGGCTCAAGCGAATTTTGGAATGTGGAATATATACATATATGTGTGTATATATATATATATATATATATATATATATATATATATATATATATATATATATATATATGTATGTATGTACATATAGGCAGTCGCCAGTAGTTAGTTATAGTTAGGACCTAGTTTCCATAGGAGAAGCATTTTTTGACTTGGCTATAACTTTGGCGTTGTTTGACCAATCTGCATGAAATTTTGCCAAAAAGTGTCACGGTGAGTATTATTGATTGGGGGTGATCCGTGCAGTGGGGACCAAAAACTTGGGGCACGAAATAAGGTTGCATTTCTAATGTTAATTCCCATAGGAACCTTTAGCTACCTCTACAGCCCGAACCGCTGAACGGACTTACACCAAATTTGGCAGGGCGGTAGATGTCGGTTCAAGGAAGTGCCTTTTGCTTATTTGGTGTAAATCCGTTCACTGGTTGTTCAGAAATGAAAGTAAAAAATTATAGTGCTATCTCTGGCCGTGGATATTTCGCTGTGGTTTTGCGATGAATGGCGAATGCATGCCCCAACAGGAATGCTCTGATTGGCTGGATGCAACCTGAATAGAAAGTTGCAGCTGCCATTTTATCTATCGGGAACAGTTCCCGAGGTTTAAAACCTGTGTGAAATCCCACATAGGGGTCAGGAGATACTCTGGCCCCTTGGTTGAGAAATGGAGGTGTTAGTGACACAAGTTATGTGTCCAAAATAGATTTTTGTACCATCACAAGGACATCACGACTATCAACGTCGTCGCAATATTGGTGAAGATATAAAAAAATATATCAGTGAATCATTAATATGCATTGTCATAGAGATATTGATAAATGATATTTATATAATGAGTTATCTTCTGTGATAGTTGGAATTAATTATATAGTTATAATTTTTTTATGTGGTGGTGGCTATTGAATTCCTGCTTTTGCTTTTTGCATTCGCGACGTACCCGCGGGGATCACGATGACCAATGTCATCACGAACTCCGGCCTTACTGCGAAAACAGAAAGTAGGTTTTAGAGATGGCTGTTCTATAAATACACTACAAAAACATGAGTTTGAAGTGTACAGTAATAAACCCCTAGTGTGTAAAATACTGTAATATGTGTGATGGGTTTTCACTTTATGGAAAAGGCGCGATCGTCGCGGTTAACGATCTCACCGCGACATCCTAATAATCGCGAAAAAGGAAAATTGGTCTGAAAGATGGTTTTTAAAGAAACTTGGTACAAAATCTGAGTTTAAACATGCTTTGAAAGAAGTATGAATATAGTAATATGCATAGGGCAATGTTCAGAATGGATTTTTTTACATATTATTTTTTAATGTGTTGGTGGCCATTGATTGTCTGCTTTTGTTTTTCGTTTTCACGACATGTCCGCGGGGATCACGACTTCGTCGTGAAGGTTCCCAAAAACTAAAGAAAAAAAACCCTTTCGAATAAAACTTCACAATATTTCAGGTACTAGGATGGCTCTGACAAGAGCTGTTGTGTTAGTTGTGTGTATATGGCTGCTACACATAATACTGGATGCAGAGTTTCAGGTTACTTAGAAACATCCTGTTGCCTTCATCTGTAAAGTGCACACCATCATTTCTATAAATTCCATGCATGTCAAAATGCAGATTGTTGTTATAGATACAGTCCATGCGATGGTCTCTGAAGAATGCAGAAACAGTTTTATTAACAAGTTTCCTGACTTTGTCAATCTGTGGACAGAATTGATTTGACCACTTCCATTTCTGTCTTTGGCATATATTAGTGTACACCAAGACATTGTGAGGGAAAAGCGACATCAGTTCTGCAAAGGTTTCTTTCATTAGGATTTCCAGCCCCACCCAAGTCAATGTGCCTAGGTTGTTGCCACCACAGTGCACAACCATGAGGTGAGGAGCTTGGGAATCCACAATGGATTTAACCAAAGCCAGCAACTGATGAAACTTTAACCCTCTCTGGCCAAATCGAGTAATCTGCACATTTGGCAAACCCAAGTCCCTGTCAATACCTCTCTTTTTTGCAGCCTCTTTAGCCCAATAGATAGAACTGTGGCCACAATCCATGCTCTAACATTTTGAAGTGAAGGAATAAAAGTAGTCTGGAGAAGGCTGGAGCTGAATGAGGTAGTTTTGAAAGGAAAAGCAGTTAAAATGGAGGTGTTTTAAAAAAAAAAAAAAAAGATATATTTCATCGGATTTCGTCAGCATGAAAGTGAATAAAATTCGGTAATGTGTTGGATGCCTTAGGAAGAACTCTTATTATTGGTGTTGGTTAAGAAAAGAAATGTAATACAGACATGGTTTTCTTTTGAATCTGTGGAGTAAAGCACACCTGCTGTATCTTATTTGGAAGTAGCATGTTCCTTCTAGAATGTACTGTGAACCTGTGGCCTACAGGTTGCACTGGGTTGCTAGCTACACTGAGCTAAGAGTGCGTTGGGGGGGGAAGGGTGTTAAAGAGACAGAACGTTTTTTTTAAAGTTGAGGAGTTATGACACAATTTAAGTAATGGCAAACTTTAATTTCCAACTCAGGACTATGTAATAAACTGTTGTGCAGTATTTAAATTTTAAAAAACTGAAACTAAATATCAGTTTGGACTCCCGTTTTGTTTTGCGATTCGTCTGCGATCATTACGGAAACATTGTGAAAAAACCTCGTTTTGAAAGAGAGGGAAAGGTTTAATAGATGCTAAACATTCACAAGTGGAGGTAGTGTAGTCTAAAAAGAAAAACATGATTTCATTTGCTGCCTTTCTCATGATGATAGAGTGGAAAGTTGAAGAGGTTGCCATTTGATAGTTGGTTTGTTTGAGAGTGGTGTACCCATGCACTCATCCAGTCACCCAGCCACTACTCATGCACTAATCCATTCCCTCAGGCCCTACCCATGCCTTCATCCATTCACTCAGGCACTACTTATGCAGTCACCCATTCATTCAAACACCACTCATGTACTCATCCATTCACTCAGAAACTACCCATGCATTCATCCATTCACTCAGGCACTACCCATGCACTTTTCCAATGACCCAGGAACTACCCTTGTACCCGTCCAATCACCCAGCCACTACCCATACACTCATCCATTCACTCAGGCACTACTGATGCACTCATCCATTCACTCAGGCACTACCCATGCATTTATACAATGACCCAGACAGTACCCTTGCACCCATACATTCACTGATACACTACTTATGCAATCTTCCAGGTACAACTCATACACTCATACATTAACTCTGGAACTACTCATTATCTCATCCATTCGCTCAGGCACTAGTCATGCACTTACAAACAAACAAACCAAACCCAGCTGCCTGAAAACTATTTCAAATGAAGAGTCACGTCTTAATTTAGAACAGAGGAGAATCAGTCACCTCATCACAACAGAGTAGAACTAGTGTGCAAAAAAGGTTTTTTGAACGACTAGATGATAAATAATTTTTCATTTTATTGGGATATACATTGTTAATTTAATGTGCATATCGATAACACGCAATTATATCAGTAAACATAAATTGATCATAAATAGTCAATAAATAAATACAAAAAACAAATATGTATAAAAAGTTACAGAAACTCCTACCAACCAGACATGCAAACCATCAATATTATACACAATAAACCCCACGTTGTCATGAATTTTTTTGCTTTTAACACCACACTCATTCAGACACATAGACAAGACAAAGACAGGACTGGTCAACTCCACAGGAACCCAATATTCACAGAACCATGAATAGTCAAACATATCACTAAGAGATTATTTGTACAAACTGTTTCCTTATACAACGCCGTATTAATATCAGCAATTACCATTTTTCTGTCTTTTAGATTGCTTTATATATATATTTTTTAATTTAAAAAATAGAAACAAGAGCATCTGATGGTATCCAGTCTTAAAGTTGCGCCAGTCATGTAAGAAAAATGAGGCGACGCGTGTTTCAGTGAAAGACCCGGATACAAGGGTCACTCCTTCTTCAGGGCGCTTAATGAATGGAATGAGGGGGCAACAAACGCCTGGGGAATCTGAGCGGAGCTAAGCATATGGCCCACATTAGCTGGAAACGTAGCCTTGATTTGTGCAAAAGTCCAGCTGGTGGAATGGCGACCTGGTAAAAAGATAGGAGCACTCAGGACAAGTAAATGAAGCTCAGGACCAGAGGCACAATGGATGAGATAGGGCCCTGAGATGCCCGTGTGGGATTGATAAGAGAGATATATACAATTAGTTGGCAATATCCAGATGTGGCGTGGAAAGTGAGAAAACCATCAAGGAGAGAGGATACAATCCGATACGATTGTACTCATAGCTCACGGGGCAGGTCTTGCTCACACGGTCACCATTGTCTGCATACATTCACTCAGGCACTATCCATTATCTCATCCATTCGCTCAGGCACTAGCCATGCACTAATCTATTCACTCAGGCACTGCCCATGCACTTATCAAATAACCCAGGCAGTACTGTTGCACTCATCCACTTACTCAAGCACTACTCATGCATCATCCATTCACTCAGGCACTATCCATAATCTCATCTATTCACTCACACAGTATCCATACACTTATCCAATCACCCAGGCACTATCCTTGCACTCATCCATTCACTCAGGCAGTACTGATGTACTCATCCATTCACTCAGGCACTGCACATGCACTCAAACAATCACCCTGGCACTACTATGGACGAATCATTTCACTCAAGTGCTACCCATCCACTCATGCATTCACCCAGGCACTACCCATGCACCCATCCAATCACCCAGGCACTACCCATGCACTCATTTAATCACCCAGGCACTACCCATGCACTCATCCGATCAACCAGGCACTACCCTTCCACTCATCTATTCACTCAGGCATCAAACATGCACTCATGTAATCAAATAGGCACTACCCATGCACTTCTCCATTCACTCAGTCAATACCCATGCACTCATCCATTCACTCAGGCACTACCCATGCACTCATGCAATCAATCAGGCTCTACCCATTCACTCATCCAAGCACCCAGGCACAACCCCTGCACTCATCCAATCAACCAAGCACTACCCATGCACTCATCCAATCAACCAGGCACTACCCGTGCACTCATCTAATCACCTAGGCACTACCCATGCACTCATCCAATCAACCAGGCACTACCCATGCACTTATTCAATTACCCAGGCACTAGGGGGGCATGCCTAGCCGAGCGTCAAGATGGAGGCTTGACCAAAAAGCTCTGGAACGGCTGTGCATGAAATGCAGCCCTACTCCGTACCATTGGTGTTGTGATTGGCATCGACCACCTCCGCGGATGCCCACCGCCCCCTAGATCCTTTTGGCCCCTCGGCTCTGGCGAGCTCAGAGCCATCACCAGAGCAGAGCCTCTCGCCAACTGCAGCCTGACGCGGCCCTCGGAGGTGCCGGGTTCGCGGGTGAGCCTGAGGGCGGGGCTGCAACCGTAGCGGAGCGGCGCAATGAAAATTGAGGCCAGTGTGGGGAGATCATAGGACCAAACGGGGGCATAATAGACACCTGGGCCCCTGTGCATCTGCATTGGGCTGCAGAACACGGCGGTGAGTCCCCCCTCTGGCTGCCTTACTGCACGTCTCCCTGAATCAGCCACTCGCCGCGTGTAGCGGCCTACTCACACAAGGGACGGTTGCTGGTGGGCCCTGGGGGTGCATGGGTCCGCTGTGCCAGATAACACACTCCATGGGGGCCTCATCACATGCTGCTGCTTGGATTGGGCGCGGGGAGGTGTAAATCGCCAAATCGATGAGCGATATTCCGTCGAAGGAATCAGGCCTAGGCGCCCATAGAGATCTGCATTACACACTGGGCTGAGAGCAAATTTTGGATTGGGCATTGGTGGTCTGAGCCCGCATATTGCTCTGCCCTGATAGTTGCATGGCAGAGACCAGCTCAATCCACCTACGCTTTGGATAGTGGTACCTCTCCACTATCAGAATCTCATTCACTGCGCCTTGTGGCCTCCACTTATCAGCGGCACAGCCACCTCCCAGTTGTCTTTGATCAACATGGGTCAGGGTGACCTCAAGCAGCGACAACTTACTTTTGAGACCACCAAGACCCCCAGGCGTGAGGGAGCGAGGACCCTCTGCTTGTGGACCCCCTGGTCCCGTGGACCCTCTCGAGTCTGATCAGCCCTGTGGTTTGGGGGAGGAGGTTTGGGAGTTTTGTTGTATTGTCTAACAAACGTTTGTTATTTTCAGGATGTAACATATTTTGGCTGACAGTACCCATTTTTACATATTGCTATTTCCCCGCACACTTAACTAGGGCTGTCAGGACACGACAGGGTGAGAGCGCAGAAGCACAAGAGTTGAGGTGCATGTCTGGAATGTTAGAGGCCTGTCTAACTCCCGCAAAGAGAGACAGGTGATGGCTTACCTTGCCAGGCACAAGGTGCGTATAGCTTTTTTACAGGAGACCCACTATACTCCCAGCGCTGACAATCATTTTGCCTCTACCCGGGGCGTTAATTTATTTTTGCCAGTTACAGCACCTACTCCCGCGGGGACTGCATATTGGTTCACGAAGCAATACCATTTCAGGCACATACAATGGTTAAAGACCCAGAGGGTCGCTATCTGGTGGTGACAGGAACCCTGGGCATGAAACAAATACTGTTGATTAATATATATGCCCCCAATATAGATGCACAAGGCTTTTTCTCTGTCATCTCCACACACATTTCCAGCATCCCCATTGATTCCATTATATTGGGGGGAGACTTCAACCTCACACTGCAACCTACTCTTGACACTACCGGATCGGGACATGTTACCAAACTACACTCTGCACAAGAATTCACGAACCTGCTAAAGACCCACTTACTATCAGACTCCTGGCGACATCAACATCCTGCCGATCGCGGCTTTTCTTTCTATTCAGTGGCACATGGTTTGTGGTCCCATATCGACCACTGGTACCTGGCCCTTGACCTTCTGCTCCATACACTCTTGGCAGATTGTTTACCCCGAACGCTATCAGACCAGTCACCAGTGCTGCTATCGTTGCCAATTCCCTACCTCGCACAGCCCTACAGGCCCTGGTGCTTTCCAACTGACGCCCTACTTGATGCCGTATTTAAAAGTGAATTCAATGACGCTATCATTGAATACTTCCAACTCAATAGAGGCTCAGTGCCTCGATACGTCACTTTATGGGAGGTATTTAAAGTTTATACTCGTGGCTTCTGCATAACTAAGCAGGTGGGAGTTTTACACACCATTTGACGCGATCTGGACACGACCGAAAGAGCGCTGAAAGATCTTGATACACGCGCCCTATGGGGCGACCCCCCTCTTCTTTGCATCAAAGGGCAAAGCTCCTTGAGGACTTCCAGGAGCTTACAACCCGCAAGGCTACCTACCTGGGGAAATACGCACGAGCCTGGGTGTATGGGTTGGGAGAGCGACCGGGACAAACTTTGGCCAGACTACTTAGCCCCCGATACCAATCCTCTTATATCACTCAGTTGCAATTGGATGATGGCACACACATTACTCAGAGCGCGGATATCTCATCTGCCTTCCTCTCCTACTACTCTCAATTATACACCACACAGGCAGATGCTGCCCTCTCAGACTATTTGGCTGAGGTGGCAATGGTCTGGATTGAGGAAGGCCAGTGCCAGTTCCTTAGTCTCACCTGTAAGTGCCTACAAAGTATCACAGGCCATTGATGATCTTAATGGGGCCAGAGCCCCTGGCAGAGATGGCCTCACAGGAGTATTCTATAAGACATAGTTGATTCCTCACCTCTTGGAGGTGTATGCAGAGGCACTCGAATCGGGAGTGCTACCTCCCATGATGCGATAAGCCATCATCTCCTTACTTCTCAAGCCTGGCAAGCCATCCGATAGGTGCGCCTCTTACAGGCCCCTATCTCTTCTTAACCAAGATTATAAAATTCTGGCTAAGGTGCTTGCGACGCGCATTTCACTCTTAATAGACCAAATTATCTCCCCTCTCCAGGCTGGTTTCGTCCCGAGCAGATCTACGTCCGTTAATCTACTCACTATCTTAACAGTACTTAATCAAATTGAGCCGGCTCTCCCCGCTACTGCGATACTATTGGATGCCAAAAAGGCATTTGATTCTCTACAGTGGTCTTTTCTATATGCAGCGCTCAGTAAACTAGGCTTCCCTCGTGGCTTTTGCGATCTCATCCGCCTCCAGTATGCCAGCCCTGTGGCCCGGCTCCGGGTGAATGGTGAACTTACAGATCAATTCAATTTGTCGAGAGGCACCAGGCAGGGCTGCCCACTTTCGCCCCTACTGCTTATAATTGCCATGGACCCACTTGTGCGGCATCTCCAGGAAAGACACCTACACCGGGGTCTCAGGCTCCACGGGGTACTCTCCTGGCCTCCCTCTATGCAGATGACATGCTGCTGTTTGTTCGTGAACCTGAAACCAATCTCCCTCCGCTCCTTCGGGAAGTGGCACGTTTTGGAGTTTTTTCTGGCCTGGTTGCTGCGATAAGTTTTAAGGTGGTAAAGCATCGATATTGTGCCAAAGCTATATTTTTTATTGGAGCCTCTAGATAAAACTTTTTCACCAAGAGAGCATTTTACCAATTTTGCTACAGTTATAGACTCCCCAGAAGGGATTGTAAAATAGTCCCAGGCAATGCTTGTCTTCTTTTGGGGAGGTTCTTCATCATCTGAATCTTCTCCATGGATTTCCTGCATATCCGCTTGTGCCTCCTGAACCACCTGCTCCTCTTCTTTATCTTCTGTAGCCATGTACAACTTCAAAACTTCTGCAAGCTGCAACTTTCCTCTCTTACCAACTTCAGCCACCTGCTCTTGATGCTGCTGCATTGAAATGAAGGTTCCAAAGATATGGGTGGACTCTTCCTGTTGGGATGGGAAACAGCGTTTACAACGCTGCCATTACATCGCGTTCCTTTTACAACGCGGTCGTTACAACGACCGTGTTGTTAGAACGTGATACCTTTACATCGCAAGTCATTAGATCGACTTGCTGTAGCGGGCGCTCTAACCTAAGGAATAGTATAATTTACTATTCCAACACCTTCTCTACTGTTGCGCACGCTGGAGTTGGAATAGTAAATTATACTATTCCTAAGTCCAGCGCACCCCCTACAGCAAGTCAATCTAATGACTTGCGATGTAAAGGTATCACGTTCTAACAATGCGGTCATTGTAACGACCGCGTTGTAATAGAACGTGATGTAATAGCATGCAATGTAACATGCTAAATTCGTTAGGATAGATGAAAAGTGTGTTATCCAATGAGATTACTGTATGTTCCGATCACACGACGTTCGCGATGACGGACGTCATTGCGGTTATTGGAAATAGAAATAAAAATGAATTTAGAGTAAAATAATTATTGAAACATTATTTTTATAGTTTCTAAATATGTGCCTATGCTCAAATATCCCATATAATATGTACATTTTTGTGTTTTTTACATTGAAAAAAACATGCTGTCTTCGCGAGTACCGACTTCATTGCGATGCCCGTCTTTGAAGACGATTTTTCTGGAAACTCACTGCAAAAATATGACTTTGAAAGGAAGTCAAATAAAGCTCTACTGTTAAATGTACTGTAGAATGTGTATATATATGTTGTACGCTATGTGCACAAAACACACACTCTTCGCAACTACCGACGTCACGGCGACAACGTTGGTAGTCGCGAATATAAAAATTTTTGTGTAAAGATGGTTTTCTCCACAAACTGATCGCAAAAAGAAAAGCTAAAATAATATCTTACTAAATATCTAGACTTAAACTTTATTTAAAAAATGTCTTTAAGTGTATTTTTAGTATGTGAAACACATTTGCTGATCACAGATTCTCCACAATAAATGCAACAATGTTGTGCCGGCTCAAAAAATCCTTAAGATTAAAAACAGTTATTAATGAACTTTCTGATAAACACATACCAAATAAAAAAATGAGTGGTATATAATATATTTCTAATGTACAAAATCCAATTATAGAAAGAAAATACAAAAATCTTAGAAGCTCACATAAAAAATGGATGTTACAATTAAGAAATAGGATTTTTAAAAAACCTTAGAAATTCTCTAAAAAACCAAATTTAGAGGGACGTTATAGGTATAATTTAGCATTTAAAAAACCTTAAAAATTCACTGAGAAAAGCAAAGGTTACAGGGACGTTATAGTTAGGGTGATATCTCACTCACACAAAACCAGAGAAATTCAGCAGTTATAGTTAGGTGAGCTAACTATTACTCGTGCCCCCGCAATGCACTGCTTATAACCTCACATATTACATTACTCGTGACATGGTCAGTGACATCACTGATGACATCATCCACAGAATGTCTGATGCACCACTCACACCCCATGTAACCTTTCATACACCCACTCCAACTTTCACACTACCATTCTCAAAACCATTGACATACCCATACCAGTACTTATATACCCACTCACTGATTCATAGGTCTACACACACATCCACTCACTCACCCATACAGCCACTTATACACCCACTCACTCACTAATACTGCCACTGACATATCCACTCATACACTCATACAGCCACTCTCACACTGTCAGACACTCATACAACTACTCACACACCTACTTACTCACCCATAGAGTCAATCACACAGTCACTTGCTCACCTATACAGTTATACACACACCAACTCACTTATTCATACAGATACTAACACATACTTACACACTTATACAGTCCCTGACACAAGCACACACTCACCCATGCAGCCACTATCACAATCGCTCACTCACACAAACAGTCACTTCAAAGTTCAAATTATCTTTATTCGATCTTCCGAGGACAGATCATAAAATATACACACGATAAAAACAAACTACATTGTAAACACAATTATTAAAAAATGATGACCACATGTTAAAAAATGAAGCAGATCCTTGTGCAAATTCAGGTATAGGGGTAACAGTCCACAAAATGGAGTTCCGAGTGCGTCATGTCTTGTAAGTTACAAATGGCCACATTTTTAAGCGAAAAAAACTCATTATGTTGTTTTACATTGAATAAAGTGACAGTGCAAGAGGACTGATTTGATGTTAAATAAAGTGACAGTGCAAGAGTTCTAATTCCAGGGGCATCAACAAGGTGCCAGGTGATTATAAATTAAAATCAGCAATGTACATTTAAGAAGCAATACAAAGTCAATGATTAAAAGAATAATAAAATGTTTTTTTGTCAGAACAGCAAACTCCTTCTCTTAGCTAAAGTACACTTCAGAAAACTAGCAACTGCATAGCACACATTACAATCGTTAAGTTGCAGTAAATAGAAGAGGGCCGCTTTGCACTTAGAGAATGTGTGTCTGCGCAGTAGCTGTAATAAAAACTTCCTAGTAAACGGCAGGTAAAATTGACAAAAAAAGACAAAATGTAAAATGGTTTGACTAGATTGCTCATCACATGGACAAATGGCAACAGTGTCAGAGGAGTACTGTCCTATGGGAAAACATATCAACCAGCGAAAAGAACCCAGCCTAAACCTTGCCAACAGATTTATTTCATAAACACTGGGCATGTATAATAAATACGGAGCAATTGTTGAGGTCACTTGAATAATGCAATAATCTCTAACTGAGGGTTTGGCCACTTCCAATAGTTCCCCAGAGATTTGTTTGTGCTTGCAAAAACTATCCCGGACCCACTTTCTGTCCTTTTTATGGATTGACTCGGGGTGCTCAATCAGTGAGGCACAGTCAAGTGCCGAAAGACTGTTTTTTTTTAATATTTAATTTTATTGATTTTTGAATGAACAGATAAGCAATAGCAACTGATACAGTGGAGTAATGATCAAGTTTGTCATCACGCACATACGTGTCGCTCCCTTTTTGCGCGTAATATCATATGCTGTCTTAGTCCGAGAAGAGACAGAAAACCCATCCCTCACAATTGATTCAGCCATTTGCCCCAGATCCTTGAATGCTTGGCTGGGCATCCCCTAGCTTAGAACAGTGGCTTCTCTTGTACTGCACACCAGTCTATGCTTTTGCGCCATCTAGATAAACTTGGGGGGTCAGACTGTTTCCATGCCGTGGCGATGTCTCGCTTGGCCACCATGGTGGCGGTACCTAGGAAGAGCTTGTCTGGCCTGGACCCGTCCAGACTGTCCATGACTCCCAGGAGGAGGTCCAGGGGGGTTGTGTGGCACCTCCCAACCCAAGATGCCCGTGAGTTCAGATTCCAGTGCTTCTCAGCAAGGGGTGAGGTGGGAGCAGGACCATACCATATTATAAAAGTCGGCTGGTTCCTGCCGGTGCGCGTACAGGATGGCGAGGATCTCAGACCTGCCTTGTAAAGGTGATCTGGGGTTAGGTATGCACTATGAAGATAGTATAGCTGGATTAAGCGAAGCTTAGCTGAGGCGGTGATGGTCTTGGGGGCCATTAAAGTGTCACGCCAGTCCTCATGCTCGAGGGGACCCAGCCACCCCTCCCAGTGGCATCTGAGTGAGTCAAGCGATGCTGGGCCATTGTTGATTAAAGAACGGTATATCCGCGACACCCCACCGCTCCCTAAGTCCCCCATCATGATCTGTGCTTCCATTGGACTGAACTTTGGAAGTGTAGTGCCAGTCGTTAAATATGAACTGAGGGCGTGGCGTAATTGTAGAAACCTATAGAATTTTGAGGGGTGGAGGGTGTAGTGGTTCTGTAGGTTTTGGAATGATCGTATGTGGTCCCCCACACACACGTCCCCCAATTGTGATATACCAATAAGGTCCCATCCCCTGAATCCCTCCAAAGCACTCACATCCCCCAGCCAACCGTCCTGCCAAAGGGGCGTTTGTTGGGTCAGTTTGGTATCCCATTGGGTATGACGCAAGGCTGAGCGCCATGCCAGCAGGACCGCTCGGGTCACCGATGGTAAGGCTCTAGGCACCGGGCCTCCATACATCATAGCCTGGATTTGGGAAAGCCCTAATTCCCTTAGTTCGGTGCTGTATGCTGGATCAGACCAGCCGCCATTAAACCAATCGTGTAGGACGAGCAGTTGGTTGGCTAAATAGTATAGATAGAGATCAATCATGCCCATACCCCCATCAAAGGGTGGGATCCGGCAGTGGGCGAGAGCTATACGTCTCATGTTCCCCCATAGGAACTTTGTGGCCATGCTGTCTAGTTCTCTAAACCAGCTCCTCTGGAGGTGAAATGGGGTATTTTGGATAATGTACAAGAAACGGGGGAGGATCATCCTTTTAAAAAGGGCCACTCTACCCAACGGGTTAAGTGGTAGGGTTTGCCAGCCTCAGAGATCCTCTTTAGCTGTCTTGAGCAGTGGGGTGATGTTGGGTGCCCATTCTAAGTCGGGGAGTAGAGCAATCCATATCCCAAGGTATTTGAATGACTGCCGCCTGATGGGGATGATCGACTGCCAGTCGAAGCATTCCCTTGAAAGATGAAGGGGCACTAAGGTCGACTTGGTGGGGTTTAGACATAGGCTGGAGACCCGTTCAAAGGTGTGGAGGGCCTGGAGGCATCTGGGCCCGGACTTAGCCTGGTCTGCAAGAAAGAGCAGCACATTAACTGTGTATAGGGCAATTTTATCAACGTGGGAGTCATTCCATTTCCAGCCCTGGATCTTTTCGTCGGCCCGGATAAGGCATGCCAAAGGTTCCATCGCCAGAGCGCAGAGGAGTGGTGAGAGGGGGCAACCTTGTCTTGTGCCCCTTCTAATCTGGAACGTCTCTGAGAGAGCACCAACTATGAGTACTCTCGCTCTTGGCTTGGAGTATAGGACACGGACGAGCCGGCGGAAGTACTGCCCCAGACCTACTGCAGCTTGCACATCATCCAGGTATTGCCAGTCTACTGTGTCGAAAGCTTTTTCGAAGTCAACTAGGAGGAGTGTTAGGTAAGGGGTGAGTGACTGGTGGTTCGCCAGGGCCAGGTGTAGACGCTGCAGGCAATGCCTTTTACTACGTGCTGGCATGAAGCCACATTGGTCTGGATGGACCAGCTTGGTGAGGATTGGTCGCAAGCATTGGGCCAGGATTGTGGCAAATATCGTTACCTCCGTGTTGATTAGTGAGATTGGGCGGTAGTCTGTGCAGGCGGGCGAGGTCGGTTGAGTCCTGGGGATAACGATAATAGTTGCTGCATCTGTTTCAGGAGGGAATGCCCCTGTTTCTATGACTTCTTGGAATAGAGTGAGGAGGTGGGGGACCAAAATGTCTCGATATGTGGCATAATACTCTTGCGGGAGCCCGTCAGGGCCCGGTGTTTTCTGCCTGGCTATCAGGTAGATCAATCAATCAAGCATTTGTATAGCGCTACTCACCCGGAGGGTCTCAAGGCGTAGATGACGTCACCTATTTCCTCTGGGGTGAAGGGAGGTTCTAAGCCGGCCACCTCACGCGTGGCGAGGCAGGGAAGAGGAACACCTCTCCGGGTAGTCAGGTCCGGAAGCGAGGCTTCAAGCCTTTGGGCTGAATAAAGCAGGGAATAGTAGTCGTCGAAAGCTTGGGGTATTGCTGCTGGTGCATGGTGGGTGACACCAGAGAGATCTCGTACCTCGGGGGCTATGCGGTTTGCTAAGGGGTACGACGCTAGCCTGTGTAATATTTTCTCGTTTTTGTCACCCCAGCCATACACTCGGGCAAGGGAGGATCTCCATAGCAGCTTAGCTGACTCTAGTGAGATTTGTTTAATCTCTTCCCGTAGTATAGCGAGTTGTCTCTACTGCGAATCGTCTGACACCTCAGGTGAGTTCCTTTCCAGGCGAGTTGCCTGTGCCTCGAGAAGGGCAAGTGTGCCTTAAGCTGGCCCCTGGCGAAGCCGGGAATAGTGGCCTTACTCGCTTCCCAGAGGGTACCCTGAGAGGGGACAGAGTTCTGATTAGTAAGGAAGTATTGTCGGAGTTCCTTCCCTATCGCTTTTTTGAAATCTTTGTTCTGGAGGAACCAGGCGTTCAGCCTCCAGATGGGGCGAAGGGCATCAGAAGGGTCGCCCAGATAAAGGAGAAGGGGTAAGTGGTCTGAGATGCCTCGGGGAAGGATACTGATGTCAGACACTCTCTGGCAATCGGGGGCTGGCATAAAAATCATGTTGATACGTGCTTGTGTATGATGTGCTGCTGAGGTGTGGGTGTAGTAAGGCCCCTGGGGGTTCCAAACTCTCCAGACATCACAAAGGCCCAGGGTGGCTGCCCAGTCCACCAGTTGTTTTGCATGTAACGTCCTACCAGGGGAGGGAGGGTATGTCTGTGGTGTCTAGGTCTGGGCGCATGACTGCATTGAAGTCACCCCTTATCACTGTCTCACCCAGGGGCAAGGCGGAAACAATATCTGTGACCTGTCTCAAAGACGATGTGAGTGTGGCTGGTGGGACATACATAGATATTAGGTTTAGGGTGTTCCCCCCTAGCATCCCAGTTAGGGCAAGGAACAGCCTTGAGAGTCCCTAGTGATGTGATTGAGTATGAAGGGGAAGCTGCACTTCAGGAGGATCGCCACCCCTCGTGAGCCCCGTTCGAAACCGGAATGCCACACCCTATCAAACCTGTGTCTTGCGAGGAAGGGACATTGGTTCCCCAGGAGGTGAGTTTCCTAAAGTAAAAGTACGTCCAGAGTATGTCTTTGGGCATACCTACGGACTGCTGTTCGTTTGATTCTGTCGAGCACACCATTGACGTTCCATGACAGAACTCGGAGGGGGTTGCCCCTCTGGCCAGGAGACTACGCGGTTCCAATCCCTCCGGGGGGCCAGGCACGCCGGCAGGCAATTGTGACCTGGGTCTCTGTCTTCTAGTTTGTGGGGTTGTCGTGTATTCGTGCTGGTAAGAGGATTAACCCTGGGTGGAGTTTGCGGAGTTCTGCTACGCGGAACTCCGCGAAGTGCACAAAAAACTTTGCTGCACTACGCGGAGCTCCGGGAGTTTCTTTAGATAAATGCAGTTCGCGGTGATTGTCAGTGCCAGGTGCTTGTCCGCACTGTGCAATCATCGCGAACGGCATCATGCACAGCACAAGTGGGTGCTGCTTCTTTTCTGCCACTCGAGTAGATTTTTACTCGAGCGGCAGCTTCCTCAACGCGAGCGGGTGGTTTCTCAATGCGAGTGGTCGCGAGCATATGCGACCACTCGCAATGAGAAATCTGACCGCCTGCGTTGAGAAATCTCGCCGGGAGGTTGATTTTCCACACTCGCGCTCGCCAACTTGATGTTGACGATCGCGAACAAGGAAAAATCTCGCCGGGAGGTGGATTTTCCTCGCTCGCGCTCGCCAACTTAACATTGACGAACGCGAGCGAGGAAAAAACTCTGCTCCGCAACACAAAGCGGAGTTTTTCAGAACTCCGTGAGCTCCGCGTAACGCGGAGTGCGGAAAACTCTGCAAACTCCGCGAGCGGAGCGGAGTTCACCGCCCAGACTTAAAGAGGATGAAGTGATGTGAACATTTAACATTAATGAACAAAAACATAGGAAAATGGTCCCAACCCTCACCCGCCCTCCTCCCCCCACCCTATACTTCTGGAACTGAAGCATCTGTCGCCCTATTAAATTCAAAATTAACATGCTAAACTAAAACGCTTAGCTTAGAAGTTGCGTGGAGGACCCCACTCTTAGTCCGGATGTGTCTGAAGCATCAGCAGATTTCTCTGACTTTTATAGCGCGTTGGGATGTCTGTTCTGGGCTCCCGATGGAGCTTAGGCATCTTGTCATAGTCTCTGGGCTGGACTATTCTCTGTTAGATTGCTGGGCTCCGGGAGAGGTCCGTGTCAGTGGAACCAGTGCTCAGAGTCCTGGGGGAGCTAGACGGGCCAGATTGATTCTTGAGGTCCAGGGTGGCCAGGGTGGGTGATCTTGATGTGTCTCTGCGATTGCCACGACCCCTGCATGACGGTGTGCATATTCTATGCTCTTTAGAAGCTGTTGGCAGGACCGCTTCAGTTCGAGGGCGACGACGTGATCCGAGGCCTGAGGGGGCGTTCTTCGGTCAGCCAAGTCCAGGCCGACTCCGGGGACTCAAAAAACAGTGCTTTGTCCTGAAAGATGACCCGAAGGCGGGCTGGGAAGAGTAGCCTGTATTGAAGGCCGAGGGCACACAGTTTTTGTTTGACTTCGGTGTACGAGCGCCGTTGAGCTCGGACCTCCTTAGTGTAATCAGGGCAAATCATTATAGTATGGTTTTGATAGATCGGGGTGTTTTGGGCTTGTGCCTCCCGCAGGAATGCTTCTCTGTCTTTAAAATTCAGGATCCTGAAAATGATGGCCGGTGTGGCGCCCCGGGCGGCGGCTTGGGCGCCAGGGAACAGTGGGCCCGCTCCACTGCAAACCATGTTGACAATGTATCTTTTGGCATCCATGACTCCAGCCATTTTTCTTTGAAGATTGCATCTGGCCCTGTTCCGCCCCCTCAAGAAATACCACCAGGCGGAGGTTGTTGCGTCTTGACCGTTTTTGGGCATCTTCAGCCCGTCTGTGTAACTCTTTGATGTGGGTCCGTAGGTGGGTTACCTGATCTTTCAATTGCCGAACGTCATCTTCGACCGTGGAAATACGGGACTCTGCTTCGGAGATGCGGGCTGTGGCATTGCGGAGGTCTTGCCGGATGAGGGCCATGTCTACCCTGACTTTGCCAATTTTGTTCTCCACTGAGGCCTGTGATGTACTGATTGTGGTGAGATCTCCCCCAGGGAGTGCCGATTTTTCCAGGGCTCCTTCCGCGGGTCCGGGTTCATTCGTGGTGAACTGATCCATCTTGGTTTGCGTTTGCGTTGTAGCTGGCTTCGGGCCACGGTCCTTCCCCATGTTGTTTAGAAGAGAGGGTAGCTGGAACCAGCGTTGTCTCCTGCTCTCTCAGTTGGCTATACGTGAGACCAGAGGGCGGTCTCCACCTTGTCGTCTAAATGGTACGGAGGGAGGGTTGCCCCATAGTGGTTAAAAGGCAAGGTGTCTTTAGATTTCTTAGACAGGAGTGCCAGGGCCTCGCAAGAGGCTGCTTCCTAGTTGTACAAGGTAAGTAGGAGCCTGTGCGATCAGTGGTTTAGTCTTTGTACAGGTGGGTGCCGGCGGAGGAGTACAGAGCAGGGGGAGTGCCACCCACAGAACCGGTTTCTTCAATCACTTGGGGGGAGGCACTTCCTGTGTTCAGATGCCGCACTCCTTGGGCCTGCGTCACTCCCGAGCATGGTGGTCATCAGGCTGGGTGCATTTCAGGGTTTTATAGGTGTGCTGCCGTTGGGGCTTGTGCTTGAGTCTTCAGTGGGGGATCCTAGATAGTGGCCTCTCGGTGTAGTTCTGGGGCCAGGGGGCAGAGAAAGGGCTCGGTTCATGAGGTTCTGCCCCCCTGAACCTCCCTCTTCCCATCAAGGATTGACCCGGGGTCCCAGCTCACCACATTGCCGACCGACAAAGTGGCGGCCCCGGCCGGGCCAGAGCATGCCACTGGTTCCGGGCAGTGGGGTCTGCTCTCTAGGCTGGCGGCACTGCAGCCTCCAGAGGAGAAAAGTCTGTTGTTGGGGCCTCGTGGTGTTGGAGTCTCTGGATCTTCAACGGCAGGCTGCAGGCCGCGGCCGGCGGGCGGGGGAGGGGATCTGGTCATCCCATGCGGGGCACTACCTGATTTGCTGTAGGGGCTCTGCTGCAATGCCCACTCTCACATCGGTAGGGCACCATTAGGGGGGATCCCGCTCCCGGTCTGTGCCGCCCACCGGGGTCTCTCCAGTAGGGGGGTCTCCCTGTCACATCCTGAGTTTCCAGGGGACACCCCTGGCCGCCGCCGATGCCACTCCAAGGGTCCAGGATCTCCCAGCCAACTTGCCCAGCGAGGGGGCTACCCCAGTTCAGCCCCGGCTGCGGCGGGTGAAAGGCGGGGACTCAGGCCACTGCTACGGCAGTGTGGCATGCCGTGGGGCCTGTCGCTCTAAGACCCAAGGCCTGACTTATGGTCGGACCAGCCGCCACCCACAACCGGAAACGTCCCGGGATTCTCCAACAAGGTGCAGAGTCAGTGTGTGCTTCCGCCCCAGTGATTAACCTGAGGAAGGCCCGCCGGCAGCACCGGTGACCTTCGGATGTGGAGTCCGGTCTGCCATCTTGTGGGAGCCGCCCCGCAGGGCGCCGAGCAGAGACGGCTGCGGGCGGGCATCACGGGAGTTTCACTTGCCTCCGGAGCTTGCCACTGCGATGGTGAGTAGATACCTGCCACCGGGGGTAACAATGATCTGCCAATGGGCTATGCAGTGGTGGAGCAGTAAAAATAAAAAATTTTAACCCCTAACAAATTATATAATTAATTAATTAAAAATGTTCGTTTAAATGTATTAATCAACATTGTATATGTGGGAATGGTAATATGCCAATGTATGTGCTAAATAATCTATTAATGAATGTCCGTGTGTCTAATCATAACGTAAGAATAAAAAGCGTACTAAATAAAATAAATGCATGTTTGTGCTTCATAGAAATAAAATGTGTCGTTGCAAAAAACAATAGTGATGGTAAGTAAGGAGCAGCTTAAAATGTCGCTTTTTGCTAGGTAACAACTAATTGGGGTACGTAGACAGGAGGGAAACGAAAGGGATATTTTTCTCTATTTAATTATGTTTTGTTTGCCTCAAATTAGTGCTTCTAAAGTAGAACCGAGTGGCGAGATAAAATGGCCGCCAGTGGGAAGATGTGCGCAGGCGCAAGGGGACACGTGGTACGGGATGAGATTGATGAAATCTGGAGCCTCGTGATGTCTCTGAGAGGCTAGGATGCAAGAAATGGTCAAGGCTGGTGTGACCTAATTGAACTGATAGTGTGCCGTGAGGATCAGGAGAGAGTCCGTGGGAAAGGAGCCCAAGAGAAAGGACAATGACTGCGGAGTTCTTGAATGTGTCAAAAGAAGATACAAATGAACTGATCGAATCGGATGGAAATGTTTAAGCGTATGGGAAAGGAAATGATCCAAGGACCCTTGAATCCAAAAGAACTTGATTAAAGAATGAATAAGCTGACATGTATGGACCAATGAGAGAAAAGCGTAATATTAAGGTTGCAACAGTTAGTTAACAAAGTTAGAATTGGGGTATAAGAGGGCCTACTCTTAGTGGGAGGGGGTCAGTTCCAGTTCAGTTCCAGGAGAGTTCCAGAGAAGTTCCAAGCAGTTCGAGAGTCATGGTTGCAGTAGAGAAGACGGGTTGCAGGTAGCTGATGCTGACGAGCTGAAGTTGCTGTTGCTGTCTTAACTTTACAGTTGAGTATGAGAATCAGGCTATTTCTAATCCCAAAGTTAGGTTAGAAATCATTAGGCTAAATTAGGAAGCTAGGCAGGTAACTAAGGTTTTTGGCTTCATGACAAAATTTCCTTTCTGCAATAAATTGATTATGCTTAATAAAATTGTGAATTTAAAAATGAATAATTGAATAAAGTATTAAATCTTTTCATGCTTTTAAAATTATATAAAATTTAAGATTCTTTAAAAACCAAAATGACTCAGTGGTTATTTTCCTAAATGATTGTGACATGAGTAATTGGTTGATTGTGATTCAGCTGGTCTTAATCACTATGAACTAATTTCTTAAATGAATGATTCATCGACAAAACAATGAGCAGGAATATCTTAAGAAATAATTAAAAGAAAGTGACAAATTAAGGTAAATAGATATCCTTGCTCTTCCAGCGGTACACAAAATGGTGTTCTCCATTTAGTTCTCATGCTTCTCCTAGGAGTACAGAATTTCATAAAGGTGTAAAAGGAAATCCAGGAGTGTGTGTGTGTTTAGGCGATGTTTATGGGCCCCATCGTCATGTGGATATGAGAAATATAGTTTGCCCCTGGATGACCTATAAGTAACCTGGGAGGAGGATAGTTTTTATTGTACGCGCTGCATCAGATTTCTTGGTAGCAGAGTTATGGTTTTCTATAGATTAGTTTAGTGATTATTGTTTATTGATTATTGATTATTTGATGACTAACACTATATGTTGAGTCGCGTTATGTTATATGTAAGTTTTCACGCTTCTGGGATGTAGGAAGTGGAACACGTGTGGCAAGAGAAGTCACATGGAATTTGGTACATGGTCTGAATTCATTTTTGGTTATAACGCAGGTTGTGTTATGTTAGGGATTTCGGTGTGAAAAGTGTGTAAATGAAATAGCAAATCACGTTTACTTGTGAAACTTTGGCCTTAATTCTCAGGAGCCTAGTCTCCACATGTGTCTTATCCCCAGAGAAACGAGTAAATTGTTTGTTTGAAAGAAGGGTAAGGTAGAGGGAAGTGCTACTTTATCGGCGAGAGTAAATAATTCTGTGGTAGGGTAGAGGTAAGCGCTGCCTACTGGAAAAACAGGATTCTTGTGTAAAAGGACAAGGCTGTCACTTTGTTTAGCGAATCAGACTATGGAATTGTTTATTTGTTGTAACTAACGAAGAAAACTGTAAAAAGAAAAATTGCCGATAAATTTTGTAAAGGAGGGGTAAAGAGTAGAAGTGACGTGAAAAAGTGCCGCGCTAGGATTGGTCAGTGCACTAGTCACGTGAATACAGAGCAGGAGTGACGTAGAAAAGTGCCGCGCTAGGATTGGTTGGTTCGCGGACGGTGGAAATTGTTCTGATTGGTACGTTAGTGTGAATCGCGCTGTAATTGGACGAAGTTCCGTACACAGAAACAGCGTTAGAGTAAAGAGAAAACAAATAGAAAACATGCCATATTACGAGTATGAAAGGGAGAGAACGTCATGGACAACGAAATTAAAGAATTTCTTTAAGAAAGACAAAAAGGTTGTGACTAGAGAGGGACAAGTAATTCCTCCGCCAAAATCAGCAGCTTCACATATGATGCTGAAATATGGATATCATACGTGCATATGGTTGGATAATTGGGTAAAATATACAAAGAATGATGGAGCATTGGCTTTTCCTGAAAATGGTTCTTTTAATGTAGCGATTTTACGGAATTTAAAAGAAAAGATGCTTAAATTGGAACCTAGACCTAGACCGACACAGTTTGAGGCTTTAACAGAATGGGAAGATGAGATGTACGAGAAAGAAAGATTCAGAGGTATGAAAGGTTATGAGTTCGTGCCCGGAAGAATGTGGGGAATGAATCATGAGGACAGAATAAAACGATGGAGATGTGCTAACATGACAGGAGGTTTGTTTCCAGCTTTTACAGTTGAGGAAGGGACTAAGAAAAAACGGACTGAGAAAAAGAAACATTTAGAGAGAGAAAAGTATATGCATGAGAGCGAAACGGATGACGAGTTGCTGGAGGATATATTAAATAAAAATCCACCTCCGTATCAGCAGAATTCTACAGTGGTGACACCAAATGCGCCACCAATAGAAGCTATGCGAAATGAAAGTCCAGAAAGAAGACAAGAAATAAATAGGTCACAAGAACAAATAAGAACTTCCCAAATTGAGGGAATAGAAAATGATAGTGCAAGAGAATTGGCAAGGACAACAAAAGAACTAACTGAGAAAATTAGAGAATTAACAAAGAATATGGAAGCAGTTACCGTACCTGTAACAATAGGTCCAGTAATACCAGTTTTCGAGAATCAGAAAATTGATGAACGATCTTTGGTGATTCCCTTGAGTTCGCAATTCCAAAGAGAAAAGGAAAGAATAGAAACAAGTCCAGGTACGAGCAATTTGACTAGTGCTTACAGACCAAGTCCACCTGAAAATTTGACAGTGAATGAGTGTAGCGGTAGGAAAATGCCTATGGTAACTGAATCTGCAACGGTGACACCTGAAAAGAGTGGAAATTGGACAGAAATAAATAGTACTCCTATAGGTCCGACTCCTGATGAGTTAAATGAGTGGATAAAAGCTTTTAAAATAAAAGAAACGGAAGAAAAACCATTAGATGTGATCAGATTGAAGATTGACATGGAAGAATTAATTCTAGGAACGATTGGTACAGAAAAGATAAAGAATTATCAAGATGAGGAAATAATGTTTCTGTGCAAAAGTATAACATGGAGAGCAAAGAATTTACATGACAAACTAGAAGAAGTGGCCGGTGAGATTGGAATAGATTTTGCAAAAGTAAAAACGTTGCAGAAACCATACAGAGTAGATTTTTGTGAAAAAGATATTGAAAATTTGAATACAGCAGGGAGGCTGACACAGATAAAAGAGTTGATTGTTTTGTTGAGAAAATGGGGTGATGTGGACAGATGGAAGGTTAGATGGACAAAGAAGAATGAGAAAAGTGTAGACAAAGGTTCATTGGCTTTTATGATAACAGAAAAGGAACATGTTGTTAAAGAGTACCCTATGAGAGAAACTCCAGGTGGTAGTTATGTGCATGTTCCCTGGACTAGGCAGGACATCCTGTCATTTACAAATGACTTTCCAAAGTTAAGAGAAAAGCCAGTTGAGTGGTACCGACAGGTAGAAAGGTTTGTAAAGGTCTCGAAAGTGTTGTGGATAGATTTGGATGGATTGTTTGACATAGTGGTACCAACGGATCTATGGTCAGAATGTAAGATTACAGTTGACTGGCCAACTACAGAATATCCAAGAGATCCTAAGACAGGAGCTCCAGGACCAGATGTGATGAAGAAATACGACAAGGTGATTACCTTTTTGAAAAATAAGATTCCTCCAAAAGAGACAGATTGGGTTAAGATTGATAGAACTACACAGGAAAGCAAGGAGAGTGTACATGCATATTATGAGCGATTGTTGTTGGTTTTCAAACAGTATAGTGGTTATGAGGAATTAAGTGAGAAGGATATGAGTCATTTTGTATACCGATTTGTATTTGGCTTGAAACAAGAAATAAGTGATATGATTAAGCAACATATGATAAACTGGCAGAATGCAAGTGTAGATGAGGTGCTGAGGTATGCTAAGTATTGTAGTGATGAAATAGAGAGTAAACAGCGTAAGTTGAAAGAAAAAGCAATGTGGGCACAAGTGAAAGTGGCAGAAAAACAAGAAGCTCAATTGGATAATAATAATGGAAACGAATCAGGACAAAATAAGATGCGACCAAATATAGGTAAAGGAAAAGGACAAGTGAGTCTAGAAGAGGCAAAGAAGAAATGGCCATGTCATAATTGCGGAAAATTAGGGCATTGGAGAAATGAGTGTAAGTTCCCACCTAAACCTAATCCGGAACATCAATCATTAACTCCACAGGTGCAGAATGAGGTAGTTGTTCAACAAAATCAGGTGCCACAACCACCACTTCCCAACACTGTTAACCAGCAAAGATACAGTACAGAAACAGGATTCTACGGAGGAGAGCAGGTAACACAGTTGCCGAGAGCAGCTAACATTTCCCAGTATTGGTTGCATCAGAGTGAGGATGACCCAGATGAAAGTTTCTGACGGTGCGCAAGAGAGGGGAAAGAGTGCGTGCTTGGCGCAACTCTAGAGGTAGATCAGTCTGGTCCCTTTGTGGATGGAGAAGTGAATGGAGCAAACGTAACATTCCTTGTCGATACTGGAGCTACCCGTTCTACTGTTAGGTCAGTGGAAATTCCGAACCTTCCTCTCTCAGGTGAATGCATCCAAGTGGTAGGAGTTGCCAATCAGCAGATTAAAACCCCACTTACTGAATTGGTAGAAGTAAAAATTGGTTCTTTTAGGAAAATGCATAAATTTGTAGTGTGCGATTGTAGTCCTGTAAATCTTCTAGGTCGTGACCTCTTGTGTAAAATGAATTGCACAATTTATTGTACACCAGATGGAATTGGTTTTCAGACTTCAGATGAAGATGCTTTGTATAAAGTAACTTTGATGAATCAGGAACCTGAAATGAATGGGTTGTTTCCTGCATTTGATGCAGGAAAACTTCCAGAAGAGTTAAGAAGTGCAGTGAAAGAAAGTGTGTGGGATTTTACAGGAGAAGACATTGGATTAATGAGAGAAGTTGATCCTGTAAAAGTGACAGTGAAAGAAGGGATAAGTTATCCAAACACGCCACAGTACAAATTAACTCCAGAAATAATTGAAGGAATAACTCCTGTGATAAATAAGATGATTGAACAGGGAATTCTGAAAGAAATCATGAGCAGTCCATGTAATTCACCTATTATGGGACTGAAAAAGCCAAATGGAACATACAGAATAGTACAGGATTTGAGAAAGATCAACAAAATAGTTGTACCATGCTGTCCAATAGTGCCAAACCCTGCAGTGATTCTATATCAAATTCCGCATGAAGCTGAGTGGTACACTGTGATAGATTTGTGTCATGCATTTTTCTCTATTCCTTTGCATCCAGATAGCCAGCCATTATTTGCATTCCGTTTTGGAGAGCGTATTTTGGCATGGTGCCGAATTCCTCAGGGGTATACAGAGAGCCCCTCAATTTTTAATCAGATTCTAAAGAAATCTCTGGAAGATTTAAAAATGCCAGAAAAATCAGTGATGGTGCATATATCGATGACCTATTGGTGGCATCGAAAACCAAAGAGGCATGTGTAAGTGACACAATTGCTTTACTGAACCATTTGGAGAAAAGAGGACATAAGGTGTCCCCTTCAAAATTACAGTTTTGTCAGAAAGAAGTCCAGTATTTAGGACATAAAATTGAGAAAGGAGTGCGGAAAATAGCGACAGAAAGAGTAAGAATGATTCAAGGAATGAGAGCACCAATGACTCAAAGAGAGGTAAGAATGTTTTTGGGAATGGTTGGATATTGTCGACAATGGATAAGTGGATTTTCTTTGATTGCAAAACCATTACAAAAATTGACAAAGAAAGATGTAAAAGACCCTTTTGAGTTAAACAAAGAAGAAATGAAATCTTTCAAAGAATTGAAAAGGAAACTGTGTGAGGCCCCTGCATTAGGCATGCCTGATTATGAGAAATGTTTTGAGTTATACTGCAGTGAAAGAGATGGATGTGCATTTTCAGTACTAGTACAAAAACATGGCACCATGAAGAGGCCTATAGCTTACTTTTCAGCTGTTTTAGATCCTATAGCAAAGGCATTGCCTGGATGTTTGAAAGCAGTTGCTGCTACTTGTGTAAGTCTGGAACAAAGTGAAGGTATAGTGATGGGGTATCCACTGAGAGTATATGTTCCCCATTCAGTAGAAATTCTTTTGACAAGAACAAAAACACAGTACATGACACATAGTCGGCTGACTAAGTACGAAAAAGTCATCTTGAGTGCAGAAAATGTGACCATAGATAGATGCATAAATGTAAATCCTTCGACTTCATTGCCAGATGAAGAGAGTATAATTGAACAAGATGAAGTAGATCATGATTGTCTGAATGTGCTGGAATATTGCACAAAACCAAGAGCTGACATAAAAGATGAACCGTTAAAGGAATCCGATTATGTCATGTTTGTAGATGGTTCATGTTTACGCACAAAGGAAGGAGTGTTAAGCGCAGCTTATGCAGTATGCACAGTGGCAACTGTAATGGAAGCGTCTTGTCTGAAAGGAGTTAGGTCTGCCCAAGTTGCAGAACTAATTGCTTTGATTCAAGCATGTAAATTGGGGAAAAATGTACGAATCACGATTGTGACCGATAGCCAATATGGTTTCGGCATCGTACATGATTTTGGCCAGATTTGGTCACAAAGAGGATTTTTGACATCTGCAGGAACACCTATCAGAAATGGAGATTATGTTAAAAAACTGCTTGAGGCGATACAGCTGCCTAAACAAATAGCTGTAGTGAAGTGCAAGGCGCATAAGAAAAACGAAGATTACATAGCGGTTGGCAATAATTATGCTGACGAGATCGCTAGATATTGTGCGGAAAACATGGCGTCCCTGAACAGAAATAGAGAAAGGGAGCATGTCTCTTGTCCTTTGCTTTTCACTAATGCAGTCGAAACATGGGATGAAGTAAGGCAGTTACAAGAAACAGCAAGAGATGAGGAAAAGGATTACTGGATTAAAGCAGGATGTAGAAGACAGGAAGATAATGGAGTGTGGGTATACAGAGATGAAAGACCAGTTATGCCTGATAGCATGATTGCAGACATGGCACGGATGTACCATGGACAAGCTCATATTGGGAGAGATGCAATGATCAGACTTTTTAGACAAACTTGGTATAATCCAAAATTCAGAGCCATTGCTGAAAGTCTTTGTCAAAGATGTCTTATTTGTCAACAATTTAACCCAGGAAGAAAAACAGTAGTGAGTCTAGGAACAATAGGACGAGAAGGAGGTCCATTCACAAGGATACAGATGGATTTTATTGAGATGCCCCTAGTAACAGATTAAGATATGTTCTGGTGGTTGTCTGTTTGTTCTCTCGTTGGGTGGAGGCATACCCCACAAGAAGGAATGATGGAACAACAGTGGCAAAACTTATGCTACGAGAGTTCATTCCGAGGTATGGTTTTCCAGTCACAGTTGAGACAGATAGAGGAACACATTTTCAAAATGAGTTGATCCAATTGATTTGTGAAGCATTGAGTATTAAACAAAAACTACATTGTGCTTACAGACCCGAAGCTTCTGGGGTAGTAGAGCAGATAAATGGAACGATTAAAAACAGATTAGGAAAAATGTGTCAAGCTACAGGACTCAAATGGCCAGATGCACTGCCTCTTGTTCTGATGACCATCAGAAGCATCCCTGAAAAGAAAACGGGACTCAGTCCTCATGAAATGATCATGGGACGAGCAATGAGACAAGCCCACGTACCAGTCAACAAGTTATTGACAATAACTGATGATCTAATACTGGATTATTGCAAAGGACTGGCTGATGTGGTGCGTTCTGTGTTTCATCAGGTTGGACCGGATGCGACCACTCTTGAAAGAAAACCAGCCCACGACTTGAATCCAGGAGACTGGGTCCGTATTAAAGTCCACAGGAGAAGAAACTGTCTAGTTCCGCGTTGGGATGAGCCAAGACAGGTAATCCTAGTAACAACGACTGCTGTCAAGTGTGCAGGAGTAAAGAACTGGGTTCATGCCAGCCACACAATCAGAATTCCAGAACCTACAGATCGACATGTGAGTCGGCGTCTGGAAGTGTGGGATAAAAGTTTAACGGCGGGAACAACCAAGATAAAAGAAAGGGTGCCAGAACTTGAAGATCGACCTGAAAGTCGACATCTGGAGACCCCAACGGAAAACACCTCTAGAGAAGAAGAGGAACAAGAAGAAGAAGAAGAAAGAAATTCAGAAGTTCCAGAACTTGAAGATCGACCTGTAAGTCGACATCTGGAAATATCTGACACAACTTCAGGATCTGATGATTCAGCTGCAAATTGGGAAGAATTCCGAAAGGGAACTTGGGGTTATAAACCAATTAGAGAAGAAACTGAGCAAGAAATTGAGTTAGATGAACAACCAAGTACAAGTTATGGTGGAAATCCTTCAGAAACAATATTAATAGATGAAGTAGGGAAAGAAGTACACAAAAAGTTAGAAAATCGAGAAGAACCCCGAGGAGCAATAGGGATAGATAGAGAAACAGGAGAACAGGGAAATTCAGAAGCAGATAAGGAGGAAAACACCAAATCGGAAGAACCCCGAGGAGGGACAGTGATAAGGGAAAACAAAAAGGAGAAGACAGATCCACCAGTAGGAGATGACGAGATTATAAGTTTCAAAATAAGAAACAATAGTGAGACAGTTGAAACAGAAACAGAAGAAAGTGGAGGAGAGGAAAAAGCAAAGACTGAATCAAGAAAAAGAAATTGGAGATCGGAAAGAGAAGAAAGAGAGGGTGAGGTCAAAAGGCCAAGAAAAAGAGATAATTGGCCCAACAGCTATGTAAGAAAATTGAGATATAGAATAATAAGAGCAGAAGATGAAGATGCTGAACAAGTAAATGAAGTAACAAGTCAAAAGGGACAAGAAAAACCCAGTGGAAAAAGATTACAAAAGTCCAAAAGGACAAGGAAAATAAATTCAAAATTTAAGTCACCTGAGTGGCTGTATATTGCACTAACAGATTACAAAGGAGAAGAAGAAAACACTCACGGAAACCAGAGACTGAGAAGTCGGATGGGAAAAGGTGAGATGCAACGAAACTGAAGTGAAGACTTAAAGTGCTTCTGCCGGACGTGACAATTTACTGGTCGTGACAAATCACCGGATGTGACAACGAAAGAATTCTGGAGAGAATTAAAGAAAGTACTAAGCAAAGACTTTTTGGAAGCAGAGTGGCATCTAAGTCATTTCTGAGGTGTAGTGACACAATTTTCTGAAACTTAATAAATAGAAAAAGAAAAATGGAAAATAATAGGGATAGAAGAAATAAATGGGAATTTGTAAAGAGATGGTGCAAAATGTGCTGCTTTTGTACAGGGTTATTAATGACCATATGGATAGTTTTAGCAATCACAATTCCTATTAGTGTAGCTGTGATAGAAGCAAAGAATGATACTAAACAAGAAAAAGAAACTAATATTAAAGAACAAGTTGTTTTAAGAAGTAGTGCAGAGTTGCATAAGGATAGGTCAGTAACAGATTTCTCAAAGAATGTTTTTACAAAGTTGTTGTATGAGTACGTAAAAACAATGGAAGTAAGAGATTGTTATGTTTGTATGCAGTTGCCTGCATCAGTATCGGAAGGTGTGACTTATCATCACTTACCTTTGACTTATGGAATAACATGTAGTGTAATAGCAAGTTTATTTTATAAAACAGGTAGATTAGAATCTTATTATACTGATATAGATAAGATATTTGCAAACATTCCAGTAGTACCAGAACTTAACAAAGTAAAACCAGCAAAAGTTTTAGGAGAATTCTTTTTAGAACATAGAAAATTAACGTTAGAAGAAATAGTTAGTAACAACCTTACCTGTGAGTTAAAGAAAGAAGAAAAAGTATTTTTAGATATGGTTGAAGAAAGAAGAATGAAATTTCAAAAAGAAGCAATAAAAGAGGAAGGAAAACGTTTATGGACGTTTGAGGAAGGAAATCATGAAGGGAAAAGGATAAATGCAGCAATGACGTTAGATTGGCCACAAACAGGAAAGTTGTGCATTAAGAGAAATAAGACAGTCTATGACAATTACTTTGTAGGTTCCAGTGTCTGCCATGACAATTATCAAATTCTGGGAGGTTGGGGATTCAAAGGTGGAAAAGATCCAATATTTCCAGGTATCTATTATATTTGTGGGAATAGAGCTTATTACAGGTTACCGGACCATTGGTATGGAACTTGCTATGTAGGCCTGGTCTTTCCAAAAATCTTTCACATGGACAGAGAAGAAAAGGGAACATACAAGATGATTAATGGATTTAAACGTAGAAAGAGGGAAAGTTTTTCAGAAGTTGTAGGAGATATTTTTGGAGCATTGATACCAGCAGTGGGAATATCTTTGAATGCATTTAAAATTCGGAAGTTATCCACAGTAGTAGATCGTTTGTCTACAGATACTGCGGGAGGGTTCTTAATGGTAAATACCGAAATGGTTGCCATGAGAGCTATGGTGATGCAAAATCGGCTTGCCCTTGATATTCTTTTGGCAAAAGAGGGTGGAGTCTGTGGAATGTTGAAAGTCCAACATTGTTGTACTTACATTCCGGATAACAGTGAAAATATACAGAAGTATATTACAAATATTACAAGTCTGCACAAAGAATTAGTCCCACTGGAGGTTGAAAGTGTTTTGGGAAAACTTGGTAGAGGGTTTTCCTCAGTAGCAAATTGGTTAACTAGGATGAGTAAACTAGTAATAGGGAAAGTTATAATAGTAGCAACTATAGTGATATTGTTAGCAATGATATTGAAAATAGTAATAACATGTATAAAGAGAAAAGTAAGACAGAATAAGATAAGAAGAAATAACAGAATAATGAGAGAAGAGAGAGAGAAATGGGTGAAATTGAGTTGGAGAAAATGAAAGAAAGCATGTATAAAGAGACTAAAAGGCAAGATGAAGAGGAAACAGAGATATGAATAACAGAAAGTAAAGGATGAAAGACATGCTGCCTGAAAAGAAGTATGACTTGGGTTTTATGTGGTGATTTAAAAATCACCAAAGGGGGATTAGTGGAGCAGTAAAAATAAAAAATTTTAACCCTAACAAATTATATAATTAATTAATTAAAAATGTTCGTTTAAATGTATTAATCAACATTGTATATGTGGGAATGGTAATATGCCAATGTATGTGCTAAATAATCTATTAATGAATGTCCGTGTGTCTAATCATAACGTAAGAATAAAAAGCGTACTAAATAAAATAAATGCATGTTTGTGCTTCATAGAAATAAAATGTGTCGTTGCAAAAAACAATAGTGATGGTAAGTAAGGAGCAGCTTAAAATGTCGCTTTTGCTAGGTAACAACTAATTGGGGTACGTAGACGGGAGGAAACGAAAGGGATATTTTTCTCTATTTAATTATGTTTTGTTTGCCTCAAATTAGTGCTTCTAAAGTAGAACCGAGTGGCGAGATAAAATGGCCGCCAGTGGGAAGATGTGCGCAGGCGCAAGGGGACACGTGGTACGGGATGAGATTGATGAAATCTGGAGCCTCGTGATGTCTCTGAGAGGCTAGGATGCAAGAAATGGTCAAGGCTGGTGTGACCTAATTGAACTGATAGTGTGCCGTGAGGATCAGGAGAGAGTCCGTGGGAAAGGAGCCCAAGAGAAAGGACAATGACTGCGGAGTTCTTGAATGTGTCAAAAGAAGATACAAATGAACTGATCGAATCGGATGGAAATGTTTAAGCGTATGGGAAAGGAAATGATCCAAGGACCCTTGAATCCAAAAGAACTTGATTAAAGAATGAATAAGCTGACATGTATGGACCAATGAGAGAAAAGCGTAATATTAAGGTTGCAACAGTTAGTTAACAAAGTTAGAATTGGGGTATAAGAGGGCCTACTCTTAGTGGGAGGGGTCAGTTCCAGTTCAGTTCCAGGAGAGTTCCAGAGAAGTTCCAAGCAGTTCGAGAGTCATGGTTGCAGTAGAGAAGACGGGTTGCAGGTAGCTGATGCTGACGAGCTGAAGTTGCTGTTGCTGTCTTAACTTTACAGTTGAGTATGAGAATCAGGCTATTTCTAATCCCAAAGTTAGGTTAGAAATCATTAGGCTAAATTAGGAAGCTAGGCAGGTAACTAAGGTTTTTGGCTTCATGACAAAATTTCCTTTCTGCAATAAATTGATTATGCTTAATAAAATTGTGAATTTAAAAATGAATAATTGAATAAAGTATTAAATCTTTTCATGCTTTTAAAATTATATAAAATTTAAGATTCTTTAAAAACCAAAATGACTCAGTGGTTATTTTCCTAAATGATTGTGACATGAGTAATTGGTTGATTGTGATTCAGCTGGTCTTAATCACTATGAACTAATTTCTTAAATGAATGATTCATCGACAAAACAATGAGCAGGAATATCTTAAGAAATAATTAAAAGAAAGTGACAAATTAAGGTAAATAGATATCCTTGCTCTTCCAGCGGTACACAAAATGGTGTTCTCCATTTAGTTCTCATGCTTCTCCTAGGAGTACAGAATTTCATAAAGGTGTAAAAGGAAATCCAGGAGTGTGTGTGTGTTTAGGCGATGTTTATGGGCCCCATCGTCATGTGGATATGAGAAATATAGTTTGCCCCTGGATGACCTATAAGTAACCTGGGAGGAGGATAGTTTTTATTGTACGCGCTGCATCAGCAGCTTAGAGCGGATGACGGAGGGATCTGGAGCACTCTTAGAGTGCGACCGCCATCTTGACGCTCCAAGCCACGCCTCTCGAAAAACTGTTTTTAATATATTGTAACCATGTAATGGTCAAGCCACATGCGCACGTTAGACAATCTCTGATAACAGCCGGATTGAAATCGGCTTCTTGGTTGGACCAAATTGAGCACCAGAGAGCCAGGGGGGCAGCATTGATGGTATCTTGGACATACTCCATGCCTAACTCCAGGTGAAGGGAGAAATGCGGGGATGAGGGAGGGACGCCTAGTAACCGGCAGCAGAATCTATTCTCCTCTATCTGCATCGCATGTACATCCCTATAACCCCAGATACCCATTCCATATGTTAAAATTGGCAGGCATTTTCGATTGTATATCTCTAGTATAGGAGCAATGGGCTTTTTATCAATAGACTTGGCAAGCAAGAAAGTCGTGCCTACAGCTTGAGTATATCGGGTTATTCTATTTTTAATGCATGTAAGCCAAGAACATCCTTCATCAAACTTCAGGCCTAAATAGGGAAAGAAACTAACCCTCTCTAAGGGTTTGCCCTCAATGTTGAGGGTGCGGGTTTTGGTATTTCTTGGGCCACATATCATTGTGAATGTTTTCTTAAAATTTGGCACCAGGCCCAGATCTTTCATGAAGCTAACATAACTGACGTTAAGCTTTTTGAGGCCGTTGGCCGCCCTTGCAAAGAGAAATGCATCGACAACATATGGCAGTGCTGGCACGGCCTTTTTCTCCACAAACGGAACATCGCCCCAACAGATACCAATGTATTCTCCAGGTCATTCGTATAGAGAAGAAAAAGGATTGGGGCGAGGATGCAAACTTGGCGAACCCCACGCTTAATGCTGAATGCCTCTGTGCATTCGCCAGCGCTCTCAAACCTAACTGAAGCTGTAAAGTCTTGGTGGAGGTGCCTTAATAGTGTACCAGCCCCAAATCAACACCCATGCTCTCTAGAATGACCCACAGCTTTGAGCGGGAGACATAATAAAAGGCTCTTGACAGGCCCACAAACACCAAATGGGTGGAAACACCCTTGGCGTATTTGTATTTTGCCACAATGAGATGGAGATTAAGGCACTGTTCAATAGTCCCGAGCCCCTTTCTGAACCTGTACTGACTTGGAGCAAGTATACTGTTGGCATTAATCCAATCAAGTAGTCGGTCCAGTACAACTCTCCCAATGATTTTTGCTGAAAAATCCAAAAGGGATATCGGGCGATAGCACTTTGCATCACGCATGTTCCCTTTTTTGAAAACAAGGACAATTATTGATGAATGCCACGACCTTGGCACCCCCTGGCTGCAGGCAGAGTTGAATGCTGAAGTGAGGACCGGTGTCCAGAACACTGGGTCTTCCCTGAATAAATCAAGCGGAATGCCATCCGGTCCCGGAGCCTTCTTGCATCTACTGTCTACAATTGCTTTAAAAACCTCCTCCTCATTAAAAACAAGTTTTAGGCACGTTGGAATCATCGACACTGAAGCATCATCAGCCTTGCAATCGGTCGAATACAACCCAGAGAAATGCGCCAACCATGCCTCGGCCGAGATATGGACTGTTACTTTATCTGGTGGTAATATGGAGGATAAAACAGACCGCACCGCTTTCCAAAAGGCTGTGGGTCTTTAGATTGGCAGGCACCCACAATGGACTGTGTTTAACCACAAAAACCCAAGGTAAGACCTAGGGAAGGGAACTAGAGGCACGGGGTACTAGGAGCAAGCGGCCTCCAATCAAAAGTGTTTAACACAAAAATTGCCGCTCCCAGTGTGGTGACCTGGATCCTATAGTATTATTTTGTGAGTGCAAGCATCTCACAAAAAGTGAAGACTGGTCTCACACACCACCTGGTGTCATGCTTCATCATTGACCAGTCCTCGCCCTCTAAAAACTTGGTTTGATAGAGGGCGGGCATACACCTGGAGACAGGGATGCACTTCTAAAACTAAGTGGGGGCCCTTAACAAAAATAAAGTGAAGTTTAAAAAGCCATTACAGATATCAAACTTTTTAATGTAAATGGCATCTGTATGGTAATTAAAATGAATAATCGGTGTCTTGGGGATTCTATTGTCCCCCACCGTGACATAAGTGATCGTGATATAAGTGGTCAACATGTTTCTGCCTATTTGCCCCGTAGGGTCTACGGCATTCATCAGGACCTATGTTGTTCAATCGGGCTCCAACCTTACCGTGCTATATTGGCAGGGTTCCACTGAGTGGGGTGATAACTATCACACTCCACCGCGTATGCGGCTAAAAATTTCAAGCCTGTTAGGAAAGAAAACAGAGTGAAATCCAAACCGTAGCTATATGTTCACAGGTCATCCAGTCAGCCACAAAACCATGCCAAACATAGTGAGTGGCTATAAGTGAAACAGACTGTGTCATTCATCTGTGCACTTAAAACTAAGTGGGGAATAAAATCCTCCATGCTTACCCTATCAAATGGGACCTACTAGCCCCATAGGAGGGTGAGGAGAGAGACCCCTTTGGTCAAGCGCTATAAATGAGGAGAAAAAGGAGAAAACAATCCAAGAAAATAAATGGATGTTGCAAAATATCCTAGGAAAAAACTGAGAACTTTTACTCAAATGAATGTAGCTTAATAAGTAATTACAAACAACATAGGCACACACATTCATCTAATGCACCGCACTCATGCTCTTACTGTTAGAGGGAGATCTCCCGCCTCTGCACCTACGTCCGTATACCTCACCTCCTCGCTGGTAATGGAGGAGAGTGAGTCCGTGTTATTTATAGTGATCGCGCCCTATTTTAAGTGCTAATTAGTCAGTTGATTAAGGCTACTTGGCGGAAGTCCGGTGTCCTGGTCGAGCACTTGTAAAATTATGCCTGACTTGCCTGATTAGTGTAAAAAACGTGACCGATGTCCCGCTCGAGCGTTAGTAAACAATTGCCCGTCCTGCCTAATAGGTGTAAAGCATGACTAGACCTTAAGGGGAGTTTCCTTTGTGACGTACGTAATCTGCCTGACTTCCGCAGTATTGCTCAAGGCAGCCACCGCTGCTAAAGCCCTAGGTGGTCCCGCCCTTCAATGATCAAAATAGCGCATGCGCATATGGTATATGTTGTCTATTCCTTGAAATGGAGTGCCTTGCCGGTATAAGAAAAATGAATGAAATAAAGGTCCTACCGGTGAGCTATTAATGCTGTACTGTGTAAGACGTGTTTAAAGTCCTCCGTATTGCAAGATGTTTGAAAACCACCAACAACATGTTATATAATCGCTGCACTTAAGTAAATCTACTCAAAGATGGACTGTATCCAAGAAGGGTTACAACGATTGGTATGACCTTGGTCATAAAAATAAGGAGTGCATATTGCCATATTCCCTGACCTATATATTGCGCTATGATATGCGCTTGTGTATAACATAGTGGGCCATGGTAAGGCCAAACTGCCCCATCCACTCTGGTCCCATTGTAGTTTCATATATATCTTATAATGGAACATCCATAGGGGATAGCGTTTGTACACGCTTTAATATACTAAAAGAGCGTGACTGATCTAGCCATTCCAGTGCCACTATGACTAACATGTATGTCCTTATTTATGATGCATCCTGTATTCAGTGTAATTGGACCTTTCTTATGCATGGGCTCATAAGCTACAGGGTCACTATGCTTAATTTCCTTAAAGATCCCTTAACCCAAGCAATGCATTTATTTTTGAAAGCCCAAAGTTAGAATAAATTGAACGGTGGATGTAAATTCTAATCAAAACGATGACTAGAAACTCCCCTCAAAAAGCTGGTGATTTCAAGAGAGGGTGGCCAGTCCTACAGTTGATTTCAAGGCAGGGTAGAGTTAAAGTAGTAACCTTTTATAGAAAAAGGTTCATTATATATCAGCAGGGTTAAAAAACCTGTGTGTCTAAAAACCAGTAAAATAGGAAAGAATTTATCATGTTTTATCCCGAGAGTGTCAAAACGGGTATTCGTGGTTTACTGTACCATAAGTAGGTTACTATGCCATTTGTAGCCAAGGGATTTCATCATTGAGTCCCATATCCCAAGAGCGGAGCCTGTACACCCATCTCTGTTCTCTGATGTGGAGTGGTCTCGTAAGGTCCATCTTGTGTTTTTCATGACTTCCAATACCACCCATTTCAGGTCACTATCCTTGTGATTGAGTTCCAGAAAGTGCCTTGTGAGTTTCGTATTTGTCTTTTTGCATCGTATCGTGCTACGATGTTCATTGATGCGGACTTTAATTTTTCTGGTGGTCATGCCCACATACATGAGACTGCAGGGGCAGGTAAGCAAATAGACCACATTTTCAGTGTTACAATTACTGAAACTATTTAATTTCCAAGGTTTTCCAGTACCTATGTCCACTTCTTTTGTGGTTATGGTGAGTGGGCATGCGACGCACCCTCCACATGCAAAATGTCCAGTTGGTCTCTGTGTATTCCATAGGGTAAACTGGTTATCTTTCAGTGTTGGAGGGTCTTTGGCATGCACTAGTTGATCACGGATATTTTTGCTCCTCTTAAATGCGAACAAACGGGGGGTCCCAGTGTCGATCATCTCCGCCAAGAATATGCCAGTTCTTTTTTATGATCTTCTGCACGGCGTTTGAAACAGGTGTGTATGTGGTAACACACACAACACGGTCTATTTGCTTACCTGCCCCTGCAGTCTCATGTATGTGGGCATGACCACCAGAAAAATTAAAGTCCGCATCAATGAACATCGTAGCACGATACGATGCAAAAAGACAAATACGAAACTCACAAGGCACTTTCTGGAACTCAATCACAAGGATAGTGACCTGAAATGGGTGGTATTGGAAGTCATGAAAAAACACAAGATGGACCTTACGAGGCCACTCCACATCAGAGAACAGAGATGGGTGTACAGGCTCCGCTCTTGGGATATGGGACTCAATGATGAAATCCCTTGGCTACAAATGGCATAGTAACCTACTTATGGCACAGTAAACCACGAATACCCGTTTTGACACTCTCGGGGATAAAACATGATAAATTCTTTCCTATTTTACTGGTTTTTAGAAACACAGGTTTTTAACCCTGCTGATATATAATGAACCTTTTCTATAAAAGGTTACTACTTTAACTCTACCCTGCCTTGAAATCAACTGTAGGACTGGCCACCCTCTCTTGAAATCACCAGCTTTTTGAGGGAATTTCTAGTCATCGTTTTGATTAGAATTTACATCCACCGTTCAATTTATTCTAACTTTGGGCTTTCAAAAATAAATGCATTGCTTGGGTTAAGGGATCTTTAAGGAAATTAAGCATAGTGACCCTGTAGCTTATGAGCCCATGCATAAGAAGGTCCAATTACACTGAATACAGGATGCATCATAAATAAGGACATACATGTTAGTCATAGTGGCACTGGAATGGCTAGATCAGTCACACTCTTTTAGTATATTAAAGCGTGTACAAACGCTATCCCCTATGGATGTTCCATTATAAGATATATATGAAACTACAATGGGACCAGAGTGGATGGGGCAGTTTGGCCTTACCATGGCCCACTATGTTATACACAAGCGCATATCATGGCGCAATATATAGGTCAGGAATATGGCAATATGCACTCCTTATTTTTATGACCAAGGTCATACCAATCGTTGTAACCCTTCTTGGATACAGTCCATCTTTGAGTAGATTTACTTAAGTGCAGCGATTATATAACATGTTGTTGGTGGTTTTCTAAACATCTTGCAATACGGAGGACTTTAAACACGTCTACACAGTACAGCATTAATAGCTCACCGGTAGGACCTTTATTTCATTCATTTTTTCTTATACCGGCAAGGCACTCCATTTCAAGGAATAGACAACATATACCATATGCGCATTCGCTATTTTAGATCATCGAAGGGCGGAACCGCCTGTGGCAAGGCAAGGCACTCCATTTTAAGGAATAGACAACATACACCATATGCGCATGCGCTATTTTGCTCATTGAAGGGCGGGACCACCTAGGGCTTTAGCAGCGGTGGCTGCCTTGAGCAATACAGCAGAAGTCAGGCAGATTACGTGCGTGACAAAGGAAACTCCCCTTAAGGTCTAGTCATGCTTTACACCTATTAGGCAGGACGGGCAATTGTTTACTAACGCTCGAGCGGGACATCGGTCACGTTTTTTACACTAATCAGGCAAGTCAGGCATAATTTTACAAGCGCTCGACCAGGACACCGGACTTCCGCCAAGTAGCCTTAATCAACTGACTAATTAGCACTTACTATTATATAATAGGGCGCAATCACTATAAATAACACGGACTCACTCTCCTCCATTACCAGCGAGGAGGTGAGGTATACGGTCGTAGGTGCAGAGGCGGGAGATCTCCCTCTAACAGTAAGAGCATGAGTGCGGTGCATTAGATGAATGTGTGTGCCTATGTTGTTTGTAATTACTTATTAAGCTACATTCATTTGAGTAAAAAGTTCTCAGTTTTTTCCTAGGATATTTTGCAACATCCATTTATTTTCTTGGATTGTTTTCTCCTTTTTCTCCTCATTTATAGCGCTTGACCAAAGGGGTCTCTCCCTCACCCTCCTATGGGGCTAGTAGGTCCCATTTGATAGAGTAAGCATGGAGGATTTTATTCCCCACTTAGTTTTAAGTGCACAGATGAATGACACAGTCTGTTTCACTTATAGCTACTCACTATGTTTGGCATGGTTTTGTGGCTGACTGGATGACCTGTGAACATATAGCTACGGTTTGGATTTCACTCTGTTTTCTTTCCTAACAGGCTTGAAATTTTTAGCCGCATACGCGGTGGAGTGTGATAGTTATCACCCCACTCAGTGGAACCCTGCCAATATAGCACGGTAAGGTTGGAGCCCGATTGAACAACATAGGTCCTGATGAATGCCGTAGACCCTATGGGGCAAATAGGCAGAAACATGTTGACCACTTATATCACGATCACTTATGTCACGGTGGGGGGACAATAGAATCCCCAAGACACCGCTTACTCATTTTAATTACCATACAGATGCCATTTACATTAAAAAGTTTGATATGTGTAATGGCTTTTTAAACTTCACTTTATTTTTGTTAAGGGCCCCCACTTAGTTTTAGAAGTGCATCCCTGTCTCCAGGTGTATGCCCGCCCTCTATCAAACCAAGTTTTTAGAGGGCGAGGACTGGTCAATGATGAAGCATGACACCAGGTGGTGTGTGAGACCAATCTTTCACTTTTTGTGAGATGCTTGCACTCACAAAATAATACTATAGGATCCAGGTCACCACACTGGGAGCGGCAATTTTTGTGTTAAACACTTTTGATTGGAGGCCGCTTGCTCCTAGTACCCCGTGCCTCTAGTTCCCTTCCCTAGGTCTTACCTTGGGTTTTTGTGGTTAAACACGTGTGTACAGCAGACAGCTGTGGGAACGTCTTTAGGGGTTAATTACTGACCCAAATGTGGGCTAAGTCCTGAGTCTGGAACTATTTAACCAGACCTGGTCCAGCATAACTATGGATACCGAGTTAGCGTTCAATGAGGAGAACTATGCGGAAATTCTAAGGACACCGTCTTTTTTAGCAGAAGCGGTGGTATCACAAGTAGTCCAGAATTCGGATGAATGGGAATTACTTACCTCAAAGAAAAAAGAGCAGATCCGAGCCACTTTACACGGAGCTTTTATGACAGAATATTTAAGAAAGAACAGCGCCCCCAGAGGTCTAGTGGTTACGAATGAGCCAAGACTTTTCCTTAACAACAAAGAATTCCGAACCAACTGGTCGAGAATTGCATGGAAATGCACTAAGGATTGGCTAGTCCTTATTATCAATACTGCTAGGGAACTGGCGGATGCCCTCCTGATAGAAATCCAACAAAGCGAAAGTAGATTGAAAACCATGGTGCAAATAACTGTATTCAAGAAAAAACTTGATGAGATAAATAAAGACCACACTGACTATAAAGAATATCTCACCCAGTCAAAATTGACGAAATTGAAAAAAGACGTCCAGAAATTCAGTCTGGAGACTGTATATCCTTACACTACAGATGAATACTACGAGAAAGCTCCTCAACCACAATCATACAGGAAGCAACAACGCTTTAGACCAACCCCACAGAACTGGACTTACAGCTCAGGGGAGGAGAGAAGCACGAGTGGAAGCAGTAGTGACGAGAATACTGATGGCCACCAGGAAAGACGACAACAGAATTACCATAACCCAATGATGCAGCCACCCATGCCTCCGTTTGGGTTTTGGCAACAACCCTATTACCCTACAGGGTTTGGTTTTCCACAAGGTCCACGGCCTTTTATACAGAGGCCATGGCAGAGGCAAAGGAAAGAAAAACAGAATACAAGAGTGCACTGGGAAGACCAACCATCGGTCGCGATGGGGACAAGGAGCAGAGGGAGAGGGAATGGTCCATCAACGAGTCTAGAGTAACGAATATCGTCAACCTCAGTGACCATATCCTTTCCAAGGATGAAGAAACCATTCTCTCCAAAGGCCTAGGCTTCATCCCCACACCATTGAATGATCCATTTACACTCAATATTGAACTAGCACAGTTCTTCAGAAAGATTAAACTCCGTCACCATTTTGGGGATAGAAGGGAAGAACAGACTGAGGTAAACAGCACAGGCTTAAGGAAAAAGTCTACATTTGTACCCCCGACCCATACCATTCCCTGTCATATACTGACCTTTGAACAAAAAGTTCTTAAAGAGGTTGAGAAGATTAACTACACCAAAGACAAAGGCTTTCAAAATCTCACGAAACAAGAACGAAGAGCACTAGAAGACCTGAAGAACAATATAGACCTAACTATCAAACCTGCTGATAAACGTAGCGCAACTGTCCTGATGAACAAAACGATGTACAGGGACGAATGCAATCGGCTACTGTCGGATGACACTAGCTATGAAATATATACAGAAGACCCAACACCTCGTCTGGTTAGGAAAATCAGAAGTATAGTGGACGAAGCACTTTGCCACAACTGGATCACAAAACACGAGGCGGATTTCCTCATTAGTGAGAACCCAAGAACATCGAGGTTCTACACTCTCCCCAAAATTCACAAGGGAAGAATGCCACCGCCAGGTAGACCAATAGTCTCCGGCATCGGATCTATCCTTGAGCCCCTTTCGCAATTTTGCGACTGGTTTTTAAAACCAATTGGACGGAAATCTCAGTCCTATTTAAGGGACACTAAAGATGTTTTGTGCCTCTTACGAGATCTACAAATTAACACCACAGAGGATATCTTTATTACCATGGACATAGAAGCTCTATGCACCAGTATCCCCCAAAGACGAACACTGGCAGTTGTTGAAGAAATCTTGCTGAACCAGGAATGGGAATATCTCACCCCCCCGAAACTTTATTATGGAATGTGCAGAAATTGCCCTGACCGAGAATTTTTTTGAATTTGAAAACGTGATTTACCATCAAATCACGGGTACATCAATGGGCAGTACCTTTGCCCCCAGTTTGGCGTGTCTGTATGTCCATCAATTTGAGGAGGACTACATTTTTAATGAAAGCAACCCTTTCATTACACAGTTGAAAATCTGGAAACGTTACATCGATGACGTGCTTATTGTATGGCGAGGGGATGAAAACACAGCAAAAATCTTTGTAGACTGGGTGAATACAAAAGATCACCACCTCAGGTTTACACACACCATTTATAAGAACCACGCCGTGTTTCTGGATTTGGATATCAATATGACAGAAGATGGAATCAGTACTAAAGTCCATAATAAACCTACGGACAAGAATAGCCTCCTGTTGTACGAGAGCTACCACCCCAAAGCACTGCGTGACAACTTACCAGTCGGTCAATTCTTACGTGTTCGCAGGAACTGCTCGGAAACAGAGAATTTCATAATACAGGCGGATGAACTAGAAAGGAAATTACAGGATAGACACTACCCTAAAAAAATGATAAAGAAAGCCAAGAAAAGAGCCAGAAATAATAACCGTGAGGCACTTTTAGAGGATAATGATAGAGAAAAATCAGACCGTGTTGTGTGTGTTACCACATACACACCTGTTTCAAACGCCGTGCAGAAGATCATAAAAAAGAACTGGCATATTCTTGACGGAGATGATCGACACTGGGACCCCCCTTTGTTCGCAATTAAGAGGAGCAAAAATATCCGTGATCAACTAGTGCATGCCAAAGACCCTCCAACACTGAAAGATAACCAGGTTACCCTATGGTATACACAGAGACCAACTGGACATTTTGCATGTGGAGGGTGCGTCGCATGCCCACTCACCATAACCACAAAAGAAGTGGACATAGGTACTGGAAAACCTTGGAAATTAAATAGTTTCAGTAATTGTAACACTGAAAATGTGGTCTATTTGCTTACCTGCCCCTGCAGTCTCATGTATGTGGGCATGACCACCAGAAAAATTAAAGTCCGCATCAATGAACATCGTAGCACGATACGATGCAAAAAGACAAATACGAAACTCACAAGGCACTTTCTGGAACTCAATCACAAGGATAGTGACCTGAAATGGGTGGTATTGGAAGTCATGAAAAAACACAAGATGGACCTTACGAGGCCACTCCACATCAGAGAACAGAGATGGGTGTACAGGCTCCGCTCTTGGGATATGGGACTCAATGATGAAATCCCTTGGCTACAAATGGCATAGTAACCTACTTATGGCAGAGTAAACCACGAATACCCGTTTTGACACTCTCGGGGATAAAACATGATAAATTCTTTCCTATTTTACTGGTTTTTAGAAACACAGGTTTTTTAACCCTGCTGATATATAATGAACCTTTTTCTATAAAAGGTTACTACTTTAACTCTACCCTGCCTTGAAATCAACTGTAGGACTGGCCACCCTCTCTTGAAATCACCAGCTTTTTGAGGGGAGTTTCTAGTCATCGTTTTGATTAGAATTTACATCCACCGTTCAATTTATTCTAACTTTGGGCTTTCAAAAAATAAATGCATTGCTTGGGTTATGGGGATCTTTAAGGAAATTAAGCATAGTGACCCTGTAGCTTATGAGCCCATGCATAAGAAGGTCCAATTACACTGAATACAGGATGCATCATAAATAAGGACATACATGTTAGTCATAGTGGCACTGGAATGGCTAGATCAGTCACGCTCTTTTTAGTATATTAAAGCGTGTACAAACGCTATCCCCTATGGATGTTCCATTATAAGATATATATGAAACTACAATGGGACCAGAGTGGATGGGGCAGTTTGGCCTTACCATGGCCCACTATGTTATACACAAGCGCATATCATAGCGCAATATATAGGTCAGGGAATATGGCAATATGCACTCCTTATTTTTATGACCAAGGTCATACCAATCGTTGTAACCCTTCTTGGATACAGTCCATCTTTGAGTAGATTTACTTAAGTGCAGCGATTATATAACATGTTGTTGGTGGTTTTCTAAACATCTTGCAATACGGAGGACTTTAAACACGTCTACACAGTACAGCATTAATAGCTCACCGGTAGGACCTTTATTTCATTCATTTTTCTTATACCGGCAAGGCACTCCATTTCAAGGAATAGACAACATATACCATATGCGCATTCGCTATTTTAGATCATCGAAGGGCGGAACCGCCTGTGGCAAGGCAAGGCACTCCATTTTAAGGAATAGACAACATACACCATATGCGCATGCGCTATTTTGATCATTGAAGGGCGGGACCACCTAGGGCTTTAGCAGCGGTGGCTGCCTTGAGTAATACAGCGGAAGTCAGGCAGATTACGTGCGTGACAAAGGAAACTCCCCTTAAGGTCTAGTCATGCTTTACACCTATTAGGCAGGACGGGCAATTGTTTACTAACGCTCGAGCGGGACATCGGTCACGTTTTTACACTAATCAGGCAAGTCAGGCATAATTTTACAAGCGCTCGACCAGGACACCGGACTTCCGCCAAGTAGCCTTAATCAACTGACTAATTAGCACTTACTATTATATAATAGGGCGCAATCACTATAAATAACACGGACTCACTCTCCTCCATTACCAGCGAGGAGGTGAGGTATACGGTCGTAGGTGCAGAGGCGGGAGATCTCCCTCTAACAGTAAGAGCATGAGTGCGGTGCATTAGATGAATGTGTGTGCCTATGTTGTTTGTAATTACTTATTAAGCTACATTCATTTGAGTAAAAAGTTCTCAGTTTTTTCCTAGGATATTTTGCAACATCCATTTATTTTCTTGGATTGTTTTCTCCTTTTTCTCCTCATTTATAGCGCTTGACCAAAGGGGTCTCTCTCCCTCACCCTCCTATGGGGCTAGTAGGTCCCATTTGACAGGGTAAGCATGGAGGATTTTATTCCCCACTTAGTTTTAAGTGCACAGATGAATGACACAGTCTGTTTCACTTATAGCCACTCACTATGTTTGGCATGGTTTTGTGGCTGACTGGATGACCTGTGAACATATAGCTACGGTTTGGATTTCACTCTGTTTTCTTTCCTAACAGGCTTGAAATTTTCAGCCGCATACGCGGTGGAGTGTGATAGTTATCACCCCACTCAGTGGAACCCTGCCAATATAGCACGGTAAGGTTGGAGCCCGATTGAACAACTTAGGTCCTGATGAATGCCGTAGACCCTATGGGGCAAATAGGCAGAAACATGTTGACCACTTATATCACGATCACTTATGTCACGGTGGGGGGACAATAGAATCCCCAAGACACCGATTATTCATTTTAATTACCATACAGATGCCATTTACATTAAAAAGTTTGATATCTGTAATGGCTTTTTAAACTTCACTTTATTTTTGTTAAGGGCCCCCACTTAGTTTTAGAAGTGCATCCCTGTCTCCAGGTGTATGCCCGCCCTCTATCAAACCAAGTTTTTAGAGGGCGAGGACTGGTCAATGATGAAGCATGACACCAGGTGGTGTGTGAGACCAGTCTTTCACTTTTTGTGAGATGCTTGCACTCACAAAATAATACTATAGGATCCAGGTCACCACACTGGGAGCGGCAATTTTTGTGTTAAACACCCACAATGGACTCCCATTTCTCCTCCTTCATGGCCGGCTTCCTTCTCTTAATGGCTTGCTGATATATCTTTCTACTTTCAAGGATCGCACTCTGGTCTCTGGGGATTTGCTTTAAGGCCCTGCGTAAAGAATCATTGGCTGCTCTGCATTCTTTGTCAAACCATGATTTGGCATGGTGACGTGGCTGGGCAATGGGTCTAGAAAGCATCCTTTTTATCCTTGATAGAAGATTTGAGAAATCAGTTAAAATGAGAGCCGGATCGCAAGGTATGCGATTGCAGATATTCACCAGGGCAGTACTATTGCATACAACCTGAGACATAATGTTCTTCAAGTTTGCAGATCGCCATACCACCCTATGCCCAGCGTCCTTACTAGATAGGACCTGAGGAGGCATAGACTTAAACTTATGTTGCACATGTGGCAGCAGTATCTTTGCAGAAATGGGGTTGTGGTCACTATAGATCTGGGTAAGGACCTCACAATTATTAATAGTCGGAGACATACTCCAAGAAGTAAAGATGTAGTACTCCCAGCACCCCGCCCTATGAAAGTTGGAATGTGTTGGTCAGTAAACTTAGGGACCTTATTGATCAGGACCCGTTCTGCCAGGAGGGAAAATAGGACCCGCCCCCTAGTGTCCATCACATTACAATCAATATCTCGAGCAAATTGGTCAAATGTGGTTGGAGACTGAGACGGAGGGTGCCCCAGTTTAGCATTGAAATCCCCAGCCACCATCAACTTAAGGAGGCATTCCGCCCGTACCTCTTCCTCCACAAGCATGTTGATCACTACAAAGAGGCCTTGGAAACTACAATCGCCCTTACAGGAAAAATTGTTGTTATAGAAGTTTACAAGATAGATCTTATGGATTTCATTCCAGCTAAGGCAGAAAGCCTGCGCCTCCCCCTGCTCCTGATAAAGCGGTAAAACTGTACAGCCAATATTAACTTTGAACCAGGCAGTCAATCCCCCTTTAGCTCTGCCCAATGAGGATGGGATCGCAGGCAAACTAAAGCACATAAAAACATCGAATACTATTTCATTTACCTCCCAAGTTTCCTGCATGAAAACTATATCGAAGTTAGCAATAAAATATTGCCATCCATCAATCGAGATTTTGGAGGCTAAACCCGCAATGTTCCAGCTTAAAAAATGTATACATGCATTGTCTGTTGGACCTTCATCCCTGGAAGCGCTCGCGCCGGGCCCTATGAGAAGAGGATTCGGTGTAGGAATGGTGGTCAAATGGGCAACAGGGATAGGACTATCAAGTGCCCCACCCTTATCCAAGGCACCAGGCCCTTTACAGGGATGGTTCAGTACAGGATTGGTAATCAATTGGGCAACAGAGATGGAACTATCAGGTGCCCCACCCTTCTCCGATGCACCGGAGCAACCATGCTCCTCACTGAACCATCAATCGATGTCCTCCAACCCAGCCAAGGCTGAGAATCTGTTGTTCAGGGAGACTATCGCTTGAGGGGGGAGTCTAGGCAAAACACTCTTTTGTGCAATCAATCCGTCGGGAATACAGGGTGGGTTAATAAGATGCTGATAAAAAAAGCCAAGTGGCAATATCTTGACATGACTAGTTTTAACCATTCCTATACTTGCTTTACGCAGTACTTCCTGAACAACCATAGGATTACGGAAATTAACCACAATAACATCACCATTGTACCCTTTTACCCCCATGCCAATCCCCCCCACACGTCTTGCCAGCAAAATATCTTTCAATATGTCCCAATTACCAGCAACATTGCTGTTCAACCAGTGTATAGATTTGTTCATTAAACCCATGGTGGTTTCCGTACTGTCAGCTGCAAGCCTGGGGACATTGGTCACGGCAACAATGTAGGGAGGAGACGCAGGGGGGAGATCAATCACAGGTAGGGGTGCGTGGCTTGAGACACGTGTAACCAATTGCTTGTCAGGTAATTTAACCTTTGGATGATCACTTCCATGGTCTGAGCGGCTTTGATAGGGGATAAATCAGTGACCGAATACTGAGAGCATGTAGAAGTCCTGAAGGGCGAAGGTTTCACTAATTTAGCTTCAATTTACGCTAATCGATCAATAATGGGTGGCAATTTGGAGCCCAAAAGTTCACCTATACGCCTACTCAATTGGATCCAAGTATTTTCATTAGCCGCCGACAATGGCCCAACCGTTTCATCACTGCAGGCCCTATTACACGGAACCGTTTTGCTGTTTGCAGCGGGATTTCTGATTTCCGTTGGTTCAACAGCTTTCTTCCTGCGCTTGGCCTTTGTGCCGCACTCTAAATCAGATTCACGATGTTGATCACCACCCTCCGTACCAGTAGGGCTAGGCTCAATTCCCCTTCCTGGCACCGAGGACCCAGCCCCAAAACATGCTGTAGTGACACCAGAAATGTGTCCTGTCTCCACGGGACAAACACAGCCCAATGAGTCAGCAGATGGACTTGTTTTGGTCGCTACACTCAGTGGCGGCGGCGTCTCAGAGGAGCTTTGGTTATTGGGCTGAAGCAAGGGTACAACTGCGACATTTTCTTCTGCAGTAAGTGAGAGGCGTCGTTCCACCAGTCGTATTTCATTAGTAACCACGGCCTGAGTTAGATAATTATCAATAGTCGAACAGGTGCGGGGTGGAGGTAGCACACTAGGCACACTGAGAGTCCCCTTCCTCTCAGTGGATTTTTCTCAGTTTAGGAGTAGTAAAGTTAGGAGTCCTAACTTTACTACTCCTAAACTGAGAAAATCTAACTTTAAGCAGAAGGCATTTAGGAGTCCTAAAGTTAGGAGTCCTAACTTTACTACTCCTAAACTGAGAAAAATCCTAACTTTAAGACTTTCGGTATTCACAGAAGGCATTTAGGAGTCCTAAAGTTAGGACTACTAACTTCTGTGAATACCGAAATGAGTAAGTTCATTCTGTGAATACCAAAATGAGTAAGTGTATTCTGTGAATACCAAAAGTACTAACTTTACGTTTTTGACGTAAGTTAGTTCTGTGAATCAGGCCCATGGTTTGACCGGTTGCACTTATTATGTCAATACTCATAAAATCCATACAGAATATTGCAATATTGTATCTACAACTGATTTAAACATATTAATCAATAAACATACAATAAATAAATATATTATATCATCTATAGTATAAGAAGCAATTGATCAACCAAATACAGACATGTTTAAAATGATGGCCAATCGGCCCTGCCAATAAATTGAAAATGGTAAAATCAAATTAAATTCATTCTATATACCTTCATTTTATCGATCCCAAATGGGTTTACCAAAAAGTTCCTATTTCAACCTCCACTACTATGGAGTATATGTGGAAAATAATCGTCTACTTACGAGGCTATTTAGAAGCCAACAGCTGGAAACTCAACGTTACAGGCTCGGGATTTGTCTTTAGCACCTCATACTTTGTGCCGAAGCTGCGGGCCAAGCTATGCATAAATTAAGAAAGGGGCGTGGACTCCCGAAGCTTGCTTAAAGCTGGAGCGTGGCATCTGTGAAGTGGCGCTGCACTAATAAAGTGAAACAGGAACATTTGGGTGAAAAGCGACATCGAAGAGTTCAGGAAGTGGTCATGCCAAACTGACAGCAGCAGAAAAATAAGCCACTTAATTAAACGAAATATATAAAATAATGTGGGCAAGGAACACGAAGGGTATGGAGGGGGAAACAATTGTGTGTGCGAGTAAGCGGTTCCTCTGCTTTTTTCGATCAACACAGTGCACGGGGAGGTGAGCAAATGAAGTAATTTAATGTAAATAAATAAATAAAATAAAGTGGGCAAGCAACACTAATGTATGGATGGGGGAACAATGGCACATCCAAGCAAGTGGCCACTTTCTGTAAATGATAAAGCATGGCGTCCGCAAAGGGGGCACCATGCTGAGCCAGGAAAACGTATACAAAGAGTGTGCAAACACAAAGGGAAAAACCCTTTGGTGAAAGGATACTGTAATAGGCCAGTACTCCATGGGAGGAGCAAGATACAAGAAGGTGGGACATCGAAAGTAAATAAACCATTGACAAGCAAGCTTTTGCGAGTGACGCTCTCCTTAACCAATCGGCAGCAATAGCGTGGCTAAAGCCCGTAGAAGTGAATACAGCATGCCTCGCATGCAGCGCAAGCGTGCTGCTAGGCTCAACCTAAAAAGGTTGCTTTCTGAACCAAGACCAAATTTTGTGTCATTCATTCAGCAGTTCAGGCTGTAGTCATGCTCAAAAAGCGTTTTGGAAACCCCTTTTTCTCAGCCCCCGCTGGACGAATCACCCTGAAACTTTTAACACAGCAGCTGAACTGAGCGGTGTACTCATTTTGAAAGTTCTGTGAAGATTCCTCAAACGGTACTAAAGTTATTAGCAAAACAAAAAATGCTTTATATATATATGCTTTATATATATATATATTTATATATATATATTCCAAACCAAGCAAACGCTCCTTCCGGGCACCAGGAAACCCGTGGGAGGTGGCGCGCACGCCAGCGGAACCACCGGCAATTAATCCGTAAAGTCAAAAGCGTAGTCCGCACGCTCTCAGGAACAAATCACAAGGAAAGTGATGCCAAACGAGGATTTATTACTTCATAAATCCATCAACGTGACGCATTTCAACTTTGCCTGAGTGCCATCTTGAAATGGTGAAAACGGTAAAGTATGTCGTTTCTAAAATATAGATAGGCATTGCAATGAACTTCTGTCAAACATGCAATGCCTATCTACATAAGCAAACTTACAGTATGCACTGCGCTGCATATTAGAGATAAAGACTATGCTACATGCCATGTACCCAGCAACCTTGCCATTCTCAAAATAACCCACTCAGGGAATGTATTTTAGAAACGACATACCTGCAATTGTTACCCACTCGGGGAATGTAAGTGCAGAAAGCGCTGTTATGCGGATAGAATACAACTGCGTTACGCATTTTACTCTGCAGAATAGAGTATTCTTACGTTGTGCCTTCTTTTGCTCCTTATATGAAGATTACTGGACTATGCACCCAACAGGTTCAACCAGTCATTTCGCATGACATCATTGTATTTACTTCATGTCTTTCATACTATAAGGTTAACTTTACCGTTTTCACCATTTCAAGATGGCACTCAGGCAAAGTTGAGCACAGTCCTCTGTTTATGTTGACAGGTTTTGTACAACAGGCATCAGTCCTACTACTATGTTGTATGTGTACTTATGACGCTATGTATGCACTTTTCAGTTTGTGTGAGCAAGACCGCTTGACGGTTGAAAGGCGTCACGTTGATGGATTTATGAAGTAATAAATCCTCATTTGGCATCACTTTCCTTGTGATTTGTTCCTGAGAGTGCGCGGACTACTCTTTTGTCTTTACATATATATATATATATATATATATATATATATATATATATATCACCTTGTACCACGATTCCGGTGCAGCGGCGTACTCGGATGTTGGCGCACCCCAAATCACCAAAGAACCACGAACCACTCAAATATCGGCATTCAGCGTATTTTTATTTCTTCCTCAAAATATATATATATATATATATTCTAAAAAAGAGGTTGCCGCTCCGGTGGAATGCACTCGCCGGAGGTCTGGCCAAAAACAGGGCTGCTCACTCAGGACATCTCCCCACATGTGCGCCGCCTACGCGTTTCGGGATACCTCCCTTCCTCTGGGCAGCATTTGCACAAAATGAAAGGCACCAGCAAGTTATAAGGAAGTCCCATCTTTATTTTGCATGGTAAACCCCGATATGAATCAGGTGAGTGAAACTGTGGCATGATGGGACTTGGAGTCCTGTTTTACATATCCAAGTGGGCGCTGGCTTCCAGATTGTGAAATAAAATATCCTCGAGGGACAAACAATGTTCAAAGTGCCGCCCTGACAATACAAACGGCACCTCCAGCTCCGCTGTGCTTGGTATATATATATCCCAATTTAGTTCAAAGTACGTGGGCTCTCAGGATAATCAGGACCCAGGACTCCAAATAAACTTTCAAAGCGTTTATTTACACAACGCGTTTCAACTGCATCCGCAGTCTTGATCACGTGTAAGGTGCACCGCCAGTGACTGGCTTATATAACAAGACATGGTAAAGATAAACGATGGCAATTCGAAAGGCAAAAATCCAGGTTAATAACACGGCCATATTGGAGTGGTGACTCAAAACAAATACAGATTTATCATGTCAAACATGTACGGAAATAAGCTGACACATGTTGCACAGGGCCAAACTAAATTAGTACAAATGTGCAAATACACTACTATGGCCACTTGAAACCATGATAAAACCGGGAATGATTCCTCTGAATAAACAACATGTGCAAAGCAGCCCACATAATGTTGTAAACAATAAGCATAACGGTTACTCAAAGTGCAAACTGAAGAGGGGAGATGTTGTGAGAAATTGTTGTCCACACATGGCCCATGAATTGGGTACTTCCTCTATCTAAAGTTGTGATTATCCAAACCGACAATAGTTATGTTAAATGTATGTCATTCATTCAAGAAAGTAGTCCAGTCTGCCCCAGTGGGATGACTCTGTCAAATGCCGGTGTTGTAGCGATACTACTGAAAGTTCGATGTCAGACCTATCGATCGCAAGCAGCAGCAAGTCAGATTTATCAGGAGGCAATGTTTCCGGAAACGAACGGGTAACCAGGCCAGTGACTTTTTTAGACGAATACAGACATTTGCGTCGAGGCCGTCAAACAACGAGGGATACACCAGCACCGAAATCGAGAGGACGAGGTCGGGGTCAAGGCAGAGGCTGAGGAAAAGAAGAAACAGACGGAGACGTATCAAACAACGCTGGCAGAGGAGGCAAGGGACGTGGCGGCATGGGTAACAGCAAGACACGCGCCAGAAAAGCTTACTAATGGATCCTGCCATGGTTAATAAAACTATTGTTAATCTCTCAAAGAGAATACTTAGTGACATTGAAAAATGAACACTGTGTCTGGGACTTTCTTTCTGCCCTCTTCCTCCTTTGATTATACCAACACAAGAATTGATCTATTTAAATATGTAAGAAAACTCAAGCTAAAAAAATGGCACAAATTAAAGAGACTAGGTAGTAATAGGAAAACAGGTGGAGGGAGTACCTACATTGATAGTGATTTAGCCATAGGTGATATTGACACTCTTGTCACAATGTTGGAATTACAACAGGATCCCAATAGCAATGAGACTGGGGTCAATGAATTGCAAGTTCTGACGGAATTAGACATCACATACGATGCAGCTGCCAGCACTCATTTTAAACCACGCTCCACGTTTCTGCCCACCCTTCCCCACGATGGGATAGACACCTTTCATGAGAATGTCACTAAGGCACTCATGGAATTCAGACATAAAAACAACAAGAACAAGAAAGAATCATGTAATCTCAATTTCAATCAGAGGCAGGCACTTAAGGCTTTAGCGGATGACAATGAGATTGTCATTCGCCCTGCAGATAAGGGTGGGAACATCGTGATATTGGATAGAGAACAGTATATTGGAGAAGCCCTTAGGCAACTGAATGACAACAAGTTTTATCTCCCCATCTCTAGGGAGGTTTACAGCACCAGTATCACCAACATTTGGGACAAACTTACAGAATGGAAAGATAGGGGTATCCTTGTGTGGGAGGAGTATTGTTACCTCAAGAGGGATCATCTAAAATTACCTGTCCTATATCTCTTGCCCAAGGTGCATAAAGACCCGCACAATCCACCTGGACGACCTATTGTATCGTCCAGAGTGAGTGTGACGGAACATGTGTCCAAGTACATCGATCATTTTCTGAGAGAACATGTCATGGAAGTCCTCAGTTATATCAGAGATACTAAAGATTTCCTGGGGAAAATACAGGACATCGTTTGGAATGATGACTTAATGTTCATCATACTTGACGTACATTCCCTATGCACCATTATAGACCATCAACAAGGTCTGGAGGCTTGCAGGCACTTTCTCAAAAAGAGACATGTCAGATTTTGGGAGCATAGCCAAATGATCATAGAGATGACAGAGCACTGTCTCAAGAACAACATCTTACTGTTTGACGGTGCCCTGTACATACAGACCACCGGTACGGCGATGGGATCGTGTTTTGCTCCCAGTTTCGCAACTCTTTTCATGGGATTCTGGGAGGAGGAGATTCTTCGGGATCCGGTTCTCTCCCGGGATTTTGAACAGGTCACGATGTGCCTGCGGTACATCGATGACCTGTTCATTATCTGGAGCCAGAGACTTCATAAGAAAGCTCAATGAGAACAATCGCAACATTTTGCTGACTGGCAACATCAGCAAAACAGTGGCAGAGTATCTTGATGTCAAACTTGAGATTAAACAGAACAGCATCCACACCACTTTATTTCGCAAAAGCACAGCAGGTAACAGCATCCTGCATGCCCTCAGCAGCCATCCGGAGACGCTCAAATGGAGCATTCCTTACGGGGAGTTGCTGAGTGCTAAGAGGAACTGCAACAGTGAAGAAGCGTTTGCGCAGGAGAGCAAATCTATGCTCAATAGATTCAGAGAAAAGAGAAGAAAGGGGCTATCCTAATTGGGTTTTGAAGAGAACTTAGGAGAAGGTAGGGGTGTTAGCAGAGCACAGACACTAGCAGACAAAGACTTACCCGAGGGAGAGTCCGAAGAAGAAGGCACCAGAATAATTCTTTCACATCACTCGGATGTCAACAGTGTCAAGCGCATTTTGGTCAAAAATTGGGATATCCTGAAATGTGACAGCACCATAGGTGACACTATCCAAGAAAGACCCAATATCACCTTTAGACGAGGCAGGAACTTAAAAGACATGCTTGTACATAGTGACATCACCAAGTACACGACCAACAGTGAGCATGGCCTACAGGGATTTTTTCCCTGTGGGCATTGTAAGGCGTGTAAAAACAGCAAGTTTCACAAAGAACTCACGCAGAGTACACGCAGACAAGTCATTACACAATTCCTTACTTGTAGCACTAATTTTGTAGTGGATGTCATAGAATGCCCGTGCAAACTTTGGTACATCGGTAGTACAACCTTGATGGCCAAAAAACGCATACTTGAACACATGAGGGCGATAACTAACAAGGATCCCAAATACCCAGTCACCAGACACTACCAGAATAAAAGAAATTCTGACTCCACCCTCCTTAGTTACTTCATACTTGAGCAGATCCCGAATGATCCGAGGGGGGGAGATAGAACTCTCAGACTAAGGCAAAGAGAATCCAAGTATATTGTGGATTTCCAAACTAAGATCCCGGGGGGGATTAAATCAAGATGAGGAGCTAGCCATACATCTAAGAGAAGAATAACTCTCTCACTCTTTCCCCTACATGCTCTTTGCCTTTAGCATTTATTGCAATCTTTGACATTTACTGTGCATATATGCTTGTTATGTCCATGATATTTCTCGGTTTTTAATCCTGCGGTTTGTATTATGCATACATGTCTCTTCCCTCCATTACCTACTAGTGCATTAGGAACCTAGTAATTTTAGTAGTGTGAACTTATGTAAACCCCAGAGGTTCACTATTTTAATTTTGTGTTTTTTCTTGTTTTCTTTTGCAGGAGGAAAGGAAGGGGCCCAATTCACCTGGAATCACTGACACGGGCTTCCTAACCTTTTCTTCGTTTTCACTTCACCTGGTTTGATTTCTTCACATGGTTGGATGCTGTGAGTGGTGACAGGCGGGGCTCCGCCTGTCAGAATTTATGACTCCACAATGTTTATTCACCATATGAGCAGGTATACGTGCTATTGGGGATATTGATGTTTGTCTTTGCCCGGTGACAGACACTTATTGGACTGGGATCTTACAGCACTTGCCATGGACTAGACTCCATATATAGGTTGGATACACTCAGGCACATGCCATTGACTGTGATTTTTCCAACCACGAGAATGTGTGTGGGGGGTCCTCGTGTTTACACTCAGACACCCGTGCACGTATGCATGTTAACTATCGCTACAACACTGGCATTTGACAGAGTCATCCCACTGGGGCAGACTGGACTACTTTCTTGAATGAATGACATACATTTAACATAACTATTGTCGGTTTGGATAATCACGACTTTAGATAGAGGAAGTACCCAATTCATGGGCCATGTGTGGACAACAATTTCTCACAACATCTCCCCTCTTCAGTTTGCACTTTGAGTAACCGTTATGCTTATTGTTTACAACATTATGTGGGCTGCTTCGCACATGTTGTTTATTCAGAGGAATCATTCCCGGTTTTATCATGCTTTCAAGTGGCCATAGTAGTGTATTTGCACATTTGTACTAATTTAGTTTGGCCCTGTGCAACATGTGTCAGCTTATTTCCGTACATGTTTGACATGATAAATCTGTATTTGTTTTGAGTCACCACTCCAATATGGCCGTGTTATTAACCTGGATTTTTGCCTTTCGAATTGCCATCGTTTATCTTTACCATGTTTTGTTATATAAGCCAGTCACTGGCGGTGCACCTTAAACGTGATCAAGCCTGCGGATGCAGTTGAAACGTGTTGTGTAAATAAATGCTTTGCAAGTTTATTTGGAGTCCTGGGTCCTGATTATCCTGAGAGCACACGTACTTTGAACTAAATTGGGATTATTTTGCCGGTACGCTCTGCCGGCGTGTGCGCCACTTCTCATGGGTCCCGCTGATCCGGAAGGAGCTGTGCGGCGAGATATATATATATATATATATATATATATATATATATATATATATTTATATTTATTTAAAAAAAATCACCATTAGATAGTTCTAGTTAGGTCAGCTTTTCCATAGACAAAGTGTTTTTTCCTAATAAATTTGGCGCCATTTGGAGAATTTTCTTGAAACATTCCCAAAAAGAAAAGCAAATTCACCTCAGCTCCTTCCTTTAAAGTTTTGGGGTGATTCATCAAGAGGGGGCTGAGAAAAAAAGGCGGTCAAACAAGCATATTTCCCAATGCATTTTCCTTTGACTTCTTTAAACAGTGCTATCTCAAAAACTGCTGAACAGAATTACTCCAAATTTAGCAGGAAACTAAATCTTGGTCCACAGATTGTGCTTGTTGTGATTTGGTGTAAATCCATTTGTAGTTTTTGATAAATTAAGATACAAAAATATTTGTATTTCTAGACGGGATTCCAGCCAATCAGAGCGCTTGCTCCCATGCTCACTGTGCCACTAGATTCTAGCTATCCTGGCTGATGAGGGATGATACCCCAGAACAAGTCCCAGGAGACTTGTTTCCGGTCTAGGGAGGACCTGGCTTGGCAGTTCGGGCTGCACTGTTCTCATGGGGAGCAGGGTCAAGACTGGTTTGCATTTGCCTAGGTCCAAACTGGGATGGTGTGGTGAGCAAAAAACCGATGGATTAAACGCAGATCTGTGACTGGGGATGAATGTTTGTTTGTTCGGCATTCTGTCATCATCTGTTCTTTTTGCTGTTGTCGCCCTAAGTGGGAAGGGTATGGCTAGAAGTGGGTCCCGTGCTAACTGTGACACTGGATTCCAGCTCGCCTGGCTTATGAGGGGTGATACCCCAAAAACGGTCCCAGGATGCTTGTTTCTGGTCCAGGGGGCACCTGGTCTGGCATATCGGGCTGGACTGTTCTCATGGGGAGCAGGGTCAAGACTGGTTTGCACATGGCTAGGTCCAAACTGGGGTGGCCTGGTGAGCAAAAACTAAGCCTGGGCGGAGTTCACAGAGTTCTGCTACGCAGAACACCGCAAAGTGCAAAAAAACCTCCGCCGCACTACGCGGAGCCTTCGTACCACGTGGAGCTCCGCAAGCAGCGGAGTGTCTTGGATAAATGCTGTTCACTGTGATTTTCAGTGGCAGGTGCTTCTCTGCACTGTGCAATCATTGCGAATGGCACCATGCACAGTGCAAGCGGGCGCTGCTTCCTTTCTGCCGCTCGAGTAGATTTTTACTCGAGCGGCAGCTTTCTCAACGCAAGCAGGCAGTTTCTCAACACGAGCGGTCGCGAGCATATGCGACCACTCGCAATGAGAAATCCGACCGCCTGCGTTGAGAAATCTCGCCGGGAGGTTGCTTTTCCATGCTCGCGCTTGCCAACTTGATGTTGACGATCGCAAACGAGGAAAAATCTCGCCGGGAGGTGGATTTTCCATGCTCGCCAACTTGACATTGACGAACGCAGGTGAGCGAAGGAAAAAACTCAGTTTTTCTGAACTCCTCGAGCTCCGCGTATCGCGAAGTGCGGAAATCTCTGCAAACTTCGTGAGCGGAGCAGAGTTCACCGCTCAGACTTAGCAAAAACACAATGGATTAAACCCAAATCTGTGACTGGGAGTGAATGTTTGATATGTTCAGCATTCTGTCCATCAAATGTTCTTTTTGTTTTTATCAATGTGAAGACAGCAGTAGACGTTTGCTCATTGGATCCTGCTTTCATCTGCAACAAAACAAATCCTTCTCTTGGTGATGTAACTGATTTCTTTTAGCATATAGAGAACCAAGCAAGAAGTGCTCCTCATATTCACTTGCTTTTATGGATAAAAGATGCACCAAAATAAGGGCCAGACTGTGATGAGCCGGTACTGTCTTTCATGAAACAGTATGTGACATGCGTCATCCTGAAAGACAATAGTAAAAAAGGCCTGAGACAACAAGTTCTGCACTTTCAAACACATAGAAGTGGGAAGTACTGCTGTCGAAAATACAGATGCTAAGGAAAACTTTACACAAGATGTCGATTTGGATTCACACAACCTGTCATTTCCCGAGGAAGAGTGAGCAGCTTTTTGTCTGGAGTCAGACATACACTGACATGGAAATCACCAAAAAAGCAAATACAACCTGAAAAGAACAGAGGCCTCCAAGTATATTAATGACTATAACTCTGTCATTCTGAAAATGTGGAATGCAAATATGGATATACAATTTGTGCAGACAACTCCATCGCTGTTGCTTGGTACGTTAGTTCATATAATACAAAATCAGAGAAAACAGAGTTGAAGGAGAGGTGGGAGGAGATTTCTGCAGAAAAGACTCTAACCAAAGAATTGTACAGCTTCAGCTTGAAAATGCTTTCCCATAGAGAGATGGGGTCCTATGAGTGCTGTGACCAGTTGAGCTCGGCCAGTTTGTTCTCAAAGTTAAGGGGAGCTGTTTGGGTAAGTCTAGGCCTAGCAAGTACGCAAAAAAGAGTGCTAAAGTCTTTCCCAGAAATTCAGTACCTAGCAGAGTTGGGTCCGGAAAGTACAGATCATATGAAATCAAATATGTTGGATATGTACTATGCAAGAAGAATTCCACATCTAGAAAACACATGCCTTTATGAAGTACAACAACATTACAGATACAGAAACAATGTACTGAAAATATAGAAGAAGGGAAATATGCAGTAGTTGGATGTGACGATTGTTTGGTGAGACACGCAAAAGGAAATCTAAAAGCCAGTTACCAAACTCCAGAAAGAAGATAATTTTTCTATTTGGCACTTCTACACCTCTTCAAGCCTTGGTGTGCTAAAGCAGAATTACTTGGAGAGTATGACTGCTATGAAGATTCTTTCAATGCTGTGAAAGACACCATTTAGTGTTCAGTCTTCCCAAAACTACGTGCAAATGTCAAATGATGAGATTGAACAGGCAGAAACGATTGCTGCTGAGATAGCTAAGGAGAGCTCACAAAGCAGCCAAAGTTCTTGACTACTGAGTCAAGATCCTCTTGGACAACCAGTTATTGAAATTTAAGCTGCAATAGCCATGAATGAGGTGGCAAATGCAATGCAACAAGCAAGACAGGAAAGTGTTGATTCAGAACAGTTAGTTGGACAACTTAACAACAAACAGAAAGAAATGTATGTGGAGGTAAAAGAGAAAATAGAGCATGGATTCCTCCACAACAAGGAAGAATGTAAATGCTCATGATTTAAGCCAAAACTATTATACATCAGTTATTAAACTGGCACTGGGAAAAGGTTTTTAATTAAAGTTCTCACTGCTTATCTACAGAGGACAACAGAATCAAATTTATCATGTGTAGTAACAGCACCAACAGCACCAACTGGATTGTCTGCACACAACATTAAAGAAATTACTCTAAGTCGAATACTAATGCTACCTGACGAACATGACATTAAACTAGAATACCAGAAGTTATCTGTTGTCATGAGGTTTCAAGAGTATGGAAGAAACTGAAGCTTTTAATCATCTTTGAGGTGAGCATGGTCTCAAACTGAATGCTTGTTTATGTATACTTATAAGTGTCTTCAGTGACCTACTGCAACTTACCCCTGTCAAAGGACAGTCTGTTTTTAGGGCCCCTCTCCATGATGAAATTCAGAATTCTTTGGGAAGTATTGGCAATGTAAACATTTGGCTCAACTTCCAATACTAGGACCTACTGAAAAATATGCATCAAGTATCTGACCCTGAAAAGGGAAATATTCAGAAAGACTCTAGAGAAGGATTTCTGACAAAGAAGGGGAAACGTAACTTAGCAAGTAGACTTATCAAAAAAAATATTCTCCTCTAAGAACACAACAGCACAGCTAATGTTCTATTTCATTGAAGAAGAAAAATTGATAGTCTGTTTAATGCCTATACTTAAAGAGTGCTCCAATTTTAATTAAAAATTACTAAAACTGGAGAAAGAAGAAATTTGGGATATTGCATCTATTGACAAAATGGAACACCAGGGAGTAACAGTACTGCTAAGTAGAGAGCTACAAGCAAAATTGGATTCACCAACGAATCTACAGATGTTGCTGTAAAGAAGGAGAACAAGGAAGGGCATGAGGGATCTATTAGGTTACCAGTTGTCAAACACTTCTGGTGTCAACTGCTATGCAAACGTTGCTTTCAATGTACTGTTTCATTTACCACATCTTATAAATACAAATGAACATAAACTACAGAAGAGATTATGTTCTACACTGTGTAGTTTGCTGCAATGTTTGCATAGTGATAGGACAGTCCTCGTGCCAGCTCCCCCTGCAACAGTTCTCCTGTCTAGCATGCACGCAGTCCGCTACCCTCTGCTGCCTATCTACCTGCTGCCCTCTGTTTGTGTCTCCCCTGCTCATTTCTTGCTGTTTTGCCATTACTGCTTGTTATTCTGCCCTCTTCTTTGCCTTTTCTACTAATTTTTCTGCCCTCTGTTTTGCCCTTTTCTGCTCTTTTTTGCCTTTACTGCTCATTTTTCTGCCTTCTGTTTTGCCTTATCTTCTTGTTTTTCTGCCCTCTGTTTTGCCTTTTTCTGCTTGTTTCTTCCCTTTTCCCCTCCTCTCATCACACAGTGTCCTGCACTCCCCCAGAGCTTATTTAATGGAGGCCGCAGTTTGACCCTCGTGCCAGCTCCCACGTGACAGTTCTCCTGTCCAGTTTGCCCGCAGTCGGCGACCCTCTGCTACCTGTCTACCTGCTGCCCTCTGTTTGTGCCTACTTTGCTAGTTTCTTGCTCTGTTTTGCCTTTTTTGCTTGTTTTTCTGCCCTGTTTCTCATTTTTCTGCCCTGTTTTGCCTTTCCTGCTCATTTTTCTGCCCTCCATTTTGCCTTTTCTGCTTGTTTTTCTACCCTCTATTTTATCTTTTTTCTGCTAATTTTTCTGCTCTCTGTTTGGCCTTTTTCTACTCGTTTCCTCTCTGTTCCCGCTGTTACCGCAAGACCTGGCTTTTCAATGGAGACCTCGCACCCCGGTGCCTAGATACCCCCAGGGGTGACAGATGCTACAAATGCTGATTGATTGACTATAATACATTGTGCTTCAGGCATTGGAGATCTAGCAGATATATGTAGTGGATCAGTACTATTTACTTAGAACACTCAACAAGACACACAGGAATTTATAATGGTCATCTTTGGAATTTCAGAAGAAGAAAAATAAATATAGATGAATTATTTGTACTGAGTTACACATGGAACGATGACTGTGAAGATTGCTCTTTTACGTCTACCACTCTTATGAATTCTGAACTATTTCTGTACTTAACACAACCGGGCTCCAAAACTGTGTCTTTTGACAGATTGATTAAAATGGCTATCCAAAATATGACCTGCCAAAATTGTAGATCAGATGTTATGTCTACATTGCATATACGAAGAAGTGTAAAATACCTTATATTAATGCTACAACAATGCAGAGAAGATAGATCTAAATTGGAAACCGAAATTACAAACTTCAAAGCAGAACAAATATCAATTTCTGGAAGAGCGTATACTATTATGGCTATCATCTTTCACGAAGGACTTAATGTAACATCTGTACACTATACTGTCTAATAAAGAGTGAAACTGGATGGGCGGAATGCAATGACAACAACCTTAAATTTAAACAAATACTGTCTTTCAAACTTCCGAATTCTTCTCTCGTGTTTCTTCAACCAAAGTTCTGAGGAGTATTTCTGATTTGGTGTACAGTATTTATTCTATGTGGATCGTCAGTGCTTAAGACATCATTCGGCCTACCAGGGGTGATGTTTTCAAAAGGATCTCCAAAATTCAAGTGTGCTTTATATCTATTAGTAGTTATGTACAGGTTATAATAATAAAATAGTTATTTTTAGCATATGCTTATTTAGATTAGTGTAGTAACTGTAGATAAAACAACTGATGAAATAATTGTAGAGAGGGCAATGCATAGTGTCACTTATTTGTAGTGATATACTGTGCAGTTTATGTTTTTATTTTCTACAATCTATGTGATTGTTTTTCCACCACTGTTAAAGGATGACATTTTATACACCACATTGATTATGGTGTACAAGCACAAAAGCTGAGAACAGTAGAGAAGGGAAATGAAATGCTTTAATATAATGAGAAATACTGTTACAGCATACAAAATGTGTACTGTTTGGTTTATAGTATGAACTTATACATTGCAGAAACTAAATGTTTATCATGGAATTTTGCAAAAAGTAATACTAACTTATATTTATGTTCTTTATGTTTTTAAACAGATGAATGACACCATCTATTGGAGTAAAGTAATTCCCTAATTACTTCTTTCTGTGTAGTTCTACAAACTAACATTGTCAAGGTACACACCAACGTACAGTCTCATAGTGCCACTGAGACATCCAGACATATACTGATAGAGCCACTCATATGCCTAGTCACACACCCCCCCACTCGCTTATAGACATAGTCAATAACACACCAAGTCACTTACCAACACATGTACTACCACATACACACACTTACCCATACAGATACTTACACACCAATTCACTCACTCATGCAGGTACTAACTCATGCACTCACCCATACAGTCACTCATACATCCACTAGGTCACCAATCTAACCATTGACACATCCAATCACTCACCCATACAGCTACAAACAGATTCACTCACTCACCCAAACAGTCACTCATACACCCACTCAGTTACCTATACAGCTACTAACACAGCCATTCACTCACCCATACAGCTCGTGACACATGCACACACATGCTCATTCTCTCATACAGGTACTGACTCACTCATTCACTCACTTATGCAGGCACTCGCACACCCACTCACTCACTCTTACAGCAACTAACATATGTATTCACTCAACCATAGAGCCTGTCATACATACCCACTCACTCACGCGCCCACACAGTCACTGACATGTACAATCACTCACCCATAGAGTCACTGACACACCCACTCACTCACCCATACACCCACTCACACACCCACTCACTCACCCATACAATTACTGACACACCAACTCACTCATCCATACAGTCACTAACACACTAATTTACTCACCCATACAGCTACCCACACAGCCACTCACTCACCTATACAGCCATTCACATACCCAGTCACACACCTATATAGTCACTGACATACCTACTCACTCACCCATACAGCTACTAACACATGCACTCATTCGGCCACACACCCATTCAGACACCCACTCACCTATCCATACACATGCACTTACTCACCCATACAGTCACTCACAAACGCACTCACTCAGCCATACAGTTACTGACACACCCACTCACTCAGCATACAGTCACTAATACACCCATTCACTCACTCATACAGCTATTTACAAAGCCACTCACTCACCTATACAGCACACACCTAAATGGTCACTGACACATCCGTCTATTCACTCATATAGCTACTAACACCCACACTCACTCCACCATATAGCCTGTCACACACCCACTCACTCATCCATACAGGCACTGACACACCCACAAAGTCACTGACACATGCACTCACTCGCCCATACAGTCACTGACACACCCACTCACTCAGCCATACAGAAACTAACACACCCACTCACTCACCTATACAGGTACTAACACAGCGACTCACCTATAAAACCACTCACACATCCAGTCACACACCTATATAGTCACTGACACACCCACTCACTCACCCATACAGCTACTAACAAATGCACTCACGCACCCATTCAGACACTCATGCACCTATTCAAGTATCTGTACACCCACTCACCCACCAATACAGCCACTGTTGCACCCACTCACATACACATACAAACACTTACACAGTCATTCACAAACCCATACAGCCACTGTCACACCCACTCACTCACCCACATACCCATTCACTCAAATGCTTACACATCCATTTACTCACTCATGCACCCATTCACTCACTAACACAGAAACTAACTCACTCATACTCTTTCTTCTACATACACACACATACAGTTTGTCTTTTTTTAAACCAAGAAAGGTGGTTCTAATGAGACCCTTTGTTTTTTTCTGATTTTTAGAACTTTTTTAGTTTTTTAACAGTTTGCACATTAAAAATAAATTGCAACTAAAAAATATTAACTGAAAAAACTCAAAACTGCAGGTACAAGTGTCATTTAAGCAAACAAACAAACACAATTTTTTTAAACACTTGTGGTGCTTTGCAACCTCTAAAACTGTGTCAACTGATTGTTCCCCCACCGTTTGCGCTTTTTTTACCATCCAAACAAAATGTTTCGATTCTTCAGAGCTCCGGGGACTTCTGTGGCAGACGTTGCTCAACTTCGGTGTGAATAGGCTCCCCTGGTGTAATTGGTGTTGCACCTGATGTTAATGCATCTTGTTGAGTGTGCTCCCTCTGGGCTCTGGTCAAGTGATTGTTGTGGTGGGTCTTCAGGTCGGTCAGCATGCTCGATGTGCCACAGGAGAATTTTTTATATGTACCCCTGGACAGGGTCTTTTTGCACAGAGAGAACTTCACGTGCTTGGCCACTGTTTTTTCTCCCCAGAGGGGAAAGTAAAAAATTCCCAGGCGATGGACAGGTGCTTTGCTGGGGGTTCCTCCACTGAAGAATTCTGGTCCTTGTGTGTGACTCCTGTTTTGCACTGCCACCAGATGCCATTTTATTTTTTAAAGTTTTGTCAAAGAAGTTCAAAATGATTTCCTAATATTAGAAATAGCAGGTACTGCAAAAAGTACAATCTGAGCAGTGAAAGTGTGAAAAAAAGAAACCTGATTGGGGACTTCATTTTTAGAATAATGAAAAGTGTCTTGTCCAATGAAATCTCTTCCTTCTATAGTCATGTGATATTCGCGAATCTCGACCTAGTCGCGAAAATGAGAAATAGAATCAAACATTGTTGAACCATAAAATTACTTATGAAAATCTCACTTTACATGTTATATTAGGGAACTACTGACCTCAAACATTAATTGCAATATCTGTATATATTTTTTTAGACACCTTCTAAAAATCACGCCATTTTCGCAGTACCAGAATTTATGTATTGCAACTTCTCACGACGAATTCATGAATATTAAAAGAATTAGAAAAAAAACAGGCCACCAAATTCTAAATAAATGTTCACTTTGACAGCTGAAGAGGACCTGATACCACTGGCCAAGGTAATCTTGAGTGCTAGTGCTAGCAGTGGTGGAAGTGGGCGGATTGAAGGGGCACGATGTGCCCATACTTTTTTAATTTATGGAAACCAGTTCCTCTACTTCTTGTTGAAAGGTAACTGTCCCGAAAGGGTTAATTGCATGAGTGAAATGTTTTACCCGCAATGCAAGTGCTGTTACACGAAGGTAGACAACTATATAAGCCTGGCTACAGGCTCAAAGCGAAATGAGCACATATCCCCAGTCCTAAAATCTCTCAAATGGCTGCCTTTTGAAGCTCGTATTCAGTTAAAGATTGCTGTTCTGACGCACAAAGCTCTTCACTTCAATTCTCCCAGGTACTTGAGCTTTCTTGTGGGGCAAGAGCCTCAAGGAGCGCCAATACTTTCCTCTTGAAACCACTCATCCTTAAGAAAAAGAGAACCTGTCACAGAGCCTTCTCCGGCGCCGCCCCAAAGATTTGGAACTCTCTTCCTCCAGAAGTACGCAGAATCTCGGCAATGACGGCGTTCAAATTGGAAGCCAAAAGATTCTTAATGAATAAATTCTTACCCTGATTGGGCAGGGCTCACCTACTCAAAGGCATTATTCCTACTTCCATTGTACCATCATCTGTTACTGCTCCTCTTTTCCATGCACAACGCTCCCCTCTGGGCCCGCGCAAACTTGTTTATTGTATGTCCCTCCATGGTGCAACTGTACCTGAATTTGTAACAATTCCTGCTTGTTGTTTTTTTTTTTTACTACAACTTGTTGTTGACTTTGCATTTATGTCCTTCCTTCCATCCTAATGTAAAGCGCTCTGATATCCCCATGGATCTTGTTCGCGCTATATAAAACTTTATAAATAAATAAGCCTTGATGCAGGGGTGTCTGCTTGCGTGAAAGAAATGTAAATGGGCACAAGTTGTTACTCTGCAAATGTAAAAGACTGTTGAGAAGCCGGTATTGGCTTTAATTGAGGGAACCACTTCAAGCTTCCTAGTGACGCAGATGCATTCTTCATGACTGCTATTGGAAGGGAGATACCAGCTGAGTAGTGAAATGTCTGCTTTTAAAGGACAGTTATAAAAGACAATTGGACCACGCACACTCTGAGTATTCCGAAAGTATATATTTTGCAAGCGCTTTTGTATTTTGAACCTGTTTGCACATTTTGTAGCGCCCAATTTTATACTGTGCGTTATGAAAGTTTAAAAGAATTAATTATATTATCACAGTGCTTTCTGACACAGATTGAGGCCTATTAATACTAAGCATACACAAGCTACTATTCTGCCCTGCTCCAACCAGGATTTAATTCTGTGTCTCTCTGATTACAAACACAGAGCTCTGCAGTGCATTCACAAATACAGTGATGTCAAAGTTAGCATATAGAATAAAATAAAACCATAGAAATTCACTGAAAAAAACTTGGTTACAGGGACGTTATAGTTAGGTAATAGAATGAAAAAAACTTAGATATTCACTGAAAAAAGCAAAGGTTCTAGGGACGTTATGGTTAGGAAATAGAATATAAAAAAAACCTTTGACATTCACTGGAAAAACCAAAGGTTACAGGGACGTTATAGTTAGGCTATAGTTAGGCTCACATTTCACTTGTACAAAACCATAGAAATTCAGCAGTTATAGTTAACTGAACTAACTACAACTTACACCCACGCAATGCACTACTTATGACCTCACATATTACATCACTCATGACATGGTCAGTGACATTACTGATGACATCACTGATGAAATCATCCACAGAATCACTCACACCCCTATACAACCTCTCATAGACCCACTCACTTATACTGTCACTCACACAACCACTCACCAATACAGTTACTCATACAACTAGTCACTCACCCAAACAACCACTCACACAAACACCCATACAGCTACTCACACACCCACTGTTTTACCTATACAGCCACTTACCCACCCTTACAGCCTCCCAACACAGCCACTCACTCACACACTCACACAACCACTTGCCTACCTACACAACCACTTACATACCCATTCACATATCCATACAAGCACTCACACATCCATGCAGTCATTCACACAGACACTCACTTTCCAATACCGCCACTCACATACCAACACACATAACCAAACACCCACTCAAACAGCCACTCACTCACCCTTACAGCCACTTACATACCATGACACTCACTCATGCAGGCATTCAGATACCCACTCACTCACCCATGCAGTCACTCACACACCCATCCACTCACACAGCCACTCACTCACCGATACAGCCACTGACACACCAACTAACGTACAAATACAGCTACTCACACATCCACTCACTCACACACACAGCTACTCACATACCCACTTATACACCCATACAGCCACTCACACACCCATACAGCCACTCAGATACTCACTCACAAATGGATACACACAGTCACTCTCATAATATATGTTACAAGTAGTATCACTAATTAGTAGTACACCTAGAATACTAATTTAACTTTTGTATTAGCTTTGTATATATGTTTAACACTCATAAACTGATTGAAGACACTTGAACTCACTAGATGATGTCATCAGTGATGTCATTTGCGATGTCCTCAGTGATGTGACTGACCATGTCATGAGTGATGTAATATGTGAGGCCATTAGCAGTGCATTGCGGGGTGTAAGTTATAGTTAGCTCAGGTAACTATAACTGCTGAATTTCTATGGTTTTGTATGAGTGAAATGTGAGCCTAACTATAACAGCCCTGTAACCTTTATTTTTTTCAGGGAAAATAAATATATATATACCTGAAGCTCCAAATTACATGTGAGTGATTCATGGTTAACACCAAAAAGTTAATCTAGGCCTACTCGTGGCTATGAATAGTCATAAGGCAAATGTTTTCATACATGTGTTCCCTGTACATACCTCTGCCCGGTTAGAGCTTTGAGAAGCTGACCAAGGTCTCTAGCAAAGCCAAGCTGATTTTGTACAGCCCATGCTTTGTTCTGTTTGTACCTTTGCCCACTCGATCTCCTAGAGCATCAGAAAATTTTCAAAGTCTGTGTGACCAAATGGACTTAATGGAGTTCGCATTTTTCACCACAGCTGCGTGCTGTCATGTGATCACTTTCTTTGATATCTAGGTCCACTTGGAACACATCAGGTCAGTTGTCTACATCTGACTTACTGGTTGTTAGGATTTCGGCAGCAGATGCCCTTGTAGGAGAAATGTCGGTACCTTGATGCATGTGTACTTCCCTCGTTAGTTCACAGTGTGAGTTCTTTTGTGACGACCCCTACCTGCTATAAGAGGCCGTCTCACCCAATTGCCAATGCTTGACTTACTATCCCTAACTAGTGACCACGCCCCCTTCGAGCTCGGAGTGGAGTACCTGCTCTTTGGATTGATTCCTGGTATCCGGCTTGAACTCTTCTATCCCGAGTTGCCTTGTCTACTTCTGCTATCCATCAGAAGTTCTGTTCCTTCCCTGACGAGCGTGTGTCTCGCTGATCCGCTCCTCTCCCCACGGAGCCGGCCAGCGTGCCACGCCTTCCTTTGCTGACCTGCCTTCGTGAAAGCGTCTGTGCCGCTGATCCGCTCTTTTCCCCACGGAGCCGGCCAGCGCGTCACGCCATCTATTGCCGACCCACCTTCGAGAAAGCGTGTGCGCCTCTGATCCGCTCCTCTCCCTACGGAGCCGGCCAGCGCGCCACGCCATCTTTTCCTGTCCCGCTTTCTTGAAAGCGTGTGCGCCGCTGATCCGCTCCTCTCTCTACGGAGCCGGCCAGCGTGCCACGCCATCTTTTCCTGTCCCGCTTACTTGAAAGCGTGTGCGCCGCTGATCCGCTCCTCTCTCTACGGAGCCGGCCAGCGCGCCACGCCATCTTTTCCAGTCCCGCTTTCTTGAAAGCGTGTGCGCCGCTGATCCGCTCCTCTCCCTACGGAGCCGGCCAGCGCGCCACGCCGTCTTTCCTCTCCCGCTTTCGTGAAAGCGTGAGTGCCGCTGATCCGCTCCTTTCCCTACGGAGCCGATCAGTAATTCTTGGAATCCCCACTCCCCTTAACAAACTAGGGGACTCTCCCTCTTTTTGAATCACCCAACGTGACCTTGAGTGGTTGTGGAAGTGAGTGGTTGTGTTTGTCGTCCCTTAGTAGTTCATCTTCTCAGTATTCCCTTACCTGCCCTTCCTGGTCTTTCATCGATTGGGCCTGGGTTATGCTCTCATAGGACGCTGAGAAATATCAGAATATCCTGGGACTCTATCACTGGTAAGTGAACTGCATATGTTGGGAAGTGACATGCATTAATGTTCTTGACTACTGTTTAGTTCTTGAGGAGTAAGACCAGTCTTATTTGTTATCTCTTTTGTTTAGCTTCTCTGTGGAACCAGCTCCCCACTACCACGCTACCTGGTGTCATCTCTGGGGAAAGAGTGGTGGTCACTCTATGCGTTATTCCCCTTACTTTTGGTTAGCAGCGTCTTGTGAGTGAGTTACTATACCTCCTCCAGGCTTTGTTGTCTAAAGGTGGGGGGGAACTAATTTCTTTGCTCCTGTGGAATCTCACGTGGATTGGACTTCAGACCCGACAGAAAGTCAAGCCCAAGAGTTATTTCCACCTGAGCAAAGATGAATACTGACGGGGCTAGCGCCCCTCTAGATCCCTCTCTCCACTCATCTTTATTAGGTCCCTCAGTAGAGGAACTTGCGGCAGTTCTAGTTGAATTGCAATCGGAGGTAGGGAGGTTAAGGTCTGAAAATCAGAGATTACAGACAGAGTTACTACAATCAAAGTCACAGAATTCAGTAGACCCTAGGAACCCTGGTACCCTTCCAAAGACCCGGAAAAGTTACATTCAGCCTGCGCATTTTTCAGTTCCGTCCCATAGTCCCAATTCCTCCACAAGGGTAGATAGCAACATACCTCCTGTTCACTTTACTGTTCATACTCCCAGCCCAGTTCCACTAGCTATGCCAGAGAGGTTCAACGGAGACAGTGCTAGATTTAGCGTCTTCATGAACCAATGTCAGCTACAGTTCCTGTGTAAGGCGGCATCGTTTCCAGACGACGCTGCTAAAGTAGCCTTTGTTATATCTTATTTAGCAGGCAATGCTGCAGATTGGGCTGTTCCATTGGTAGAAAACAACGATCCATTATTATATGACTTTATGCTATTTCAGGATAAGATGAAGAGTCTTTTTCAAAACATACCTTTATGCAGGCCAGCGATAATGCTCTTCTCAATCTTAGGCAGGGATCCAAGGACCTACTTACGTATATAACTAACTTTAATAGGCTGGTAGCTGAAACGCATTGGCCTGAGGAAAAAGAACCTCTCTGTTTTATCGAGGGTTAAACGATGAACTTAAAGATTTGTTGTCTCAAATAGTAGATCCTCCTGATGACTGCTCTGCCTTCATAGATATGACGGTCAAGTTGGATCATAGACTCCATGAAAGGAAAGGGGAAAAATCACGTCTTACTCTTTCTAAATATATGTTAAAACCTGAAAAGAAAGACATTAAAGACGTTGCTGAGCCTATGCAGATTGGAGGACTGAGGAGTCCGCTGTCTGCTGAAGAAAAAGACAAGAGGAGAAAGAACAATCTCTGTTTATATTGCGGGAAAGGAGGACATTATGCTCGTGAGTGTCCAATCAGACCTCGTTCCGTTGCTAAGAAAATCGCAAGTAGTATTCTTCCTACTTATATGGAGGAAAACTAGAAGACTTGAAGAAAGCAGAGACCAATTCTTCAAGTGTTGTCTTTTCTACGGTCTCTACTACAAAGAAAATCCTTCCCCTAGTACCAAGACACTTTACCTTGTCCATTACTTTGGTGATATCTCCTCAATGTCGAAAGAACATGTCTATATTATTAGACTCAGGGGCCACAGGGAATTTTCTTGATATTCAGTTGGCCCGAGATGTCGGAATCCCTTTCTTATTGAAACCTCATCCTGAACCGGTGAGAGCGGTAGATGGGTCTGAGTTATCATCTGGATTGATTACCTATCAGACTCCCCGATTGTAATGGTGTGTAATAACGGACATTCAGAATCTATAGTCTTTGATCTTATAGACACCCCCAATTTCGGCGCTATCCTGGGGGTTCCCTGGCTACAAGTTCACAATCCCCAAATAGACTGGGTGACTCGAACAGTGACACTAAAATCTCATCATTGCATGATAAACTGTTACCAAGAAGCAAGTGAATGGAATAGTTCGCTTTGCTGTGCGGTACATATAATGTCCACAGTTCCTGACCTTCCGGCGCACTATGAGGAATACCTAACTGTCTTTGACGAAGTTAAAGCCTCTGCCTTACCTCCGCACAGAAGCTATGATTGTCGCATTGATTTAGTACCCGGAGCAACCTTGCCAGTTAGTCGTATTTATGCCCTAACTGCACCTGAAACTGAATACTTGCAGAAATACATCGAAGAAATGCTGGAAAAAGGGTTCATACGTCACTCTACATCTCCAGTGTCCTCTCCCATCTTTTTTATTCCAAAGCGAGAAGGGGTCTTCGAGCGTGTTTGGATTATCGCGCCCTTAACAAAGTCACCATAAAGAATAAATATCCCCTACCACTTATTTCAGTTCTTTTGGATCAGGTACGAGGAGCTAAGATCTTTACCAAAATAGATCTTAGAGGAGCCTACCATCTCATTCGTATTAAACATGGAGATGAATGGAAAACAGCATTCCGTACCAAATTTGGGTTATTTGAGTACTGTGTAATGCCGTTTGGTCTTTGTAATGCTCCAGCGGCATTTCAATTTTTTGTTAACGAAATACTAAGAGAATACCTTGATGTCTTCGTGATCGTCTATATCGACGATATCCTGATTTATTCACAAACAGAACAAGATCATATTATCCACGTTACAAAAATCTTGAAAACACTGAAGGAAAACCAATTATTCGCCAAACTTGACAAGAGCACCTTCCATACCACCAGAGTGGAGTTTCTAGGATTTGTGATATCTCCTGAAGGCGTACATATGGACCCCAAAAAGATAGAAGCCTTGGTTAACTGGTCTAGTCCCTGTACAGTAAAGAGGTGCAATCTTTTATAGGTTTTGCCAATTTTTACCGCAGATTTATAGATCACTTTTCTGAATTATTAACACCCATTACTCGACTTCTGCGGAAAGGAGTACAGTTTGAATGGAATCAAGAAGCAGAACGAGCCTTCTGCATTTTAAAGGAACGATTCACTACCGCTCCTGTCATCAAACATGCTGATAATACGCAACCTTATTACGTTGAAGCAGACGCTTCTCAGTATGCGGTGGGAGGAGTTCTCTCTCAGAGAGATACTAACACAGGACGCTTGCATCCTGTTGCTTACTATTCTAAAACCCTATTGCCTGCTGAACAGAACTACACAATTGGAGAACGTGAACTATTGGCCATCAAGCTTGCCTTCCAGGAGTGGAGACACTATTTGTTAGGATCCCCACATATAGTTACCATCTACTCTGATCATAGAAATCTCCAATATTTTCGGTCAGCACGAGCACTCACTCCCCGTCAAATGAGATGGGTTTCATTCTTTAGTGAGTATGATTTCGTTATCACTTATCGCCCTGGATCTCAACATGGCAAGGCAGATGCACTCTCTCGACTTGGTCCAGAGAAAGTTGCCTCTCCTGAATGTTATCCCCCTTTTTTTCTGACAAAAAAATTATAGGGGTAGAATGCCATGGGGACGTCACTCCCTTGGGGTTTATAGACAAACTAAAAGAATACTACCGTACCATCCCTTCTGAAGAATGGGAAAACGATCCCCTGAATCAGATCAGAGACCAGTTGTATTATCACGAAAACAAAATATACATACCAACTGTTGCATTGCAAAAACAACTATTGCTCTGGTGCCACAATAGCTCACTGGCTGGACATCCAGGAGTAGCAAAACCCTCAAGATCTGTCAGAGATGGTTTTGGTGGGAAGAAATGGCCAAAGATATTATAGCCTTTGTCAATTCGTGTTCCACCTGTGCTCGACAAAAAGCCTCACATTGTGCTCCGGCCGGGTTATTGAGAACCACTGCCGTTCCCCCTTCCCCCTGGCATTCCATTAGCATGGATTTTATTACAGATCTCCCGAGAAGTCAGGGATACAACACCATCTTTGTAGTGGTAGATATGTTAACCAAGATGGCCCATTTTGTCCCTCTAAAAAACTTACCCACATCCAAAGAATTAGTGCATATTTTTCTAGAACATGTAATCAGATTACATGGTCTTCCTTCGATAATCATTTCAGACAGAGGGGCCCAATTTGTGTCCAAATTTTGGCAAGGCATGTGTAAGACACTGGGTATAGATCACAGACTCTCCACCGCTTATCATCCCCAAACCGATGGTCAAACCGAAAGAACTAACCAGACTTTAGAACAATATTTACGTTGTCTGTTAGCCACAATCACAAGTGACTGGTCCCGAGCTCTCCCTATGGCTGAATTTGCCTATAACAATTCCACACATTCTTCTACTGGTGTGTCTCCTTTCTTTTTCACATTAGCACAACACCCTAAATTCCTGCCTATTTCTCTTCCCTCAGAATTAGAGAGTATCCCTGCTCTTAAAGATCATCACAAAGTTCTTTTGTCCAACTGGGACAACGCAAAAAAAGAATTACACCGAGCCAAAGAAGCCATGAAACTACAGGCTGATAAACACAGACGTCCTGAACCTGCTTATCAAGTAGGAGACAAGGTGTGGTTATCAACTAGAAATCTGAGATTGAGAGGCTCTAAAAAATTACAACCTAGATACATAGGTCCTTATCTGGTAAAGAGAGTAATAACACCTGTTACAGTACACCTGCAGTTGCCAGACGACATGCAAATACACCCTGTATTTCATTGCTCCTTAGTCAAAAGATACATACCCCTCTAGTCCCTGAGAAGCCTCCTCCCCCAATAATCATAGAGGGTGAAGAGGAATATGAAGTGAACATGATTTTAGATTCCCGCAAACACAGAGGCAAAATACAGTACCTCATTGATTGGGTAGGCTATGCCCCAGAGGATAGGTCCTGGGAGCCTGCTGAAAATATTCATGCCCCTGTGTTGATTCGCAGATTCCATGCACTCCATCCTTCAAAACCCCGCCCGGGAATAGGCCTTTGGGTGGGAGAACTGTTAGGATTTCGGCAGCAGATGCCCTTGTAGGAGAAATGTCGGTACCTTGATGCATGTGTACTTCCCTCGTTAGTTCACAGTGTGAGTTCTTTTGTGACGACCCCTACCTGCTATAAGAGGCCGTCTCACCCAATTGCCAATGCTTGACTTACTATCCCTAACTAGTGACCACGCCCCTTCGAGCTCGGAGTGGAGTACCTGCTCTTTGGATTGATTCCTGGTATCCGGCTTGAACTCTTCTATCCCGAGTTGCCTTGTCTACTTCTGCTATCCATCAGAAGTTCTGTTCCTTCCCTGACGAGCGTGTGTCTCGCTGATCCGCTCCTCTCCCCACGGAGCCGGCCAGCGTGCCACGCCTTCCTTTGCTGACCTGCCTTCGTGAAAGCGTCTGTGCCGCTGATCCGCTCTTTTCCCCACGGAGCCGGCCAGCGCGTCACGCCATCTATTGCCGACCCACCTTCGAGAAAGCGTGTGCGCCTCTGATCCGCTCCTCTCCCTACGGAGCCGGCTAGCGCGCCACGCCATCTTTTCCTGTCCCGCTTTCTTGAAAGCGTGTGCGCCGCTGATCCGCTCCTCTCTCTACGGAGCCGGCCAGCGTGCCACGCCATCTTTTCCTGTCCCGCTTACTTGAAGCGTGTGCGCCGCTGATCCGCTCCTCTCTCTACGGAGCCGGCCAGCGCGCCACGCCATCTTTTCCAGTCCCGCTTTCTTGAAAGCGTGTGCGCCGCTGATCCGCTCCTCTCCCTACGGAGCCGGCCAGCGCGCCACGCCGTCTTTTCCTCTCCTGCTTTCGTGAAAGCGTGAGTGCCGCTGATCCGCTCCTTTCCCTACGGAGCCGATCAGTAATTCTTGGAATCCCCACTCCCCTTAACAAACTAGGGGACTCTCCCTCTTTTTGAATCACCCAACGTGACCTTGAGTGGTTGTGGAAGTGAGTGGTTGTGTTTGTCGTCCCTTAGTAGTTCATCTTCTCAGTATTCCCTTACCTGCCCTTCCTGGTCTTTCATCGATTGGGCCTGGGTTATGCGCTCATAGGACGCTGAGAAATATCAGAATATCCTGGGACTCTATCACTGGTAAGTGAACTGCATATGTTGAGAAGTGACATGCATTAATGTTCTTGACTACTGTTTAGTTCTTGAGGAGTAAGACCAGTCTTATTTGTTATCTCTTTTGTTTAGCTTCTCTGTGGAACCAGCTCCCCACTACCACGCTACCTGGTGTCATCTCTGGGGAAAGAGTGGTGGTCACTCTATGCGTTATTCCCCTTACTTTTGGTTAGCAGCGTCTTGTGAGTGAGTTACTATACCTCCTCCAGGCTTTGTTGTCTAAAGGTGGGGGGGAACTAATTTCTTTGCTCCTGTGGAATCTCACGTGGATTGGACTTCAGACCCGACACTGGTCCGACAATACTTATCTAGCCTTCTCAGAAAAATCCCTAGGTTTGACCCCTGAACATGAAAATGCTCAGTAAAATATTACAACCCCACCGGACTCCAATAATAACCTGCTCACAGTAACAAAATAGTTTCAAAAGAGAATTGGTCCAAATGGAATATATAGACTTGAAAAATCTACATCACCCAAAATACACACAAATTCCGAAGGTTTATGAAAATCTATTTTACAAGTTTATATCATATTCATTATGACACAATCAATTTGTACAGCATACTTATAACAAACTGGTGCTCCAAGATAAGTGAAGAGAAGCAAGTGCTCGTGAAAAGTTAGGGATGAGGGTAAAGGTGCAATAAAATACAATATTTACAATAAGTGGTAATGAAACCTGTCTAACAATCTATTTTATATTTATCTGAAGTAATCCACAGTAAAAAGATACTGTATAAGAATTGCTGTTATCTACATGTGGATGAAATTTTAGTACAGATTGGTGTAAGAGAAAGTCGATGTTTCACCCCAATGAGGATGGGAGGGACAATGATTCCTTAAAAGGGGGTCTTCATCAGGACAAAGGGAGCAACCTACAGGATTTAGTAAGGAAATGACATGAATTAATATCTGGGTGACTGTTGGATGCAAGTAAACATTATTTGTTAAATACGTGGCACTGCGGCTCACCTTACTCCCACTGTACCCAAAACAGTGGGCAACTGAAAGTTGGGCCCATAGGCTCCTTGTCAGAAAAACACGCAAACATTTCTCAGTGGTCCATAATCGATATAGGAGACAGTTGTTGTGCTGAAATTAAATTGAGGATGCACATCAACACTAAGAACTGTTTATAACAGGTTTGAAAATAGCTGAGTGAATCTCGTACTTACATTAAAGGGCTACAAGAAGCTTGAAGCCAAAGATTTCAAGAACAGCTATTTCTTTGTTCATTTCATATAGCGTCATGCATGGCAAATGTACGTTAAGCCAGAACGAATCTGATCCAAATCTAAAAAACAGGACAAAGCAAAACCAGAGAGAAGTCAATTATCCAGTACTATTAATTAAACAGAAGGATGTCTAGCTCTGAGTAAAAACTAGTTCAAGGAATGGGCTGGAGTCGAGAGTGTTGCCTCTTGTCTTGGAAATCCTCCGGAAGCGTCTCGGGTATCTGCGAGCCTTCCGGAGAGAGTGTCTGTAAATAGACACAGAAAGATCAGTGTGCACACGCTGTGCTCACGTTGCGAGCACAGCGATACCAAAGGGGATGATGGACAGAGCGCTTGAGCTAATCAAACACTCACCCCCAGTCAACTGATCTGGGTTTAATCCATCATCATTCTTTAGCTCACTCCACCACCCCAGTTCAGACATGGCCATATGCAAATCAGTCTGACCCTGTGCCTCATGGGAACAGTCCAGCCCGAACTGCCAAGCCATGTCTTCCCTGGACCGGAAACAAGCATCCTGGGACAGGTTTCTGGCTATTCAGCCGTCATCAGCCAGGCTAGCTAGAATCCAGTGGCAAAGTGAGCAAGGGACCCACGTCTGGGCATACCCTGCCAACTTAGGGCGAACAAAGCGATACCAAAGGGGATGATGGACAGAGCGCTTGAGCTAATCAAACACTCACCCCCAGTCAACTGATCTGGGTTTAATCCATCATCATTCTTTAGCTCACTCCACCACCCCAGTTCAGACATGGCCATATGCAAATCAGTCTGACCCTGTGCCTCATGGGAACAGTCCAGCCCGAACTGCCAAGCCATGTCTTCCCTGAACCGGAAACAAGCATCCTGGGACCGGTTTCTGGCTATTCAGCCGTCATCAGCCAGGCTAGCTTGAATCCAGTGGCAAAGTGAGCAAGGGACCCACGTCTGGGCATACCCTGCCAACTTAGGGCGAACAAAGCGATACCAAAGGGGATGATGGACAGAGCGCTTGAGCTAATCAAACACTCACCCCCAGTCAACTGATCTGGGTTTAATCCATCATCATTCTTTAGCTCATTCCACCACCCCAGTTCAGACATGGCCATATGCAAATCAGTCTGACCCTGTGCCTCATGGGAACAGTCCAGCCCGAACTGCCAAGCCATGTCTTCCCTGGACCGGAAACAAGCATCCTGGGACCGGTTTCTGGCTATTCAGCCGTCATCAGCCAGGCTAGCTTGAATCCAGTGGCAAAGTGAGCAAGGGACCCACGTCTGGGCATACCCTGCCAACTTAGGGCGAACAAAGCGATACCAAAGGGGATGATGGACAGAGCGCTTGAGCTAATAAAACTCTCACCCCCAGTCAACTGATCTGGGTTTAATCCATCATCATTCTTTAGCTCACTCCACCACCCCAGTTCAGACATGGCCATATGCAAATCAGTCTGACCCTGTGCCTCATGGGAACAGTCCAGCCCGAACTGCCAAGCCATGTCTTCCCTGGACAGGAAACAAGCATCCTGGGACCGGTTTCTGGCTATTCAGCTGTCATCAGCCAGGCTAGCTTGAATCCAGTGGCAAAGTGAGCAAGGGACCCACGTCTGGGCATACCCTGCCAACTTAGGGCGAACAAAGCGATACCAAAGGGGATGATGGACAGAGCGCTTGAGCTAATCAAACACTCACCCCCAGTCAACTGATCTGGGTTTAATCCATCATCATTCTTTAGCTCACTCCACCACCCCAGTTCAGACATGGCCATATGCAAATCAGTCTGACCTTGTGCCTCATGGGAACAGTCCAGCCCGAACTGCCAAGCCATGTCTTCCCTGGACCGGAAACAAGCATCCTGGGACCGGTTTCTGGCTATTCAGCCTTCATCAGACAGGCTAGCTTGAATCCAGTGGCAAAGTGAGCAAGGGACCCACGTCTGGGCATACCCTGCCAACTTAGGGCGAACAAAGCGATACCAAAGGGGATGATGGACAGAGCGCTTGAGCTAATCAAACACTCACCCCCAGTCAACTGATCTGGGTTTAATCCATCATCATTCTTTAGCTCACTCTACCACCCCAGTTCAGACATGGCCATATGCAAATCAGTCTGACCCTGTGCCTCATGGGAACAGTCCAGCCCGAACTGCCAAGCCATGTCTTCCCTGGACCGGAAACAAGCATCCTGGGACCGGTTTCTGGCTATTCAGCTGTCATTAGCCAGGCTAGCTTGAATCCAGTGGCAAAGTGAGCAAGGGACCCACGTCTGGGCATACCCTGCCAACTTAGGGCGAACAAAGCGATACCAAAGGGGATGATGGACAGAGCGCTTGAGCTAATCAAACACTCACCCCCAGTCAACTGATCTGGGTTTAATCCATCATCATTCTTTAGCTCACTCCACCACCCCAGTTCAGACATGGCCATATGCAAATCAGTCTGACCTTGTGCCTCATGGGAACAGTCCAGCCCGAACTGCCAAGCCATGTCTTCCCTGGACCGGAAACAAGCATCCTGGGACCGGTTTCTGGCTATTCAGCCGTCATCAGCCAGGCTAGCTTGAATCCAGTGGCAAAGTGAGCAAGGGACCCACGTCTGGGCATACCCTGCCAACTTAGGGCGAACAAAGCGATACCAAAGGGGATGATGGACAGAGCGCTTGAGCTAATCAAACACTCACCCCCAGTCAACTGATCTGGGTTTAATCCATCATCATTCTTTAGCTCACTCCACCACCCCAGTTCAGACATGGCCATATGCAAATCAGTCTGACCCTGTGCCTCATGGGAACAGTCCAGCCCGAACTGCCAAGCCATGTCTTCCCTGGACTGGAAACAAGCATCCTGGGACCGGTTTCTGGCTATTCAGCCGTCATCAGCCAGGCAACTTGAATCCAGTGGCAAAGTGAGCAAGGGACCCACGTCTGGGCATACCCTGCCAACTTAGGGCAAACAAAGCGATACCAAAGGGGATGATGGACAGAGCGCTTGAGCTAATCAAACACTCACCCCCAGTCAACTGATCTGGGTTTAATCCATCATGATTCTTTAGCTCACTCCACCACCCCAGTTCAGACATGGCCATATGCAAATCAGTCTGACCCTGTGCCTCATGGGAACAGTCCAGCCCGAACTGCCAAGCCATGTCTTCCCTGGACCGGAAACAAGCATCCTGGGACCGGTTTCTGGCTATTCAGCCGTTATCAGACAGGCTAGCTTGAATCCAGTGGCAAAGTGAGCAAGGGACCCACGTCTGGGCATACCCTGCCAACTTAGGGCGAACAAAGCGATACCAAAGGGGATGATGGACAGAGCGCTTGAGCTAATCAAACACTCACCCCCAGTCAACTGATCTGGGTTTAATCCATCATCATTCTTTAGCTCACTCCACCACCCCAGTTCAGACATGGCCATATGCAAATCAGTCTGACCCTGTGCCTCATGGGAACAGTCCAGCCCGAAATGCCAAGCCATGTCTTCCCTGGACCGGAAACAAGCATCCTGGGACCGGTTTCTGGCTATTCAGCAGTCATCAGCCAGGCTAGCTTGAATCCAGTGGCAAAGTGAGCAAGGGACCCACGTCTAGGCATACCCTGCCATCTTAGGGCGAACAAAGCGATACCAAAGGGGATGATGGACAGAGCGCTTGAGCTAATCAAACACTCACCCCCAGTCAACTGATCTGGGTTTAATCCATCCTCATTCTTTAGCTCACTCCACCACCCCAGTTCAGACATAGCCATATGCAAATCAGTCTGACCCTGTGCCTCATGGGAACAGTCCAGCCCGAACTGCCAAGCCATGTCTTCCCTGGACCGGAAACAAGCATCCTGGGACCGGTTTCTGGCTATTCAGCCTTCATCAGCCAGGCTAGCTTGAATCCAGTGGCAAAGTGAGCAAGGGACCCACGTCTGGGCATACCCTGCCAACTTAGGGCGAACAAAGCGATACCAAAGGGGATGATGGACAGAGCGCTTGAGCTAATCAAACACTCACCCCCAGTCAACTGATCTGGGTTTAATCCATCATGATTCTTTAGCTCACTCCACCACCCCAGTTCAGACATGGCCATATGCAAATCAGTCTGACCCTGTGCCTCATGGGAACAGTCCAGCCCGAACTGCCAAGCCATGTCTTCCCTGGACTCGGAAACAAGCATCCTGGGACCGGTTTCTGGCTATTCAGCCGTCATCAGCCAGGCTAGCTTGAATCCAGTGGCAAAGTGAGCAAGGGACCCACGTCTGGGCATACCCTGCCAACTTAGGGCGAACAAAGCGATACCAAAGGGGATGATGGACAGAGCGCTTGAGCTAATCAAACACTCACCCCCAGTCAACTGATCTGGGTTTAATCCATCATCATTCTTTAGCTCATTCCACCACCCCAGTTCAGACATGGCCATATGCAAATCAGTCTGACCCTGTGCCTCATGGGAACAGTCCAGCCCGAACTGCCAAGCCATGTCTTCCCTGGACCGGAAACAAGCATCCTGGGACCGGTTTCTGGCTATTCAGCCGTCATCAGCCAGGCTAGCTTGAATCCAGTGGCAAAGTGAGCAAGGGACCCACGTCTGGGCATACCCTGCCAACTTAGGGCGAACAAAGCGATACCAAAGGGGATGATGGACAGAGCGCTTGAGCTAATAAAACACTCACCCCCAGTCAACTGATCTGGGTTTAATCCATCATCATTCTTTAGCTCACTCCACCACCCCAGTTCAGACATGGCCATATGCAAATCAGTCTGACCCTGTGCCTCATGGGAACAGTCCAGCCCGAACTGCCAAGCCATGTCTTCCCTGGACAGGAAACAAGCATCCTGGGACCGGTTTCTGGCTATTCAGCTGTCATCAGCCAGGCTAGCTTGAATCCAGTGGCAAAGTGAGCAAGGGACCCACGTCTGGGCATACCCTGCCAACTTAGGGCGAACAAAGCGATACCAAAGGGGATGATGGACAGAGCGCTTAGAGCTAATCAAACACTCACCCCCAGTCAACTGATCTGGGTTTAATCCATCATCATTCTTTAGCTCACTCCACCACCCCAGTTCAGACATGGCCATATGCAAATCAGTCTGACCTTGTGCCTCATGGGAACAGTCCAGCCCGAACTGCCAAGCCATGTCTTCCCTGGACCGGAAACAAGCATCCTGGGACCGGTTTCTGGCTATTCAGCCTTCATCAGCCAGGCTAGCTTGAATCCAGTGGCAAAGTGAGCAAGGGACCCACGTCTGGGCATACCCTGCCAACTTAGGGCGAACAAAGCGATACCAAAGGGGATGATGGACAGAGCGCTTGAGCTAATCAAACACTCACCCCCAGTCAACTGATCTGGGTTTAATCCATCATCATTCTTTAGCTCACTCCACCACCCCAGTTCAGACATGGCCATATGCAAATCAGTCTGACCCTGTGCCTCATGGGAACAGTCCAGCCCGAACTGCCAAGCCATGTCTTCCCTGGACCGGAAACAAGCATCCTGGGACCGGTTTCTGGCTATTCAGCTGTCATTAGCCAGGCTAGCTTGAATCCAGTGGCAAAGTGAGCAAGGGACCCACGTCTGGGCATACCCTGCCATCTTAGGGCGAACAAAGCGATACCAAAGGGGATGATGGACAGAGCGCTTGAGCTAATCAAACACTCACCCCCAGTCAACTGATCTGGGTTTAATCCATCATCATTCTTTAGCTCACTCCACCACCCCAGTTCAGACATGGCCATATGCAAATCAGTCTGACCTTGTGCCTCATGGGAACAGTCCAGCCCGAACTGCCAAGCCATGTCTTCCCTGGACCGGAAACAAGCATCCTGGGACCGGTTTCTGGCTATTCAGCCGTCATCAGCCAGGCTAGCTTGAATCCAGTGGCAAAGTGAGCAAGGGACCCACGTCTGGGCATACCCTGCCAACTTAGGGCGAACAAAGCGATACCAAAGGGGATGATGGACAGAGCGCTTGAGCTAATCAAACACTCACCCCCAGTCAACTGATCTGGGTTTAATCCATCATCATTCTTTAGCTCACTCCACCACCCCAGTTCAGACATGGCCATATGCAAATCAGTCTGACCCTGTGCCTCATGGGAACAGTCCAGCCCGAACTGCCAAGCCATGTCTTCCCTGGACTGGAAACAAGCATCCTGGGACCAGTTTCTGGCTATTCAGCCGTCATCAGCCAGGCAACTTGAATCCAGTGGCAAAGTGAGCAAGGGACCCACGTCTGGGCATACCCTGCCAACTTAGGGCAAACAAAGCGATACCAAAGGGGATGATGGACAGAGCGCTTGAGCTAATCAAACACTCACCCCCAGTCAACTGATCTGGGTTTAATCCATCATGATTCTTTAGCTCACTCCACCACCCCAGTTCAGACATGGCCATATGCAAATCAGTCTGACCCTGTGCCTCATGGGAACAGTCCAGCCCGAACTGCCAAGCCATGTCTTCCCTGGACCGGAAACAAGCATCCTGGGACCGGTTTCTGGCTATTCAGCCGTTATCAGACAGGCTAGCTTGAATCCAGTGGCAAAGTGAGCAAGGGACCCACGTCTGGGCATACCCTGCCAACTTAGGGCGAACAAAGCGATACCAAAGGGGATGATGGACAGAGCGCTTGAGCTAATCAAACACTCACCCCCAGTCAACTGATCTGGGTTTAATCCATCATCATTCTTTAGCTCACTCCACCACCCCAGTTCAGACATGGCCATATGCAAATCAGTCTGACCCTGTGCCTCATGGGAACAGTCCAGCCCGAACTGCCAAGCCATGTCTTCCCTGGACCGGAAACAAGCATCCTGGGACCGGTTTCTGGCTATTCAGCCGTTATCAGACAGGCTAGCTTGAATCCAGTGGCAAAGTGAGCAAGGGACCCACGTCTGGGCATACCCTGCCAACTTAGGGCGAACAAAGCGATACCAAAGGGGATGATGGACAGAGCGCTTGAGCTAATCAAACACTCACCCCAGTCAACTGATCTGGGTTTAATCCATCATCATTCTTTAGCTCACTCCACCACCCCAGTTCAGACATGGCCATATGCAAATCAGTCTGACCCTGTGCCTCATGGGAACAGTCCAGCCCGAAATGCCAAGCCATGTCTTCCCTGGACCGGAAACAAGCATCCTGGGACCGGTTTCTGGCTATTCAGCAGTCATCAGCCAGGCTAGCTTGAATCCAGTGGCAAAGTGAGCAAGGGACCCACGTCTAGGCATACCCTGCCATCTTAGGGCGAACAAAGCGATACCAAAGGGGATGATGGACAGAGCGCTTGAGCTAATCAAACACTCACCCCCAGTCAACTGATCTGGGTTTAATCCATCCTCATTCTTTAGCTCACTCCACCACCCCAGTTCAGACATAGCCATATGCAAATCAGTCTGACCCTGTGCCTCATGGGAACAGTCCAGCCCGAACTGCCAAGCCATGTCTTCCCTGGACCGGAAACAAGCATCCTGGGACCGGTTTCTGGCTATTCAGCCTTCATCAGCCAGGCTAGCTTGAATCCAGTGGCAAAGTGAACAAGGGACCCACGTCTGGGCATACCCTGCCAACTTAGGGCGAACAAAGCGATACCAAAGGGGATGATGGACAGAGCGCTTGAGCTAATCAAACACTCACCCCCAGTCAACTGATCTGGGTTTAATCCATCATGATTCTTTAGCTCACTCCACCACCCCAGTTCAGACATGGCCATATGCAAATCAGTCTGACCCTGTGCCTCATGGGAACAGTCCAGCCCGAACTGCCAAGCCATGTCTTCCCTGGACCGGAAACAAGCATCCTGGGACCGGTTTCTGGCTATTCAGCCGTCATCAGCCAGGCTAGCTTGATTCCAGTGGCAAAGTGAGCAAGGGACCCACGTCTGGGCATACCCTGCCAACTTAGGGCGAACAAAGCGATACCAAAGGGGATGATGGACAGAGCGCTTGAGCTAATCAAACACTCACCCCCAGTCAACTGATCTGGGTTTAATCCATCATGATTCTTTAGCTCACTCCACCACCCCAGTTCAGACATGGCCATATGCAAATCAGTCTGACCTTGTGCCTCATGGGAACAGTCCAGCCCGAACTGCCAAGCCATGTCTTCCCTGGACCGGAAACAAGCATCCTGGGACCGGTTTCTGGCTATTCAGCCGTCATCAGCCAGGCTAGCTTGAATCCAGTGGCAAAGTGAGCAAGGGACCCACGTCTGGGCATACCCTGCCAACTTAGGGCGAACAAAGCGATACCAAAGGGGATGATGGACAGAGCGCTTGAGCTAATCAAACACTCACCCCCAGTCAACTGATCTGGGTTTAATCCATCATCATTCTTTAGCTCACTCCACCACCCCAGTTCAGACATGGCCATATGCAAATCAGTCTGACCCTGTGCCTCATGGGAACAGTCCAGCCCGAACTGCCAAGCCATGTCTTCCCTGGACTGGAAACAAGCATCCTGGGACCGGTTTCTGGCTATTCAGCCGTCATCAGCCAGGCAACTTGAATCCAGTGGCAAAGTGAGCAAGGGACCCACGTCTGGGCATACCCTGCCAACTTAGGGCAAACAAAGCGATACCAAAGGGGATGATGGACAGAGCGCTTGAGCTAATCAAACACTCACCCCCAGTCAACTGATCTGGGTTTAATCCATCATGATTCTTTAGCTCACTCCACCACCCCAGTTCAGACATGGCCATATGCAAATCAGTCTGACCCTGTGCCTCATGGGAACAGTCCAGCCCGAACTGCCAAGCCATGTCTTCCCTGGACCGGAAACAAGCATCCTGGGACCGGTTTCTGGCTATTCAGCCGTTATCAGACAGGCTAGCTTGAATCCAGTGGCAAAGTGAGGAAGGGACCCACGTCTGGGCATACCCTGCCAACTTAGGGCGAACAAAGCGATACCAAAGGGGATGATGGACAGAGCGCTTGAGCTAATCAAACACTCACCCCCAGTCAACTGATCTGGGTTTAATCCATCATCATTCTTTAGCTCACTCCACCACCACAGTTCAGACATGGCTATATGCAAATCAGTCTGACCCTGTGCCTCATGGGAACAGTCCAGCCCGAAATGCCAAGCCATGTCTTCCCTGTACCGGCAACAAGCATCCTGGGACCGGTTTCTGGCTATTCAGCAGTCATCAGCCAGGCTAGCTTGAATCCAGTGGCAAAGTGAGCAAGGGACCCACGTCTAGGCATACCCTGCCATCTTAGGGCGAACAAAGCGATACCAAAGGGGATGATGGACAGAGCGCTTGAGCTAATCAAACACTCACCCCCAGTCAACTGATCTGGGTTTAATCCATCCTCATTCTTTAGCTCACTCCACCACCCCAGTTCAGACATAGCCATATGCAAATCAGTCTGACCCTGTGCCTCATGGGAACAGTCCAGCCCGAACTGCCAAGCCATGTCTTCCCTGGACCGGAAACAAGCATCCTGGGACCGGTTTCTGGCTATTCAGCCTTCATCAGCCAGGCTAGCTTGAATCCAGTGGCAAAGTGAGCAAGGGACCCACGTCTGGGCATACCCTGCCAACTTAGGGCGAACAAAGCGATACCAAAGGGGATGATGGACAGAGCGCTTGAGCTAATCAAACACTCACCCCCAGTCAACTGATCTGGGTTTAATCCATCATGATTCTTTAGCTCACTCCACCACCCCAGTTCAGACATGGCCATATGCAAATCAGTCTGACCCTGTGCCTCATGGGAACAGTCCAGCCCGAACTGCCAAGCCATGTCTTCCCTGGACCGGAAACAAGCATCCTGGGACCGGTTTCTGGCTATTCAGCCGTCATCAGCCAGGCTAGCTTGATTCCAGTGGCAAAGTGAGCAAGGGACCCACGTCTGGGCATACCCTGCCAACTTAGGGCGAACAAAGCGATACCAAAGGGGATGATGGACAGAGCGCTTGAGCTAATCAAACACTCACCCCCAGTCAACTGATCTGGGTTTAATCCATCATGATTCTTTAGCTCACTCCACCACCCCAGTTCAGACATGGCCATATGCAAATCAGTCTGACCCTGTGCCTCATGGGAACAGTCCAGCCCGAACTGCCAAGCCATGTCTTCCCTGGACCGGAAACAGGCATCCTGGGACCGGTTTCTGGTTATTCAGCCGTCATCAGCCAGGCTAGCTTGAATCCAGTGGCAAAGTGAGCAAGGGACCCACGTCTGGGCATACCCTGCCAACTTAGGGCGAACAAAGCGATACCAAAGGGGATGATGGACAGAGCGCTTGAGCTAATCAAACACTCACCCCCAGTCAACTGATCTGGGTTTAATCCATCATGATTCTTTAGCTCACTCCACCACCCCAGTTCAGACATGGCCATATGCAAATCAGTCTGACCCTGTGCCTCATGGGAACAGTCCAGCCCGAACTGCCAAGCCATGTCTTCCCTGGACTGGAAACAAGCATCCTGGGACCGGTTTCTGGCTATTCAGCCGTCATCAGCCAGGCAACTTGAATCCAGTGGCAAAGTGAGCAAGGGACCCACGTCTGGGCATACCCTGCCAACTTAGGGCAAACAAAGCGATACCAAAGGGGATGATGGACAGAGCGCTTGAGCTAATCAAACACTCACCCCCAGTCAACTGATCTGGGTTTAATCCATCATGATTCTTTAGCTCACTCCACCACCCCAGTTCAGACATGGCCATATGCAAATCAGTCTGACCCTGTGCCTCATGGGAACAGTCCAGCCCGAACTGCCAAGCCATGTCTTCCCTGGACCGGAAACAAGCATCCTGGGACCGGTTTCTGGCTATTCAGCCGTTATCAGACAGGCTAGCTTGAATCCAGTGGCAAAGTGAGCAAGGGACCCACGTCTGGGCATACCCTGCCAACTTAGGGCGAACAAAGCGATACCAAAGGGGATGATGGACAGAGCGCTTGAGCTAATCAAACACTCACCCCCAGTCAACTGATCTGGGTTTAATCCATCATCATTCTTTAGCTCACTCCACCACCCCAGTTCAGACATGGCCATATGCAAATCAGTCTGACCCTGTGCCTCATGGGAACAGTCCAGCCCGAAATGCCAAGCCATGTCTTCCCTGGACCGGAAACAAGCATCCTGGGACCGGTTTCTGGCTATTCAGCAGTCATCAGCCAGGCTAGCTTGAATCCAGTGGCAAAGTGAGCAAGGGACCCACGTCTAGGCATACCCTGCCATCTTAGGGCGAACAAAGCGATACCAAAGGGGATGATGGACAGAGCGCTTGAGCTAATCAAACACTCACCCCCAGTCAACTGATCTGGGTTTAATCCATCCTCATTCTTTAGCTCACTCCACCACCCCAGTTCAGACATAGCCATATGCAAATCAGTCTGACCCTGTGCCTCATGGGAACAGTCCAGCCCGAACTGCCAAGCCATGTCTTCCCTGGACCGGAAACAAGCATCCTGGGACCGGTTTCTGGCTATTCAGCCTTCATCAGCCAGGCTAGCTTGAATCCAGTGGCAAAGTGAGCAAGGGACCCACGTCTGGGCATACCCTGCCAACTTAGGGCGAACAAAGCTATACCAAAGGGGATGATGGACAGAGCGCTTGAGCTAATCAAACACTCACCCCCAGTCAACTGATCTGGGTTTAATCCATCATGATTCTTTAGCTCACTCCACCACCCCAGTTCAGACATGGCCATATGCAAATCAGTCTGACCCTGTGCCTCATGGGAACAGTCCAGCCCGAACTGCCAAGCCATGTCTTCCCTGGACCGGAAACAAGCATCCTGGGACCGGTTTCTGGCTATTCAGCCGTCATCAGCCAGGCTAGCTTGATTCCAGTGGCAAAGTGAGCAAGGGACCCACGTCTGGGCATACCCTGCCAACTTAGGGCGAACAAAGCGATACCAAAGGGGATGATGGACAGAGCGCTTGAGCTAATCAAACACTCACCCCCAGTCAACTGATCTGGGTTTAATCCATCATGATTCTTTAGCTCACTCCACCACCCCAGTTCAGACATGGCCATATGCAAATCAGTCTGACCCTGTGCCTCATGGGAACAGTCCAGCCCGAACTGCCAAGCCATGTCTTCCCTGGACCGGAAACAGGCATCCTGGGACCGGTTTCTGGTTATTCAGCCGTCATCAGCCAGGCTAGCTTGAATCCAGTGGCAAAGTGAGCAAGGGACCCACGTCTGGGCATACCCTGCCAACTTAGGGCGAACAAAGCGATACCAAATGGGATGATGGACAGAGCGCTTGAGCTAATCAAACACTCATCCCCAGTCAACTGATCTGGGTTTAATCCATCATCATTCTTTAGCTCACTCCACCACCCCAGTTCAGACATGGCCATATGCAAATCAGTCTGACCCTGTGCCTCATGGGAACAGTCCAGCCCGAACTGCCAAGCCATGTCTTCCCTGGACCGGAAACAAGCATCCTGGGACCGGTTTCTGGCTATTCAGCCTTCATCAGCCAGGCTAGCTTGAATCCAGTGGCAAAGTGAGCAAGGGACCCACGTCTGGGCATACCCTGCCAACTTAGGGCGAACAAAGCGATACCAAAGGGGATGATGGACAGAGCGCTTGAGCTAATCAAACACTCACCCCCAGTCAACTGATCTGGGTTTAATCCATCATGATTCTTTAGCTCACTCCACCACCCCAGTTCAGACATGGCCATATGCAAATCAGTCTGACCCTGTGCCTCATGGGAACAGTCCAGCCCGAACTGCCAAGCCATGTCTTCCCTGGACCGGAAACAAGCATCGTTGTGAGCACAGTTGCTAGCTGCTAACACAATGGACCAAGCATTACATATTCAGCCACTGCGTGGAAGTCAGAGGCGAAGGCGACCTCTGATGTATGCTCAGGCATTCAGATGCGAAATAATGATGCAGTAAGGTATTTACAAATTATATCATCCAGGATCATTCTAAAGCCTATCCCATTCTCAATTGAAAAAGGACAGATGAAATAATACCATGAAATCGCTGCAAACTAAACAGACTTTGTGATGCATCCTCCACCGTTGCATGGTAATAAAAAGTCCTCTAATACATGTGCACCACATTTTAATACAAATGAAAATATACATTTCTAATGCATTAGGTTTCACATTACATGGAACATTCAGTAAGTTATTAAAATAATCAGCTGTAAGTATGACTAAAAACTACATTTAAACCAAATATATGAAATATTAATGCACACATTACATAAACGTTATATTGTTTCCCATAAAATCACATTCTACATAGGTAATGATGGGTTCTATTTAATTTTCAAATAAATAAATGTTATTCATGTGATGTAGCACACACATTAGGAAAATCCCATTTCATCTCTATGGTAAGTACATTACCTACTAAATGAGGTCTTTTATTATCGCATTCAGTTATGGTAAAACACCTTAATATGAGTAAATTCTCTAATCCTACAAAGAAGGCACTCTATCCTCCAGTTCCATATCTGCTCACTTTACTCCCTTTTTCGATTGTGCACGTTTGCATCCCTTATAGATTACAATCCGGAAATAAATTAAAAATAGCAATTATCACTAAGGGTTTGAGAATTCTTCCAACAATTCCACTACCTAGGTTTCCAAACCATCTGCCTACAGCAGAAAATCCATTCTGTATTGCTTCCCAAGCACCTGTTGCTGTCAACCCTTTCAAATTTTTCTTTAAGTCGGTAATGTTGCTAATGTATTTCTTCAGGTTTTCAAACTCGTCTGGAATATATGTACAACATTGTTGAACTTTTAGGATCCGGCAGACTCCGTCCTCTTTTCGAGAAGGACGTCTAAAGCAAGTTGATACTGCAAAACCATGGATCAGACTTCAACCATTATCTGTATCTATAACAAAAAATCTCCCAGCTGTACTAGTAGATAGTTCATCAACTACAGTAGAAAGCTTTTTAGTATTATGTGTGTTGAGTATCACTCCTACAAATTGTATCAAAGCACCAGATGGTAAACTTCCACTAGCACTGGCCCCTCTTTTTGTTCTCACATGTTGTTCCCTTATTGAATCATCAATTTGTCCCTCATGATAAATCTTTGGAAAAACTATCCCCATGTAACATGTTCCATACCATCTCTTGGGTAACCTGTAAAACGCATTCTTCCCACAAATGTAATAGCCCAAGGAAAAACAGCATCTGCTTCATCTAAATACAATCCCCAGCTTCCTTGAACTTCAAATGTATGGTCACATTCACTATTCCCTACAAAATTTGTATCAGTTGAGGATTTCCTAATGAAAATGCATAATCTCCTTTTTTGTTGCCAATCTAAAGCTAATGCTATGCTCGCTCTCTTCTTTATCCCATTGTGACACTTTGAATGGTTTTCTTTAGCCAAGATGTCTCTTTTTCTGTCTTCTACTGAATCTATGCATTTCTTTTATACATCTGTTAGTAAACAAGCTAAGTTGTGTCTATGTGCATAAACAGTATCCAGTGTCATGGTGGGTATAAAGAAATGTCCCACTATCTCAGTGTTTTTAGCGTCCGATTGTCTATTCAAGTACTTCAGCACAGGAATGTCTGAAAGACCAAGTCATGATTCGAGTAATAGTATTAAAATGGCCTTTCCCATTTAATAAACTCCGCAATAAACTGCAGGTAATTCCATATGTCTTCATATGTTAAGGAGAGGTGGTGGCACGTTATCCCCACAGCAACTGATGCAGGAAATTGCATAGAAAGGTAGCAATCCCTAGCATCCATAGTGCCAACATATTAATAAAGCAGTTCAGAATAAAAATTCAATGAGTAATCTCCTCTGGAAGCATCTGCATGTAATTCTTTCTCATCTATTGCAGGTAAATTAATGTCAGTAGGAAATGGCATTTGAGGGGTACCTATAGATCTAGGCTCTTCTACCTGTGAAGAATCGGGCAAACTCAAAATTACTAATAAAGCAATCATCACTAAAATCACAACAACGAACACTCCCACACATATGCATCTACGTCTATTAAGATTTGTTAGGCTTCATGAGTTCTTTAGTGACAGACTGTTAGTTAGAAGATTGCACAGTTCTTTCGGTTAGTTCCCACTGGCACAGACAGCAAAGAAAAGTTAAAATGTCTCTTCCAGTAAAATATGTACAATGGTCTTCATGAAACTTCCTTAGCTCTACTCCGTGTTCTTCGAAGGGACAATCTTAGGATCCCACACCAACTCGGGCGTTGGTTTTCTTCTTTGTAGTTTGGGCAAAGCTATTAAATTCGATCTCTAATAAATGTGCAGTTCAAACTCACTAATGATTACCTCTAGAATAAATTGACTTAGTCTGTTTAGTGGCAATGCAATTTCAAACCTCAGTTCAGCTACAAAGTTCAGTTCAAGGATGTTCAATTGGATGTAAATTGTTATAGAAAAAGGTGAAAAATGCTCTCTCCCAATCATTGACTGCTAGGTATGTCCATTCAGATGAAGAGTACCTACGACAGGGTACCCTAGCTCCCTTTGATCTTCTTACTGTTGGCCCTTCTTCATCACTGTCACTTTGACCAAATCATTCAGTATCTTCAGGAATAGTATGTGGTACATGCTCTTAAGACAGACGTCTCCCTCTCTCTTGTCTCCTTGGCCACTAGTCTCCAGACATAATTTGCATTTCAACTGCAATAGGCCCTTCGCCAGGGTCTGAATCTGGTGCAGTCAACACTACAGGATGAGACACTTCTGTACTGACTTTAGCTTTAAGTTAACGCTCTTGTTCCCCATGTTCCTTTTCCCTATATCTAGTTCCTATATCTAGACTTCAACTGTTGACTCTCTCAGACCCCCCTCAGGCCAAATGAGTGCTGTCCCAGCTTCTTGCTGGTCCCCAACAGATTGACCAACCTGCTTCCTCTGTCTCACTGTAACAACCGGCACATCAGGAACAGGTACTGTTATATCATCAAGGGGACACAGGACTCTACAAGTGTGGGCAGCATGCACCCAGTTAGGGAGACCTTTGCAATTCATGTCAGTTATGGTGACCAAGATCACTTGGTACAGCCCTCGCCACTGAGGCTCCAAACACGACTTGCGCATGTGCTTCTTCACCATTACCTAGTCACTGGGACCAAGATCACAGTACTGCTCCTGTTGAAGTGGGGCTGTAGCCTCTCCAACCTGGTGAGTCACAGAGCACACCATATCAGCCAGTTCTTTGCATAAAAAAGTTTAGCTTGGAGTTAGGCTGTCCGGAGCTCGCCATATTCCAGGAGAGAAGTTTGCCCGATGGGCTACCTCTGCAGCATAGTAAGTTTTAAATTTTCTTTGGAGGCATTCAATGTACCTTCTACCCAACTCCAGGGGGCTATCTCATCTCCCATTCTAGATTCCCATACCCTCTGGTCCTCATATCCCGCAATATTTATCACTCTTCTCCGTGTGACACTACCAATAGCGATTATGATATCCTTCGGATTTACAGCCCTCCTGCTATTAGGTACTACTCTAGCGGGGCCCTGCGTGCTCACCCTACGTTTATCGAACAGAACATATACAATCTCCTCGAACAGGAATACATCAATCCCCTTTTTCTGAAAATGGTCATCATTAGCCAGGATTAGCATTACAATAATCCTAGAACTAAATGTTACTCTGGAACTTGGAAGTATGGTTACCAGGCTCAAATCTTCAATATCTGACAATAGCTGCAGGATAAAGCTTCTATTCAATGGGGCCAGTTCCCTATCAAACAGAGAAACAAAGTTCAGGGTATTAAATAAATATCCAGGCTCTGGTTCTTCAACTACCTTATTGCTCTGCTTTTGCCCAGCCCCCGATTTAATGAATTTGAGCTGGTAGAAAAAAAGGTGCAGCCTTCCCATTAAGAATCCTCCTATGATTTAGATCAATCCATACAGGGAGTGAATCCACACAAGATAGGATTGGGGGAGATCTGTCCTAGATCCCCCCTGCCTCTTAGGGGTGCTCCCTTAACTTCCACTTCTGTGCTCACCGATTCTACAAAGCCTATCCTAGCATCATCCTTCACTGTTCCAGTGCCCAACCCACCACAGTTATTATGGTCTGTTACCCCCATATCCGTGAGCCCCTTTTCCTGCTCAAGGCTACCTGAAATTGAAACTTCTGATATAATAGTATAAAGGGGCAGGTTATTTACTTCTGAGGACTCAGTCTCCCGACCAATAAGAGGTCCTGCCTTCATCACTCATTTACTTTTTGAGGCCAAGTAATGGGATTGGATTCTTCAGGGACGCTGGAAAACCTCCGTTTTTCAGGCTTGCGCTTCGTAATGCGCCAGATCCGTTTCTCCTTCCGGGTTTTAATTCCATTACATCTCTAGTGAGAGAAACCCTACACAGGAGAGACATCGTCTTGTTGTTTAACCCTTGACAATTTAGCACTGGGAGGATAATTTTGTAAGACTACAGCCTGGGGAATGAGGGGGACCCCTTTTTAAAAATTGGGAAAAAAGGTGGAGAATTCTTAAGTACAAATGGATTTACATTCTCCCCTTGGGCGGCCTGTCATTGGTCCCCAGGCACCTGGTTTTGGAAGGAGGAACAAGGCATTTTGATGGCTTTGAGGATATCTTTGGACTGTCCAATAGGGGTGGCCCCCGGACCATCATAGTTTCCCACCTCCCATTTCTACAACCCCATTTAATACCACTAAGTTAGTCTGGGAAGCCTGAGATCTTATTTCAATACTTCTTTCTTCCTTCCCTGGACATAAACCAACAGAGGTGAGGGGCTGCACCCCCGTTAGAATGGGGGGCAATACATCGAACACATGATCAGAGTTAGCAATTGATTTATCCAACAAAGCCAAAATTGAGGAAAGAATCCTCTCTAAAGAATATAGGATATCAGAGTATGCCCTCCCCCTCCCCATTCCCATCGGTCTGAATCCAATAAAGTCTGGAAACCAAAACATGGTATTAGCTCCCTGAACAACAGCTTGGCTGCTGTGAGACTATCATTTCTCCTAGTTAGGTAAGCCTTGAGCCACTGTGAAAAGATGCGCACAGTCACTAGGACATATTTCAACCCCTTGCACACAGGCATCTCTATAAAGTCCAGTTGCACCCTCTTGAAGGGACCACCTGATATCCCTTTTTGACTAAGTGTAACTACTGTTCTCCTGCCTACATTCTGTGTTGGCACACAACACATCTGTGACACAAACATTCACATGTTTGCCTAAATAAGCGCACTATAGTGTCTCTCCCTACATGTGCGGGCCATGATAATGTCTCACCATTGGAGGTCACAAGCTATCTGGCAATTCTGGTCTTCCATCTCCTGAAACCCAAATGTCATTCTCATTCCTTTTGACACAACCTGCTCTGACCCAACCTTGCTGTTCTGCTTCTGTCACTTCTTTCTGTAACCTTTAAACTTCCTCGCAAGTGTCAACTGCGGTCAACAATAGATTGCAATTTGTGGCATCCGAGTTTTCATTGACTTTATTCCCCATTAAAGATGCATGAATTCAAAGCTCAGTATCTTGCTGACTCATCAGCATATTTATTGCCCACAGTCACAAAGCCAGTGCCTTGTCTGTGTGTGGGACACTTCGCCATGGCAATCTAGGCAGGCAGTTGGAAAGCCTGTAACAAATTTCTCACACTCTCACGATTAGGGATTGGTGACTCTGAAGAGGTCATAAATCTGCGTTGGGACCATAACTGCCCAAAGTCACAAATGACACCAAATCCGTACTGACTATCAGTGAAAATTGTCACTTGCAGCTGGTCTGAAACACAGCATGCCCTAGTAAGAGCAATCAACTCTGCCACTGGTGCTGAAAATACTCCTTGAAGCCAGGAGGCTTTGACCACACTTGACACAGTAGAGACTGCATAAACAGCTCTCAGGTTTCCATCATGTTCTCATTAGCAGGGTCCATCAACAAACAGCACATAATCTGATTCAGGTAGTGGCATATCTTGTATATTAGGTCTCGGTTTGGTACATAGTTCAGTAACATCAAGACAGTCATGCTCAACTTCACCCTCAGCGCTCTCATTTCCAGGAAGGGACAACAAAGTAGCGGGGTTCAGTACAGTACACCTTCACAGGGTTAGATTCTCGGGTCCAAGAATGACTTGCTCATACTTGGTAAGCCGACTACTGGTAAGGTGTTGTGTTTGAGTACAAGTTAACAGTACCTCAACTGAGTGGGGGACATAAATGGTCAAGTGGTGACCCATAACAATGCTCTTGCACACTAATTGAGGCAACAGCTTTAAGACAACCAGCCTAAGCAGCAGCTATGGGATCCAGAGTGGCAGAAAAACAGGCCATTGGCCTGCGGGCATTCCCCTGCATCTGAGTGAGTACTGACAGAGTGCAGCCCTCTCTCTCACTGCAAAACAAAGCAAACATTTATTATAATTGGGCATTCCCAGTGCCGGTGCGGAGCAGAGACATTCTCTCAGCTCTGAGAAGGCATGCATGCAGCTGTCATCCTATTGCACCGGATCTGACACGTCTTTGTGTGCCAACCTCTGTAAAAGCTTGGTATCAGGAACTAGTTGGAAATCCACTGTCAACAGTAGCCCATCATTCACAGGAACAGTCTGATTTGTTTCTGTGTTGTTGGCAGACTCATTTTCAGAATGGCCGAGATCCTCTCTTGTGACTCTTTCCTTCCTCCTTTTTCAATTTTATGTCCTAGATACAGGACTTCTTTCTAACAGAACTGCAATTTGGTCAGGGACAATTTATGTCCATTCTCAGCTAAGTGGTTCAAGAGCGCAATTGTGTCTCATTTGGAAGCCTCCTGCGTAGATGACATCACTAATAGGTCGTCAATGTGCTGAACTAGGACTAAGTGACAGGGATTCACCAAGGATTCTAGATCATTTTTGAGTATCTGATTAAAGATGGATGGACTTTCCTTATATCCTTGTGGGACTCGACACCATGCCAAAGCACAGCTGCCGAAAAGGAAAGCAAAGAGGAACTGACTTTCCACATGCAATGGTATAGAAAAGAAGGCTTGACACAAATCTATGACAGAGAACCACTCTGCCTTACATGGAATCTGATACAAAATCACAGCTGGTTTTGGTACCACAGGACAACAAGGAACAAAGATGAAGTTTACCTTTCGCAAATCTTGAATGATGTGGTACTTGCCGTTGAGTTTCTGCAAACCCATGATGGGTAAGTTACAGGGACTCTCGATAATCTCCTTTAGAATGCCTTGCTCAATCATTGAGTCAATCACAGGAGTAATCCCAGCAACGGTTTCAGGGTCAGATTATATTGTAGGATTCTCGGGTACTCAGCATTTGGCTTCACTGTAATGCAGGCTGGTTCAACACCTTTGATAAGTCCAATGTCTTTACCTGAACAGTCCCAGACTCCAGGTAACACTGTGTCTCTCAATTCTAGGGGCAAATCGTCTTTTTCAACATAGGGAACATTCCAATTTCTGATCTCTATCTGACAGGTTTGAAGGCAACGTCCTCATCATGAATCCGAACTTCGATGCCATTTGGGGTGTAGTAAATAGAACAGTTCAAGTTGCACAAGAGATCTCGTCCTAGCATATTTACAGGACTTGAATAAATCCCCACACATCAGTGATTGTCCTCAAAGGACCCTATTTTGATAGGTACCACTATAAAAATGGGCTAGCTATTTGTTTATGTGCAACTCCTACAACTTGGATTCTTTGTCCCGAGAGGAGTAGGTTGGGAACCTCCACTGTTCTCACAATAGAGCAGGTAGCACCAGTGTTGACAGGGAATGAACCAGGACTTCCATTCACCTCAACATCCACATATGGACCACTCTGGTCTACCTCTAAAGTTGCACCAAGCACACAATCTTCCTTCCCTCTCATGCCCCATTTTGCAACAGGTCTGAGCTGAAATCATCATCTGTCTGAATCAGGGAGTACTGTTGAGACGTACCCTAATCCACAAAGGGATTAGTGTTTCCATTGGGAATTTGATTTGCATTATATCTCTGGACATTTACATGTTGTTGTGGCATCGGGGCTTGTGGAACCTGCATCACCTGAGCTTGGTATGCATTGGGATTTTGAATTCTTTGTCTCTGCACCTGCTGTATCTAACCCACATTGTTTCCCTGTGATGGCACAAATTCACCATGCTGAAAATGATTCCCATTAACCATGTTGCTAGGTTGAACCGACACTTGCGCTTTCAATGCCCTAACCTGCCCCATACATGGCAGGGATTCGTTTGCTTCAATGTTGGCACACGAACACCGGTACTCAGGTCAATCGGGACACCACATCCTCTACCTTGTGGTTGAAAACCTTGCTGTTGAAACCCATTGCCACCTTGCATCACTGGCGCTCCCTGCTGATAAACTCCCTGAATGAGACCAGTATTCCATACATACTGTGTATTCTGACCTCACTGTGCAGCTTTCATCTGAGCTATCCTTAATTTCTCCTTCAATTTCTTGTATTTCATCTCTAATTCATTGCTGCAATACTTTGCTTATCTCAAGATTTCATCAATGAGCTTACTCTGCCAACAAATCAAATGCTGCTGAATCATGGAACTAACCTCGGACTACAATCCGTACATGAACCTGTAAACAAAATGTCCCACACCCTTTGCCTCAATAGTCTCTGTACCACTTAATTGTTTGAATGCTCGTAACAGTCTCTCATAGTAAGAATGTATTGACTCTCTGGATTCTTGGGTCGTTCTGTCAGTCTTGACACAATCAATCTCTTTAGGAGAGATTTTCGATTTCAGAAATGTAATCACCTGGTTATACGTCTTCATTACCAGTAGGGACGGCGCATGTGATTGAGGATGTCTCATTGGCTCCACCTCTGGCCAATCCACAGATTTGCATTCAGGTCACAGATCATTTGGAACCACAATTTCAAATAAAGCATCCAAATCTTTCCATGAAACTTTTGAAATTTCCACTAATTGATCAATTTGTCTATACCATTTCACTGGGTTCTCTCTCAATTTCTGGAAATCATTTGTGAATGATGCAAGATCAGTCCTGCTCCATGGTACATGGACATACCCTCCACCAGGCACTTCTATCATAGGAAGCATGTGTATATCCTCATCTTCCTCCTCTGTTACAGACAGAGGCATTTGCACCCTGACATTCTTTGTTTCCTTCTTCTTTGACCATCTACCTTCCTATTTATCTAGTTGACTCCAATTTCGAACATATGCAACTAATTCCTTGATCTGTAATCTTATCCATGGCGGATACATGTTTGCAAGATCTCTGACACTAAAGCATAGCCTGTAACTTTTTTGTAAGACTTTGGATTTCTGTATATCAATTCTATGTCTTTGGGTCCCAATTATCATTTCTTCTATTTCTACTTTCAATCTAGCCACATCCATTGTCCTTTCTCTCTGAGGGACCTGAGCATTCACTCCACTCATTCCAGGATTCCCTCTACTTGTCGGGGTATCTATACCTTTAAACCAATCAAGTTCTCAGGCACTAAGACCTGGCTGTTTTGCTGGGGTATGAAGAATTATTTCTCCGCTGTAGGTACCATTACTTGGACCAGGCGGTGAGTTCAAAAGAGGCATGTGAGAAGTTGGCATTCCCATAGGCATTTCTGTCCTACAAATACTGTAATTCATCATTGGTGGGGCATTCGTGTTGGGCAAGAAAAAGGGTGACGATCTCTGAGGAAATTTTCTTGTCAGGTCAAACCCTGACTGATTTAATGTAGGGTCTACACTTGCAACACATAGAGTATTCCCTTGTGTCTGAATCCTAGGAGTCTGAGGAATGGGCCTTATAATCGAGTCCTCTGAATTTCTAGCCGTGGCACTCATTCTGGTAGGAACGCCCAAAGTATGGGTATTACTTCCTGCTACTCCAGGCTTATGCAAAGAAACTACAGGGCCAATTGTGACAGGAACGGTCAATGCATCAGGGGCATTTAGAGCTTGTGAAGTTGAAGGGGCTGTCATTCCTGAATGTTCCCCCATCGGATCAGGATTTACATTTACTGGTGCTGTAGGCACATCAAAGGTTTCAGTCATGGGCACATTACTCGCTGCACTACTCTGGGTGTCATTGTATGGAGCTCAATGATTTAACAGAAACTCAGTTATAAAATCATAATTTATATTGCTGTCACTGTCCTCAGCTGCATTCCCTGTGTCATCTGTCTCTTTATTCTTTTTCTTCTCCTTTCGTTTACCTTTTCCCTCTTCTTTTCTTGTTAGTGCACGATATAGTTTAGCTCCCTCAATCATGTAGGTTCTCCAGGATTTCTGTTCTGCATCCTATCTAGCATCTGCACAAGTTCGTATGGCTTTTTGACTCTCCCTTGAAATATTTCTAAGGTGAGCCATATGTTCCCAGGCATTAAGTGCTTCATATTGTGTAGGTCTAGGAGGCAGTTTAATTTCGCACAGCGTCCTCATAAAAGGCTCAATAATTCTCAAATAATTAAATGTCCCAAAACGAGGAAATGTCAATGCCCCATCTTTCTCAGTGATCTTATGCCACTGTGCGAGCCAAACACATGTGTGAAGACCCACTTCTATTGCCATATTATGACATGGCGTACCTTCAGGTGGTGCCTCTTATACATTTCTAACAGGCACAGTCACATTTGCCTTGACTAGTCTTTGTATTGCTTTCAAGAATTTCATTTTTCAATTAATAATTTGCAATATTTGCAAATGACTCTCCGTTGTAACCAGGAAATGATTATCACCCACAATTCTCAGTTCGGCGATTACAAACAATCCCAGCGCAGCTCTCTATGAGTATTCAAGCAATACCAGAGCGACTCTTTACCAACCGACCTATTCCAGCGCTGCACACTGTGATGTCAATCTCACTCCTTGCAGCAGCTCACCCTCCTTTACAATTTTCTCTTGAGCACTTTCTCTAAGCAATTCACATAAAACAAATCAAGCGATTTCAACAACTAACTGTGTTTGCTCCAATATAGAATTTTAAGATTATTTATGCACACAAGAGGCAATTCGGAACAACATTTTCTAACCTATTCTAACATTCACTTCAAGTGAAACCTCGACCAGCGGAATCTCACTCAGATTGATACAGTTACTCCCCGTGCACTGAGATCAACTATAGTAACCATATGTCACAATCACGCAAAGATTAAGTCTCTATCCCAATAATGCTGTTGAGGACGTCTCACGACAAGAACCACAACACAGCAGACAGCTACACCCAGTGTGTTCTACACTGCAACTTGACGCTTATCCCAGGATTTTAGGCCACAACGGACCTGATAACCACTTCAACTTCTCTGCATCAAGCTCGACATTCACATATCAATTTAAATCAGCTCCGCATAACACCACACAGCCATTTCAAAATGCTGCAATTTAAGTATAAGCAATTGCAACGCAAAACCCTATTAATACTCACACTCCTCCGCTGCTACAAGCTGTTCCTGAACCGAACCAACTACATCAATCTTTTGACTGAAAAATGGGCTTTTGGGGTTTGGACTGGGCTTGGGCAATTTCTAAATAGGACACCCTAACTCCCTCACATCAGTGGAAAACCATACGACGTGCTACCAGATTTAATACAGCATTTTCTGGGCCCACCTGCTTACCATTAGCCCTCTGATGGACCTTTCTCTCCAACTGAGAGGTGATGTTAGTTAGCATCAACATCAATCAAATTCAATTAACAGTCTGGGATGGGCGGAGCTCACGGAGTTGTACTCCATGGAATTCTGTGGAGTTCACGAAAAACTCCACCAAATTCTGCCAGAGTTCCACTTGCTGGTGGAGTATTGCTCGGCCACCCATACCCCTTGTCTGTTTGTTGCTAGCAACCAAGGATTCTAGACTGCGCATGTCAAATAAATACTAGGACATGTTTGCTTGGCGGGAGCAGTCGCCATGATGATAAAACCAGGAGAAATAATAATCTTAAAAATTACTGTACTATGTACGACCGCAGTCTGCTTTCTTCTAATGTTACCATTAGCACTTCTGTCACACTCACTAGTTCAACCGCAAGAGGACAAATTGCAAAACAGAAAAGAAAACAACACCACCTGATTGGCAACAGCCTTCGTTATGTTCTTAATCTTCAGGACCTCTCTTAAGTCGGGTGAGCTGCACAATGAAAGAGAACGAAATTGATGAAAGCCCTAGTTGCAGTCTGCCCTGGCTGATCTCTTCGGTCATAGTGGCAGAAAAGAAAACACAAGAACTGTTCTGTCAAGCCTATGTGGTATACATCGAGACACCTCAGAACAGTTACCCTTCTTGCATGCCATTAACCCCCCCACCTCCCTTATACACCGGCGAAGTATGGAACAAGCCTTACAAACAGGACTTCAAATTTACAGTAAACCTCACCTGACCGGATGTTTTGTTCTAATCCGCTGGGCGCCTCCAGTCCGACTCCTTAGTAGTGAAAGACTGCGCACTGGGCGATCCTTCACTGTACAGAGGCAGGCCTCCCTCACACCCCCCAGTGGGACTGCAGGTAGGCCCTGTAAGCTGAATCCAGCCGGGTATCTTCTTATCAGTGTAATGCTGTGATTAGCACAGTGCTGGCTGGCTGCTATCTGGCCACTCAGAGAGCTGCTGCCTCTAATCCCTGGGGCCCTCTTCCCACGGTGCAGCTGCATGATGGGCCTCTGGTTAGCACTGCAGTGGACCACCCTTTTGGGGTTGTTGCTGCTGATGCTCTCCAGGCCACACCGAAGTGTCCAGGGGGCACAGCCTCACTCCCTGCTTGAATTCCATGGAGCGCGCACAGGATGAACTTGTGCGCTACGTGAGGTCCCTGCATATTGGTGTAGTGACATGCCTTCGTGACATGCTTTGCCTTAGCAATGCTGTGTTGTTGATGTGCTGCTGATCAACATTGGAAGACACTCAGGTGGGCGGGCACCAGTACAACTCTGCTAAGCGGCAGAGGCAGAGATTTTGCTGGACTCTGCCTCCAAGTGGAGTGCGGAGTAGCAAAAACTCAGATACTTCCGCAAGCAGAGCAGAGTTTACCGCCCACCCTTATTATTAGTGCAACCCATTTGTCTACACAATGAGGACCAGGAATGGTAGGTTGGGTTAAGTAGGTTTATTACAAATTCAAAATTAAGTTCAAATACACTACTCGCAGCACCATGCTATAAAGATACAGAATAACAGCTGGAAAGCCCAACCTCCTGAAGAAGTTCAGGTGCACCAGAATTAAACATACAAGAAATTCTGTCACTGCACTACAAAATATTAATAAAAGCAATTGATGCTCAGAGAAAAGTCTCAAGTTTTGTTGTCTATGCATAGATAAATCTAGAATCACAGAAGTTAAGGTCCAGACAAATAGGACAGTTCTGTTAATCTAAAGAGTCTCAAAAATCAGGCAATTCCACAAAGGAAATCAGAATTGAGCAAAGGATGTTAAGTTTAGAAGGTGTCAGCATTTCAGAAGCTCAGTCAAGAGTCTTCTATGGGTCAAGAGAAAAAGTATCAGCCTAAGCCACACATAGGAAGGGATCAGATAGGAATTGAGGTCTAAACTTCTAAAGGGCAGAGAAGGTTCGAAAGAGAAAGCATCTCTGGAAAAAGGGGTTCTGCAGTCTGGCGGGGTGAACACTATATTATAACACATATAGTCCACTGGGTAACACCCACTTTACACGCATCATCAGGGGTTCATTGTTTCAGCAGTCCGGTTCTCAGGTAGCAGATGGAGACATCGGGAAAACATTGCACAGTAGACATGGGAACGAAATCAATTACCCACGTACACATCAGATGGTAATATTTATTCAATAGGTCGTTCAGTTAATGCTCTTGTTCCCCATGTTCCTTCATCAAGGTCTTCTCATGCTCTTTTCCCTACCTCTAGTAACAGTAATGTATCTATTCTTCAACTAACAATGCATGTGAATACCTGCAAGAAATGGGGAGTTAGCAGAAAATGTAAATCAATTTCATGCAGCATGGTGAAATACAAGCCTACATAGAAAAACTTAAATGTTAACTTCAATGGCGAACATTTAATATGCGTGTGTACATTTAAACACAAATTAATATACGTTTCTAATGCATTAGGTTTCGCATTATATGTAACATTCAGTAAGTCATTCAAATAATCAGCTGTAAGTATGAGTAATAACTACATTTAAACCACATATATGGAGTATTGATTCATACATTACATTACTTTATATCGTGTCCCATAGAATCACATTCTACGTAGGTAAAGATAGTTTTCAAATCAACAGATGTTATTCACTTGATGTAGCACATACCTTAGGAAAATCACATTACATACTAAATGAAGACGGTTTTATTATCACACTCCGTTATGGTAAAACACATTAATATGAGTAAATTCTCTAATCCAACAAAGAAGGCACTCTTTAATAATATCAAGTGAAACACTTACATTAGTTCGTTAAACCATACATGAATCGTGGTAAGTGCACTTTCATATCGTGTACCTCTTAAACATCTGTGACTTGTGAAGGGTGGACAACTTTTGCACTGCACCAACATTTACAAGTGATCCGCTGGAATTTTGGTTAAGGATTAGAACACAGTTTCACCGTTGTCGGAACTAGGCTCACTATGGGGGCTAAAGTGAAAACAAAATGCTTTTAAATAACAATCGTTTTGTACTGCCTTCTCTCGGTTCTAGGACCACGTTCAACTCGAAGGATTACTACACGAGCACTATATGCGAGCGACACTCTCCTTCTTCAGTGGTCTTAATGCTCCAGTGGTTTATTGAGAAAATGGCTCTTTACGGTGACGATAAATAAAAGAAGACGTGTACCAGTTAGTTGTTTCTTTGTTCAAAGAAGGCCTTTACTGAAGGATGCTGTCACTGCGTGACACTGCGACTGAATCCCAACCGATGACACATTCTGACAAACATAAAAACCCGCCAGGGGCAGCCCAGACAAGGCACAGGGGCTCAGCCAGGCAAGACTGCTCATAAAACCAATTTAGGTGGAAGACAGTAAAAACCGTCGCTGAGGGGATTGGACTGTTTACACTGCGTTTATGTGGCGACACGTTTCTGCGGTGGTAGGTATGGTGCTTGCTTTTACTAGAAGTTGCAGACACCACCGCAATATAACCTTACTTTATCATGGCTGTAAAGCTGTTAACAAGCTAGGGTCATTTTGCTCTGCCACAAAGAGGCTCCGTTCTTAACCCTTCTAGCCCCAAATTCTCCTCGATTCAGACCCCAAATTAAATATTTATTTATTTGCTTAGAGCGCCATGTGTCCCCTTTCAGATACCTCAGAGCACTGTAAAGAACACACAGGCCCTCATTACGAGCAGCTTGGTTAATTGTGATATGAGCGGTAACTGCTGTTACTGCAGCTATCACAATTACGAGTTTTGTGATAAATAAAGGTGGTTCAACACTGCCGATATTTATCGGGGAAAATGGCTGGTATGTACTGAAATAAGGCTGTACGTTCTCCCCCAAAAAACAAGCAGTGTATTTCCCGGTAGCCAGGTAGTGAAAACATCTCTTCAACAGACAGGTGCCTTATTCGTGCGCCTGCTCATTCAGCAACTGGATAAATGGATTCGAGAAAGTTGGTTCAGTCTTAATCCCTAGAAGAATAGCATGTTTTTCACTGCGTCTTCAAAAATCATCATGTATATTGTATTTAGTGTTCTTGCACAGACTCCTGCACAAAAAAGCCGCGAGTCTGGGTGTTACAATAGATGGAAATCCCCCTTTCACCCCCATAGCAACAGCATGTTTGGCGTTTGTTTCACTTGAAATGCCTCATCTTTTATTCTTTGCTAATCACCTGACATGGGTCATTAGTGTAGCGATCCGCTTAAAAGCTAATGATTTAAATGCCACCTGAACCAAGCAAATAACAGAGATAAAAGCACCGCCTTCATATCATCTTAAACTCACAGGCAATGCATATCACTTTTATTAAGATGGAACTGAAATGATTAGTGTTTCAAGGGGTACTTTGTGGCGTATTAAAAAGTCTTATCTGTTTATCTCCATTATGCTTAACAAAATACAGGCAATACCCTATATATGTCCGCACTTTGCCTGTTATACAACTTTTTACAGACATTCATACAGTTTACAGTGGGATCTTACACCAGAATGTAGCACTGTTCTCATCAAACACAAAATCAGACGTGACCGAGGTGGTGGAACCCAGGGGGAGAGTGAACTTACCCTGGTGACGTCACAACAGTGAAAAACAACTTTTGTTTCCCACTGCTTTTATTTCATAGAAGTAAATACATGGATTTCAACCTAGTTATTTATGCCGATGGCTTCCAATTGAAAAAAAAAACTAGACATAAAGGTGTGCTGTTCCAAAAGAAACACTTTCTGGAAAACTATGCCACACTAATCCACAGAAGTCTCCTTTCAGGATACAAGAAACCTCGCCCACCAAGGAGGGATGCTTCATCATTGGGTCATGCACCATGTCAGGCTTGGTGTGCAATACCCAACGGGCTCCATAATTGGAGCATTTTATGGAGATCTTTTTTATTATTTTTTTATAAGAAGACACCATATACTATGGTATCTGGAGAGAGTTGTTTGGCATGGGTTGGGCAATAGGTTTAACATTTCCTGAGGCTAGGGGAGAAACAGTTTATTAATTACGGTCACTATCCACAGCAAGATTACAAACCGCAATGGTCTTGCAAGGGAAGCAACAGTCCCAAAAGTCCTAATTGGTTAACATGTTTCTGCCATATTGCCAATCCGGGTTGCTGGCATTCATCAGGAATGATCAAAGACAGCCCTAATTTCAATATTGCCCTTCAGAAGAGTAGAGATTATATGAAGAATTTGGCAGAGAGGTATGTGTATATAAGATAGTAGATACAAATATCACAGACTGATACTCATATAACAAGAAACTGGAGATAATAAACTGTTCAAATTGAAGACTTTGTGGACCTGTTAAAAACAGAAAGAAACACAGAAAAACAACAGGCATGGCATTTTTGCATATCCTTCATAATAGTATAGTTAATGGCCACAAATGTACCCAAATACACACACACTACCACCATATATAGTCACAGCAATCCATGAGGTATATAGCAAACATGTAAAGTGAGAAGGCTAAACAAATATGCAAACAAGCACATGGAGGTTCGGCTTACCATAACAGCTGGTCAAAAGTGCCCCTTGGGGAAGACGTCAAATTGTCAAACTCTGCAGTTCACAATGTAGAGTGGTTGTAAACATTTCATTTTATAAGGAACCACTAGTAGCTTGAATTAGAGCCTGGGCTGTCAATGAGTTGTTGCGTTTCAATGAGGAGGCACTTGTCCTCAAATAATGCAGGTTACTTGGCGGTCTCCTTCATAAGAGGAAGAGCCATTGTGCATAGAAGTGTGGGCTCAGTGTAGAGGAATCTGACATCATGATGCAGCTTGCATGTTCGCCTGACACCATGATGTGACTTGCACATAATGTGGTGAATACTGCGTTTGAGAAACTAGTGGCCATTGTGCGGAACTGATAATGGTATTGTGCATAGTAAACAGTAAGGGCCAGATGTAGGTGGCCAAATACCGAGCGCTAACGCTGAAATTCGCAGAATTTCAGCGTTTACGACCGGTAAATAGCCATGTACAATGTAGGTAATGCCAAACGCTATCGCAAAATAAGGAATCGCTAAAAATAAGGGAAACCAGTTAGCGATTTCTTAATTTGCGATTAGCATACACCGAATCCCTAAATAGCGAATCGCTAAATAAGAAATCCTTAAAATAAATCGCAAATCGATGTACCAAAAATCGCTATTACCGATTTTTCAAATATTCGTTATTTAGGAGTCGCAAATTACCACTGACTCAAAGCAGGTGGTAATCAGGTGCACTGCATTTAAACAGCCCCAAAATGCAACAGTGTGAACACAATGGCAGCCCTCTATGTCATTGCAAGGCGGCTTCGGATGCAAGCAGCAAGACTGAGGATCTGGAGACGGGAGGAATGCGTGTCCAGACTGCGCATTACATTATTCCAACTGACTGAGGCTGAAATCCATGAGAGGTACAGGCTTCACCCCCAAACCATCCTAGACCTGATACGGGACCTGCACCCACTCCTGGAGCATCAGACACCAAGGGCGCACGCTATACCACCACATGTCATGGTGCTTTGTTGCCTGCACCTACTTGCATCAGGTAGTTACCAGGGGTGATAGCTGTGGCAGGTGGTGTGTCACAGAGTTGCCTGTCCCGTTTTTCAACACTTTCCTGGATGCCATGATGCAAAGAATGCACCACTACATACGGTTCCCCAGCACACAGGCGGAACTGCATAAAACCAAGATGGATTTTTATCAAAAGGCACAGTTCCCACATGTAATAGGGTGCATTGATGGGACACACATACCAATCTGCCCACCTGCAGCTACAGAGTACATATATCGGAACCGCAAATCTACACATTCTATCAACGTGCAGGTAATTTGTGATGCGGACCACATTATCACCGACATCGTAGCCAAATTTCCAGGGAGCACCCATGACTCCTACATATTCAGGAACAGTGGGATCTACACACGTCTGGCTGGTGGCGAATTTGGGGAAGGATACCTGCTAGGTAAATCAATGTGACACACCCTGATGTATACCTTGGATGAATGTGTTGGTGACTGTTATTAATGACTCTTCCTCTCTCACTCAGGTGATAGTGCATATGCCGTGCAGGCATTTATCCTGATTCCATATCTCAACCCATCTTCCCCAAGTGAGAGGAGATTCAATGTGGCACATAGATCTACGCGCAATGTTGTGGAGCGCACATTTGGGCTCCTAAAAAGCAGGTTCTGCTGCCTCCACAAAAGTGGTGGTGCACGGCAGTACCGCCCTATCATCTGCTGTAAAATAATAGCAACATGTGCCATGCTGCATAACCTTGCCACAAAGAAAGGAACAGCAGTGGAACTAACTGACTCAGAGGATGAGGGTGAGGATTGTCCACAGCCAGAGCAAGGGCAGCAGGTGTGGCAGCAGCACCAGATGGGAGACACAGACGGGCTGAGATCACACGCAACTATTTCTGAGTAAGTAATGAGACAAAGCCAGTAACTGTAATTGCGTGACGGTGTTTTATTAACCTTAACTCAGGCAATAGCACAGCACACCGCCACACCATGAAGGCCTCAACATGCCATGCCAATATTCACTAAACATTCAAAAGGTGAAATGGGTTACATCACCCATCTCACAATGCCAGGTGATGGCTGTCATTATGTTCTGTGCCCACGTGCAGCACTGCCACGTTCCCTGGGCACACTGTCCTCCCTGGCGGTCTGTCCTGTGGCAGCTCCGTGCCTTTCACTGCACCTCCTGGACTCAGTTATCGGGGGTGTGATGCTGCTGCGGCTAGTTGCCTCCTCACTGTCCACCCCATCCCCTGCACCTGTTGCGGCTATTTGGGTGGTCTGGAGCACTTCCAGGGCACTGGTAACTGTGACCAGCCCCCTTGCAACGTCACGGCTGCAGTGGGCCATCTCTTCCTGCATGGCCACCGAGCGCCTGCTGAGAACAGAGGTGGCAGTGGAGAGGCGGTTCACCGCCTTAGTGTAGCCATCCAATTTCTGTCGGTCCCTGCGCCTCGCCACATGATCTTCATCCAGTTTGCTGCACAGCAGCCTCACAGCCTCTGACATGTCCCGCATGCCCTCAGCCACAGTGTTGTTCATGCTTTTTATGCCCTCCTTAATTTCAAGCATGTGTCTGTTCATGTACACCATCTGGCGTTGAACTGATTTGATGGCTTTGCCTTGCAGGCGCTGTACCTTCAGCATATTCCCCTCCAGACCCTCGAATACGCTGGACACCTCGCCCTGTGCAACAGGACTGGCTACCCTCGATCTGCGGCGTCTGACACCTGTGTGGGTGCGCTCGGTGGGGGACTGTGTCCCTGCACTGTTCTCATCCTCTACCAGCGTGGAATGTTGGCCTCCCATGCTATCCTCCTCTGACCCCTCCATCTCCTGGAGGCTAGCCACTGTATGCCTCCTGGCTCTCGGTGGTGGTGGCGGTGGTGATGGTGGTGTTGGTGATGGTGGTGTTGGTGATGGTGGTGGTGGTGACGGTGGTGCTGGTGGTGTGTGCTCAGCAGGCGACAAGACCTCCTCATCCTGTGTGTTGGCTCTCCTGGGTGCCTTTCCTGTGTCCCCTTCAGCAGACTTGCGCGCTGCCTCGCCTGTGGAGACAGAATGTACATTTACTCACTTGTCTGGCAGCATTGGCGTAATAATAAATTTCATGACTGCCAATCAAACTGACTGTCCTCTGCTTGCTAATTACTGATGTGTGTCACATGCCTTTGGGTTCAGTGGACTGACTGTTATGATATGTGTTACTTCTGACTGCATCTCCCATAATGCATTGCTGGTTTTTTGGAAAGCATGTACTGGAGTGGGAATCATACTGGCTCATTGGGGATTGTGGATTGGGGTTGGGGAGTGGGGGGCACAGCATGCTGTGCATGCATCTTACCTTGCCTGTTGCCAGCTCTGGCTGAGCTGTCTGCATCTCCAATCCCACTCACGCTCTCTGGCTGGAGGGTGGACTCCACCAATAGTTCCAGGGCAGTTGGTACAGGCGCTGTAGATGTCCCACCACCTGTCAGCGTGGCTTGCTTGAGCCTTTCAGCCACCCTCTCTTTGGCACGTTTTCTGAGGTCATACCAGCGCTTCTTTAGTTCATCTATTGGGCGCTGTGTTACGCCAATTGCATTTATCCTCTCCTGGATCACCAGCCATATTTTCCTCTTTTGGGATTCTGGGACGTGCAGGGAATGTTTGCCGAAGAGCTTGTCGTGGTCCTTTGCCACCTCATCTATCAGCACCTCCAGCTCCCTCTCGCTGAATTTGTGCTTTCTTTTTCGCTCTCCTGCCTCCTTTTCCTTCTCTTGGTTGTCCATTTTTGGTTTGGTGTGTCTGCAAGATGCTTGCAAAGCAGCTCCTGTGTTGTAAGGTCTGCTCCCTGCCTCTCCCACAGCTTCAGCCACAGTGTAGCAGCAGTTGTCAGGCCACTTCCTGCTTGTGATGTCATCAGAATGCACCGGAATGGCAGTTTAAATAGTTAGCGATTTCTTAAAATACTGATTCGTTAATACCGATTCGGTAATACATAATCGCTATTTGCTAATCGGTAAATCGGAATCGGTATTTCATTTGACCGATTTTTACCGATTCGCTATTTTTTAACGAATTATTACCTACATCAAACTTTGTGAGTTCTTAATAGCGATTCGGTAAATATCGCTATTAAGAACTCGCAAATTGAGTTTTACCTACATATGGCCCTTAGTGTCATAATACTCATATTTAGAAATGGTATTTGAACAAAAATATTAAAACAACAAATATTTTTCAAAAAATCTGTACAATGGTGTAGAAGGCTCTTCATAGAGTTTTGAAAACAGACCTGAATTTGAAATGACCACCTTGATTTACCCATGGTAAGGAGGATCTCTTAAATACACAGGAATCAACTGTATTATTAGGTACTGCATGGTACAGAGGTATGAAGCCATCCTTGTATATTTAGATCCTTGGCGTAGTAGAAATCAATAGTTGCATTAATACGTTTATAAGCTGCTTGAATATTCATTGAAGTTTAAACTAATGGATGTGGAAAATGGGTGGAAACATTATGTACATGTACATTCTGTAACAATGACCAGGGAATATAATATCATCATTTAGGCCATGGTTATAAAAATGTAGTCTGAAGACCCATTCTTTAAAAAAAATTATGGCATTAGCATTTTGGGGAAGAGTTTCTAGTATTACCCAGGTCAGTTGATTTTCATTGTAGCCCTTTTCAAGGAAGTGGGTAGTCATTTTTGTGGCTTGGCTGGCGACACCAGTTGTTGCTCATATGTTCGCTTATTTGGACTTTTAATTTTCGTGTGGTCATTCCTATATATTTCAATTGACAGGGTCATTAAATAACATAGATGATACTATTACTATTGCAGTTTGTGTGTATTCTTAATTGCCACAAACAGTCCAAACCTAGGTCAATTTTTGTGGTAATTGTCAGCACATAGATGTTGCAGTGGCCACCTGGATGATGGCCAGTAATAGGAGGGAAACCCCAGTTTGTAATTAAGGTGTTTATGATTATAGTTTTTGTGTGGCAAGTGTGACTGAGGAGATCCCTGATGTTACAGCTTCCATTGAAATAAGAGAGACTGTTATAGGTCGACATGTTCAATGTTAAGAATGACGTAAGGCTTTTTTATCACCTGTAAAGAGTTGGAAAAATAGTGATGACACATGTAATCCTCTCATTTTTTGAACGGGTGTTAGTTTCTAATACTGTTTCACAGTCCTGGCATGGTCTTTTGTTTTGTTGATGACATTATTTGGGTATTTTCTCTGTTCTAAATTCTGTGAGGAATGCTCAGCTTGGATATCAGAAGTGATGACCTCACTACAGTATCTGCAGAGTTTCCGAAACTGTCTGTACAGTAGATTTTCTCACAATGACTTAGGGTGGAAGCTATTTCATTGGAGTAGACTGTTACAATCCTTAGGTTTTAAAAAAAGTTTCAGTGAATAGTTGGCCTTACTGAATTATGGTCTTTAGGTCTAAAAAGGAAAACTGTTTATTGGAGCAATTGGAAGTAAACTGTAAAAACTGATTTAGTTCTTTAACCTAGTGTATGAAACAGTCAGCAGAGTTTTCTGCCTTTCCAGACGATCAAAACATCATCAATAAATGTTTGCCACAACCATATAGATGTTTTGTAAGGTTTTGTTTCTGAAAAGAAGTTGTTGAGCTAAAAATTGTGTGCATACAGGCAAGTCAAGTTGGGAGCAAATTTTATGCCCACCTAGGTGTCCTGCACTTGGTTACATAGGGTCTGCTGGAATTAAAAAAGAAAATTTTAAGGGCTAAGGTTGCGCATTCCATGACAACATAAATGGGAGTGATGTAGTTCCATCTTTATGTCTAGTTCATTTGGTCAGGGAGGATGTGTGATAGACTGTACTGACCCCTCTCTCCTTTCGTCTGTTTGTTTCTGTGGAAAACATACATAACATTGCCATTGTAAATCAGACTCTTACAATGTGGGGGGGGGATTTACAAAATGATTTGCTATGGTGTGTTTTTAATGGGACTGTTAGGTGAAAGGTTACATGAGGCATGACTGCTGCATTGTATTTGGTGGTAAGGTACCGCCCTTTTCCCTACAGAAATGCATTGGAGTGGATGTTTTTCTAAGGGCCACAAAAAGGAGCATATAAATAGGCTGATAACTGAGTTCAGCCACAATTAAAATATTTATTAGTTGTTCTACACTACGTTTTTGGGAATTGTGGTGAATGCTAAGGTGGCTTTACTGTGTGAAAAATGCTGATCCTCTGCTGGGCTATGATGAATCATCTTTGAGGAAAAACTGTTTTCTCTTTTTGTTCTCTTTCAGACAAAATATGGTTAGTGCTTGTTAGAAATGGGATCTCTAGTTGGCAAGGGCTTGCACCTTTGTCCAAGTAGGGACCCTTCTTCCTAGTCAGGGTAAGGGTGTTACACTCGTGAAGTAACCCCTGCTCACCCTCGTGGTAGCTTGGCACGAGCAGTCAGGCTTAATTCAGAGGCAGTGTGTAAAGCATTTGCACATAACCAACAGTAATACAGTGTAAGCACTACAAACGGACACCACACCAGTTTAGAAAAATAACCAATATTTTATATACTCAAGACAAGACCAATTACGACAAAAATCCACAATACTATACTTTACGAATGAATACTTGATACGGTAACTTCTTCTTTGCAGGAATAGCACAAAAGCAAAGTTCGTAGGAGTCGGTAGCTCCGTCCGAGCCTACCGTGATGCTGAAAACCCCAGAGTCTAACAGTTCCAGCCGACCGCGTCGATACGGGCCAGCAGAGTCATGAACAGACTCGGTTACAGTACCTTTCTCGTTGTGGCTGGTACGGAGTGTACGAGCCGGTCGGCGTTCGTCGCGGTTGCGGTGCAAGACGGAGCGATGCAAGGTGCGGTGTCCCTCGATGCGGTGCAGGCAGCGGCTCGATGAGCGTCATGGAGACGGAGTCGGTGAGTCCAAGGCGTGCGATGCAGGGCGAGACGATGCTCGATGCGGTGCTGACAGGTTGCGATGCAGGCGACCTAGCCGGAGTGCGGGAGCTGGCGTCGGACAGCGGTGCGAGTCTGAGCGGTGCGTCGCAGACGTGCGAGCGGTGCCCCAAATGCGATGCGGTCACGACTCTTGAGCCAGTTGCAGCGACCGCGTCGGTCGGGTCCGGTTGGTTCAGTGAAGCGATGCGATGCGAACTGCGGTGCCCACAGGTCACGGTGCAAGCAGCGGCTCGATGTTGGCGGCGTCGGACTTCGCCCACGGTGAGACCAGGGTTGCGATGCGAAGCGGGGCGATGCGGTCTGCGGTGCAAACAGGTCACCGGCCAGGGATGGATTCGGTTGACGGAGTCGGTTGCGGTTCCCTTCCTCTGTGGCAACTGAAACAGCGTTCCAGAAGCGGTACCCAGAGGCTTGTGAAGTCTTTGTAGTCCCTGAGACTTCTTAACAGGAGGCCAGCTCGGTTTCAGGCCCTTGGAGATACTCAGCACAAGTTTGTAGAAAGTTCAGTCCAGTCCTTTCACTGCCCAAGGCAGAAGCAGCAGCTGCAGGCCAACCCAACAAAGCAACAACACAGCAAAGGGGCAGTACTCCTCCTGGCAGCTCTTCCAGCTCTTCGTCTTGGCAGGTTCCTTGATTCCAGCGAGATCTAAATTCATGGGGTCAGGGCCCCAATATTTATATCCCAAATTCCTTTGTTCTCTGAAGGCAGAGAGGCCTTTGCCTAGTCCAAACCAGTTCTGGAGCACTTTGTTGACAAGTATCCGTCCCTTCTTTCAGTGAGTGGGCCACCTCCACAGGAGGTGGAGCCAGCATTGTGGAGGGAAGGCACTGTCCTATTCAGGGCCCAGGTGCGACCCCTCCCACCCATCTACAGGTCGATCTGGCTATTCAGCCCTGCGCTGACTCACCCTGTCTCCTGGCATCCCCCAGCCCCTGTCACTCACACTCCAGACAAGGAATACACAACCTCGCAGAGGCAGGCTTGGATGGTTAGACAAGAAAATACCCACTTTCTAAAAGTGGTATTTTCAAACACAGAATGTTAAAACCAACTTCACTAAAAGCTGCATTTTATCATTCTGAGTCCAGGCATACTAAACTCGAATTTCTACCATGTTCCCGGGGTCAGTTAGGATTATAAGCTGTAATAATCAAAACTGCCCGTTCTGGCCTAGGGGAACAGGTAGCCTTGCAATAGTGAAAAACGAACTAGGCTGTAATTCACTATCAGGACATGCCGCACACACCCGGGCATGTCCTACCTTTCGCATACAACGCACCCTGCCCACAGGGGTACCTTGGGCCTACCTTAGGGGTGACTAACATGTAGCAAAGGGAAGGTTTAGGGACTTGCAAGTGTGTGCACTTGCCAAGTCGACATGGCAGCCCCAGGCTGCGCACAGGCTCTGCGATGGCAGGCCCGAGTTACACTTTACGGGCTGTTTGCGTGGGTGGCACAATCCAGTGCTGCAGCCCACCAACAGCATTTGGTCTATAGGCCCTGGCACTCGCAGTGCACTTTACAAGGGACTGACACATAAACCAAATAGGCCAATTATGGAAACACCAATCCATAACACATTTTATACAGGAGCACTTGCACTTTCCCACTGGACAGCAGTGAGGAAAGTGCGCAGAATCATTACACCAGCAAAAACAGAGTCAAAACCGGGAGGTCAGAAAGCAAAAAGTCAGGGGAAACACGCCAAAAGATGCCAAGTCTAACACATGTCCCCTCCAGCTGAAAGTAGGGAGAACTACCCAACCCCATTGGAGTTCTCTTCACTAAGGTGGAAGAACCTGGACAGACCATCTGCGTTGGCGTGTTCTGTACCAGGACGGTGCTCCACCGTAAAGTCCATTCCCTGTAGGGAGATGGACCACCTCAGCAGTTTTGGATTCTCACCCCTCATTTGCATCAACCATCTGAGGGGCCTGTGGTCTGTCTGAACCCGGAAGTGAGTCCCAAACAGGTATGGTCTCAACTTCTTCAGCGCCCAGACCACAGCAAAAGCTTCCTTTCTATGGCACTCCACCTCTGTTCCCTGGGAAGTAGTCTCCTGCTAAGGAAGACTACAGGCTGATCCAGGCCCTCTTCATTCAGTTGTGAGAGCACCGCTCCCACACCATGCTCTGAAGCGTCAGTCTGCACGACAAATTCTTTGGAGAAGTCAGGTGCCTTGAGCACGGGCGCCGTGCACATGGCTGCCTTCAGGGCATCAAAAGCTTTCTGGCAGGACTCAGTCCAGATCACTTTCCTGGGCTGCCTCTTAGAGGTCAGCTCTGTTAAGGGGGCAACGATGGTGCCATAGCCCTTAACAAATCTCCTATAGTAACCGGTGAGACCTAAGAAGGCTCTCACCTCGGTCTGGGTCTTGGGGGGTTCCCAAGCCAGAATGGTGTCAATCTTGGGTTGTAGGGGCGCCACCTGGCCGCTTCCTACCTGGTGTCCCAAGTACACCACAGAACCCTGCCCGATCTGGCACTTACTGGCCTTGATCGTGAGGCCTGCACCTTGCAGAGCCCTCAACACTTTCTCAAGGTGCTGTAAATGTTCTTCACAGCTGGAACTGAACACAGCAATGTCATCCAGGTAGGCAGCACTGAAATCCTCCAGCCCAGCCAACACCTGATTGACCAACCTCTGAAAGGTGGCAGGGGCATTCTTCAACCCAAAGGGCATCACCCGGAATTGGTAATGACCTTCTGGGGTTGAGAATGCTGATCTCTCCTTGGCCCCATCGGTTAAGGCGATCTGCCAGTACCCAGACGTCAAATCAAACGTGCTGAGGAACCGGGCAGCTCCCAACCGATCAATGAGCTCATCAGCTCTGGGGATGGGGTGCGCGTCAGTCCTGGTGACGGCATTGAGCCCACGGTAGTCCACACAAAACCGGAGTTCTGGAGTGGCACTGGGCGCCGCAGCCTTTGGGACCAAGACCACTGGGCTGGCCCAAGGACTGTGGGAGGGCTCAATCACCCCTAACGCCAACATCTTAGAGACCTCCTCCTTGATGCTGGCTCTGACCCGGTCAGTCAACCTGTAAATCTTGTGCTTCACAGGAGGGCTGTCACCGGTGTCCACGTCATGGGTACACCTGTGAGTAACACCGGGGTCAGAGAGAACAGTGGGGCGAACTGTCCCAACAACTGGCGACAGTCCCCCTGCTGCTCCTGAGTCAGAGTAGGGGAGAGGATCACACCCTCTACTGACCCATCATGCTCCTTGGTAGACAGGAGGTCAGGGAGAGGCTCGCTCTCCTCTTCCACCCCATCATCTGTCGCCAAGAGCATACTCACTTCGGACCTCTCGAAGTGGGGCTTGAGGCGGTTCACGTGAAGGACCCTCAAAGGGTTCCTTGGAGCCTGCAAATCCACCAGGTAGGTGACGTCACTTTTGCGCTCCTTTACCTCATATGGCCCAGTCCACTTGTCCTGCAAGGCACAAGGTGCCACTGGGGCCATGACCCACACTTTTTGCCCAGGTTGAAATTCGACCAGAGTGGCGTTCTGGTCATACCATCTCTTCATTTCTTCCTGGCTTGCTTCTAGGTTCGCCTGAGCGAGTTTCCTGAAGCGGGCAGTTTGGTTTCTAAAGGCCAGCATGTAGCTAAATACATCCTGGGGAGTTTTCCTGGGAGCTGCCTCCCAGCCTTCCTTTACCAAACTCAGAGGTCCTCTGACAGGGTGGCCATACAGGAGCTCAAAGGGGCTGTACCAGAGAGACTTCTGAGGCACCTCCCTGTATGCAAAGAGTAGGCATGGCAAGAGGACGTCCCACTTACGCCTCATGGGTTCTGTTAGACCCTTGATCATGCCTTTCAAGGTCTGGTTGAATCTCTCCACCAGACCGTTTCCTTGTGGGTGGTAAGGAGTGGTGAACTTGTAGGTTACACCACACTCCTTCCACAGGGATGTCATATACTTCGATATGAAATTGGTCCCCCTATCAGAAACCACCTCTCTGGGGAATCCCACCCGGGAAAAGATCCCCATTAACGCCCGGCCCACCACTGGCGCCGTCGTCGTCCTGAGAGGGATTGCCTCCGGGTACCGGGTGGCATGGTCCACCAAGACCAGGATGTACCTGTTGCCCATGGCTGTCTTGGGATCCAGTGGCCCCACAATATCCATCCCTACCCTTTCAAAGGGCGTTCCAACAACCGGAAAAGGTTGGAGAGGAGCTTTGACCTTCCTCCCACTCTTACCACTTGCCTGGCAAGTTTGGCAAGACCTACAGTGTGCATCTGACTGCCTTCGCATTTGGGGCCAAAAGAAGTGGGTGACAAGCCTGTCAAAGGTCTTGTCCTGCCCCAAATGTCCTGCCAAAGGCACGTCATGAGCCAGACCCAGTAGGAAGGTCCTGAAGCGCTGGGGTACCACCAGCACACGGGCTGACCCAGGCTCAGCAACCTTAGGCTCACTGTATAGGAGACCACTCTCCCAGTAGATCAGATGTGACCCGGACTGATTACCAGCTGCCTGGTCTGCAGCCTGCCGCCGCAGACCCTCCAGAGTAGGGCACTCGTTCTGCTCCCTGCAGAACTCCTCCCTGGTGGGACCCCCTTCTTGCTGCCAATGGGTCAGCTCAGAGATGTCTCCCAGTTCGGCTACCTGCTCCCCTGTAGGCACCGGGCGTCCCCCTCGAGGTCCGCCTCCTCCCGGTCCGTGGGACCTTCGGGGGCCGGTTTCCCGCGCCCCTGCCCTTTCTCTTGGCAGGGACTTGGGCCACTGTTTCAGGCTCCAAGTCCTCTTGATCACCCTTTCTGGCTGCCATTGACCGAGTAGACACGCATGCCCACTCTGGCAACCCAAGCATCTCCAAGTGAGACCTGAGCTCAACCTCCTTCCATAAGGACTGCTCCAGGTCATTACCTAGCAGACAATCTACAGGCATGGTAGGGCTCACAACCACCCTCAAGGGACCTGAGACCCCCCATTCAAAGGGAACCTGCGCCACCATACATTGGCGCTCTGAGTTGTCTACCGCAACTACTTGGTGGAATGCCCCGGGGACTACTTGCTTCTCAGACACCAGGTGACACCGGACTGAGGTCACACTGGCTCCAGTATCTCTGAGAGCCTCTACCCTGTTCCCATTAATGGTCACCCAGGTGCTATATTTCTTTGTGTTAGGGGGCACCTGGTTTCCTGGGACCATCTCACTGTCCCCTAGTGAGACAAGGGTCATTTCTGCAGGATCCCCACCCTCCTGTGGGCACCCCTCCTCCCCAAGCGCTACACTAGCCAACACTTTGGACTGTCCACCGGTGGGTGGCTGTGTCCCCTTCGGGCACTTGGGGTCCCCCTTAAAGTGACCTACCTGGTCACATGCATAACACTTGCGGGGGCCGGTCTCAACAGGTTTCCCTGTAGAGACCCCTTTCTTCTTATCACCGGGGGGCTGGGAATCTTTACCCTGGGTACTAGTTTGGGGCCCTTTAGAGAACTCCTGTGCTTTACCCTTGTCCCCCCACCTTTCTGCTGGGGACCCTGCCCACCTTTGGCTGAGTCTCCCCAAACGCTTTCTTGTGGACCCTGGTACTCACCCAGCGGTCCGCTTCCATAGCAAGCTTCCTGGGGTCAGTTAGCTTACTATCAACTAGGTGCTGGCGCAGATCTGCAAAACATAGACTAGACAAGTGCTCCCATGCAATCAAGTTGTAGAGCCCCTGAAAATCTGTTACACTACTGCCCTTCACCCAACCATCCAGAGACCTGCAGAACACATCCACACATTCCAACCAAGTGTTGACATCAGACTTCTTACTGGACCTGAACTGATCCCTGTACTTTTCAGGAGTAAGACCATACTTAGTGAGAAGGGCATCCTTCATGTCAGCATAGGTGAGGTGATACCCTTACCCAAAGCTATCAGAGCATCCCTTGCTTCTTCAGGGAAAAGTGGCCACAATCCTGCTCCCCAATTCTCCTCAGGGACCCCATTCATGTGTATGGCTGCCTCATAACCCTGAAACCACCTTTGTATGTCATCCCCCTTCTTGAACTCCTTGCCTACGTTCTTGGGAATGTGCACAATCCTGTCTGCTTTTCTGGACGAATTGCTGCCACCATCTGAGCCTGACTTACTCCTAAGTTCTAGCTCCTTCAGTTCTCTCTCATGCTCTAAGAGCATCTTCCTCTCCTCTATGGCCAATCTCTTCTCCTCCCGCTCACTCTCCAGCCTGAGCTTCTGCAGCTCGAACTGCCTTGCCTCCCGCCTGTCCTCCAGCTCCTCTGGGGACAGACTGCTGCTGCCTGACCTGGCGGGTTCCCCCCTACCCAAAAGCACATCCACCCTGGAAATAGGCTCCTCCACCTCCTCACTGAGATCACCAGGCTGCCCATTGGCATGTCCGGCTGCTACCCAGGCCCTCAGCGCCTTCTGTAGTTCCTCCTTCCTTGTGAGGCCTTTAATTTGGACTTTCAGGTTTTTACAAATCGCTCGTAACTCCTTTACGGCGTAGGATTCCAACCTGTCCTCCTCAAAGATAACTTCCAGAGATGCAACGGATGATGCAATTGATTCAGGCATGACAAAAGTCGTGAGTTGAAAACTGGCAAGATCAAAAATAGGCCAAAAGAAAAAGAACCAGTATGTGGTACGTAATGGTCTGCGATATGGTAGTAGTGCACACCAATCACTGTAAGTCAAGTGCAAACACAAGTCCTATCCTCACCGCTGACAACCAATGTTAGAAATGGGATCTCTAGTTGGCAAGGGCTTGCACCTTTGTCCAAGTAGGGACCCTTCTTCCTAGTCAGGGTAAGGGTGTTACACTCGTGAAGTAACCCCTGCTCACCCTCGTGGTAGCTTGGCACGAGCAGTCAGGCTTAATTCAGAGGCAGTGTGTAAAGCATTTGCACATAACCAACAGTAATACAGTGTAAGCACTACAAACGGACACCACACCAGTTTAGAAAAATAACCAATATTTTATATACTCAAGACAAGACCAATTACGACAAAAATCCACAATACTATACTTTACGAATGAATACTTGATACGGTAACTTCTTCTTTGCAGGAATAGCACAAAAGCAAAGTTCGTACGAGTCGGTAGCTCCGTCCGAGCCTACCGTGATGCTGAAAACCCCAGAGTCTAACAGTTCCAGCCGACCGCGTCGATACGGGAACAGACTCGGTTACAGTACCTTTCTCGTTGTGGCTGGTACGGAGTGTACGAGCCGGTCGGCGTTCGTCGCGGTTGCGGTGCAAGACGGAGCGATGCAAGGTGCGGTGTCCCTCGATGCGGTGCAGGCAGCGGCTCGATGAGCGTCGTGGAGACGGAGTCGGTGAGACCAAGGCGTGCGATGCAGGGCGAGACGATGCTCGATGCGGTGCTGACAGGTTGCGATGCAGGCGACCTAGCCGGAGTGCGGGAGCTGGCGTCGGACAGCGGTGCGAGTCGGAGCGGTGCGTCGCAGACGTGCGAGCGGTGCCCCAAATGCGATGCGGTCACGACTCTTGAGCCAGTTGCAGCGACCGCGTCGGTCGGGTCCGGTTGGTTCAGTGAAGCGATGCGATGCGAACTGCGGTGCCCACAGGTCACGGTGCAAGCAGCGGCTCGATGTTGGCGGCGTCGGACGTCGCCACGGTGAGACCAGGGTTGCGATGCGAAGCGGGGCGATGCGGTCTGCGGTGCAAACAGGTCACCGGCCAGGGATGGATTCGGTTGACGGAGTCGGTTGCGGTTCCCTTCCTCTGTGGCAACTGAAACAGCGTTCCAGAAGCAGTACCCAGAGGCTTGTGAAGTCTTTGTAGTCCCTGAGACTTCTTAACAGGAGGCCAGCTCGGTTTCAGGCCCTTGGAGATACTCAGCACAAGTTTGTAGAAAGTTCAGTCCAGTCCTTTCACTGCCCAAGGCAGAAGCAGCAGCTGCAGGCCAACCCAACAAAGCAACAACACAGCAAAGGGGCAGTACTCCTCCTGGCAGCTCTTCCAGCTCTTCATCTTGGCAGGTTCCTTGATTCCAGCGAGATCTAAATTCATGGGGTCAGGGCCCCAATATTTATATCCCAAATTCCTTTGTTCTCTGAAGGCAGAGAGGCCTTTGCCTAGTCCAAACCAGTTCTGGAGCACTTTGTTGACAAGTCTCCGTCCCTTCTTTCAGTGAGTGGGCCAGGGACATCAGACGCACCACAGGAGGTGGAGCCAGCATTGTGGAGGGAAGGCACTGTCCTATTCAGGGCCCAGGTGCGACCCCTCCCACCCATCTACAGGTCGATCTGGCTATTCAGCCCTGCGCTGACTCACCCTGTCTCCTGGCATCCCCCAGCCCCTGTCACTCACACTCCAGACAAGGAATACACAACCTCACAGAGGCAGGCTTGGATGGTTAGACAAGAAAATACCCACTTTCTAAAAGTGGTATTTTCAAACACAGAATGTTAAAACCAACTTCACTAAAAGCTGCATTTTATCATTCTGAGTCCAGGCATACTAAACTCGAATTTCTACCATGTTCCCGGGGTCATTTAGGATTATAAGCTGTAATAATCAAAACTGCCCGTTCTGGCCTAGGGGGAACAGGTAGCCTTGCAATAGTGAAAAACGAACTAGGCTGTAATTCACTATCAGGACATGCCGCACACACCCGGGCATGTCCTACCTTTCGCATACAACGCACCCTGCCCACAGGGGTACCTTGGGCCTACCTTAGGGGTGACTAACATGTAGCAAAGGGAAGGTTTAGGGACTTGCAAGTGTGTGCACTTGCCAAGTCGACATGGCAGCCCCAGGCTGCGCACAGGCTCCGCGATGGCAGGCCCGAGTTACACTTTACGGGCTGTTTGCGTGGGTGGCACAATCCAGTGCTGCAGCCCACCAACAGCATTTGGTCTATAGGCCCTGGCACTCGCAGTGCACTTTACAAGGGACTGACACATAAACCAAATAGGCCAATTATGGAAACACCAATCCATAACACATTTTATACAGGAGCACTTGCACTTTCCCACTGGACAGCAGTGAGGAAAGTGCGCAGAATCATTACACCAGCAAAAACAGAGTCAAAACCGGGAGGTCAGAAAGCAAAAAGTCAGGGGAAACACGCCAAAAGATGCCAAGTCTAACAGTGCTTTAGAAAATAAAAATGAGGACACATTTCCTATAAATTCAGAAATATCTTATGCATGTGAGAGAAAGTTCTGGCATGGTATATAAAACGTTCTTCCAACAAAAGGAGCAGTTGATCCTCCAACGTTCTACTGTAGTTTCAGCACCAAGTTCTAATGAACTACTAGAGCACTAACATTCCATACTCATGACGAAAGTGAGACATAACTGAGCATCATGTTGTAATAACAGCTGTAGAATTGAAATAATATTTAATGGAGCAGGCTGCAGAAAATTTAACATGAAAAGGTTTAACTTTCTTATCGAAATTATGGTTAGTAGCCCAGAAATCTTAAACTAGGACACTTTTTAAATATAAGTTCACAAATATCTTTCCTATATAATTTTTTTTTAAACAAGCATTATTGGTGTTTTTCAAATACGTGCAGCATGAGGTATTTCTACAGTTGCATTTTACAATTCGGACAGCATATTTTTCCATATAAAGTTTTAGTCATGAAAACAAACATTAATTATCGTGTTTACAATAACTTTTTTAAACATTCATGTTGCTTATTATATATTTGCAAGACAATTGTACTTTTCGTATGAAACAAAGAAACTGTGTAACTCCCTCCTGCCTCCCCCTCCACTGGTGTCCCCCTATGTTTTTGAGGAGTGTGAGTACTGACAGTGACCTTGCTCACGTTGTTTAAATGGAGCCTGGATTTTCCATCTTCACTGACTTGGTGCATTCTACTTGTATGTCTGGGGGCAGGACCCCCTGGTGACCAGGGGAAAATGTATTGGATATGGGGCATGTATGTGTATCGTGTTGTTCATGCCTTCATGCCTATCTTCTAGTCATAGCTAGTAGGTAATCAAACTGTTAAGTGAGACCTGGGGTAAGAGTGAGTATATTCATGTGGTCGGTATGTCCACAGTTTTGAAAACTTCAAGGAGGGTGTTCCATTCCGTTGCTATTGGTTTCTTCCGTAGGCCTCTATTTTCCTCCCTGCGGAATGCTCCACTTTCCGCCCTTCCCCATTGTATAACGTCTTTTCGGCAAGTTGAGATATTTGGGGGGGAAGTGGACTTCCATCGCTTCGTTATTCAACGTTTCAGGAGAAGAAGGGCCAGGTCTACAAATCTAGACTGTGCTGTGCAGTTTTTGGGACGGGGGTACACACCCAGCAAATATCTCTCCGCTGAACACCGGTTAGGGCCCTCTACTGTCTCCATTATAACCTCTGTTGCTTGTGGCCAGTAGGTTGACAGGGTGGAGCATAACCACAGCATGTGTATTAGATTTGCCTCTTGTGCACAGCATCTGGGACATGCTGATGATTCTTCTGGGTACATGGCATGTAGTCTGTGTGGTGTAAGATAGGCTCTTTGCAAGATCATAAATTGTATAAGTTTGAATTTGGAGTTGTGTGAGACTCTCTTTGGAAAGGCTATTATAGTTTCCCATTCCTTGTCTTGCAGGTCTCTCCCAATATCCTGTCCCCACTTGTCTCACAGCTGAGTCAGGGGTACCGCAAGGTGGGCTCTCATTCCGCGGTATAGCCAACGTGCCAGGTGTCTGCCGTTGCCCATTAAGTGTACTGCATATATGAATTCATGGGTGGCAGGTTCAATACTGTCAGGGGCCCAGTGTAGTTTTACATCTTGTGTTATGTTTGCATGCGTAAGAAATAGGGAGTCCGGAAGGTCATGTGCATGTATGAAATCCATATGGTTTAACAGCATACTAGCCCCAAACAGTGCCCCCATTGTTGACACTCTTGCTTGCTCCCATATGTGTAAGCGTTGTGACGTCAATGCACCTGTTGGGGTGGGGAGACCCAGAAGTGTCATATTTGGTGCATATGGAATAGCTTTGGCCGTGTATTCAAGGGCTAGTTTCCAGTATATTAGGGCGATTTTTAATAGTACTGGGGCCTGAGCTGGAGTGCGCTCTTGGGGGTATAACAGCGTATGTAATGCTCCTTGCTCGAGCATACGAGGTGTGTAGGCTATTTTTTGTAGGTTAAGGCCTGATAGCCAGTATGACACCCATTGCAATTGGCTTGCTGAACAGTAGGATTTGAAGTCTAGTGCTCCCAGCCCTCCTCTATCTGTCGGCAGCTGTTGTTTGGTTAATCCTACCCATCTCCGTCCATTCCCTCAGATCAATTCCATTAGTAGCCCGTTTAGGGTTTAAAAATTGGACGCCGGTACAACTACTGGTAGGTTAGTGAAATAATATAAAAGTCTTGGGAGCATTACCATTTTAGATATAGCAACGTGTCCTGTCACTGAGAGGGGGAGGGACACCCAGAATGTCATTTGTGAGTGCAGAGAGGAGATAGCTTCCTGGAGGTTTCCCTCCAGCAAGTCCTGTGTTTCCCTGTATTTCTGGACCCCTAAGTATTTAAAGGTGCTAGGGGCAACCTGGATTATTTTGTCTCCTAAAGTGATTGCTAGGGTTTGAGGGCTATTTCTGAAGAAGAACGCATGTGATTTGTTAGCATTTATGGCTAGCCCTGAGATTTGCTCAAATGTTGTGAAGATCTGAGCTATATGGTGCAGATTGTCATGCAGATCTTTGACATATAACACTATATTGACTGCGTAAAGTGACAGCACGTGTGTTGTGGGTCCAATGGGTATTCCCCAATTCAGTGCCTCTTGCCTCATCCATTGCGCTAATGGTTCTAATGTAGGACAAACAGGATTTGGGACAGGGGGCATCCTTGTCTCATTCCCCTATGCACTCAGGACTGGCCGGAGATGTGTGCTCCTGTGCGTGCCCTCGCTGTGGGGGAGGCATATAGTAGTCTGATCCATTTTATATATCTTGGGGGACTACAAACTTATTAAGGATGGCCAGCATGCACTTCCAACTTAGGGTATCAAATGCCTGACGCAGGTCTAGTGATATACTTCCCGCCGCTTGGAGGTCGTTAGGGGTGGCAATCATTACATGATAAAGTCTAGGCATATTTAATGACTTGATCCGGCCGGGTATGAAGCCACATTGGTCTGTGTGTATACGTTTTGGTAGCATCAGGAGTAGGCGACAGGCCAGTATTTTGCTCAATATTTTATACTCAGTATTTAATAATGATAAAGGTCAATATGCCATAATATCAGTGGGGTCCCTACCAGGCTTGGGAAGAGATGGCACAAGTGCCTGTGCCGTAGTAGGGAGTAATTTACCATTTCGCAGTGCTGTTTGATACATACGTAACAGCTGGGGGACCAGGTGGGTTGCAAAAGTGGAGTGAAATTCCACACGGAGTCCGTCAAGACCCGGTGTTTTGTTGCGGGGAAATTCCATGATAGCCTCCCTGATCTCAGTGTTGATTATTGGTGCGTCCAGGTCTGCCTTGTCCTGGGATACTATCTGTGGGAGTGTGACGCTATCAAGCAAATCTGCTAACATCTGTGGGTGTGTCGGTTGGGGGGCTGAATACAAGGCCCTATAGTAGTTAAGGAATGCAGTGTTAATCTCTCTCTGTGTGGTGACATGCAGTTCTGTTGGGGTGTTGATTTCTAGTATGGGGGTTGATGGTGGGGGCTGTCTGAGTATTCGTGCCAGTAGAGTGCCTGCTTTATCCACTTCTGTGTGTAACCTCTGTGTGTATGTGTGTTGGTCTACCACTTGCAAGCGTTCTAATAACTCAGCATATTCAATGCATGCTTTCTGGAGTTCCGGTACCTTCTCTAAGTCTAATGCAGCTCTGGCTGCAGTTTGCTTAGCCATGCTTCCACACGGTGTAGATCATTGTTTATTGAGTGTCGTACCCCAGCTGTTGTGCTAATAGATGTCCCCCTAATCACTATCTTAAATGCTTCCAATTCAGGCAGACTTGAGAATGCTGTGCCTGCATTTTCCTGGAAGTAGTTATCTATAGTTGTATCAATGGTGTCTTGGACACACTATCTTCTAAGAGACGGGGGTCCAGTCTCCACGTTGGGACTTGCGTGGGGACACGACCCCATGATAGGAGTCAATTCTAAGGGATTATGGTCAGACAGTGCTTTTCCGAGGTGGGTGGTGTGTGTTATCTGGGGTAGGAGTGCAGTGGTGCATAGTATACGGTCTATTTGTGTGTGTAATAAGTGAGGTGAGGAATAAAATGAATATTCACGCATGCACTTATGTTTACCATGCCAGAAGTCTGATAGCGACAATCCCTGGACCCAGGTGCAAAGGGCTTTGGCTTGACAGATAGATGTTGTGCCTGGTAGGGGAGGGTGTGAACGGTTGAGTATCGTATCCAGCACTGCATTGAAATCCCCTCCTATTATCCATGGGTAAGTAGACCATTCTGCCAAAGCTAAGTTGAGTTGTGTGAGGAATCTATCTTGCTCCGTGTTCGGGGCATATATGCTTCCTAGAATTGCTTGTGTACTGTCTAGATTACCCCGAAGTAGAACATATCGTCCATTGCTGTCTACTCATTTTTTTAGGACTTCAAACGGCACCCCATTTCTGCTCCATATTATGGCCCCCGTGCAAATGCGGAGTAGGACGTATTGTGCACCTGCCCTCTCCATTTCTTTTGCAGTTTGGGAGCCTCATCATTGGCTATGTGTGTGTATCTTGTAGGTATGCAATGCGGATTTTACGCTGGCGTAATTGTGCGTATATCCTAAGTCACCTGTGTATGGAGCCCATGCCCCGGACAGTCCATGTTGTTATGTTGTATAAACCCGTCGCCTCCATGTGTGTATGTAATGTCTTGTTGCACTCTTCTGCAGTGTAGTTGTCAGGGGAGTCCATGTGTATTTCGTAGTTAGAGGGTGCCCATCAGTGGATCTATTAGGGAATTGAAACATGTGAAATCCCAGTGCTCGGTCTGACATTTGAACACTGTCTGACAAAACTATCTCGATCAAACATATGAACTTTAAAAAACTGTGGGCATTTGCTGTTGGGGTGATGCCAAACCACTTTGAGGCTGAAGCGTATGATGAGCCCATTATCATCATGTTGTTGTGGCGGGAGCGGCCCTCCGCATCTTCCACACGATCTTGTAGTACAGCCACTTGTCTTTGAAGTTGTATAATTTTACCTGCGTGGTTTTTTGTTGTGGGGTTATTTCTGCCAGCCCCATCGTGTTGGTTTTTACTGCGTCCGCCAGTTTTCTGTGGTCTGCCTTTAGGAGGGTGAGTTCTGTTGTCAGGGTCCCCAGTCGTTGTTCAATTGCTTTGCAAGAGTCACAGATTTTCTATAGTATGATATCGAGTTTGTCAATCGGTCACACCCGAGGCAATTGGTGCTTCTTAGCTTCCACCGGTAAGTGCCGACGGTCCCCTCGCCGAAAAGGTACCCTTTCTCGTGCTGGGAGCAGGAGAGGGGGGATAGAAGTGAGCGCCTTTATATTGTGTTATTTCTAGTGCCCACAGAGGGGTCCCATCGGTGTCCTCGCCCCCAGCTTCCCTTTATTTTGCGTAACTGGGGTTCAGGCCTTTGGGCGGCCAAACTTTTGTTTCCGAGGTAGTTTCCCCACTGGTTAGGATCGCTATGTGTGCGCTTGGTGCCCGCCCACCTTGGGGGGGGGGGACACTCCTCTGGTCGGACACAACTGCTCAGTCTTAATGGTGCTTGTCCGCTCGATGCTCGCACACTCTGGAGTAATTAATGCAGACCCTTCTGTTTGTTGGGCCCTGGGTCCCGGTGGCTCTTTTTTCCTGGCTTTGCAGCTCTCTCGAGTTCGGGCAATACTTTGCATTGGCGTTCCCCGCAGCCCCACCGGGTTCTCGATAGGTCCATTATGCAGCAAAACAAAGGGCGGGTAGATGGGTATGGTACGCGCTAAGTCGTGAAAAGGTCACACAGCAAACATTGTATCTTCAGTTGAAATGCTCAAAGGATAATGGGTAACGACCACCCAGCATTGCCAACTATGTAGACAGCAGTCTACACATATACAAAACATTTAGATTCAATATCCTGAGCAAAAAGAGTCCGTAATGAATTTATGAGTCCACACAGTTTTTTTGTACAAATCTTCTTTGGTCTCGTTTATTCCAAGTTCTGTAAGGTTACAGTCACTTCAGCCATCAGCAAAACAACCTTAGCCAACACCTGTTTCGTCTTTGTGGAAGTATCCACTGACTTCCTCAGGGCTAAAAACAAACAGGTAAGTCCAAATTATGACTGATATAACCACAAGCACAAATAAGAATAGAGTTTCAATCCATTTGATACAGAAACCAGGCAGAAACCGGTAAGTTACAAAATAGTAGGATCCATTTGAAGAAAGCGAAAGTATAGCAATAAGTCAAGATGGGGAAGGCTAACTCAGATACACCAAGTGTGATGCCTCAAAAACACCTAGTAAGTGACAGAAAAAATGGAAATGGTGCTCCACAGAAAATAAAAACGAATAGGAATCAAGACTCAAGTGCACAAAGGCAAAGTCATAGTAATACCACACTCTGTGCCAACTCACCAACTACGTAAATTGGTATGGCAACAACAAATGTAAACTCATGTCATCATGTTCGATAATTCAAATTTCACGATGTAAGGAAAACGATATCCTGTAATATAAAATGCTAAGGTCATCAGCTAATATTAACCTCGATCTAGAAAGCGTGAGAGTAATCAATTCGCCAAAGCCAACACAGAGTCAAATGGACAATTTTCATTTGATCAAGTCAAAGTATGCCTAATAAATATTCCTGTCAGCCTTAATCTAAACGGAAGAAATGCCCAGATGTCTTGGTACGTCCCAATAAAATATCGTAGGAAATCTATACAATTCTAGACATTGGTAACTGCAAATCATAAATAAATCCTTACGTCAAATAGGCAATACGTAAGGCCCTTTTACCTCGATCAGTAAGGTCCTTAAGGAGAGTCCTCCTCATGTAACAACGGTATTTCGCAATTGCGCCATCTTGAAATACCGTTTTATACCAGTCCCTTTGAGATTAACAGCAAAAACGGACTAAACTCTTCTGTGAAACTCTATAAGCGCCATCTTGAAGTATCATATTGTACAGATCCGTTTGGGATTTACAACAACGGCGGACTAAACTTGTCCGTGAACATCCTCTGGGTGCCATCTTGTAAGTACATACAGTACGCAACATATGTCTAACAGTCTAGTGGTGTAAAAATAGTACAGTCAATAAAAACGTTGTGAAAAGGATTCGTAAATAAATAAAAACCATGTGGTGAAATATTCTACAGAGAGCGGTCCTCAATGATAAACCCCTCTAACAACAAGGTGTCTAAAGTCACACCATATACAAAATAGAAGTTATACAGGTATCCTGTTGGACCAATAAAATTTGGACTATACTGAAGCCCACTTGCACACTGAAGTGAAGGATTCTAAATGTGTCTTACCTACCAGCATCACTGGTGGGCCATGGTGGCGGTGCCAGTGCCAGCACCGCCATGCTGATTACGACCTGCCTTTACGCCAACCTTTTCATGGACCCCACCATGAAAAGATCAGCAGAAAGGCAGGGAAGGGGATGCAAACAGGGACCCTTGGCCTTTTAGCCCATTGGGCATTGTGGCTTGGGATACATTTTGTGCCCCCCATGCCTGCACTGTCGTATGCGATTTGGTTATGATATGGTGCATGGCAACAGTGCATGCACGACAGTGCAGGCACTGCAGTGCGGCGACATTGCCTTCAGGCTCTCTCTGTGAGCCGAAGCATGCCGCAGCCAGCACACCACCAGCCTGGCGGTAAACTCCAAATGCGGCAGCATTCTCCCAATCGACGATGCTGCAGCCTGGCGGTCCTACCGCTAAGCTCGTAATCAGGGTCTCATTCTTTTTTAGAGCTCTGTTCTCTTTACAGGCAACAGTTATTGGAACAAGGTGTAATGATTTGTGGGTTGTGATTGCAATGAGGCTTATCTCAGCCTCTGGCTATGAATATTTGGGTAAATATCAACCGACTATGAGCAAATGAAAATACAGCATTCTGGTAGTGTAAATTAGTCTGATTTCCCTTATTCTTTAATGGTAATTAAAACAATTGTGCTTGATCATCTCCTGATAGTGCAACTGATCTTAGCTCATGCTGCCTCTATGCTACTTTGCCTTTAAGTGTCCCTTTGTCCTCTCACAACCTTTCTTTCCCAAAACAGGAAATGGTGTCTAGTGTCCAGTGAAGGCAGGTTGGCCATACTCATGGTCTTGCTGCCACTTTGTTATCCTATGACACACCTTCCGGTCTGAAGAAGGCAACTACGAAATGTGACTTTGAAAGTTTGTGCATTTTACCAGATGACGTCCATAATATTTTATGTTAGTATAATGAAATGTCCAAATAATGCAAGTATGCACCTTGATGGTGTCTAGGACAAGTTGATTCTATTTCTTGCTTCCTCACACTTTATGTAGTTGTTTGAAACAGCCAACATCTTATATTAACCTCTTGAAAACTTTAATTATTCAAAACGACGGCATTTTATGTATTTTAGTTATTAATTTATTTTTATTGTGCAGCTTTGACTCTACCACAGGTTGTTCAAATGTGCAGGGTAATATTCTAAGACCATACATGAATCATGAAGCTACACTCTTCCTAATAATTAACAAAGGAGAACAAGCACAATTACATCTAGCAGACATATGGTTGACAAAGTCCATGAATTGTGCAAGTGAATGCCACCACCATGTAACAGAGTCTAGGCAAAGATGGCACAGGGGCACACCCACAAACACACCTTGCAGAACACATTATCCAATACCAAGTGCACTCATTTCTCACCTTGTATGTGTCCACATACAAAGCAAAGAGAAACAGAGAAAACTACAAATGGTAAACCTGGGCGTTCAGGCCCAAACACAGGAATATAACATGATTCAAATGGACTTAGTAACAAGGCACCCACAACCAACATACACACAACCTCTCTCTTTTGTGCATGCTTGTGCACATTTTAACAAGCCTAGCAAATTGCAAACCAGTTGCATGACTCAGTCGATACAGGGCACTGGATTAAAGGGTGTGATATTATGCAATTAGTACAACAAATGTACTGATCTAGAGAAAAATGCATTATTCTCTCAATTAAGTAGTGTATTGATTTCACCTTGTAGAGCAAACCAGCTAAACAGCTTATATTGCAAATATTAAAGAACCTGTACAGGGTCCTAGTTAAGGGTAATTAAAAGGCCCCAGGTACCCCTTTATTGAAAAGAGATAGTTATATATCCTATGGAACAAGATCTATTGCAGTTGTTTTACTCCTTATTGGAACAATGGTCACAGTTATTCTATTTGAAATACTGCTCACTTCTTTTTTCAACATTCTCAAACAATGACACAAGATGACTGAAGGACACCAATATATGTAATCATGCAGTTTGTTAGGTAATGTGTGACTGTATGGGATCTTTATACATATAGTATCCTCTAGCTCTTTGACGTAGTCATAAAATTGTGCTTTGTGTAAGGATGTTTAATTATACATTTTTTGTACTTATTTGTATCAAATGTTATAGACCTATAGAAAGGATTGACACTTTTGACACTAACAATTATGCTCTTTGGAACAATAGTCTATCGATGTGGGGAGGGTATTTTTTAGTCCTGAAGAAGGTGATAGAGATAATAAGAACCAAGCGAAACAGGCATTCATGTTGTTTTTAGTTTTTGTTCATTCTCCTGAATGGCTTATTCTTCATTGCACTGAATGGCTTATTGTATACTGGATTACCAGTATTTATATCCAGGAGCACTAATAAGGCAGGAACAGCAATGTGCTTTTAATTGTGTGTTTGTGTGATGTTGAGTGTAAGGTGTTATTAGGGGGTTTTGTTTGTCATTTCTTTTTGCAATTGCGATATTCTTTGTTTATTAAATAATATGGTTGATTCTAACACGTATTGACCCACAAATCGATTAATAAAGGGTAATGTTTAATACAATATATCAGTCGGCGTACAGAGGCAACTCCTTAAACAGGGCTATTTCTAGAAGAGCATGCAAGGTTTTGTAGATTGTAAATCAACCCCTCCTATTTGTAATGGCATGTAGCAAGAGTTTTATAAGACCATTGTAACTCTATTGTATTGTTTATCACCTGTTATCTACTGGTTTTAGAGTGAGATAGGTATCAGATCAACTAGTTTGTAGCACAGTTCCAAATTCCAGCATTGTGGCATACCTAATGATTTAAAGTCAGCAGTATATTTGGCTCCACCTAGAATCATCTTTTAAAGGTAGCCTTTATGGGTCAACATGACTGTAGAAACAAAACTGACATATGAATACAGCACTATTGTAGGCATTATTGTTATCTGTCTTAGGTGTATTATCCACATGCATTGAACTATCACTCTTAAGATGTGTTGTTTAGAGAAGGAACTAAGCATTTATTAACACTTCAGCTTGTTAGATGCAAAACAACTTAGTATGGATTGAAAATCAGAGGAGACATTAATCAGCCACAAGAAGTACTTCATGAATAACAAGTTATTGTTCTAGTTTCTGTGTAAAGCTAATGTGCAAAATGTGTATTGATCACATAAAGGCTAGAAATATCCAGGAGTCTGCTACTAGTTCTAGAGCTGACCTGGACAAGAGAGCATACTTCAGTGTAACTTTCATTATTTGTTGGCTCTAGATGCTTTGCAAGTAGACCATTCATAGTTCTTTTCAGCTTGGCTTATCCATTCCAGTGGCCTACAAGGCCAGGCAAGATTCCCACTGCTCAAATGTAACTAAGTGTAATTTGGACCATCCCTTCCAGAAATGACTATTGCTACAAGGCCTTGCCCCATCACATGACACTTATACATCAGCATTGTGGGAATATCTATGGGTTTGAGGAGGCAATACTGTAGTCAGCCTGATATTATTTAAATAGATTTATTTTACAGCTTGGTATATACACATTTTCTGAGGTCTAGAATGACAATGGCAGGATTACTTACTCAAAACCTTCCTCTTGATTACTTTGGGTCCAAGGTTCCTTTGTAACTTTTAATGGTTTCTCTTCTTACTCAGGGGATTACTCCCATTATTGCACTGACTGGTATGAAAGGGTTATTTGTTTGTAGCTGGTAGAATATTATATTTGGAGGATGGAACATAAAATTAAAACATTATCAAAAAGAAATAACAGGGTGAGGACTAACCCCATCTTATAAGGAATGTAACAAGGAAGCATCATGGTTGCTAGATAATGGCTAAACATACCAAAAACCCAATTGCTGTTGTACAAGTTAACCAGATCAATGTAAGTTTCTGCTGCAAAACAAGTAGGGGATGCTTACTTCATCTCCATAGTGACTCTACTATAGACTGCATTTTTTATTGCATTGTCCAGAGCATTATTGTATGCAACTTTAAAGGTCATAGCCAACAATGAATGTAAAGCAGATTGGGGCACATGCATCAAGCTATTTACCGGTCGCAAACGGTCCGATTCGCAGAATCGGCCCCTTTGCGACCGATAAATAGCCTTTTGGGATGCATCAACCCCAAAGGCATTCGCAAAATAGGTAATCGCAATTGTTGCGATTTCCTATTTTGCGAATGCAGTTAGAGAATCGCAATTTGCGATTCCCTAAATGCAATGTAAGAAGCATTCTCAGAATGCGACTTTGCATTAAGGAATCACAAATTACCATCAACTTCAAGTTGATGGTAATTTGCAATTCCTTAGAAAAATGCACAAAATTGCATTTTTCTAAGTGCCATGTGGCGCATACACGTGCCCTTAGGGCATGTGTGTGCACCACATGTGCACAAATACCATTTTTGGGGGTGCATCAGGGTGGCCTTTTGGCCCCCTTGCACCCTTGAATTGCATTCGCAATTTGCGATTACCTATTTGGTAATCGCAAATTGCGAATGCTTTCCCATTCATTCCTATGGGCCTTTAGGCCCATAGGAATGAATAGGAAAGCATTCCCTAATAGGGAATTGCAATTTGCGATTCGCTAATAGGCAAAGTGTAGGAATCGCTATTTTTTCTGCGAAACCTACATGCATAAGGAATTGCGATTCCTAAATAGCGATTCAATAATAATCGCTATTAAGGAATCACAATTCCTTTTCTTAATGCATGTGCCCCTTTGTCTTAATGGAGAGCATACACAAATAAAATATGTCATGGTTATTTTGAAAGAAAACATCAATAATGACTGCTGTATGCTACTTTCAAATTCCCATGATGATGCATGAGTGATCAAAATATGTAAAGTGAACAATAAAAGAAACAGAAATCAACAAAACAAAACTAAAATATATGGTAAGCAGGTCTCAATTATAATACAAGGGGATGCACTGGAGTGTTGAGAAGTAAATGAACATGTCTTAAATCAAATAGCTGAGAACACAAAAAGAGAAACACTATATAAAAAGGGGAATAGATTTGGAAGGACAGAAAAAAGGTATTCAACAGAGGCCTAGTGGAACTGACAGCTGAAACCACAATTATTCATGCTTTTTGATTTAAGTCGGAATTATTTTAATTTCTGCTTAAAACTGGTTCTTATTAGGTAATAGGTCTTTAGGTAGATTGTTCCATATATTGTCTCCAACAACTTTTACTAACCTGCAATCAAATGTGGACAAACACCATTTGGGGATGAACAGACGTTTGGGGTATGACAACTTACAAGCAATGGAAGAGGTCAGGCAAGTACTTTTGTGCTTCCTCACTGATCAATTTCAAGATTAGGTGAAGCACACTGTATTAAGTTATTGTGAACCCCATTTTTCCAGGGTCAGAGTGTAGATATGCTAAACCCCAAGAGCATTGTACCCTCTTTGGAGAGACAGAGAATGGGCAGGTGTCTCTCACTCCTCATAACAACAAGTTACGCTCATGCAGATAAGGAGTGTCACAAGTAACACAACCCTGTCAGAATATGAATTCCCACCCTGGCCCCTAGAGACAATAATCAGACACAATTTTGGGTATTTTAGAATAAACGTTTATTTATTATGCATTACTTGTTCATAAATTTTATGTATCTGAATGGTGGAAATTATTACAGTAATCTCAGCAGTTATAATACAGAACAAGGGGGACATTAGAAATACCTTGAATATTTTATGTCACAGATCCCTACTTTATTATAATACTCTAGTACCTAATATATATATATAGATATTATATGGTTGTATATTTACTGAAAAAACCCAACGGTTTCATGAACATCATAGTTAGGCTCACATTTCACTCCTACAAAACCATAGAAATTCTGCAGTTATAGTTACCTGTGCTGACTATAACTTATGCCCCCACAATGCACTGCTTATGACCGTATATATTACATCACTCATGAAATGGGCAGTGACATCACTGATGAGATCTCAAATGACAACACTGATGACATCATCAAGTGAGTGTAAGTGTGTTCTAAGTATTTTTGAGTTTTAAACATGTATACTAACCTACTACAAAAGCTAGATTATTATACTAGTCGTACTAGTAATGAGTGGTGATAATATTTCTAACATATGTGATCTGAGTAAATGTGTGACTGTCTGTATCAGTGTGTGTCTGAGTGCATGTATGGGTGTGTGAGTGGGTGTATGAGTGGTGTATGGGTGAGTGAGTGGATTTCCGAGTAGCTGTGAGGGTGATTGTATGAGTGGTTGTATGAGTGTGTCAGTGGTTTTGTAAGAGATTTTGTGTGTGTGTGTGGTTGTATGGATGTGTGAGTGGTTGTGGGGATGTGAGTGGTTTTATGGGTTTGTAAGTTGGTGTGTGAGTGTTTGTATGAGTGTGTGACTAAGTGTGTGCGTAATTGTATGGATGTGTTAGAGTTGTTGTGGGGGTGTGAGTGGGTGTGTTAGTAGTTGCATGGGGTGTGAGTGGAAGTGCTAGTTGTTGTATCGGTGTGTGACTGGGTGTGTGAGTAGTTGTGTGGGTGTAAGAGTGGTTGTGTTAGGGCTTGTGTGGGTGTGTGTGTGCATACATGTGTGAGTAGTTATATGGGTTTTTAAGTGGATGTGTGCGTGGTTTTATGGGTGTGTGATTGGGTGTGTAAGTGTCTGTGAAGGTGAGTGAATGGGTGTATGACTGTCTGTATGGATGAGTGAGTGGGTGAGTCAGTGTCTGTACAGGTGAGTGAGTGCATGTATGAGTGCCTGTATGGGTGAGTGACTGCATGTGTAAGTGGCTGTATGGGTGTATGAGTGGGTGTGTGAGTGGCTGAATGACTGGGTGTGTGAGTGGCTGTAGGGGTGAGTGAGTGGGTGTGTCAGTGGCTGTATGAATGAGTGAGTGGGTATGTGAGTAGTTGTATGCATCTGTGAATGGGTTTGTAAGTGCTTATGTGGACATATGAGTGGGTGTATGAGAGACTGAGATGAATTGAAAACAGTTATAGAGCTCACTTAGATCCTGGTTACAATTTGCATGGTACTGGTGGGGTGCAAACACTGCACCCATAAATATTGGTACCAATTGGTAATACCCATGCAATTACAATTCAAACCATAACGTTATTGTTATGTATATGCCCCACTCCCCCCTGCCCTTTCCTCCCATCTTCCTTCCCTCCCGCTTCCCCCTACCCTCCCCCTTCTCCCCCTTCCTATGTCCCTCAACCCTATCAGCATATGGATTTATCCGCCATGTCTCAACCAACCTATGTATCATGATATACTGCTGTACCATTGTTTCATTGTTCTATTCTATCTCTCATGTTACCTAATAAAAAATTATGACACAAAAAAACCAGTATTATCATGACCTTCTTCCTTGTCCCTAAATGAATGCCACCTCTGTGTTCATCGAACAGCCCTGCCTACGCCGGTGTTCTAAGTGACCAGTTTGTTCTTTTTTGACCCGCAGGAATCACCTGCCTCTTTCTTCCGATAGTCAATGACTATATATTTAATATGCTGGCAGCAGATTGGGTAAATCTCCAATTCCCAAAAGAAAAAACAACTAGATACAAGAAAAAACCTAACAGCAACCAGGCAGGTAATAGGAGCAACAGAAGGAAGTCAGACGCATGCAACACGCCATGAGCAAGTGGCAGTTTGATGCTCTTATCAGGTTGCATGATTTCCATTTATGGTGCTTCCAATTATTAACTTGGAAATAAAAAGGGAAAAGAGAGGAAGTGAATTATCACGCTCTTGAAAGAGTTCTTTCCATATTCCCCTGTTCAAAAACTCTCTGATCCCCAAGTTAAAATATTACATAGATCAGCTTGATGGCGATTAAAGGGCTGAAGGTACAGCAAAGTATTTTTCTTAGTGAGCAGGCCCATATTGCAACTTAAGCCAACTTTGCCACACAGGCAAAAAATCCCTAAGACAGCTATGTGCTCGTTTATGGCAGCACTGCAATCCCAAAGACTCTCGCTCAACACAGTGTCGGCACATACACTGCAGCTTTGTTTGAATTATGAGAAACCCACCCCAGCAGCAGTGAAAGACACCCACCTCTTCATGGAAGCACCCACTACAGGACCTAGCCAATGATGCTGAGGTCTGTATCACAGTGGCTGTCACGGGCTCTGTCGGGTGCAAACTAGCACCAGAAAGCCATTGCCTTCTCCCTGTGTAGGATCTGAAGAGATCAAAATAAAACACACTTCAGATCAAAACTATATGTACATTTTATACTTGTGTCTAGCTTTTAAAAAAGTGCTACCAACTTTAATATACTAATGCCACCCTCTTGAACAGAGTGATGTTGCTCAAAGGTGTGATGAGTAGGCCAGGTTGTTGCTTACAAATGCTGTCAAGGGTACATTCACCATCGCTATCAAAGATGCAAACATACCCATAATTGATATCCCCTGAATCCCTGTGAAGTCCTATCAGGATAGGGATCAATGCTAAGGAATGTAAGAATGAAATGTTTGAACAACTCCACCAAATACTGAAGACTATGAAAGCCATGATCTGTACAAATCTAACACCTGGAGAGAAAGTAATTCCTGAGAAGTCCCTTTAGTACAAAAAAGAAGAATTCCCTCCTGAGATTAATTGAATTGCGAGATGATGGAAGGCTGATTCTAATTTAAGAATCAGAGCCTCAGTCTATACTAAGAAAAATTGGTTACTAACCAAAAGGAACCCTATTTTCCACAGTCATCCAACCACCATAGTGTGATTGCTGCCAACTGGTTAAAGGCAGGAAACCACCATTTCAATAGACAATATGAAACTGCCAATAATCCCTCTCCTGCCTTATTCCATGATTTGGCCATAAGTGAAAGAATCTGGGCAATCAAAGGAAATGAAAACACCAGGCCCTTGTGGCCATGACAGAGAGAGCACCAGAGTCCAAACCCCTTGCTTCCAAAATGCACAAAACATTGCAGCCTGGTTTAATGTGGAGATGTTACATTAACAGAATTGCAGATTTCCTGCAAATTACTTTGAACGCATTAGTAAAACCGGCCAAATCTGTCTGCCAGGGTATTATGCACACTCCTGATATGCACTGTCATTCGAGAGAGGAGGTGGTCTTTGATCTACTGGTCTATATCTCTGGCCAGCCACGCCTCAAGAAGAGAAGAGTGTGAATTATTAATAACAGCCCTGCCCAGCTGCATTATTTCCTGATCTTTAGAGAAGGCCATTGCCCCTGGGCTTCATGACATTCAGAGCTACAGTCTGTCCCAGACTACTGTTTGAGAAGGGATGGAGCTCAGCTTAAAAGATGAGTGACTGGCAATGATTCCAGTCATTCAACTTTTGAGCGGCTGGAAGCATTGCCTCAAATACCTTTGAGCTGGGCAGCCTTGTGCTCGCATTTCTGTTACTAACTAGTGTAGACCTGCCCAAAGTAAAACAAATGAAAAAAGGCAAATTGACTTTTTTGTATTTGTGAGTCTTCCCTCACCGAGGCATCTCTGGAATTCAGCAGCCAAGAAAGATGTTCCCTTACCAGGTCAGCTTCAAGTTCTACACAATTAAGTGGAATTTTTGGAATTGACAAAAATTCCCCTTAATTGTTTAGAACTTGATGCTGATCTCTGATACTCGGGGTCAAGAGTAGTGTCTCCCAAAATTATTGTGATGCTGTGTACCACCACCATTACTATATCACTACACCTGCTGTCTCTAATGATGGAACTTGCAACTGAGATATGAAGAAAGGTAAAGAGTCTGATTTTGCAAATGACCTTCAGCAGGAGCCAACTCTGTTGTGAAGATCCTGGGTGCTGTCTTTAAGCAAAAAGGGTATTATGTACTGCATGTGGTCAATTCATTTACAATCATAGAATCCTTTGGTGCTCTGGACAGACTAAAACATACAAATACACAGCTATTCAATGTAATGAGTTTTTATCTTGAATTACAGTCAAGAGCTAATCTGAACCTTCTTGCCATCTACTACACCAAAAAGATTATGAAATGTACCCCATATACTTATGTTAGCTGACAATGGTGCAATTAAATATTGCTCACTCAGTTTGTTGAGACCTTCGAGCTGGAACATCGTTTCTCAATGTCCTTTAGTCAAGCAATGCTTGAGTGTATTCTCTAATGTAGGCAGTAATGAGTTGATTTCTATCTTGTAACCTACACTGATGATGCTTACAATCAGCAGTCCATAGATGTTGCCTCTCGGACTTCTCAAAAAAATGCTGCCACCACAAGACTGCTCTCCATGCCACTGGAGTCAAGCTATCCTGGCTGAAGAGGGGTGAGAACCCGAAACCGGTCCTAGGATGCTTGTTTCCAGTCCAGGGAGGACCTGGCCTGGCAGTTCGGGCTGGACTGTTCCCATTGGGCACAGGGTCAAGACTGATTTGCATATGGCTGGGTTCAAACTGGAATGGTATGGTGAGCAAAAAACGATGGATTTAGGCCCAGATCTCTGTACTGGGGTGAATGTATGACATTGTTCTGCATTCTGTCCATCAATTGTTGTTTTTGCATTTGTCACCCCGAGTGGGACGGGTATGCCCAGACGTGGGTCCCGTGCTCTCCATGCCACTGGAGTCAAGCTATCCTGGCTGAAGAGGGGTGAAACCCCGAAACCGGTCCTAGGATGCTTGTTTCCAGTCCAGGGAGGACCTGGCCTGGCAGTTCGGGCTGGACTGTTCCCATTGGGCACAGGGTCAAGACTGATTTGCATATGGCTGGGTTCAAACTGGAATGGCATGGTGAGCAAAAAACGATGGATTTAGGCCCAGATCTCTGTACTGGGGTGAATGTATGACATTGTTCTGCATTCTGTCCATCAATTGTTGTTTTTGCATTTGTCACCCCGAGTGGGACGGGTATGCCCAGACGTGGGTCCCGTGCTCTCCATGCCACTGGAGTCAAGCTATCCTGGCTGAAGAGGGGTGAAACCCTGAAACCGGTCCTAGGATGCTTGTTTCCAGTCCAGGGAGGACCTGGCCTGGCAGTTCGGGCTGGACTGTTCCCATTGGGCACAGGGTCAAGACTGATTTGCATATGGCTGGGTTCAAACTGGAATGGCATGGTGAGCAAAAAAACGATGGATTTAGGCCCAGATCTCTGTACTGGGGTGAATGTATGACATTGTTCTGCATTCTGTCCATCAATTGTTGTTTTTGCATTTGTCACCCCGAGTGGGACGGGTATGCCCAGACGTGGGTCCCATGCTCTCCATGCCACTGGAGTCAAGCTATCCTGGCTGAAGAGGGGTGAAACCCCGAAACCGGTCCTAGGATGCTTGTTTCCAGTCCAGGGAGGACCTGGCCTGGCAGTTCGGGCTGGACTGTTCCCATTGGGCACAGGGTCAAGACTGATTTGCATATGGCTGGGTTGAAACTGGAATGGCATGGTGAGCAAAAAAACGATGGATTTAGGCCCGGATCTCTGTACTGAATGTATGACATTGTTCTGCATTCTGTCCATCAATTGTTGTTCTTGCATTTGCCACCACAAGACTAGCAGATTGTCATCCACTAAGCTTAATTTGGAACTCTGGATCTTATTCAATAGAAACAGAGAGTGCCCTTTGAACTTAATTAGATGTAATGACTGCTTTAATGGTTTAGTGGTTGCTTAGCCAGAGTGTTACCACTGTCATGGTGACTGGCAGAAGATGATACAGCCCCTGAGGATGGTATCCGTGGATGTTCTTACATCATGTAGGCATGTTTTTATTCCTTACAAATGTTATCAGTTTTTCTGCCAAGTGTTTTCCAAAGAGTCGCACCCATAGTTGCACCCCTTAAAGGACATTTTGTGAGATGACCCTTCTTGCTTTCATCCATTTCCTATTGCACATCTGCTTCCTGGCTGCAAAGCACGTGCTTGATGGAAATGCTAAGTTCTAAATACTATCAAATATGATGTGTGACAATAGCTCCACTGGCTTCTCTATTATCACCAGCAACTCTGAGCTAACAATACAATGTGCCCACTTACTTAGCAGCTGGTTCCCTGAGGACTAAATGTTCAGATCAAAGGAAGGGCATCCTGATAAACTTGTCAAAAGAGAATCCAAATCCATCATTTCTGTACAGGAATACTCGATGTCCCATTGACAATGCATCTTAGAAAGGCATTGTTGTCAGGCTCTCTGTATTTATTTTGGGCCATTCCACAATCTACTTCCAGGAAAGGGAATTTAGCTGTTTTCAACTTTTGAATCGGCCTCTGAAACAAGCGCCTAGACAACCCGAGCTCTTCTTTCTCAAAGTCTGTTTCAACCACATCTCTTCTTCTTTCCCATTAAGCACCTCTACTAGTAATGGGAACCACATCGTCATCTTCTGAAGCTGTTTGAATAATGGATCCTTTCAAGTACCTGATCAGGATATTTTTGCCCCTCTACTCGGTCTCCACAATGTAATTTTCTCCTTCATTCCTTAAAGAACCATCTGAAGAATGTGTAGAGAACAAACTGTAAGGAGAAAGCCCTTAAAAATCCTAGAACTTAACTATTATAATAGCTTTGATAGCCTGTTTAACTGTAGTATGCAGTCGCCTCCTACATATGTAACAGGAATGCTTTCTGTATTCACTATGCCTTCTTATGACCATCCCTTCTGAGGTGAATACTGTCACAATCCATAAGTTTGGTGACACAAGCTCCAACGATAATTCTCCTCATAAGGAAACAAGTAACTGAGTGTTACAAGTAAACACTACAATCAACGTAACCTCCCTAGGGGAAAATAGGGAATTTTGGAGAGAGAAATACAGGCAGCTCCTAGTCCTTGTATACATCTAGTGTTGGTCAGTTAGAGACTTGTCTGTTAAGAGATATATGAATAACAATAGCCAGATAAGTGAATGTATATGTATAGTCGGACAATAACTAGAAAATCAATTTCCAAGTCATAGTGGCTTACCTGATTAATGGTTCCTGTATTTATCAGGAAGACCACCCAAAGCTTGGGAGCACCAGGATGTCAGAATAGAAACTGGAGATTTTTTGTATACTCATAGAATCCGAATTTATAAAAGTACAAAGCAACTGGAGGAGGGAAAGGAAAAAAAGAGGAGCGAGAAGAGGAGAAAACCATAAGTGTTGGAACCTGTACGGTGAACGACTAATGCCAGTGGGAATCACAAATCCAAGACAGTTGCAAGGCAACAAGGTTCCAGTATTGACAGTTCTTATGCTGCCCAAAAGTGCTGTTTCATAATCCTGCAGTTCGGTTCACCTTTCTTTCATTGTCCAGTAGAGCCCTACTCAGCCTCCATAAAAGGGCATTTCAAACTTTACACCCTTTCCTACTGCTTCACTGTTTCTGGACTCTCTTCTTTTTCCTGTACCTAGCTCCCCAACCCCTGGTCCTTTCACGTTGAATCGTGACAAATACGACAAATCCACAGAAGTGGAAGAAAGTTGCCTACTATGTCTTTTCTCCAAGGCACTGTTTCTTTGTAGAATGCTCATCCTGCTAGAAGTCAAACACCATAAGGTTCTCTGCTGCAGGGAAAGAACATGCTGTTGTATTATTGCACCATTTATAGCTACACTCATTGAAATTAGCATATGCCTTCATACACCTGCTGCTAATGGGTCCATATGAAATTCCAACCCCAGGCAATTGCCAGCCTCTGCTGTAACTTGCTTTTCTTGTGTGGTCTTGCAGCAAACACTCATGCAGCAGTGTCTTTCTTCCCCACAGTCTGTCCCCGTGGCCCAAGATCTATAAGTTGGAGTTCAGCCTTAGAACAACTTTTTAGTAGCCCACGTCATGTCATTCACTGATTCTAGGATACCAGACAACTCCATAAAGCTCACTTCACTCTGCCACTGGAGAGAGACATTCAGTGGAAGGAATAAGACCCATTGCTCACAGGTGATTCATGTGTCCTTCTGTCACTATGCATACTCCCTGAAATGTATCTAGCTGGTTTGACTTGCTTGTCCACTAGACCTTCATAATAGATATTTTGAAAAAACATAAGTGTTTTCTTTACCTTGAAAATGAGTTTTGCAGCCCTGCTGACTGTATTGCACTATTCATTTGTTAAGAGACTGCACAGCCATCCTGATGCTGTAATTAGACTTGAGTTCACCTGGATTTGTTATATGAAACGTTACTACATTTTTTTACATCAATTTGCACCATATTTTCATTACTTTTTCATCAGTGTCAATAACAGAAAGGATAGTTAGATACATACCAGATAGATGCAAAGCAAAATTGCTCCATCAGCAAGAGATGCAAAATATCTTTCCTGTTTTTGAGCAAGGTTGGTTAGAGTGACAGTGATGTGTTCTGAAAGAATGGCAAATATATGTTCTCCTTGGCCACTGTGGGAAGTCAACTTTAAGAGGGAATGTGCTAACAAAAGCACAAGTTGCAGGTTGAATTTATAATGACCATAAGCAACATTGCAATTGTTTTATCAAAGGCATCTCCTGGTGACTCTGAATTGAGCACGCTGGCAACTGAAGGAGCACAGTCTTCGGTCAATGAACTGCATATCAAAATTGATGCAGAGATTATATTATAAAACGTTTTTCTGTGCTCATATGAAGTTGGAAACCTTGAGCATAGAAGTACTAGTTCCTCTTACACTGGAATATCTGAAAAATAGACCTGAGTAACATTTCTTGAATATCTTTGATCATCTGTGTCTACTGATGATGTTAAACAATACCAACAGTAATTTGCCTTTTCATGTACTTTGAGAGTGTTGAAGTGAAAAGCTTAAAATTCACCTCCGTTCCTGGAGAGACCTCCGCTATACTTTTTGAATAACTATACCCCACCCTTGCGAAGCATAATATGCTTGAAAAAGTAGTCTGGTTTTGTGCAGGTAACACAAAAGGGAAAGTTAGAGTGTGAAAAACAATGTCTTCTGTAAGCTCAAGGAAGCTATTCCCGATGATAACGGAATTGGAAGAGTGTGATCTGAACACAGTATCCACAATGCACCAAAATGCTGCTAATGAGTTGCTTGTTGACACACAATCTTACATTTTTAAATTGTACGAATATGTCCATGGCTATTCTGTCCAAACTGAACAACTGTAATGATTTTGTGAGTTTATTGACTGAGATCATAAGTCTAAATGCAAAAGATATTGCACAAACACTGATACAACTGAAAGACAAATTGAATACAAGGAGATATGTCAGCTCTTTGAGCCTAAAGATGAAGCAGCATATTTGCTCCCTGAAGGAGCCAGGAATAGCTTTAGAAGCACAATACCATAATTCTGTTTGCACTTTCTACTACAGTTGTCTTGGTAAATTAGAAGAGTGCAAGCATATTCTGCTGACTTGAATACTTTTCTGTGAAAATGTCTTAACACTACTCCTGTTTGGGAAATATGAAAATGTCTCTACAGTATGTAAGTTCAAAATCAGACAAGTTCTTAGTGAATGAAACTGAGGTTTTTGAAGACTCAGCTGGGCCTAAAAATGCACAGTGGATAGACTTGCTCAAGGAAACAAACCTGCCAATGATGGGGGGAGATTTTCACTCATTTCCAAAATCACAACCTTATGTTTAAGAACATTGGCATTACAGTTAAGTTAGTAATGTGTCTGCCAGAAACCAATGCACTGATGGAAAACTATTTCGCATTACGATAAAGACATGGACTGAAGAGAAAAACTCTATGGAACTGGAGATTCTGAAAGCAGTATTGATCATGAGGGTCAACTTTGAGCAAAACTGCAATGATTTCTATAATTGGCTGCTCAACAATAAAATGGAGATGCAGCAAATCCATTCATCCAAGAAGTATTGTGTTAAGTAAGAATAGTCCCAATTAATCAAAGGGAGCATTTTAACAAGGTTTCTTTTGGTTCCACATTTTTACCATGTTCATAATTGTTCATTTCAAGAAGTCACCTCGCTGTTTTGAGCTCAGCAAAAATGATTTGTATTTCGTTAACAAGTTTTATAGATGGGATGGTAAGTACTTTCTTTGTATTCTGAATAAACACCAACAGTGGTACCCGACTGTGATGTTCAAAATAGTTTTCTCTTTCCAGCAACAGAAATATATTGACTTTTTCAAACATAAAAGTCTACATATTTTGAGTTTCAGTGTTGGGTATGGCCATCACCAGCAGCTCCTGAAACTTTTAACCATTCCAGGCAAAACTTGTTGAAATGGTGCAAAGTACACAGCCACTACAGGAGCTAAGACCTTTGGCCCAGATTTATTAATGCTTTGCAGCAGGTTTGCATCACTTTTGTAACACAAATATGGAGCAAAGTGTTATGTTGGGATTTACTATCAAATGCAATCAGGATTTGCATTGGATTGTTTCCCACATAATGCAAAGTTGTGCAATGCACTGTTTTGCCTTACACTGCATCTAGAGGGTGTTCCATGGGTGGTGCATAGGGATTCCCATGTAACTATCCATGAGTTTTGACGAAAATCCCTTACTACAGTTGTAGACAGGGATTCATGTCAAAATCATATAGCTCATCGAGGCAGGTGGAACAAGGAGAAGTGTTTTTATTTCTCCTCATTTTTCCTACTTTGCATGCATGCTGCATTGTACAGCACACATATAAAGCATGAAAAGTGTTAAAGGCTAGTGTTTGTACTGGAAGGGTTCCCTTCCAGTACAAAAGCTACTCCTTACTGAACACACACTCCCTTGCTGCTCTCTCATGCAACGGTTGCTGCACTGCTTGTGTTACCTTTTAGTAAATCTCTGCATTTACTTCTATTTAGTATCTATTTTGCCTTTTTTGACATAGAGCTTTATTGATTTTATATAACATCTACAGACAATGCAATTGGACCGCTCATCTTCAATGCCATACATTTCTAGCCCATTCCAGTGCCCAGACACCGACGTCCTCACAGATATATACGTAGTAACAATGGTGCTTACATTATGTATGCCTTTGTAACAACAATTAGAATACATTACTCTGTCAATCATCCTTCAAATGCATTGTCTCATGGGAGTAGTATAACAGTAGAGGATTCCAGTCATGTCACGGACTGCTTTGCAATGCCTTCTCCCTCCGTTCTGCGGTCTCCCTCTGAATACCCATTCGATTACCCTGCCGTGGGTGGTCCCATGCCCACTCTTCTACTAGAGTGGCCCTGGTGTTCATGGGGGATGTGTGTCTGATCTAGCTTCCAATTTATGCTGATAAGTGTTCTATTCGGAATAACGCATGCCTCTATCCCCTTCGCTACTAAGACAAAATATCACATTGATCTCGGCTTCGGCCCATTTCCATAAATCCATCACCCAGTCCCTTACTATTGGTGCCATGGTGGTCTTCCATAACATGGCAATACGCCATTTAGCAAGCACCAGTGCCACGTCAATAAATCGGGTCACGTGTTTATGTTTTTCTGTCGGGTCATTTGCCCCAACAGATACAGCAAGGCACCTCAAGGCATCAGTCAGAGTTCGGAAATATATATCGGAGTATTGCATTCCAATATCCCACTATAGCACAGTAGGGAGGATATTCTCAAGAACGTGTGATAAATATCGCAAAATTAGCTTAACGCAACTTTGCACATCGCAGTCTATCGTGGGAAAATAGCGCTGTGTTAACGTTGTATTCTCAACACGGCGGTACCATGCGATAGTCTCACGCTAACGCGTCAAATGACCGTGATAAAATTACCGTGACGCAAAAAAAGCATAACACGAACGCGAAAAAAGTGGCGATGTGGCCAACCGCGATAAAAAAATCAGTGATAACCAGCGACAGGCCTGCAATTCCCACGCGTTATGCGGGAAAATGCACTATAAAAGCACCGAAAAACACAAACAAATTAATTCAAACTGCGCAGCACCATGGAGGAAGCCGGAGCAAGTACAGAGGACGACCAGACCCCACAAGCCCTCAGGAGGACCAGCTGGGACCTCGGGGTCACAGAAGGGCAAGGAGAAGAAGACGAGGTTCAGTCCGCAGGAAAACAGGATCATCATCACAAAGGTGATAGAACACCACCAACAACTGTTCGTCACCTCCAACGTGTCATTGGCAAATAAAAATGCAATATGGCAGTCCATCCTGGACAAGGTGAATGCAGTCTGAGTGAGGAGGAGGACAATTGGAGAGGTCAAGAGGCGCTGGAATGATGTGAAGCGCAAAACCAAGAAGAAACCCGCTGACAACAAACAGGCAGCAATGCAGACTGGAGGTGGCAGTCCAGCAAAACACCAGGAGCTGGATGAGATGGAGGAAATGGTGGCCACACTCATCAGTGGGGAGACGGTGGCAGGAGTTGGGGGTCCGGACACTGCTCAACATGACCTGACACAACAGCACAAGGGTGAGTACCGAACAGGGACTGGGGGGACGGGGGGACATGGGCACAATGGCACACATGCACAATTAAGTAGAGCACACTGCACACCCACAATGACTCTGGGTCATGTCTCTGATCCCCTTGGCACACTGCAGCACACATACAAACAGCAAGTAGGCCCCTGTCCACCATGGGCACAAGGGGTCCCTCCCCACACAGCACCAATCTCACAACCAACCCATGCACACGTGTCAAAACCAGCAAAGCTGCGTGTCTGTGAGCCACACTGACAATGCAAGTGACACTGCATGATGAACAGCATGGCTGCAGTCCAATTATCATGACATGGTGCACGCCACAACACTGAAGTGGCTGAATGTGGAACACATCCGTAAAGGAGCAGGTCACACTCTGACACATCCACGTGCACAAACAACCCCTGACCTCAACAACACATCTGCGGATAAGCCATGCCCAAGAGTCCAAAATCCGAACTAGAGCCAAAATTAGCCAAGTCTGCAACATCTCAGCACTGTAGAAACACAGAAGTCAAAGGCACACCGCCACAAAGGGATAAGGGGCAGCAAAATCACAGCTACAGGGGCGACTCTCCCACAATGCAGCACACACACATAGCAATAACAGCACATCATCATTGATGACAATGTGGTACAAAGTGCAACACTCTCACTACAGAACAGAGGACACAACTGGTTTGTCTTGTGCGTAGAAACTGGCCAATCACATCTGGCATAGCAGGAAACTGTGAGATAATAATGTACGTGTACAACCTCACATCCGTGATGTAGTTCAAATGTCCACTGTCCCGCATCAAATAGTCAGCTCCTCCCAAACAGTCACAATGTACATTGTCATGTAGTCTGTATGTAAACTTGAACAATGCGTCAACATACATGTCAACACAATGTTAAAATGCATCTCCCCTTCACATTGCAGAGGGACAATCAACACCTCCTGCAGAGCAGACCAGACAACTCATCAGTGATGATGAAGAGGACCTCCACACCTTCGACACCGACGCCCTACAACAGCTCATGGACAGCTACGGCAACCCATCTCCAGGAGCAGGGCAGCCCAGCTGCATCGAGGAGACCCCACCCCCTGCACAGACCACACAGCAGGAAGCACCCACCACCACGGCTGGCTCCTAGCACCTCACTGAAGAACACATCGCATTCCAAGGACATGTGTTAGACTGCCAGAAGGAGGTGGCTGAACAGGTGCGGTGGGGTTCGACCTCATGGCAGCCAAACTAGAAGACATATGTGGGTGTCTAAATCCCATCAGGGACCACTTACACTCCCTAGCGGACACCCACAGTTCACTCCATGATGTCCAACAATCCATGCCCAACATCGCTGGAGTCATGACTCTGAGAGGAGAACAACTGTCTAGTCAGAGTGGCCTCAGCGATGTCAGCCGAGATTTGGCACAGATGCTGAGGATAATGGAGAACATGGAGCGGATGCATGCGGAAAGAATGGCTGCCATGAATGCACACCAGCGAAAAGTTGTTGGGATCTTCCATGCCCTGCAGATCCTCATCATCGCATTGCTGCCACTAAGGCAGTTGCTGATGAATGCTGCTGGTACTTCTACACACACATCTTCGGCCCCTGATGTGTCAGTGGCACACAGAGCTGCAGACCAAACATCAGCACCCACATGTCAGACAGATGACATAGAGGATGAAGATGCGGGTGATTCCACCTTTGTAGTAAGAAGGAGCCAGTAGCATTCTTCTCCGCCATATGCCCTGTTTCAGCTTGGTTCTGCCCTTTGCATCATGCCCTGTAACAACACCTCCCACTGTCCCCCGAAACACTCTGCAACACTCACCTTGGACCTCGACATGGACTGCCATATTTTGTTTGCTTACCAATGACACAGCAATCAGACTGCGGACTGTACTCTTCCTCTTCCAATGTACTTGTCAATCCCTAAATGACTCTGGCTGGCCCTCCACTGGGCTACAATGTAATGTGGGGTTTGCATGGCCATGTACTGCTCCAGCTCCGACACTCCACCGAATGTGTATAAATCATTCAAATTCACACAGATGTGTCATGTCCATAATCGATCAAGTATGAAAGTATGGATGAATGGAAGGACATTGATTGCCCAAAAAGATACACCCTGGGAAATGAAAGCAATGCGCATGTTTGACCGTGACACACATAGGAAGTGAGATGACTGGGAATGTGTGCACTAGCTGTGGCCTCATTGCTCTGAAACAACCATCGCAATCCTTTCACTGTCTCTCTCTCTTCCTCTGTTTCTCTCTCTCTCTCCTTCTCCCTCTCTCCCCCTTTCTCTCTCTCTCCCTCTCTTTCACTCTCTCTCTCTCCCTTTCTTTCTCTCTCTCTTTCTCTCTCTCTCTGTCCTTTGATGAGCGCATGACACACTTTCTTATCTTGAATTTTGTCTTGCAGGCTGTGTCTTACAGATTGTCCAGAGAAGACCCGCCATGACTCTTCCAAATAGTTGTTTTGGGTTCAATTTGAATAAAATAATTTGTTTGGAAATTCAAATATGAATGAATGATTCTCCTTTTTCTGACCACACATGAATGTTAATTGTTGTACTTGTGCGACATCAGGCGAATTGTTTTGTTCATGATTTCGTAAAGTTGATGTAAAATATCTTTGTCCGCGGTAGGGCCCCGGGGAGGGGTCCTGGGGGGGGGGTGGCGGTGGGTGTTGTGGCCCTCTTGGGTGTGTGGCTGCATGATCAGTAGCTCCATGGCATCTGTTGTTCTTCTGGTGTGGCTGTGGGCTGGGCTCCCATTTCTGGTGCAGGTTATTGTCCGACTTAATACCAGGAAAGAGCAGGTGTTAATTCCCTGCTGCTAACGCGCCTTATCGCATGTTTTGTGATCTTATCGCCGATCTGGCTGGTCGTTGAGAATGTTGCGAAGTGGTGTTGTCGCGGGTTTTTGCACGGGAACGCCTACTCTGCATCTCATTAGCGTTAGTTGCCGGTGTCATCCGTGGCAATGTTTTTTGCGGCTGCTATCGCAGGTAAACTGGCGATATCGACTGTTAGCTCCAGCTTGTGAATAGGGCGATAAATCTATCACCACTTTGGCTGCGATAAAGTGCCGCTAACTCGGCGATAAGTCCTTGAGAATATGCCCCTATGTCTTTTGCCTTTGTAGTCCCTCTTGTATAATGTGGCGGGCTATTTACCATTTCACGGTAGTGCCTTTTATGTGTCCACAACCACTGCAAAGTAGTTCTTATTTAATGTTAATGATTGCTGCCAAGTTTAGTCCTACCTTTATGTCTGTGACATGTCTTGCTTTTTGGCTTAAAAAATCTGGTCACCTTATTATGAAAAAAGTGTCCAACACATGGACACCTTAATGCAGTTAATTTAAATAGTCCTCAGTGTATTATTTATTAGAATAAACGCAAAAGTGGTTTGACATCTCCATTTTTAAAAACAATTATCATTTTTATTCTTTACAACATTGGAATTTTTCTAGAAATTATAGGTTTGTGTAGCTAAATAACACCTCTACCTTATTGCCACATAGTTCATCCTCTCCTGTGAAGTGCAGCAAAGGGCATGCGCCAGTTCTAATATTCAGTCTTCTGCTCCTGGAAACCAGCTACCTTTCCAATCACTCATTAACTGTATTATTGCTTTTCAACCTCCACAGCGCTGAGTTGCCTTTTGGCTAGGTTCTCGCTGTGCAAATAATACATAGTTCTCCACATTCCAGGCTAATTGTCGCAGATAAGTTGGGTAGGGTGGGAAACAAAAGACAGACAACGTACAATGCTGTATCAGGATGTTCACGTCATAGCACATCATAATAATGTAGGGCTTTTGAAAGCCTGGTGAATGATAAGCAGAACAAAACAGGTTGGCTCATGGACAGATATTTGGATGAAAACAACAGATGGAGGGCTGAAGGCCCATTTGGAGACTTGTTTCTGTAGCAAAATATGCCGCAAAGCTAACGATTCACTCCCTGTTTTCAAAATGCAGCACCTGTTTTGTTTTGCTCCATCTCTTCCTGTCATTATGCATCCTAAAAATAATTTGCACGTACAGTGATTGCATAAGTGAAGTTTTTGAACTATGCTGCATATTCTGAATTTACATGAGACCTAAAGCAGGCCATCAATCAATACTTACAAAACAACAATCCAAAAACCACCAGCGTTTTAAAATAATTATAAGCAAAGCACCCGCGGCTGAGAGAGGTAATGGAATTGTATTTGCAGGTGGGGAGTTCACCAGAGTTCACAAAATCTTGCCCTTGCAGGTGATCAAATCAAATGTACATCCGTTAATGCCATGCAAACAGGCGCAATGTTGACAGTGTGAGTTATAGAGATTTATGTAAACCACCCACCTCTGAAAGCAGAAACACAAGGTGCAAAAATGCAGTTCTGACACCCAGACTATCATGGGGAAATGGTGGCCATGGTGGTTTGGCTTATCTGCCAGGTTCTCTAACACCCCCGAATCAAAACTGGGCATGGCACATGCAGTGCATATAGAAAAACTATGCATCCTAACGCTTGGCACTAACTCCTTAAGTGTAGGCATGCAGCACAGTGGCAACCTTGATTGGCACTGCCACTTACAGCCTGAGACAGTCATTTGTTCCATTGATGGGCAAAGGTGGTCAATATTGACAGGGTATCTACCTGCCTTATGGTGGTGTTTTGCACATGCATACAGGCTGTCACCTGCTATGCTCTGGCCTTAGTTTTTATCCCTGTGTGCTGTTGAATGTCTCCCTGTATAGCACTGAACTATATCATATTGTCTTGCAGCGGGCAACTTCATTCAGCGTGGGCATTTCATTGCTCAGGGTTATGTTGTGTAGCATGTTGCACACATGCCTCAAACTCTCTGCCTTGCTTAATACAATTGATCACAGCATAGTGAAGAATGCTGCTGCAGAAACAGTAGATTGACAAAGTTGACTCAAACTCTCTGGGATCTTGTATGAACTATTCATGATGTATGCTTCTTGTCTCATGATTCAAGTGGTGTACCCCCGGTATATTGAGATGGGATTCTGGATAGCATGCTATATTGTGATCAGAATATGAAGGTAAGTAAGTAAAGATTTCCCCTACCTAACTGAAGATATATATCAAGCAGATATATACGGGACATATATGTACAATGTGTATAGATGTAGAGTTAAGAATTGTAAATCTATACTTCCTCTACATGCACTTACCTTTTGATATTTTGTCAATATTTTGTCCTTCAATATTCTGTCAATGATACCATGATATTCCTATGCTCAATATTCATTAGTGCAATCAATTCAAATATGTCATAATGAATTACATTTTTAGAATGCATAACTACTCCGACGCGATAATAACTAAGCCCGGGTGGTAAACTGTGCCCTGCTCGCGGAGTTTGCAGAATTCCGCCATTCGGTCATGAAGCGCAGGTTTTTTCCCCGTTCGCGCACTTGAGTTTTCTTTTGGCTCTCAACCCCGAACGCCAAGAGTCTTGGGCCCCTTGCGAGCATGCGCAAGACTTGTCACACCGCTAACGAGCTCCCATGAGACTTCGCGCTCACTCGCTGCTGCCGGCCGCGATGGCGCCAATCTACAATCCTGAGTGCCGATCGCAATCGCAAACGGAGCGGTCGAGCAGCTATTCAGCTTGAAAATGCTGCTGGGAGGCATTTGGAGTGGATTTTCTTCTTGAACTGGCTGTTGGAATTGTTTTTTTAGTGTGAGGAGACATTTTTAAAACTTTTTTTTTCCAAACCAGAAGGAAGTGCCACAGAGACTCCAACTTCCTGTCCCTCTCCTGGTCACTTTTTATTGGGATTTGGAGCTGGAAGAATCACTCTTCTTGTCTGCTGCATATATACCATTGGATTTGATGACTCTGTTTTTGAGATATCACAAATAAGTTGAAAAACTGGTGTATAAGAGTGTTGTTTGTTTGATTGGGGGCATGCACCTGGATTTATTTGTACTTTTATTTGATTTTTAAAATTTATTGTGGAGAATGGCCTGCAGTTTTTGTAGGGGCCTAGTTATTTTTTGCATTTAATTGTTCTTCTTTTGTGAAGGAAAAATGTCTACTACATTTTCTCCCCATTTTTTAAATACATTTGCAATATTGATTTTATTCACTTTGTGGCCTAGTCTGCCAATGGGCCTTCCAGCCAGAAGGCCCTGTACTATTCATGGGTGCCTGAAACAACTGTTTATGTGGTGTCTGTTGAATTGAAACATCATTTAGGCCATGGATGACATTGGATTAAAATACAAAATGTGTTTTTTAGTGGTATTTCACTTTTTTTCTCCTGCATACATTGTATAGGTGGGGTAATGGCTTTGGAGGATGTGTGTTGTAAACAATTTTTGCCCTGTTAGTTTTCATTTTTGGCATTACTGAATTAATGCTGTGTTCTCTGTGTTACCATGACTCTTTTGTCTGGCCAGTGTGTGTGTGTGTGTATGTGTGTTTGCCATAGGCCACCATTTGCCTTTGTTGTTCCCCATGCCATGTGGCCAGGTGCCATTTTTGTATAGTCAGTGTCCACCCTAGGCCTGCATGTGTTCTTTGTTTTCCAGGCCTCCTGCTTGTTGTTGTGACAATGTGGCTCTTGGCCATTTTGTGTAGCCAGCCAGTGTGCTTGTGCTATGGGTGCTGCATGTCTTCTCTGTTTGTGGCCATGCCTTCTTGCTGGTTGTTGTTGTTGAGACCAGGTGGCTGGTGGCCATTTTGTGTAGCAGCCAGTGTGCTTTCCCCATAGGCCTGCATGTCTTCTTTGTTTGTGGCCATGCTTTCTTGCTGGTTGTTGTTGCTCTGACCATGTGGCTGGCGGCCATTTCGTGTACCCAGCCAGTATGCTTTTGCCATAGGTCTGCATGCCTTCTCTGTTTGTGACCACGCCTCCTTGCTGGCTGTTGTTGTTGAGACTATGTGGCTGGCGGCCATTTTGTGTAGCCAGCCAGTGTGCTTTTGCCATAGGGCCGCATATCTTCTCTGTTTGTGACAATGCCTCCTTGCTGGTTGTTGTTTTTGTGACCATGTGGCTGGCGCCCATTTTCTGTAGCCAGCCAGTGTGATTTCCCCATAGGCTTGCATGTCTTCTTTGATTGTGGTCAGGCCTTCTTGCTGGTTGTTGTTGTTCTGACCATGTGGGTGTGGCCATTTTGTGTAGCCAGCCAGTATGCTTTTGCCGTAGGCCTGCATGCCTTCTCTGAAATTGTGACCATGCCTCCTTGCTCAGTGTTAGTTGTTGTTGATGACCACATTGCACTGGCTGAAAGCTATTTTGTGCATCCAGCCAGTGTGGCCCTTTGCCATAGACTTGCATGGATGGTTGACAATGATAGCAGTTTAATAAATTAATATGCTTGCGGATATTTTCACTTATCTTTAATTTATTTATTTCAATTTTTTAATTTTAGTTTTTGAAATTTTGCAATTTTTTAATTTTATTCATTTAATTTAATTTTTGTTTTTTAATATTTAATTAAAAAATATATATATATTTGTTTTAAAATGTATTTCATTTTTTTATTTTACATTTTTTAGGGAGTTTTTATTGTAATTTTTTTTTAAACTTTTTGCATTTTTTTCTTCCCCATTTTTTTTTTTTTTAATGTACATCTTTTCAGTTTAATTTTTTTTTAGTTTGATCTAATATTTTTTCACCTTTTCCTAACATCTGGCATCAATCCCATGACTGAAATAGGTGCAATGCACAGCAGCAATCATTGTCTAAGGATTATTCCATTGTCACCTGCACCTCCCTGAGTGCCACATGGCAACGTGATGCACATAAAGAAAAATGTTACATCTGTATGTTGTTGTTGTTGCTCTTTCTTATCCTTCCTGAGTGTACTGCACACAATGAAAGTTTGATGGTGTGGTTTAACGACTGGATAGTTAGACTGTATTATTGCTAAGGCACCACACTAAATGGTATTGTTTGTACTACTATTTGAACTGCAAAAATACCACGTTTCACTGATATTCTTCTTGCCTGTTTGCTTTTAGGTGCACAAGAGATGAGACATCACCCACAGTACTGCCAGCCAGAAGGCCTGTGAACGACATCACGTGTGACTGACTTCGCAACACGATCATCTCTTCAGCTTATTGTGAAGCTAAGTGCCACTGCAAACTGACAGCTTCAAGATGGTCCCAAAAAATAGGTCCTGCCAAGAAAGTTGCTAGCGGGGAGCAGAAGAAGCAGAATTCCACCACTGCCATGCCGACCCCAACCTTTTTCAGGTTAGTTGTGCCTGCCGCACCGGCCTCCGGCAAGCAAGCTGAGAGCAGCACTCCTGCATCAACAGCACCACCCCCCAAACCTAAGCCCAGGACCATGTCTGTCAGTGAGGCAGCCAGTGCAATCATGTTGACACTGACGAGTAGTGATGTTGAATTGGATTTGTTCCTTTCACAAAGTAGTACACGATCGTTTCAGGAAACACAGCCAAGTGGACAGCAGCCGCAGCCAGCAATAGAGCATTTGTCTGATGTTGGAGCAGAACAGGATGAATCTCCTCTTTTAGAATCATTGGCTCCCAGCTATCCAGCAAGGAAAAGGAAGGGCATTATTGCACCATCTTCTCCAAGCACCACTTCTGATGATGTTGATAGGGACATGGACTGGGCCCCGATAGACCAGGAGACAACAGGAGAGGCAAGGGAAAAGAAATGTTCCAGAAAGACTCCTACTTATTGAAGGGGATGAAGAGGAGGATGAGGATGACGAGGTAGTCATGGTGGAAGGTGACACAGAGGAACCAGCTCCGAGGAATGTGGCACAGGTAGCACCACCACCAGCTCCCATATTTGCAAAGCCCCAGCTGAGACCTGCACCAAATCCTGCCTCACAGGAAGCAGAGAGGCAATCCACGATGTACCCACCTACCTCCAGTTCTTCTTCATGCATTGGCAGTGTCCCAGTAAAAAAGTACCCCTCCCCAGTTTGGGACTTTTTTGCACTTATCAAAGAGGGGGAGCACATTGCAGTATGCGGCATTTGCCACACAAATGTCCGTCGAGGAAAGCCTGGTACACATTATGGTACTGGAGGCTTTTTGGAGACGCTAGATTTTTAAAAAAAATAGTTTTTATTATTTTGTGATTATTGAACACATATTCATAGTATCTGCACATTACAGCAGTTATATTATGAAAAGATATTGTACATTTGATCGGTTATTGTGTCCGGAGAACATAATAAGAGTTATGTACTGTACAGTACTAAAATGGAACGCCTAAGGCTGTCACCATAAAATGCAGAGTAAACAAACGGCATCTACTACAAGAAAGTGCGAGATACATTCAGAACGTATTGAAAACCAACTCAAATCACCTTCCTTTCTAGACCCCTGATATGTAGGCTAGGGATGCCTGTCTCTATTTTCACAAATAATACAGAGCATGTGACCTCAAGCTATGTGTTTAAATTGATTTTTTTCATATATTTTTATGAACTGCTGCTTACTTTTTAAAGGGTTTTCTTTAGCAGGGCGAGTTCACTTAAACATAAAATATTAAATGAACTAGAAATTATTGCAAATTGTGCCAAAAAGTGAAAAATATTTTTGAATGCCAGATGATGGTGCAGTGTTGCAAAGTCCTGATTTTTATTAGAACCAGTTATGAGATATAGAACTACAAAACAGAATTCATAACAATGTGTAATAGTGTAGCATTGTAAATATATTTCCAAGACAAGGAATACATCGGCATTAAAGCTTGCCTAAATACTGCTTTTAAAAAGTGCTTGGTAAAAGTGCAGCACTGTTTCCATAAAGTGCTGTAGTGTTATTCTTGTTTAATAAAATAAAGGTCAAAGACCTAAGCAACTGTTTGAGAATTAGTAAATCTGTCTGTGAAGCAAGGTAAGGCTAAAATCTTATCGGACGTTGGAAAATTCGCACTGCAACTCTGTGTGAGTGAGGCAATAGTGAGATTTTTGTTATGCAATGATTGCTCTTGTAAGCTTTAGGTTTGTAATACGGAATTTAGAATATTGCTCACTTCAGGTTTCTGACCTGTAATCTACAGGTTGCACATGAATCTGTGTTGCTGTTTGTAAACCCACGGAAAAATCACACTAGCAATTAATGATAATGAGACATTGTGAAATGCCAGATGAATTGAGGATATGTAAGTTCATAATATTGCTTATTGAGTGTAGTAGGAAATATCAAATCCTGAATATTGATGGGAGAGAATATCATTGTAACAATATTGAGGGACAAAATATCGAAAGATAAGTACACAGGTAGAGGTAAAGATTTACTACTATTAACTCCACATCTACGTACCTTAGAGAAATATATATGATCAAGGTACGCAGGACTTTAAGTGGAGCGGGTCCCGCCAGTATTGAGCACCGGCAGTACTAAAAAGCAGGTGTCGAGACGGGTCCCTATCGGGCTCTCCATTTTTGCCATCACTCTGAGGGATTTCACTGTGCCACTCCTATGAGGCCTTGTTTCGTGGGAACGCACACCCTGCGTACATCATACCTGATGCAGGTATGATGTGGCACAGGGCTTCACAAGGTCACGCATATGCCTACATGCGTCACTTTGCAAATACGACGCTACGTGGTGCTAGTTTTGCCTGGTCCATTCTTGAGGGGTGCCAGGGTGTCGGCGCAGTTGGAGATCCATCGGTGGCGGTTGCGCACTGCGGTGTCATCGTCTGTAAGCGTTAGCGGAGTGGTGGTGCTGAGGGAGTTGACGAGACGTTCTTCGGTGGCCTTGATCCAGCTGCAAGGGGGGGCGATGATGGCGGTGGTGTACGGTGGACATGGTGAAGACGTGATGTATACAATGATGGTCGGTCCAGGAGAGTCCGGTGGTGTGGTTGTAGTTGAAGTCCCCGCTGGCGGAGGAGACGTGCTTGACCGTGTGTCCTGCTATGTGGCTTGCTGCAGTGACTAGCTGCTTGAGTCTGATGTTGGTGAGCTTCCCCAGGAAGGGGTGGTGTTCTGGTCACTGGGGTTGTCCAGGTGGAACTTGAGTTCACCGAGTAGGATGTCGTAGGTGGATGTTAGAGCCTTGGGTGCAAGGAGGTCTACAATGGTATCGGAGAATGGGGGGCCATGGCCCGGGGGGCCTGCAGATGAGGGTGCCGCAGAGGATGGGCTTGGGGTTGGTTCAGATCTGGGAGTTGAGGTGCTCCATGGTCACCGTTGGGACATTAGAGTGCGTGGTCAGTCGGAGTGTGCTTCTGTAGGTGATGGCAATGCCTCCTCCTGGAGGGTCAGGGTGGTCCTTGCGGGTGATTCAGTAGCCGTCAGCGATGGCGATGTCCGGTCCGGAGCAGAAGTTGGTCCTGGCAGGCAATGTGGCATCCAGCGCTGATGGCGAGGAGGGCGCTGGTGTCGTAGCGGTGGAGTGTCCGAGAGGAAGGGTCCTTGGTGCAGAGCGCGGTCCAAGAGCAGATGGACGCAGACGGGCTTGCCTATGGCTTGCCTTTTGCACGGGAGACATCCATTACAACGCAGGCATTACATCGTAAAGCCTTTACAACGCTAATCCAACCACGCAGGTGCCTTTACATCGCATTCCATGTCAACGCATTGTGAGGTCAGTAATGGGGTATTTTTAATTTTTAGGGTGGGTATGGGTTTTGTGTGTTGGAGATGAAATTTGGGGTGTGCTTTGGGGTCAATTCTTGAAATTCGGGTGGGTTTTGGGGTCAATTATGAAAATTCAGGTGTGTTTTGGGGTCAATTATGAAATTTGGGGTGTGCATTTGGGTCAAATATGATTTTTAGTGTGTGTTTTGGGTGCTCACAGATGAATTTTAGGGTCCACGGTTTGCTTTGGGGTGCAATGGTTAGTTTTAGGGTTGCACTCACTGAAGTGGGAATAGTAATTTTTACATCTCCGCTATGCAACACCTTCCCTACTGTTGCAATATGCCTAGTTTTAGTATGCATTGTAATAGAATGCGATGTAATGGTATGCGTCGTAACTTCATATATACCTTTGGTACACCAGTGGTACGCCCGCTGCGCATGGCCGCACAGCGGCCGCCATTGAGAAGTACTGCGGGGGGACTGGACAGCTGGGAGGTGGGAAAGGCCAGAAAGAACACTGGATGGGGTGTGGACGCGGGGTGTGTGTGTGAGCGGGTGTTGTAAATATTTAAATGAGGGAAATCTTACCTCAATGCCGGTTCCCGTGTCTTCGTTACTCCTGCTCTCCTGAGTCTGCTTCCAGGAACAGTAAGTAGGCAGCCAGGCTCCCTCCCCTGAGCCAATCACAAGGCTTCGATGCGGCGTTGGGATTGGTCATTGGCGCCGGGACAAGGCATACAGCCAGGGGCTGGAGGGGTGGGCATGTTCTCCATGCAGGCTGTAATGCAGCCTGCATTGCGAACAGGGAAGTTTGCATGACTGCTTTGGGCGGCCTGAGCGGGCCGACCAAACAGTCATTGCGCACTTGAGTGGGCATGCCAATCCGCCCCTGCCCTGCTCCATGAGTGGAGCAGCCCTACCCACCCTCCCGCCCGCAAAGGAAACATAGCACGATTACATCAGGAAGTTATCATTATGTGATGATTTTTCCTCTTCTTGCACTGCTTGAAAGCAGTGGGCAATGCTCTTCCGCCATAGCGGATGAGCCACCATGGGGGTGCGTCATCTACGTGTGCTAGGCCTGGGCGACTCGACCCTCGGGCCTCCTGCGCTACGCGTCCCACCTTCTCCTTACCTGGACATTGACACCGTGGCGCAATCCGCTGCACTCTCCCCAAATCTGTGACTCAGACTGAGGAGCCTCAGCCAGGTGTGATTTCACAAGTCTGGGTACAGCAGTCGCCGCCAAGTCCACTGGTGAACCTCCCGATGCAGCTGATGCAGCAGGGCCCCCTTAGGCGTGAAGTTGCAGCGCTCCCGCCACACAAGTTCGGCGCAGCTCAGGGGCCTCACCCTCCACAGCGTCCGGCCAGCCCAACATCATCCGGCCTGTGATGCAGAGAGGCGCCGCCCACCGTTGGTAATCCCCTCCGTGCACCCCGGTGTAGTGGTGGATCGTAATATGCGATGCAGACCTCTCTACGTTGGTGCACAGGAGCGCCTCTACCATTAACAGCTCCAAGGGGCGCAAGGCGGTCTTCTCACACAGGTCAGCAACGTGTCTCCATGCGACCTGCCAGACTTCACCACCAGGTACGGGCGATCGTCATGCCTCAATATCTAACGCCACGGCTCATCGACTCCACAGCTCCTCCGCATCCCCCTCCAGGCTCCGGACGCAGGTCCAGCGAGGCATCCAGGCTCCAGACGCAGGTCCAGCGAGGCATCCAGGCTCCAGGCGCAGGTCCAGCGAGGCATCCAGGCTCCAGACGCAGGTCCAGCGAGGCATCCAGGCTCCAGACACAGGTCCAGCGAGGCATCCAGGCTCTCATCCTGGTCATCCTGGATGTAGGGTGGCTTGCAGGGGTTGTTGATGTGTGCTGCACTTGGCCCTGGCTGACATTCTGCTTTTTTTTGGTTTTTATTCCTATTTTCTATTGGAGGTTGCAGATAGGCTATTTTTTGCATTAGAGGCAAAAACAACTCACGTGGGCTGACTAACGTGAGTTTTTTTTGCCGCTAATGGGCCTATCGGTAGTTTTTGCCCACTAAAGCCGGAATTCCTATCGCCATCGCGCTAATGTTAGCGGTAGTTTTCACCGCAGATCCCTGATACTATCGCCATGTAGCGACGGCTTGTAAATACGCCGCTAACATGGCAATAGTTTTCAGCGGTAAGCGGCGATAAAAAAACTGCCGCTAACTAGCGTTAGCGATAGTTATCGCCAGTCCTTGTACATATGCCCCAAAGTACTTAAGGCTAATAACATCGGTTAGTGGGAGACCACCTGCTAATGTGTTCAGCAGGTAGGCAGTATATGTGCAATCAACTGTCTCTTTCCTCTGAGGTTGAAAAAAGTGTTTAAGTATTACTAACGTGTTTTATTCCATTGACGATTTTATACACAATAGCTTTTTTCACAAATGTTAATTGAGGCTACACAACTACCGGAAATGTGTTCTAAAAGGTTGATAACAGAATGTAACATGCCTGTCAGTGGATCTGAGTCAAGGTATGGATTCGCTTGTCTAGAGCGAAGTTAGGCATGGGCAAATTGCACTCTGACCTTGCTTTTCTGGGGCTGTGTGTCTAAGATGATATTAGTTCTGTGGCTGCCTGCATTATGACAGTGCACAGTCTGTGCATGTAAGATTAATGTAATGTGATTTTTCAGGGTCCCTGTTAGCTGTTGGATTTTATAGGATATTTTATCAAAGGCATAGCGTTGTTGATCTGAAGCCTGTACATGGGAACTCTTTCTCGCTTTCTGAAAATGTTTTGTCTGAGACATTGGCCAGTAAGATTTCTGTACTCTGAAGTGTGGGTTTGCAGCCAAAAGCCCAAGTCTGAAAGATCTGTGTGATCTCAGAGGTTTGATGTGTGATGTCTGAGCTTGCAGGATCATTGTAACCCGACAATAGGATAGTCTTAAGCCTGTAACCTGAGTGACAGCTTTGCAGTGAGACTTGTGAGTATGTAATATTTATTCAAAGGACTGGTCTCCCTTCAAATGCTTGAGCCTCTGGGATCTCTTTGACATGGATTATAGCTTTGCTGTCAGATGCCCTGACAATACTCTGCTTGGAAGAGAAGTATAACCCGAGGGAAAGCTTGGCTGGGAGATATGTGAGTTGTAAGATCTCCATAACATGAATGATGGCTTTATTGTCATAGGCATGAGCATGTACGATAGATGTAAGCTAAGGGATACCTTAATGGTCCAAGCTTGGAACCTGTGAAATCTGTGTAACTATATGGATAGCTTGTCTGTTTGATACATTTAGACTGTAAGATTTCTATAATTTTAGGAATAACGTTATTGTACAAATCCTGGTGACAAGTGTAACATACAGGATAGCTTCGCTGTCTGACCTTTGCTGTCTGGAGCATCTTTTAAATCTGCTGCTCTGAGTATATCCTGAGTGATTGCTGTTAAAATTTGTAGGTTACTTGGAGCCAAAGCGATAGCTGAGCCCATCTACTTCTGTGGACCACAATGGATTGTTCCACTTATGAAACCCTAGATTGTATGATTTTTATAACCTGAAGGACATGTTTACTAGCCCACTCCACAGCATTCTCCGAACGGTGGTTCAACTCCTGATTGGAAGACGGTGGGATACAGGAATAATGTGTTGATGGCAAGGTTTGTGAGGTGACTGTTTGGAGAGATCACACCAGCACTGCAGAAAACAGACCTCATTTGAGCTGATAGTCCTGTACTGTACTTGACTATCTATGGTGACCTTTCCCTGACAAAACTACCCAGTAACATAACTAGGTCATTTTGTGCAAGCAATAAGCAGAGTGATGGCTGAGAAGGTAGATTTTAGCACAAATTATTACGCACCTTTGAGGAGCAGCAGTCACCAAATCCAGAACTAACACACACTGCTTTGAATAACACATTCCTTTAATGGAGGGACAGTGTATAACGAGAGAACAGTAAGATCATTTGTGACAGGACGCTTATGTGGTGCGAAACGTTGTCAGATCGAAGCATACCCCGGCAATTACTATAACTGAATGCCACACAGTTATAGGGTGCACCCCAGATCACAACGATATCAGAAATGTGTACACACAGATAATTACAACACTTTTAAACATCATGGTGGACCAAGGCTGCACGGGTAAAAACCAATGTCAAACGTAGTATTATTTTGGCAAGGAATCAATGTGTAAAGTAACACTGCCATGCTGTATAAGTAATAACAGCCAGCCATTCCCACGCACTCCCTCAGCACGGATTCACAGTGCCATGGATATCAGGCAGGCCTGCATGGAGCGCACACATACAAATCACCCTAATGTGGTGCACTGATATCCGGCAGGTCTGTTGATAATGCACATGCAGACCCCCATGGGCCAAGCCCTCCTCCACCAGTCAGCTAACCCAGACCATCCCACACACATGGGCTGGAAATAAAGAAAACCTTCCCCCGGATCCTAGGCCGATCATGGCTGGAGTCACACTCAATCAGGGTCCCAGGTCCCAGGTGGGGGTAGGTAGAAGGGCTAATTAGGCGGCACTGGAAAAATGAGGGTTTGGCCACTACTCGAGAAGTTCACCCGCAGTATGAAGAGCAGAAGCAGGCTGAGGGCGATAGTTGTTCACTCACACACTGTACCTTTCGGCACCATCCCAGTTCTACGAAGCACAGGGGGGTCACGCAGTCTCTTGACCCATGTCTGATCACTCTCAGAAGCGTTCCTCAGCCCAGTCAATCACTTTCACCACCCTGGCCCGGTCTGGGCAGTACTACCTTGTAATACGAAGTCGTCGGGCCAGGTGAGGAGATGGTAGTTGGTCCACTGCACAGAGGGCATAAAAGGAACAATAGATGAATAAGCGGGGCCTCTCGGAAGAAAGGCCGTCTGCCACGTCACTCAAAGTAGCACCTGGAAAATCGGAGCACCACGGAACACAAATTCGCTCCTTAGCACCTCCCTGGAAATGTGGCAGCAACATCTGGTGCGTGTTGGTACGAGTCGCACCAGACAGTTCCAGTCACATACAAGAAGAGTTGCAAATTCCGTACCTCCCTGGAAAAGAGTTACAACGTCTGGTGCACATTGTTCTGAGTCTTACCAGACAATTCGAGTCACACACAAAGAAGATTTTGGGGGAAATGTGTTTTTACCTGGGGGCCAATCACAGCCCCCAAGGGAACCACACATTTCCCTAAAAAGTTAAGAAATGTAGGTGGGGGGTCAACCCTCAGCACATGGATCGACCCCCCTTCGGGGGCTATATATATTTTGTTTTCAAATGTGTGCACAATCGGCCCCCGAGGGGAATATGCACATTTACCCAAAAATATTAGGTATGGGCAGTACTCGCGGAGTTTCACTACGTGGAATTCCATGGAGTTTACATAAAAAGTCTGCAAGATTCCGAGAGTTTCCTCAACAGGGGGAAATATGCATTTCACACTGCTCACGCTGTACATTAGTGCCAAAAGTCTTGAGTGCATGTCCATTTGAGTTGAGATTTTACTGCCCTTCAAGTAGAGATTCTACTCGTGTTGGAGCAAATCTACTCAAGATGAAGCCCTGTCACCACCCATGACCCCCCCAATTAGAAAATGGCACTAGGCAATGCTAAATCTCACTCGGGCTCACATTTCTGGAGACTCACAAGAAAAAATTCCGCCACACTGCAATTTGTGGAATTTGTCCAGAACTAAACTTTACTAAAGTAACGTGGAGTTGCCAAATTCTGCCAATTCCGTGATCAGAATACAACATTCCGCCCACCCTTAAAAATATATTTGCTGCTTGTGCCACATAAATTTTCCATCTGCAGATTATGCAGCATAAAGTAGATTTAAGTGGCATATGCAGTATATATATCTTCTAACACTAAGGGATCAATGTGGCAACGTGTTTGTATGCAGCGAAAAAGCCTGCGCAAAGGTTGAATAGGCATCTTTCAGTTGCCTATTTCTGCATTTGGTTGCTAAACTTGTACTAATGAGGTGAAATGTTTGCCCAGACAGTATTACCATGTTTGCAAATGAATAAAATAATGAAGTAATACTATATAAAAAAGTGCTGCATTATGCTGTATAATTTACCTTTTCTTGCTGCATAATTTAGTCAACACTATTGAATAATTTGGTTCTCTCCTACTGCATAATTCTAGTGACCCTTGTGAAAGCACTGTGAGTTTTCACAAGGAACATACCTACGCACAAATTTCTAGAAGTTACTTTGTGAATGTGTGCTTCTTGAGATCAAAGATAGATTTGTAGCTTCAGGAAATTACTTTTACACTAGCAATGGCCCAGCATATTCCCCAATAATAATGTTTTTCATAAGCCATCACAAAAGTATGCTGTGGCATTGGGTATGTGACAAGGGGAAGTAATACTGTGCCTTTTTGGGTTTTTTGGAATCTTTGGAGAACCTGCATATTCACCAAAAAGATAAGTCATTTTTAGAAGGAAGGTTTTAGCCTGTCAGCAGGGATGGTGTCTTGGTGTATGACGGCCCTAACTTGGGTTATGGAGGACAGCTCTGATGCAGGATCAGATACTGAGCCAACACCTGAGGGAGAGGAAAATGGAGCAGAATCAGGAAGTGATTTTTCTGTCGGCGGAGTTCTATCCGACGACTCGTCTTCCATCGATTCTGAGGGACATGATCTAGCAATCGTGCTGTCCCCTTACAAGTGCAGTCTGTGCAGTAGAGTGACCTTTGCAGAATAGACTAACCCAGAGACCAGTCACATGCACAGATGGAGTGCTGTTTTGGCACCTCCCCATATTTTGTGCAGTCCCAAATTCCGCAGTTCACTGGCGATGCTGGATGTAATACAAGCAATTTTTTGCCATTTCACTATGCCCATCTATTTTTGGATGTTGACTCCCTTGAGCAAATTGTGCTGCAAACAAATGTGGGTACGGAACAATTTCTGAGGGAGCATGGGGGCACTTTAGGGCCTCATTCTAGGGCACACCAGTGGGCTCCAATTTCGCTTGAGCAGTTGAAGACATTTTTGGAACTTACGCTCAAAATGGGGTTGGTGCACAAGTCAAGCTTGCATTCCTACTGGTCTACTAGCACAGTTTGTGTAACACCCATCTTTGCACTGCATATAGGCAGAGATCGTTTTTTGCTATTGCAGCGCATGATGCATTTCAATGATAATTCTGCTGCATTGTCCCGGGAACATCCAGACCTTGACAGGTTGTTCAAAATTGTTCCTGTCGTGGAGCATTTGACTGCCAGTTTACCAGAGATTTATACTCCTGGAAAGAATATAGGCATTGATAAGTCCTTCATCCTGTACTAAGGACGGCTGATGTTCAGACAGTACATAGCGAGCAAAAGAGCTTGATATAGCATCAAGTTGTACATGCTGTCTGAGAGCTCTGCTGGCTATGTATACAAATCGAGAATGTATATAGGGAAGGACTCCACTCTAAACTCTGTAGTTTTCCCTCCTAAACTAGGAGTCACTGAAAAGAGTGACTGGACAAGCTCCCATACAAAGATTTTAACTTCTATGGGGGTAACTTCTATACAGGAGTAGGGCTGTTCAGTGAGCTGTACAAAGCTGGGACTGTGCATTTGGTACAGCTCATTGTAGTTGCAAGGGATTCCCACAGGACCTTGTTTGTAAGAAGCTCCAAAAATCCCAGAGCACTGCATTGGGTTCCAATGAACTGCTCAGATCCAAGTTGTCTGATAGGCATGATGTGTATGTGCTTACTACAATTCATGATTCATGCTTTATTATTTATAATCTTCTTTGCTGGCAAGACCGCTATAAACACCATAACAGTGCGACCGGACTGCCTGACCCCAAAATGGCGCTTACATCGCTCGTCACGGAACGCTGAGATTTCGGTTCCTTAATGCGACGAAGCGTATGTTGCTTAGGTTAACAATCGTAGCTGCTTCTAACTGCCTTGTGATGATTTTACCCTGCAATGGATGGTGTTGATTCCTATTTCGGCGGTGTGGACTCTACCTCAGAGCTATGAGCCTGACTTCAAAATGGCGGCGCCTTTAACATAACCCGGGAAAAGCGGAGCGCGTCCGATCCTTCGCACCGCAGTATCACCGCCAATTTCCTTCCAGGGACAGAGCAGCACTTTGAAAGGTAGGGATTGCCTCCCTGCTCAAACACTGCATCTGAGGCACATGTTGACTCTCGGAGGGCTGGATGACCGAATGAGGGGCCTGACGTGAGACTCGACTTCGCCGAGAGGCTCCCCCCTGCGATGCAGTGCACACGCGGCTGAGGGGGCGCGCGGCCCCAGAGCAGAGCTTCACGACGTTATGGCGCCTTGCCTGACTCAACATGCTAAGGAGGTGAGCGGGGCCCGGTTAATGAGGCGGAGCGGACTCCCTGCTCTAAGCAACACTGCACCGGGAGCATATGAATCCTAAGCTGGGTGGAAGGCTGGAAGTGGCGCCTGACCTCAAGATGGAGTCCAGACGGAGGTCTCACTCATGATAGGGGAACAATTAAATACACTGGCTTCTAGTCTGGCGGACAGACATAGAAAGCCATAGATCTGAAGCATCTCATCCATAAGTGCAAGGTGAAAAGGCTGATGCACATCGCGCTGCCACAAACAAAGCTATACCACACGCCTGACCCTAAGATGGCCGCCTCAGGCTGAACTTGGCAAGACCACCATTGACTCGGCTCACGCCTGACAGCCACTACTCAGCATCAGCCTACACAAAGGGGCCGCAATAGCGGAGGGAGGGGGGCTGCCCGCCTAAGAGAGGAAGGCCTACAACACAGCCCTTATGCCACCGAAAAAAGCGGCATGAATGGTGTGATGCCCAAGTGTGGAACTCCTGAGGGTGCAATAGCTCGCTGGCCTGACCTTGTCACACGGACTACTTCTGGCTCGGGCCCTTCCAGCCTGGAGACGCGGTGGCGCTCTCCCACGTACTGACCTTGATCCTAGATCTAGAGACTAGAGGCCTCAAGGCAAGAACGATGGGTTGTCCCACAATATACAGTCTTAGGCTAGCGGGAGGACGAAGCGAAGGGTGTTTCCCAATTACACCGGGACCGATGCCTTCAATTGAACTATGATGATACCCCAAGGGCGAAAAACCGAATCTGTTTGTAATTACCGCTGAACCCGAGTACCATTGGCCATTTACCCGGTGGATCTGTCCTATGCAGCTATAGAGGAGTCTGGCCATGGTTCACCCCCTCGGCCAACACCTACCCAGCTGGACATCGGACATTGTTTTTAACGGTGCTTCTCGGTCTTGTCTATCTTTCACTTTGACTGCTTGTTTCCCCTGAGGTCCCTTCCCCCCTCTGGTCTGCCTGACGCTATCTGCATTCCTTTTCCCTTGTTTACCTTTCCCCCTCTACCTTCCATTCCACATAAGACGTTTCTGTCTTTGCTATGTAACTCGAAAATAATCTATGTTATCGTGTAATCTCATGTTTTTCTACTGTCTGTTCCACCGCGGAGTCCGAACAACCTTGGCCGATGCCCGGTGGAGCTGTCCTATGCAGCTATAGAGGAGTCTGGCAAGGGTTCTTCCCCTCGGCCGTCACCTACCCAGCCGGACATCGGACATTGTTCTTAACGGTGCTTCACGGTCTTGTCTATCTTTCACTGCTTGTTTCTCCTGAAGTCCCTTCCCCCCTCTGGTCTGCCTGACGCTATCTGCATTCCTTTTTCCCCTGTTTACCTTTCCCCCTCTACCTTCCATTCCACATAAGACGTTTTGTCTTTGCTACGTAACGCAAAAATAACTTATGTTATTGTGTAATAGCATGTTTTTCGACTGTCTGTTCTCACCTTGGAGTCCGAACAACCTTGGCCGATGCCCGGTGGAGCTGTCCTATGCAGCTATAGAGGAGTTTGGCCCTGGTTCACCCCCTCGGCCGTCACCTACCCAGCTGGACATCTGACATTGTTTTCCTCGCCTCCCCGTTATGTTTCCTTCCCCTATCTTTCTCTGATGTCTATACTTGGAATCTGTAACTGAAGTAATTATGTAATCTTTAACTTGCTGATCCTCATGTAAAGCGCTCTGATACCTACGGGTCTAGCCAGCGCTATATAAAACTTTGCAAATAAATAAATGATGAGGGCATATCCCATCAGCTTGGTGTGGGTTCAGATGGGTGAAGTTCACCTGTATACTTGATTACAACAAGTACATGGGTGGAGTGGATAAGAATGACCAGGTTCTTGAGCCATACAGTGCGAGTCGTAAAAGTAGCTTATGGTAGCTCTTTACACTCCTGATCCAATTGTCAACATACTATGAATATGTTGTTTATCATCAGAAGACCACTGGAAGACCCAAGTCTTTTCTTGACTTTCAGTTGACCCTCACTGAACGTCTTACTATTACAGAAGCAGCAGCCTCTACTTCATATGCTCTGGAGGATGTGGGAAGGCTGCAGGATCGACACTTTGATGACCACATTCATGCAACAGCTAAAAAGACTCCACAAACTGGAAGGAGGTGGATTTATCACAGTGAGTGCACAAAAGGGTCATGAAAGACACGTCTTCCTGAGCCTCATGTGTAAGAAAGTGTGCTCTTTTTGCATGGTTGCCCCCACTTTTTGCTGATGTACTTTGACTGAGTTCCTGCCAAACAGGTACCCAGGGCCTATGTTCTATCCCTAAAACTGCATTGAGGCAAAACCCAATTGGCACTCTTTGGACACAGGTCAGTTCCTTGTGAATGGTACCACAGGTACCAAGGGCACAGTGGCCAGGGAAGGCCTCTAAGGGCTGCAGCACTTATTGTGCCACCCTTTGCAACATGATGGATGCATCATATTTACTGTATGACGCATCGTGTCGCAAGGAGTTACAGATATGTCAGTATTTCTGACGTATCTGTAGACGCAAAAGTGACGCATTGCTGGAGTGTGTCACAAAAGTTATGCAACTCCAGCAATGTGTCCTTTCACATTGGGCAAGCCCCATGTGAAAGGGCCTGCGTCAGTCTTATGCCTGCTGTGAGGCAGGCGTAAGATATTGACGCATTTGCGTCCTAGAAGTGGCGCAGTGAAATCTCATAGATTTCACTGGGTCAATTCTACGAGGCTTACATGCGTGGGAACGCCACCCCTGCATACATTATACCTGACGCAGGTATAACGTAGCGCAGAGGTTTACAAAGTGACGCATCTGCTTAGATGTGTCACTTTGTAAATAGGGCGCAACAGGGGGTATGTTTTACACCGCTGATGCGTCACAAAAAGTGACGCAACAGAAGCGCAAAACTGTCGCAAGGCCTCATAAATAAGGCCCCCTGTTTTTGCAGGCTGCGTGTTTTGGTGCAGACTAAAGTGAAGAGTCGACATGGCACCCGTCCCTGTGTGCCATGCCTACAACCCACTGCCCTGGCATAGGTCAGCCACCCCTCTAGCTGGGTGCACTATACCAGTAGTGAGGGTACAGGTGCATGAGCCCTGTACCCCTACAGTGTCTGTCAATTCTTAGTGCAGTGCAGTAAGGCCATTAAGAGTATATGGTGCTGTGAGTTTGAACATTACAAACTCCACAGCCCCATAATGGCTTTACTGAAAACTGGGAAGTTTGGTATCAAACTTCTCAGCACATTAAACCCACACTGATGCCAGTGTGGGATTTAATGAAAAATGCACTCAGATGGCATCTTAGAGATGCCCCCTGAAAAACGACCTAACACTAGTGTCCAGGCTGAGTGACTGCTTGCCAGCTGCCACCACCAGACATGTTTCTGGACCCCTGAGTCAAGAGCCTGCTGCTCTTGGGGGTCTGAAACAATGCACATCCTGGGACGAGGTGCCAAGCCTCCTCCCCCAGGATGGGCAGCATCCATGAAGGGGAAGCTTCAAAGGCTTGCCGCCTTTGTGAGGCCTTTGCTGCTTCCAGCAACTCGCCCCCACCGGTTCTGACCCCCAGTTTGGGCAGGAGAATTGGTGGGAAAACCAAGTGAGGAAGGGAGGTGTGCCCACCTTCGCCAACCCCACCCCTCAAGTGGGGGAGGCAAGGTGAAGCACAACTCTCAGTCCCTGCCATCTTGCAGATGGGGTGACCTAGCCAACCAGAGTGAGGGTCCCACTATTATGCCACTGGAGGGTGGCATAATAGGGGGTGTACCCACCCCAAGGAAGGGATCCATTGGTCCCAACCTTTACCTACCTGTAACGCCCCTAAATCTAGTATTTAGGGGCAACCCTGAACCTTGCCTCCTCAGACGAGAATTGACAAGAAGAAGAGATGAAGAAGGAACAAAGAATCCATGCTGAAACTAAGAAGAGGAGGACGCCCACTGACTTGGCCCCAGCCCTACCGGCCTGTCCCCACCTCGAACCTGCTCCAGCGAAGTCTCAGTGTGTCCTGCAGCCAGAAACCTCGAGAACCTGGAGGACCTACCCTGCCATCCAAACCAAAGACTTTGTCTCCTGTGAACCCCGGATTTGCTCACCAACAGACTCTTGCCCCAGCCAAAACTGTGAGTCTGCACCACTCTGCACCTAACGCCTACGGCCCGAGTGGCCCAACACCACAAGGAGGTCTCCCCGGTGATCCTGACCTGAGATCTGGTGATCTCTGACCTGCCTCGACTCCCCAAACAACACCTGCAGTCTCTTTCTGGACAGACCCCGCGACCCGACGCCTAAAGACACCCCTACACCCGATGTCCCATGGCCTTGGGTGGCCCAACCGACGGTGTCCCAGCATCCTCAGGCATCTCAACTTACCTCTCCAACTGGTGGTCGGCTCCAGAAGATCTTCGTCCTCGAGCCTGCAGTCTTTGTTGCAACCAGAGAATCCTAATTGAAATCAACAGGGCACCCGATGCCAAACCAGCACCCGGCACCCAGCCGCCCCTGCGCCGCTGCGGGTGTACTTTGGTTGCTAACTCGGATCCCCCTTTGCCCTGAGCCTAACACCAGGAGCTTTGTTCCTGCAACCCTGTGACCTGCTCGTGAGCAGCCACCAACCGGAGGTCCCCTATCACCCATTGGATAACATTGGGCCTTGGCACTCTGCACCCGGCCGCCCTAGTGCCGCTGAGGGTGCTTTGAGAGTGCATCCTTGACCCTGGGGGAACCCTGGTTCTTATCCCAGAATACCAACTCCCACAACCAAGTATTTACCTGTTAACCGATAACCACATTTTCTTCATAGGAATACATTGACTGTTTTTCCTTGAAAATTGTTGTGTGGAGTTGGTTTTGTATGAGAACTTGGAAACTTGCAAATAACTGAAAACGGCTTACTTACCTTTTCTTTAGGAAATGTCCCAGTGTGATATCTAGGCATATCACACTGAGTAGAAAAAGTATTCCATGAAGTAATCTGAAAAGTAATCAAAAGTAATACAACAGTAATTTCCACTGTATTGAGAAGATTTACAAACCTGTAACTAAGACATTTTCATTAAGCTTGCTTGTATTGTTCAACCTGCCTTGAAAAATACCATTTACTCTTACCGGTTCCAGGCTTGCTTGGGTCTAGAAAATAAATATAACTAGATAATATTTTTTATGCAAACAAATTGGTCTGAGTTCAGTCTTTGAGTGTGTGACATCACTTTCTGCCTGAGTGTCTACAACAAATGCTTAACACTACCCTCTGATAAAGTCTTACTGCTCGCCCACACTACCATAAATAGAGAATAAGGTGCTATCTACTCTTACCTCTGCCTATCTTTGGGGTTCCACTGAACTCTGTGCACACTATACCTCATTTTGGTAGAGTATATACAGAGCCACCTTCCTACATTCTCATGTGGCTGTCATTAGAGCCATTACTAAAAGTACACTAGGCATGCGTTTGGTAATGCTCAGAGGTGGCTACTTGACCAGTAGTAAAAATGTAGTCAACCTATTTCATTTGCGAAGGTTGTTGACGCACCAACCGTTAGCATACCTGGCCATTTGTGTGTAGGGATTTGCTTGTAGTGTGTTTGTATGCAAGTTGGTTGATGAATGGGTGAAGGTCGGTTTTATTGGGGATTTTGTCGCTTTGGCGTATTAATGGAGGTGCCAAAACTAACCTATATGAGTGGTGGTTCTACTTTGAAAGTTCAGTAACAACACCTCATTTTTTGGACAACCAAACACCCACAGGGGTCCAGGGTGGTATAACTTTAATTGATTCCACTCACTTTGCCACAATGCCCTGCAAAACCTGAAAGTTTTTAATGGCTAAGATCATTACCTTATTTACATTTTGTGATGGGTATTTCTGAAATCTGTTGCAATCCACAAATTGCACAACCACCCACATTTCCACATGTCTCCACATCAAAATGAAACCCATTTTTTGTGGGTGGCCCTTGCGCCCATAATTGGAAAGTGCTAAAAATGCAACATGGATGCATTACATTTTTCCACTGAAAATCACCCTCTTTTCACAGTGTGGGTAACTGAGGATTTTTGGGCTTGGCTGTGCTGCCATCCAGAGAAAGTCCAGGGGTTGTGACTTGCAAGGCTCTCACTAGTTAATTTTACTCAGAAGCCATTGCAAACATCAAACTTTGGTAAAAAAAAAAACACACATTTTTATTCTTAAGCAATTATTAACAGGTAACACGCTGCCACGCTGCGCTTTACAAAAGTGCCCTCGAAACAAAATAGTGCAGGTGAGGTGAGAAGACGGACGTCAGGCAGATGGAGTGACTTCCACAGTCGGGCCAGTAATGCACATGTGGCAGATTGCAAAGAACGGGTGTTGCTGCGATGACATAAGTACCAGTTCGTATGGCTGCAGTAAGCCTGCCGGCAGCCTGTAGCACATGTCAAACATCAGCGCTATAAGTAAACAGCTAAGACCTTTCAGAGAGAGTGCATTTAGTCATATTCATTGTTCATGACAAGAGAAAGGAATAACACATTCTTCCCATCATTAAAACACAAGAGTTCATCGCCTAAACAAAGTGCTTAAAAAGAGCAAGTTGATGAAACAAACATATATTTCGGTAAAAACTAGCTGTCAACCAGCTGCAGGAATGTCCAGCCAGGTAATCCCCCACCTTCTCCAGGACTCATAGCCAGTTTGCCCTGGTCTGCACGGCCAGATGCTCGGCAGGTACAGCGAACACACTTCCATCTCCCCCGCCTGCAGGTAGTCTGAGCTGTCAGTGCCGGGTTTTACCTGGCCCTCCCACCCAGGGAGCTACCAAGAGTTTTACCACAGGGGTGCAGGCTGCTATCTGCCCCTGCACCTCCCCGAAGGAGCTTCACTCAATTCGCTTGTTCGTGTGAATGGGCTGCAGTGCCACTTTCATGTTGGAGCCATTAATCCCTGTCCCCGCCGCCTTCTTTCCTCCCCTCGGCTTCCGTCTTCTTCTGGGATGGGGAAAAGAGCACGAGAACAAAAGTGAGCGGGGCCAGGGGTGAGAGGTGTGGTCTTGGGAAAGGGGACGTCACACTCAAATAATGAACGCTGCATTTATGTGAAGTGCTGTGTACTTCCCGCCCATTAGGGGAGGTGATGAATTATTAAAGGTAGTTATTGTCGTCGGCAGATTCTGGGCTCAAGCCATACAGTGGGCCCTATAACAAGGGCTTGAAATCCTTACAGAGCTACTTGAGGCCTCCACACCGCGGGCAGAGATGTCCTCCCCTCCCACTCCCCCAGCCCTCCACCCCCCCAACTCTGCTGCACCACCGGCCAGATCTATGAATATTTACGTCTTATAGGAGGCTGATGGTCCCTTTACTACAGGCCCTGGAACAGCCTACTGCTCAGATCTGGGCCTCCCAGCTGTTAATCGACTAGGGGTGGGTGGCGGGGGCAAACTGGGCCATGTGGTGGAATCTGAGTTTTATTGCCAAGCTCCATGGTCCCAGCGGAGTGCGTAGTTGGCAAAACTCACCGCCGACCCCAAATTTTATGTAAAACTATGATATAATTATCTGGGTAAGGGAAGAGAAAATAAAAATGTCTTTGAATGATATGCAAATGTGACGAGATGAGAGAAAGATTTACAGGCCTGTTTACAAAAACAAGGTGGAGCTCGGAGCTAGAATGCTCTGCAATTGGAAAGGGAACCTTCTCCAAGCACAAGCAGAAAAGTAAGAAAAAAATAGTGCCCAAAACGAACAGATAAGCACCAAAGTACAAAGATACCAGTAGTTAGGCGCTGCTCCGTGGGAGGAAACAAATGACCACAAGGAGCGACAAAGAGAAATGATTAATTACTAGCAAGCAAGCCTTTTTAAAGGACATTTGAAGTAATGAATAAAAAGTCAATGGGTGGCCTATAAGCCCAGAAAGTGTATACAACATGTCTCGAAGATACAGTGCAAGGGCTACCTAGGCACAACCTAAAAAGGGTGCGTTTTCAGTGCAGAATTATGATGTATCTATGTTGCGTTTTAGGCCCTTTCCTGTTGCTGGCACTAGGCCTACCCACACAAGTGAGGTAGCATTTTTATTGGGAGACTTCAGGGAATGCTGGGTGGTAGGAAATGTATGGCCCCCCACAGGTTCCAGAAGTGTTCCCTGCAGAAAATGTGTTATTGGTCAAAGTTTGAGGTTTGTAAGGGAGTGTGGGTACAAAACTCTGGTGGAAGCCATGCAAGTCCCCCCACCCTAGATTCCCCTGGGTGTCTAGTTTTCAAAAATGTACAGGTTTGTTACTTTTCTCTAGGTGCCGGCTGAGCTAGGCCCAAAATCCTCAGCTACCAACATTGCAAAAAAGGGTCAGTTTCCAGCGGAAAAATGTGATGCTTCCATGTTGCGTTTTGGCCCATTTCCTGTTGCAAGCACTAGGCCTACCCACACAAGCGAGGTACTATTTTTATTGGTAGACATGTGGAAACATAGAATAGTAGAACATTTGTTATTACCAATTGGAATTCACTGTATTTGTGTCTTCCAAATGTAAGACAGTGTGTAAAAAAGAAGACATTTTGAAAAATACTCTATGAATCACATGCCGGGACCGGTACCCAAAAATTCAGAGATGTACAAATAACCACAGCTCCTAAACTATATATCTTGTGCTTATTTCAGAAATAATTAATTTCCTTGATACCCATTTTTCACTCTACATATTTCGTCATATGAATTGGTCCATATTCAGTATACAATGAAAATACATGCCATGGTGCAGCTCATTTGTTGGATCTGCGTACCTCGGATTCTTAGAACACCTACAAACCCTATATATCTTTGCAACCAGAAGGGTCTAGTGGTGGTATATTGCGTTTATAAATCGGCCATAATGACAAAAAGTTACAGATCAAAATGACAAAAATAGCTGTTTTTTCCTATATTTTCAATATTTCTTTACTTCAACAGTTAGTTTCTTCAAGAAAACCTTGAGGGATCAACACATGTGATCCCTTGATGAATTCAGAATTTTGTCTACTTTTCATAAATCTATAGCTTTTCTGGATCACTTATGGGTTTTACACTGGGTTCCACCACAATCTGGAAGTAGGTTGAAAGCACAAAAAATAGGAAAAATAGGCTACCTCGTTTAAAAAATAACAAAACTGTGGTAAAAAATAGATTTTTTGATTCAGCTCTGCATGTTCCTGAAAGCTACGTTGATGGTGACTTTAGAAGAGTCAACCGTTCATTGAGGCAATTTTTGGGAGAAAATAAAAGCCAGGCACTTTATCTGGAGCGCGTTTGTCCTATTTTTCCCCAAAATATAATATTTAGGTATATGTTGCTTATTTTTTAAGTCCTTTTTAGGAGAACCCACAAACCCCGGGTAATTATAAAATTCCAAGGATGTTGGAGAAAAAAGATGCAAATTTGGAATGGATACCTTCTGTGGACAAAAGGTTATGGTCTGGAGGCCTAAGCACAAACTACCCTGAATAGCCAAAAAAAGGGCTCAGCACTGGGGGGCAGGGAGAAGCCCAGAAGTTAAGGGGTTAATAATGAATGCATACTTATAGGACTGATTACATTTTTGATTATAGTATGTTAGGGTTGTCGTGGGTCAGCATGCGGTGATGGGCTTTCAGCTTTTAATACATGTCTAAAAATTATGGAGGGATGTTTTTGCAGACATTCTGTGAATGTGCTTTATTTAAAAATGATATTGATTTTTAGAAATGGACTAATTAAGCCCAGGTCATAAACACCCCTCCAGTGGTACAAATGGTACGAGTCAGGTGAGCAATCAAACCTAGTGGCCTGAGACTGGCTGGCTTTGTTCACTTGCTACATACATTTAAAAATCCAACTTAAACACAAACATTTTAAATGTTACTTTTTCTCATTCAAACAATATGTTTCCCTATTGCAGAGAAGTACATATTCGAGTGTCACATATACATTGAACAAGGCCATGAAAGGGGCTCTATAAACCTGGCAAATGTTGGCCTGTTGTTCATAATTTGTTCTTTCTTCCTGTGTGAGGTCGGCACAGTAAAATTCACAATAACATGTGTTAATTAAAAGATATGAATAGTGAAAACCAAGCCATTTATACAGTGACACTTGCTACCAATTCCTGTTTTTAACAGCAAAGGCTAGCTAGTGACTCTGCATTTATACACCTTTCGATGATTTTCCAAAATAGATGATTGCCACATCCAGAAAGAGACTATAGTACTGGGCAAACGTATTCAACAATGTATGTATGGGTAACCGATCATGTGATGTCTCAGATGGTCTCGGTATAAGAATATTAATGCATGCCAATGAATGGCAATAAACTGCCGGATTAGCATCTTTAAAAAGAATTATTGTTCACATATAAGGAAGGCCTTGGCTGCAATGCAATGACTGCGGTGTTACACCATTTGCCATTCGTAATTGGAGAACCCTCAGGTCACGGAGGAGTTACTGGATGTTGACGATGCTTGTTCTTTCATGTAGTTTACCAAATAAACAATTCAGGGATGCCAGGGGACCCTCTCTCAGCCCTTGGTTGGCATCATGGGCACACTCACACATGTCAGCTACTTCTGGCTATTCCTTGCACTTGGTTTATGACTGGGATTCTCCTACCGAACATTTTCACTTCATGCGGGGCCAGGTACTCACCTTCCCTCTCTCAACAGACAGGCAGGTTTCCAGCCCTACGCAGACCCACTGCTAATCCAGGAAGTTGCACAGCCTTCAAGTGATGTCCTCTCACCTATTTGAGACTGGCGGTCAGAAAGGCATCAGTCCTGGTTGTATAGCGGCTCTTCAAACACTCTGTGGCACACTCTCTTTCTAGGTCAACAATAGAATCTGGAACAGGGACAATGTGTAGTTTTTGGGTCCCACTCCAATACTCATTTTCCAGACGAGCTATATGCATCCATAGGCTAAGGTTCTAGAACCAGTTTTAGGTTGTTCCATTTCAAGTGTCATTTTCTGGCTGTAATGTAGGTACAGACTTTGTGCAAGTTGATGGATCTAACTGTAGGAAGTGATAATGCTGGCTCAAAGCAGTAGCTAAACAAGCATTGGCATAGCCAATAGGTCTCGCCTTTGGGACATTATAAGTGTTTAGCCATGCAACAGTTGATGTTGCACCAAGGATCTTGTGCTGCATAATTAAATACTTATAAGGTCCCAAAGGCGAGACCTATTGGCTATGCCAATGCTTGTTTAATTTGGTAGCCATGTTCAAGAGGTTGCATATTTTCTTTTTTATTACTGTGGCATAAGCTTGCATTGAAAAAAAGCATTGCACTTACTTGCTAAGGTAACATCTTTTGGCTTTGCTAATGCTTGTTCTTATAGTGATTTTAGTTCTGGAATATATGAGTACATAACTGCTTAAGAAAGCTATACATTTTATGTTTAAATTATTTAAGTGATCAACAGAAAAACATCTGACTGACTTTATTTTGGAAATGTTTTTTTCTCATTCTGTAGTAATCCTGGTCTTTAAACTGTCTCAAGTTACAGTAATTCAAGACCAATAGTACATTTTGCTTGTGCCAATAAACCTTTTCCTGTGACATGCATTGAAACTACAAAGAATTTCTGCACCTGATCTAAGTACCCCTGCCTGGTAGGAAGCACAAGTCTTTGTCTATTAATATTATATACAATGTTAATTTGTTTACATTTAAATTACAACGCAAGCATGTGGTCACCACGTTTAAGCAACAGCACGCTTACCTTTTATAGCATATATTTGCAATAATAAATGTTAAAAAAACTAACCAATGCACTAGCTTGCGAAGGCCAGACCTACTGGCTTTGTCCATGCTTGTTTTGTTGGAAGGGAGTGTGGCTTCTCCTTTCCAGTTCTTTTTGCAGCTCATTACCAGTGCCGAGTACTAGCCACTTCTTCTGGTCTGTCGTGTGGTGGGGATAGACTATATGGACCAAAAGATCCTTTATATGGACAGACTGCTTTGTGGTGTCGGGTGGGCGTGAGGAAGAGGCCAGGAAAAGGCGGAGTTGGTCTCGCCAGACACATGCAGTCAGGAAACTGCAGTACTAGCCAAAGCACTAAATTATACTGTTATTTACTCCTGCAGGCAGGTGTTATGTGAGAGTTTACTCTAGCAGGTAATGCTAGTTGAACAGGCAAAGGTGCTGTACCATTTACTCGGACCATTTATCCACTTACAGGGATACAGCTGCATTTCCTGAAGCAAGCTCGGGTACTACAGCATTACTTGAGCAGGCAGGACACAGTGGCGATTACCTAAATGGACAGGAATACTGCAATCGCTATATGTGCGGGTTGGGATACAGTTCCAGGCAGTGGTAACGGTATTCCTAATGCAGGATTTATTTTCACATGCAGGGTCCCTTGGAATTATTGTTGGGGCAGGGATAGCGTGACATCTACCTCAGGGGAGTATGGTTGGTGCAGCAATTTCTCGAACCTGTACTAGAACCTGGCGTCTCTTCGAGCAGGCAGGGGCACCCCGACATTTTCTAAAGCAGGCAGGGGTTCTGCAACATTTCCTCAGGAACAGAGTACTGACACATTCCTCGAGCATGCAGAAGTAATGCAGCATTTCCTCAAGGACCGAGGCCTCGAGTACACAGATGCACTGACACTTCCTCGAGCAGTGAGTGATACACTAGCATTTACCCTGCCCTAGTCGCAGATAACTGAAATCTCAGGGCCACATGCGAACATGTTGTTGTTCCATTGTTATAAGGGATAGAGGCAGGAGACGTGACTACGAGAGAGCGAGAGCAGAGGCTGGGGCAGGCTCCGCCCAGCTCTCGCTGACCCAGAACACCGTCTCCTCGCGGCAGATGCTCTTAGACAGATTGTGTGAAAGTACCGGACTAATCTTTGTGTTGTGGAGACTTTACAGGGAAGCTAACGAGGAACACCAAGGTCAAGGGCAGGTGGTATGATCTAACCGCACGAGGACGCGGAAACACTGGGAGAGGCTGCGGGGAGAACAAAAGAGTACAAGTGAGGCCGCAGCGCAGTATCAGTGGTTGCACGGCCGCTTTCAAAACAAGCCGTGAGTGGTGTGCGAGAGAGAGCGCGCGCGCTTGTGTGAGGGAGCAGGCCATCTGTTTTGCATTATGGCGCACGAGTCTGGGCACGATAATGCAAAACAGATGTCGGCCGTGCGGGTAACCACACAGAAAAGGCCATGACGCACGAGCGTCTGGTCAGCTTTCTGAAGCCCCTACAATAAGTCTCGCGCTGCGCGAGCAGTGCTGCGCACTGCAACACTAGGCGCGAGACCTAAAAAGGGCACAATGAAATGTGAAATCTATGCACCTGGCTGTCATCATCCTTCCAGAAGTAGTAATAAGAGAGACAAAAGTACAGGCCCTACCTAGAATCTTCCTAGATTTTGGCAACAGAATTTGGAATCTGGTAACACCCCCTCCCCCCCACTCCCCTTCACCCACCAAATGGTAATGCTCAGGATGAACAAATCAGCAACCACTTGCTTAACCCCTTGCATGCGGCGCAAATTTTCGCGCTGTGCGGGCGATTTGAATAGTGGGAGGGATTCGGATGGCCCCCGGCCGTCCTCCGCACACGCCCACTGTGACGCATGATGGCCGGGGGCCGTCCCGAGCATGCAAGGGGTTAAAGGATCTCATGGACTTTCTAAAGGGAGCCATGTCTCTATGCTTCCTCACTTCAGTGACTGAGTCTCCACCCACCATGGGTCCCACTGCCAGCGTTGGATTGGTAACGCGGGCACTCGGGCAATGGCCGAGGGGCCGGTATCCGAATTCCAGCTGTGGGCTGCTTTTTTGAGCAGCCAGGGGGGTCCGATTTGGGTGGTCTCTGCGTTGTTCGATGCCGCCAGCAGCTCAGTGGGTGCCTGAGTGGCCTTTCTGGAGGTACATGGGCGTCCATTACCTCCCTTTTATCAAGGGGCAGAGGTGTCACTCTCTTTCTCTCGCTGGGCCGGCCCAGTAATATATGCATATTGAGCGGGGGCAGGGGGCCTGAGCAGAAGTGGCCTCACTTGTCTTCAGGTGTGTTTCACCAGTGTAAACTAATTCGTGCATTTTTTTGCCCCCCCCCTTTTTTTTTAAATAAAATTTCGCCGAAGCAGTGTTCTGCGGAAAAGCAATATGCAAATGTGGGCCACTTTTTTTTTTGTGTGCCCGGGCCGATTTTTAATCCCAATCCAACCCTGCCCACTGCTCACAGCAAATGTACATTAAACACAGAGTATTGTGAAGATACATGTGCCAAGTCTTAGGAGATAATTCCACCAATGCACTATGCCCTTACATGAGGCTGCACCATCCATCTTTAATATATCTATCATCGTCAACCTCATCTTAAACACCACTCTATTTGTTTTCTAGATTTAAGAACACCTGTCCTGAAGAGACCCTATTAGCAACAGGGGTCGAAATGCATCGACAACCCTTCCAGGGTACAGAAACAAAAGGAACATGATCCCAAGGCTCCCATTCTAGAGAAGCAAGCTGAGGAAGCCCTAAGGATTTCTTTTCTTACCCTTGGAAACTATTTGAAAATACGGAACACCCCTAAGTGTCTTTCGTAATATTTGTTGCCATTTATTTAAAGAATAGACTTGTGTTTATAACGGTTCAATGTACTACAAAATAATGTTTGACTATAGCAGGGAACACCAACATTGTCAATATTAAGAGCTACTTTTTTTCAATAAAAATCATTTTGAGCTACTCACACTAATTATCAGTCTTACAATAGTGACCCTTCAGACAAAATTCCATTACTGGCCATTGCATGCAAGATTACCTGCAGTGACCACCTCAGCGCATCATGTCTTTAAATGCCCTAGCGGTCATGTACAGAATGCTCCCGTCACTTAAGAAAGAGCATCAGTAATAAGGGTACCCAATGCAGCATGAATTACTATTTAAATATCTACCTTAACTATATATTTTTTTCTGCAAACATCAGCTTATCAGTAATGCAAACTGACACATTTTACTTTTAAATACACCCTTTTCAATTGTGGAAACAAACCTAATTCAGGAAACAAACGTTTTTCATTTACCAGATTGCGCTGCCTGTATGGAAGCTACTCTCTGGTAAATGGAGAGATGCTGGTAGCTACTCATCAGAAAACCCTGGCCTATAATAATATAAAGCAATGTCAAAGCAATATGTTTATGAATGAATGAGTATGGTTCATATACAAAGTCTATTTCATCCGGTGACAGCATCTTTCCTTTTTCTATTGAACTTTTAAAAGAAAAAATGCTGTGCTGACAAAAGATTTTTTGACATAAATGTTCTTTATATTTTATACTTGGTGAATCATACTCTCAACCTTGATTGTATTAAAATATCCTTTGGTTCAACATAAAGACAATATTTCTCATGACTCATCATTTGGTACGCAGTAATTTATTCATTTGTGCATGAACTGACTTGGTTACTGGAGAGAGGGAAGCTTTCTTTTCAGCTCGTGGAATAGAAGAGGCCTAATTGACTCTACGACCAAGATTGCAGTCATCACAGAGCTGAGGAGACATAATATTATTGCTCTTCAAGAAACATGGGCCCTCAATGTATCCCATTTGCTGGACTTTACACCATATGAAGCTCTCGCAATGGCCTCACAGGGAGGGGGGGAATGCCTCTGGTGGGGTGTCAATCTATGTGAAAAATGAGCTAATGGTAACGACAACTGTGCTTAACTCAGGGAACGAGGATTACATCATTCTGAAAGTAACCCTGGCCAACAGTGGACAGTGAGGCTAAGGCTCTCTCTCATCGTAAGGTGCATTTGTCTCCATCCTGCCAAGACAAGAAGAGAATCAACCCTGACGTCATTGTTCCCAATAGCTTGATAGACCTAGACGAGTAAATCTGGGCCATATCGGCAATTAAAATGCAATACCAAAGGAGTGACGAGCAAGGCAAAACATTAGCTGCATCACTAAATCAGCTAGGCCTACGCGTTCTAAATGGCAGAGTTGTGTCAGACATTCCAGCTGTCTACATGCATTCATCCTGTTTTAGGATAGCAACCCTAGACCATATGTGGGTGTCTTTGGCTAACTTCCGACATATAAGCAAATTTAAAGTTGCCTTGACGCTGGCTACCCATCATGCCATTCTTAACTGTGAAGCTCTGGCACTCCGACCTAGTCACCCCAAAGCTGTCCTTATTGGAAGCCAAGACGATCTTGAACCCATCAACAGGGTAAGGTAGACTATGGAAGACCAAGACAGGCAAGGGACATGAGTGGACCTGTTTTTAAATGCGACCTTGAAAACAAGCAATGAAAACCTGAACTCAAACCTCTGGGAGTGCCTGGCTGCCCACTTAAAGGAGCATGACAGTCTTTCAGTAAAGTATGCAAGTAGCAAGGAATCAGGGCAGATCAAGTCCCTAACAAGCAGTCAGAATCAAATGGCTGCATTAAAACAACAATTAAACAAAGCTCTGAAAAACCTTAAGCCGTGACAAGGGGGAGAACAAGTGGTTGAGAAACCAGGTTGCCAGGATATGGTTAAAGTATAGGAAAGCTCAAAAAAGGGACGAGGACGCCAGAAGGTGAGCCGAATTCTATGAGATTATAGAATCTAAGGATCAGAGGAAATTCTGGCTATGGAAAAACAAAAACTCAATCCCAAAACCTCAGACAACTTGTGTCAATATCACCACCTCTGACTAGGAATCTTACATTAAAAGCCTACAGAAAACATGCGGTTTGCAAAAGTGAGACTGAGATACCTCGACAGAACTCCAATAGGCCAACAACATAATCAAGCCCAGCCCACGCTGACATGACATCAATAAGCCTGGACCAAGTGGTAACAACCATCAAGGCAATGCATCCAAGTTGCGCCCCTGGTCCAAGTGGCATCATGGCTGCTGTATACAAATGGGCCCCGACCCGATGGGCCTCTGTAATGGTCCCCTTATTTCAGGAATATTTATTGGGAGCAACCATCCCGGATTCATGGAGGGGCTCATTACTGGTCCCCTTACACAAGAAAGTGCCCAATCATGCCCAGGGAATTATCGCCTGATTACGCACCTTGAAAAGGAGGGAAATGCTTTGCCCGCATTTTAAACAGGGGGCTACTAACCTGGGCAGATGGATGCAAGCTGATTCCACCGAGCCAAACAGGCTTTCAAAGGGGCTGCCATATAGAAGACAACCTCATCTGTATTTCCTACCTGAGCAAAGTAACAATGGCCGCATGGGAAAGGCCCTCTATGCTGGGTTTATAGATTTCCACACTGCCATTGATAGTGTGTCAAGATCGTGACTCTGGTCAAAACTGAACACCTGGGGCATTCCACCCAACCTACTGAAAGCCATCATGGTGCTATACTCTAACACCTGGGTCAAAATAAAGGTCAGTGCCAGATGGGCCGCCACAGCAAAAATCATGACAAACAGAGGCCTAATGCAAGGTTGCATATTAGCACCTTTATTATTCAACCTGTATCTGGCTGACCTGACTACTCATCTGGAGATGGAGAGGCCATTTCCGCCCAAAATTGTCAGCACTAGAGTCCAATTGCTCCAGTACACCGATTACACTGTGCTTTTTGATTTGACACCGATTGGCCTGCAGAGACTCTTCAATGAACGTGCTGCTTACTGTAGAACCAACAACTTGAAGATAAACGTGGCAAAAACCAAGGTCATGATAATCTCACACAAATTGAAAAAAGACGGGTGTGGTTCATTGAAGGGAGTGCCATCGAAGTTGTGGACACATACAAATATCTTGGGGTATGCTGGACCACAGGAGTCGCATTGTACCCCACATCCACGCTCAGCAGGCAGCAGCAAACTCCCTGGAATAGGCCCTCCACAAACTGCGGAACCCTGACCTATGGCCCCTGCTAAAGTTGATGGACTGCAAATTACTTCCTACAATCGTATATGGCAGAATGGCATTAAGAGAAAAAATGGCAAACTAGCTAGACAGGGCACAGCCCACTTGTTATCGAAGGGTCTTTGCCTTACCCAACTGTATCAATAAACAACAAAATGCCAGTACTGATAACCAATTCACCGCTTAATAACAGCACATTGAAATTAAACAATGTAACCACAGGACCTCTGTTCCCATATGTTTTAATCAAAATTTATTTTTCAACATCATCATTTCTATAATTTCATGAATTTAATTTAGAAAGCATAAAAAACATCCTTATCTCCCCACTCGCACTAATTCTTATTTAAAACAAACCTACATTCACTGCCAATTCACTTTCATACCCATTCTTTCTAATCATTACCACCATTCTTCCAAATCATCCATTAATCACACTCCATACACATACCAGCAGCCTACCACCCCACCCCTCTTCATACCAATACAACACAGTACCCAATTTGGAAATACAATTACAATAAAGGCCAAAGACAAATCAATTTAAACAAAAACACAAAATTCTTAATTTGAACATCTTATATACATTCAATTGGCCATCAACAGGTCGACACGTTTCGAACACCCTTTACTTCCTGGGTTCTCCTCAGGACCGACAAGCCAAATCCGGCCAGTAGGTCAGCCGATCTAAGCTTCTGACAACAACCAACTCTTTTTTAATGGCAGCTAACCACCACTGCACGACGTTCAGTCACCACTGTTTTTTGTTCGAGCTCTTTTTGCTCCTCTAGGAGTCCTGTCTTCTAATCACTGAACTGCCCCAGAATATAGTGGAGGAATAGAATGGAGCACCAACATTGTTCGGTGACCCGCGACGATACCACGCAGTGGAGTACTCGTGTCTTAAGGAAACGGGACACGACCAAATCATTCTATTCCTCCACTATATTCTGGGGCAGTTCAGTGATTAGAAGACAGGGCTCCTAGAGGAGCAAAAAGAGCTCGAACAAAAAACAGTGGTGACTGAATTTCAATGTGCTGTTATTAAGCAGTGAATTGGTTATCAGTACTGGCATTTTGTTGTTTATTGGTGAATTGGGGCTCAGCCTTACTGATTGGAGTCCAGACCCTTTGGTGTTTTTCAGTTACCCAACTGTATGTCACATGTTCAGATCCGACAAGAATTTGGTCTGTTCTTGCAGCACTGGATACTGAAGTCAAAGTTTTTAGCTTACAGCCTCAAAGCCAAACAAGCGAAGAAAAACATGTTGAAAAACATAATCTGGGAAGTAATAAGTAATCCCCTGACAAACTGGCAAAAGTACTTAAATCATGCCCTGGGCACACTGGAGGCAAGAGAACTGGTCAAGTGGCCTTCCAGTGCCCCTAGCTGCCAAACTGATGACCAAGCAAGCAAAACTCATTTCGAGGGAACAGGATGCTCTGGCCATCAAGAAATTGGCACATGGCAGATGGGCCCCCACACTGTGTAACCCAGGGGTCTTGCCCACTTAACTCTCTCTGCCTTTCAACCCGGCTTTGAAACAACAACTGATGAGACTGCGATTTGGACTAATCCCGCTGAGAACTTATTGGTATGGCTGGAGGAATCTTGATGAGTCTGACAGACAATGCCGTTTTGTGCAAAAGAGGAGGAATCACTGACTCATATTCTTTTCATCTGTGAAAAGCGGCTCCAGCTAAGAAAATTCTGGCAGCGATCAATATGGCGCTCCTAAAATATTAGGACTTGCCAAACTGCTGTGGAAGCTTGCTTGAGAACCGACTCGTCACAGCTGGCAGCTTGATTCCTGAAGTTTACGAAAATGGCGCTAGCACCACCTGTCATTGCTTCAGACCCTGATCCCTCAACACGCTGCAAAACACCAAAAGTCTCTACGCACCTTATTGACAAAATAAAAACAAAACGTTGCATCCCTAAATATCATGTCTTGTCATGGGTTTAGCCATGAAACATACAATTGTGATAAAATCAGGACTTTATGCCTATGAGAGCACTTTGATTTAATGCACCTTAACTAGGCTTGGTATTGAACCGTCGATGGAGGGAAGGGGACCATTCCCATAACACTTTGGGGCCCATTTCGATGTCGGTCGAAAAGCCTCCGACCGACATCTAGTTTCACTCCCAGCTGCCTAATTTCAATGTAGGAAGTCGAAAGTGAAACTGGACGGTCATTCCGGCTGGATTTTGACAGGCTCAAGGTGTTGAAACTGGCACGTAGCTCTATAGGATGCGAAAGCGACTTTGGGTGCCCTATCAGGGCCCCCTTCTCCCTGCGTACTCCAGTTGGGGGCCAAGGGGGCACCTATGGTGCCCCCCTGTTAATCCCTGTATTGTGTGGCAGGCATCTTGAGGTGCGTGCCACGGGGTGCAGGGATTAACAGAATCTCCCATTTCTCTATGGGAGCTTGTGCTACGGCCGGTTTACGGCTGTAGAACAAGCTCCCATAGAGAAATGGGAGTATGCAACCGCACCATGTGCAGTCTCATTGTAATTGCAGTGTCGGGACTGCCGACCGGAGGTCAGTCGGTCCCGAGACTGCGACGGTGTCAGTCGGAGGCAACTCAAACCGACATCGTAATGAGGCCCTTTGTCTTGTTGTGGGCTTAGCCTTGTAGCCTATACTTGGGATAAAGAAATTGCACTTCAAGCCTTTTTAAGTACCTTAATGCACTGCACTTTAACCTGGCTTGTCACTGAAATGCAAAAGGATCTCTTCCCGCCTCCGTTTTAAATCATTTCCTTCTTAAACTACCATTTTTATGTCTGGTCAATTGTTCTTATTTGTCTGAACATAATGTTTTTTCTCTATCAGTAGTTGTTTCTTTAACTGTTTTTTTTAATAAGGATGCTCTCTAATTTGTTATTCTTTATTTTTTGCCAGTATTCAAATTTGTATTTTGCTCAATAGGCAGCTGGGAACCCCATTGTGATGATTTTAATTATCACAAAATAAAGAATTTATCTTTTTTTTTGTAGCATTTAGGATTTTTAAATAGAGGCATAATTTCAAAACACAACATTATTCAAAAGTAAAGAGAGAATAGAAGAACTGGAAATCATTATTGACCAATGCAAGGTCAGGGAGAATTCATGCATGAATTGACTAATAAATGTTTATCAACCTCCGTTTGATGTGTATATTCAATTAAATAATGTTCATTTGAATTGTAACTATACACAGGATCCTCTTGAACACAAGATAGCAAAAAGATTTTTAATGTTCCTCTAGACTCTTGAAAAGAGGCTACGACTTGTGAAGGGAAGTAAACATAGTTGCAAAATCAAGTTGCTGATATCAGTCAAGACAGAACTTCCTTGCAGTGGGAAATTCAGGAATTAAAAACATTTGTGAATGTACTTCCTAGATGTAAGCGTAGTGCAATTACCTATGACACAAAAGGCACAATCTGCTTTGAATGAAGCGCACATCAAAATAACCCATATTGAGGAGACCCATATTATTTGCCTAAATAAATGATCACACAGGGTATAGGATTTGTGAGACAAAGGCCTTAAAAGCACAGTGGCACAGAGATCAAGACAATATACATTTCTTACACCTCAAATTGGAGAATGAACAGAATATTTTGAAGAGAAAAATTGAAAACATTAGACAGTAGCTTGATGGGGCCTAAGATCTTTACTTGGTAAAAGATGTTCAAAAGTAATAAATAAACTGCTCTGAGGAAGAAATTCCTCATACATACACTATCAGGTGAACTGAAAAGCGTTGAAATTGTGAACGTCCCAGGATAAAAGGGTGCATGGACACACATGGCTGTATCAGAATCCATAGTCATAAGGAAGACACCTCATTCCAAAACAAGTGCAACCAGCAGTATCTAGCATCCTGCTTCTGCTGAGAGTAATTGCATAAGGACACAGAGGTTAGAAGCAGGAAAGACAGAGATGACAGACATTTAATGACGGGAGCAGACAGAAGGCAAGGAGATGAGTATAGACCCAGGGACAATCAAGATGTGAGGGAGACTATTGATTTAGTGGCTTGTAGGAGTTTTATAGAGCAGAAATGCCCAGAACTTCAGAAAGGGGCCCAGTTCTGATTCCTGAGATTGCTCTTAGATCATAGAGCTAGAGAGAGTGTAAACGAGATGCCCTGAGGATAAAGAAAAAGAAAGTGCCATCGAAGAGAGATTTTCCTCCCACTAGAGACAGGAAAGGAATTGTGTTGTTATGCATAGTTAGTTGTGGTGTTCTGTCGTTCTTGTTGGAATCTGGAACACGGTGTGTGTGGTCCAGATTCCAAGAGAGGACGGTTGAACCAGGCTTGAAGATGTAGCTTCTTGTACTAGCTCCTTCGGTTAAATAAACTTACCGAAATAAACTCTCAGCGTCCCGTCTTCATTACGTGGGAACTTTACATTGGCGACGATCGGGAAAAGGACCGCCAAGCCTGGAGCCCTGCGGTATGCAGATCAACCGTCCGATGACTTCTAGACCAGCGGTGTGTCGTTGGAGCCTCTTTGGAGTATTCCTGCGGATATGGTGACTTCCATCGTGAAAACCTCGTTTTCCATAAGGTTGCGGTGAGACTTTGAGCTATTTTTATTGATTTTCCAGTTTGCGCCCCTCTCGCGCGCAGAGCTTGAACGCGCTGTTCCGCATGCATCATTCGCTGCCTCGTGCATGCGCTCGCCTTCTGTGACTAAACTAGAGCGCTGACTAAGGAATTCCTTTTTTTTTGGCAGGTAAATGAGCCTACAAGGGATTTGTTGGATTGAATATTTGTGTAATTACTGTGTTTAATGTTAGCAAGCTGTCTTGTGGATTGTTACCTGCCTTGTTATGTTGGCCTAGGCCTGGCTGCCATGCTGCTTTTCTTTGCGCACGTTACACTGAGCCGGGCCCCCCTCGCCCTTTGCTCGTGCCAAGTTCTTTTGCGCTGTCTGCATTTTCTGTTGTTCACCTTTTTGGGCTCGGTCTGCACAAACATGTACAAGGTCACATAACAATGTATTTTGGTTCTTCCTGATATGGCCAGTCCCGCGCACCCAGACATAACATTAGGTGCAATTGCCATGAAGAATTTTGTGTGCTTTTAATACTGCGGTTTCCTAGCGCTAAACACATTTGGAGAAATCCCTTTCAGTGAGAAGAGCTATGATGTCCTGCTGATGTAATTCTGCATCTAGAGACTGAGGTATGGGGGTTCGCTAGTCAAAGCCCAGAGGTCTTCTATTATTATAATAAACTATCTTACTGCAAGGGGAGGGTGGTAATGTTATTTATACGTTTACCCACTGAGCTCTGAGATGCTTTCCCCGTTTGTATTCTATGGAATTGTAACCATGCTGCTTATATTAGTCATATGCATTATGCTATTAGTACTGACACGTGTACTGTACATTAGAGCACGTAAGTTGGAATAAACATTTTAACCTATCCAGTGTCTCTTCCTACGCACCTTGTGGACAAGTACGAGTGAGTGACGAAAGAGTGTTCTTGCTTCTGCGAGTCCTGAGATAAAGATACCGTGTTCTGGGTTGTCTAATCATTGGTACTTGGGTGCTAATGGGATGCTAAGCTAGTTGGGTTGGGGTTTTTGGGTGCTACGGTATATGGTGGCAAACCACTGTATTCCGGGGTCCCATTTTCCTGTGCATAGCTCTGTGTATGTGCAGAAACCTTATGACATGGCGCGACCACCGTGGGGCAGCTTATCTGCGAGACGCTTGAGTAGTACTTGTGCTTGTCCACAAACCCCTCGCGTACGCTTCCGGAGGCGTATGTGACGGTGATACCTCCTATATTGAATGTTTTATAGGTTCTTTCAAGCTTGATGTTATTAAAAAAGGTTAGTTAACAGACCCATTTTTGTGCTCCCTGTTAGGTTGTCGGATATTATTGTTTAGTCATGGCTGGTGTGGCGATTGCTGCACATAGTCGAGGAGCACTCCGAGACCACTTAGCTGTGTATGGAGTGCCCGATACTGGGGTCGAGTTGGTCTTTGTGGTTCAAGCCGATGCGGCTTATCACTTTGAAGTGTTTTACACTTGGATCACTTTTGAGGCGGTGGATGCAGGTGATAAGCTGTTTCATGAATATAAGCCCACCGCTATTCCTGCTGCCTATCGACCCTATACCACTCTTGAAGTACCTCTCACGGCTTGGCAGCACCGTGTTTGGTTTAATGGCGCCCTACCACAACCAACTACCGCAGTTCGTTTAGGCCCCTTGTCAATTCAGGGGGCCACTTGGCCTGTATTGGCCGGGTATACCCCGCATCCAAATTATCTGGCATTACCGCTTGCGGAACTGCGCACTATGCATACCGAATTGGTACGAGTGCATCGAGCCCTAGTGACATACGTTACAGGTAGCCTACATGGAGCTGCTCCTGTAGTCGCAGGCCAACCAGCTATAGCCGCTGGAGTGACCATAAGTCCTGTCATGGTAAATTCTGTGATGGGCAAACGTCCACAAAATAAGGACGACTATCCTTACTGGCTTGCAGAAAAGTTCGATCAGATAGAAGCAGTGTTTCCCCATACATCCCCAGTAGATAAACATCGCATCCTTACGATAAGTTTGCCAAAAGACATAATCCCGATTTGACATCATGTGAAAACTGGGGTAAGGTATTCGCAGCAGTTTATTCAAAATGTTTTGGAACTCCTTCCATGACGGTTCTACCCTCTGTAATTAAAAAAGTACAGGATGAACATGGCCCTGAAGCGGCTGTGGAATTAGGGATGAGACTAGTGGGAGTGTTTGATGTAGTAGCAGAGCTGATCCTTGGAAATGTCAAGGGCGATGCTATGAACTTTCAAGTAGCGAATGCTTTGGCTTTGGTCCCAGAGTTGGACAGGCCCCGCGAATTACCGAAAATTATTGCCCGGGCTTATAAAACAATTGGAAGAAATAGCCTGGGCAACAAGCCTTTTGTAAAAATGCAAACTCAATCGCAAACACAAGTTACACAAGCAAAAAGTGCATCTGAGAAAGATGATAAACCAGTCTTCACTAAAAAGAGTTGGAGACAGAAAAAACAGGGTAAGCAACAAAAGAAGCCGGGGTCGAGAGGCGCTTCCCCAGTTTCGGTTTCTTCTGAACGTACTTATGATTTACGTGATAGGTCAAGGATTAAATCACCAGAAAGGTTTCAGAGCTCTGATACGCGTTCTCCTCGTTCTTCACAGGCCCAGACGTCGTCACAGGCTGGTGGAGGAGGACGGCAAGATAGAGGAAGGGGCCGAGAGGCTCCCCAGGAGCGAGACCAACCTCGACAACAAGTCAGAGGGAAAGCAGAAGATTTTCATCTTCCTCGACCGCAATTTCAGAAGAAAAAAGTTGCCGCTGTCACAGCGAAATATGCCTCAGACCGTGAGAACGAGACTCCAGAATTGGACGTGGGCAGTGACCCTCCTAGACAGCGCCGCGGAAGTTACCATAGTGCGGGAGGCGCTACGTCCTCATATGGAGGCGACAGCAACTGAAACATTCGTTACTGTAGAGACAGCTGACACGAGAGTGGCACCCCCTGACAGACTATATAATATAGTCATACAAATTGAAGGTGACATACCGCGTGAAATAAAAGGGATTTTTGGGAAAATCTAACCTCTTCATATGACATTTTGTTAGCAGAGGTGGATTGGCCACCCCCATTCGTTCTCGCTGCACATAAAGGAGAGGAGGTAATCCTTCCAAGCTTCTCACGGCATGTCCCAAAAGACAAAGCTGAAGCACTTGCAGCTGAGTGGGCTGTGTACCTGGCACCAGCGTTATACCGCAACCATGTGGGATGGGATGAAGAATCACCTCCTCATGCAATACCTTTGCGGTCACTACCGCAGCCACAACCCCAATATCCCATCAAACGACAGGCAAAAGGCCCCGTCTCCGAAATTCTGACACAGTTGGAATATCAGGGAGTAATTGAACCATGCGTATCACCTATGAACAATCCCCTTTTCGTGGTTTCCAAACCCGATGGATCGTACCGCTTAGTTTTGGATTACCGGCATTTAAATACTCATTGTCGGAACTTTGCGGTGCAAAATACACACAGTTCTGCGCTTGTAGACAGTCTTGTTCGTAAAAAATACAAAACGACACTTGACCTTTCAAACGGTTTCTACACGCACAACCTAGCCCCGGAGAGTGGTCAATGGACCGCATTCACTTCCGGTGGTAAATTATTCCAGTTCCGGCGTTTACCCATGGGCTACAAAAATAGTCCGGGTATATTCGCCGCCCGTGTTGTTTCTTTGTTAAATGACATTGATCAAGACGCATGTTCGTACGTAGATGACATCTATCTGACGGACGACGAATTATTTCAGCATTTGTCCCGTGTGGACCGCATTATTCTTGAATTTGCGGAGCAGGGTTACAAATTTAACTTTGCTAAGTCACACATTGCTGAATTTACAGTTCTGTTCTTGGGCTATGAGCTCAACAACGAAGGTAAGGGCTTAGCCCCCATTTCTTGGAAAAATGTGCACATTTGTGCCCCCAAATACTCTGAAGAAACTTCAGTCTTTGCTGGGTTTCCTGAATTTCGGGCGTACTTACATTCCCGAATATGCCCAGCGTATCAAGCCTTTGTATGCTTTGATACAACCTACTTATTCAAGGTCTTGCTGGCTGCCTGAGCATACCTCAATTCTGCAGTCTTTGCAGACAGACCTTTTGGAGTCTAAATATCTTTTGACTCGTGATAACCACACAAACCTGGTGATTAGAATAATTCCGGGGGCGGTGGGATTCACATACTTAACCTTCAATGAAGGTGATACAGTACCCATCGCATACAAGTCACATCTGTACACTTCCGCTGAATTGCGCTTTACATCTGTCGAAAAAGTTCTAACTGCAGTACAAATGGCGATTCTAAAAGAACGCGCACTGGCACAGGGAAAGCGGATTCTGGTGGTAACACCCTGTCCTGCCCTAGAGGCAGTAACAAAGGCAAGTGTACCGAACTCAAAAGCAATGCATCCCCGTTGGATACAATGGGCTACATCCTTGACGTCTTCGGACGTCACTTTTGTTTTTGATTCTTCTCTGCAGACACAGGAGTTTTTGCAGTATGAATTCGTTCATCCTCCTCCTTTGTTTTTATTACCGCTTGAGGATTACAAATGTGTGATCTACACCGATGGTTCGGCGCAACCGGCCACTGGGTCCAAGCATGCTTATTCAGCTGCATGTGCTATTGTTGCGGGTTCCTTTGTAAATGGAACGTTCAAATCCTCTGTAGTGCACACTCGCACACTTGGAGATAGTACCGCACAATTGGCCGAGCTGCATGCATTGCTACTTGCGCTTGAGTTCGCTTCTCAGGATGAGACCACTCTTATTGTATGTGATTCTTTTTACTGTGTACAATCTTACAATGACAATTTGTTTTTCTGGTCGAAAAACGACTACAAGGACGCAAAAGGGAGCACAATTAAGCATAAAATGCTTTGGGTTCGAGTGGCAGAATTGCAACAACGTCTGCCCCTCACACAGGTGGTTCACACCTTAGGCCATCAGCGGGTGGGCGCACACGCTATAGGTAACGATCTGGCAGATGAAGCTGCCCGTTCAGCAGTAGTCACGTGTTCAGTAGCAGCGGTTACCAGGTCCATGTCTAAAATAGACCCTGTTATATTAGCAGCTATTGCTGCAACCAAGGAAGGTAATAATTACCCTACAGGTTTCCCTTCCAAGTATTCTTACACATTAAGTCCCGATCAGGTTCCTTATGTAACTATACCTGACGTTGGAGATCGGCTGATCCCCAACGCGGACCGCAGGAGTGCCTTGATATCAGCTGCACACGAAGGCATGGCTTCGGCTCATGCAGGTGTGTCAGCTACAGTTTCCATCTTGCAGCAGCGTTATTGGTGGCGTGGATTGTATAAAGACACCCGTGCTTTTGTGCTTTCTTGCGATGTTTGTCAACAGATTAAGCCTTCAACGGTAACACGTCCACCACAAACCCCGCTCTGCATTGCTAACAGACCCTTTGGGTGTGTTTACTTGGATCACTGCGGTCCATTCTCATCAGACACTGCCTATAAATACATCTTAGTGGCAGTGGACTCGTGCACACGGTTTCTCTGGGTCTGGCCACAACGGAGTGCTGACGCCCGAAATGTAATCAGGGATTTGCGTGTCTTTGTGGGAATTTTCGCATGCGGCACCTTCCATTCGGACCAAGGTCCAGCGTTTGCCTCTAGGGCTTACAAGGATGCAATGGCTTCGCTTGGGGTGCGGGTGAAATTTTCGTCTCCGTATAGGCCTGAGGGCAACTCTATCGTTGAACGAATGAACCGTGACTTAAAGCAATCCTTAACAGCTAGGGTTATAGGTACTGGCAGGAACTGGCTGGCCCATTTGTATACCGTTCAGCGTGCACTTAATAATCTCCCTAGACGACCTCTGGGTGGGCGGACCCCATACGAAATGCTCTTTGGCATAAGAATGTTTGTGCCTGACCTTGAGGGTCCAGACATCGCGGCGCAATCCGCCAAGTTTGATGTAGATAACCATTCTGCTATGTTACAGGACTTACAAGAAGCCCGAGACAAACTTGCAACTACACATTTGCCTTCAGCCACAGATCCTGCGTTGCAGATTCCGGTAGCCGGCTGGCTTCCAAAGGTTGGAGAACTGGTTCGAGAAAAGGTTGAAAACAAAAAAGAATTCGGCCCCTCTTTTCGTGCACCGGTTCCAGTTCTGGGCTTGAAGGGAACACGTACAGTCATTTTACCACCGCTTCCTGGTCGCAAGGAGAACAGATACATCTCAGTGGAAAATGTCAAGCTACAGCGCCTGGCCGATCCTGAATAGTGTCACACCAGCGGTCTCTTGTCCTGCCATTTATCGGACATATGTTCATAGTCCATCTGCACGAACGATCGCTGATGCTGTAATTGAGATGGTTGATTTGCCTGAATCCTCTACTTTGCCTGAAACTATAATTGATCCCCAACTCTCCACCAACATCGACGAGGACGAGTATACTTATCCTGCATCTGAATCGGTGGCACATCAACCAATATCGCCACTAAGCCCGACTCGTTATTCCTTTGATTCGGATTCCACATCTTCAAAAGTTCCATCCAAGTTCAGTATTTTTATATCCTGGTTTAGAGACAATTTTTTGATTCCACCCTGGACATACATCTGGTTGGTACTTGTCTTGATTTTTTTGTTCATGTCCATTGGCTTTGTCACAGTGTTTTTTCTACTAATTAATGGTCACTATTTACCTGAACGCTCTGCTGTAGACTATGTTTCTGGAACTTTGGCTCCTCATTCCTCGTCTCACATCATGAAGCGTGACCACACATTTGTGAACATTTCAGCTTTTCCAGTTGCTGATGGCATCGTATGGGATGCGGTGAACTATCAAATCCATGGTCCGACGGAAATTATTAATGTACCTAATGTCCTTCGTGTTTCAATGGGTGATGTAGTACAAAATAATATTCATTCTGATGATTGGGATGTGCATGCCGTTGAAGCATTGTTTGCCGATTTAAAATATTATGCATCTTTTAATGCTGAAGATCTATATATGAATTCTGCTAATTATGCCGATTTGTATTGTTACCAACATTGGGGTAATCATTTTCTCCATAAGCCCAGTGCCCTGCGTAGTTCTGTTAACTATACCCAATGGGAACATTGTCCAAACCCCTTGCCAGGTAGCTCTCAAACTCTTCGAAATAAGTTTAATTATTTTACTGATTTTAATCGGTCGAACCCTGCATCCTATTATTTTAGACTAAATAACACATCAACTCAGAAAATTATGTTAACACACACCAAATTGCTTTATTCAGGTTCCTTTCTAAGTGCCCTAGCTGTGGGTGGTTATGAGTACTGGGATAATACAGTGGATTTAAAATCTATTTGGGGCTCCAAGCCATGGCAGGTACAGGGAACCGAGGCATTACACCGTGCTTGCCTCATCCCTACACAAATTATGTTCCTCAATGTCTCCATCTATCAGACTACATGTTGGGGCTTAGCAACCACTAAACAATTGAATACTCCATCCATACCATCCCTGTCGAGTTTTCCCAATGAAAGCTCACGATTCAATATGTCCCTCGTGTCCCTGCAGGCTCTGTTACAAAATAATTCGTATAATGTTTCTGAGCTAGTTCAGTCACCCTGGTTGGTATGGCCTACATCATCAAATGCATGTCAAATGCGTTTTCACGACTCAGGAGCTAATTACACACAGGATAGGCCTGATCCGAGATTTACTGATTCCCGTACTGTCACTACATATTCTGTTGGTAAATTATGCAAACAATGGCTGCAACATTCGTCCCTTGATTCTGTTAAACAACATTTGTCCCTCCTTTCAGGCAATATTGATCTGTCCGACTTTGTTTTGGCACCTCGTGGTCCCCGACCTAAAAGATTCATTTATGAAACATATAATGAACTCTGGAAGCTATCACAAATGGAAGCTGCTTCCCGTCTTCGGGAAATAGATCAAGCAAATTTGGAAAAGGTGCTTGCTGTTGTTGACAATAGTATTAATACCCTGTCTTCTCGCATTTACACTTTAGAGAATATTGTGTCCTCTGTTGTCGATATTGTACAAGATGATGTTTCTGTGTTATATCATGGTCAGAATCAATTGCGCTCAGTTATGCAGTTCGCATGGACTTTACAAACGCTTAAGTTAGGTAAAGTTCCTTGGCATTTTTGAACACCTCTGCCTTGTTTCTACCTTTTAACTTAACTGACAAACAGCAATTTATGTCCATGAAAGATGCAACTTACGCTCTATTACATATCGAAAAGATGGATCCTTTGCCGTTCTCTGTTGCAGAACTCGATTCTGCTGTATGGCTAGTCCATGGGGTTATCGCTTTACCTTTTTCCTTGTTTGAATTTGACTCGTGCATGAAACATTATCCTGTGGGCCGTTACCGGCCCTTGGGCAGTGCTTTCCTGCATGAACTCTGGTCCTTGCCTTTCATGTATAAATGCCTTCGGGGCGGCAAGGAAGTCTTTCTCACGGGGGAGTACTGCGACTCGACTATGGGTCATTCGCTTATTTGTAAAAACATTAAATTGCATGGCTCATGTAGCGTTTCCGCTCCTAATCTTGCTTGTGTGCTGAAAGGTATTCCTGCTCCTGTTATTTCTCCTACTTTCACTCTCCTTTCCAATGGTAGTTATTTACTTTTAAATAACGAAAACTGTTGTGGCCTGCAGGCTGGCATTCCTTACATTGTAACAGTTTCGCACAGAGTTGTCTGCTGCAAAAATGTGCTTTATCCTCCCCCACATGGCAAGGTTGATATCTCTATTTGGCCTTCCATCCCTACCATGGAAGCAGATTTCAATAGACTGAGCAGAATAAAGGCACTATTATTAAACGAGGAAGTTATGCTCACGTCCGCCCGGGAGACATTCATTCTCCAGGTGGCGAGTACCCACAGTGAAATACAGGCCCTTTTAAACACTAATCTCCCCCAACACTTTGGGGAGTTAATACATCGTATTTTTAACGCATCTAACACTGAAGGCCTAGTGCACTTTTTTAAGGTCGTGGGGTCGGGCTTGGTGTCCTCCTTCCAAACTATTTTTGGTGCCATCCCGGCTTTCATACATTCTATTTTTTCCAGTGTCTTTGGCGGTTTCCCATTGATCCTCGCTTTAGCGGCTGGTGTCTTACTCTTAATTTGCTTTCTGCGCAATGGCTGCTCCCCGATGGGACCTGCTCGATCCAGAACGCCTCCAGCTGCTCCGTGAGCACCTTTTGGCCGGTTTTGGTGTCTTGCCATTGGCGACGCTGAGTGTGTCATATACTCTTTCATTTCGCTTTGCGTATTTCACTTGCGTGCAACCTGTGATGACTTGTGTCCGCTGTCCTTTCACCTGGACTCTGGATTATTGCCTCTCCAATTCGTCATTGTCTGTTCCGGATTTTGTTCAGTTGATGGGTCCCTTAGAGGCCCATGAGCAGGACTGTTCCGTTGCTGGCTGTATGGCGCGTGCGGCTGCACTGGGGATTTTGGCGCAATGGGATATCTGGGCGGCTGCCCAGGATCTCCTACAACGAAGCTGTTTCAATTATCACGCAAGCTGTCCCGCATTGCTTCTGGATGCTCCCTTAGTTGAGGAGCATTCCTGCTCTTTTGATCTCATGGATTGGATGGCAGCTATGTTTTTTGACAATTCCAATGATGAACTCCTGGAGGGTATGGCTTTTCTCTGCACTTACACTTTCATGGATTGACCTGCCCTTCGCCGTTTGGGCGCTCCCTGTGCTCCAACGACTGTGTTTTTCCTCTGATGGGCCTCTGTCCTGGCCGCTGGACTGACCAGGGGAGGGTGTCTTGTGGATTGTTACCTGCCTTGTTATGTTGGCCTAGGCCTGGCTGCCATGCTGCTTTTCTTTGCGCACGTTACACTGAGCCGGGCCCCCCTCGCCCTTTGCTCGTGCCAAGTTCTTTTGCGCTGTCTGCATTTTCTGTTGTTCACCTTTTTGGGCTCGGTCTGCACAAACATGTACAAGGTCACATAACAATGTATTTTGGTTCTTCCTGATATGGCCAGTCCCGCGCACCCAGACATAACATTAGGTGCAATTGCCATGAAGAATTTTGTGTGCTTTTAATACTGCGGTTTCCTAGCGCTAAACACATTTGGAGAAATCCCTTTCAGTGAGAAGAGCTATGATGTCCTGCTGATGTAATTCTGCATCTAGAGACTGAGGTATGGGGGTTCGCTAGTCAAAGCCCAGAGGTCTTCTATTATTATAATAAACTATCTTACTGCAAGGGGAGGGTGGTAATGTTATTTATACGTTTACCCACTGAGCTCTGAGATGCTTTCCCCGTTTGTATTCTATGGAATTGTAACCATGCTGCTTATATTAGTCATATGCATTATGCTATTAGTACTGACACGTGTACTGTACATTAGAGCACGTAAGTTGGAATAAACATTTTAACCTATCCAGTGTCTCTTCCTACGCACCTTGTGGACAAGTACGAGTGAGTGCCGAAAGAGTGTTCTTGCTTCTGCGAGTCCTGAGATAAAGATACCGTGTTCTGGGTTGTCTAATCATTGGTACTTGGGTGCTAATGGGATGCTAAGCTAGTTGGGTTGGGGTTTTTGGGTGCTACGGTATATGGTGGCAAACCACTGTATTCCGGGGTCCCATTTTCCTGTGCATAGCTCTGTGTATGTGCAGAAACCTTATGACAAAGCTCTATCAAAGTAGTTTGCAATTCAAATTTCCAAAACCAAATTACAATTATTTACATATAAACAAATTATCAAAGAAAGATTTATCACACGGGTGTGTATATTCAAAGGTTGAATTTTATATTAATCAAATTTCATGAATAAAAAGGGTACAAAATCATACAGACACAAAGCAACCAGAAGTTACAATTATATATATCCTTCTTTGTTACAATTGTGAACACCTTTTCCAGATAAGTCCAAGGCAATGTAATTAAATTATGCAGAAAACTTTGCCTTTGATACAATGATCTATGAAATCAGTGTAATTGTACATAGATCATTGTATCAAAGGCAAAGTTTTCTTTGATAATTTGTTTATATGTAAATAATTGTAATTTGGTTTTGGAAATTTGAATTGCAAACTACTTTGATAGAGCTTGCTAACATTAAATGCAGTAATTACACAAATATTCAATCCAACAAATCCCTTGTAGGCTCATTTACCCGCTAATATTTGTTTGCCCAAGCCGTCAAGGGTTAATTGGGTTTCCCATTTGCTTTTACTAAGGAATTCCAGCGGCTCTCATTACTAACTGTGTTACGCATGCGCACATCTATCGGTAATGAACTGACCAAGGAATTTCAGCTATTTTCACGTGTTCTGCCATGCGCAAGTGCCGACAGAGACTGGAACGTTGTCTCTACTATTTAATGTGAACGTGCACCTTACCTGATGTTCACATGCTTGCTTACAATTAACATTGCGGTCATTTTCTTCGGTGATCTGCACACCATCAGCTGTTCACACGTTCCTGTTTGATTACTTTCGCGGTCATTTCTTCTTCGGTGAACCGCACACCTTCACTAAAGTTGGGAATTCATATCGGTGATTCGCACACTTCTTTTACTTAGTGCGAGTCAACTATTTAAAGCCTTACATCAGTGATTCGCACACTTATTCATTGCAACCAATTTCTGCTGTTACCTGAAGACGCATTCACTTTTGTGATCAATATAACAATTTTGTTTGTGTTATTTCTTTTGAATACACATTATTATAAATGCATTGTTGTTATTGATATTGCAGTAAGGTGTTTCTCTTTAATCTTTCTTTCCAAATTTAATATGGAGGGTATAGGTGCTCCGCCTCCATTCCTAGCTACTCCAGGAGAACCTGCTTTAGAGTGGAAACAATGGAAGGAAGGCTTAGAGGCTTACATCGAAGCTATTGGTGGCGATGACTACACGGACAAGCAAAAATTGGCTATTTTGAAGCATTGTTTAGGAGCTGAAGGCAGACGTATTTTAAGTCATTTACCCTCTGTTTCTACTAATCTTTCAAGTGATGAGGATGACATTGATGTATTTGACAATGCTATCAAACAACTGGACAAACTTTACGTAAAAAAAGTCAATGAAGTGGTTGCACGTCACAAATTCCTAAGCAGAGGTCAACTGGTAAATGAATCCATTGATGTCTTTGGCAATGATTTGAGAATCCTAGCTGCCAAATGTAATTATTCCTCATTTCATGATCAAATGGTACGTGATCAAATGGTACATAAGGTGGCTGATGTCAAGTTACAGGAAAAATTATTATCCGCTGAGGATTTGACGCTTAACAAAGCAATTGATATTGCTCATCGTTTTTAGGACATGAAATTAGGCTTGAAAGAATTATCAGACAATAATGCCTCCGATGTTCATTTAGTTAAAAAGTCTAACTCTGATGAAACTTTTAATAACAAACTTAAAAGTAAGTTATCTACTTCTTATCCTAATCAGGAAAGAAAAGAATATGCTTGTTTTAAGTGTGGCATTCCTGGTCATCTAGCCAATGACAAAAAATGTCCTGCAATTGGTCAAGTCTGCAGATACTGTAAAGCAAAGGGACATTATGCCAGAATGTGTAAGAACAAAAACAGATTTAGGAACAAAACTTATGATACCAGAAACCAAAACACTGATCAGATTAAGGAGGTTAATTGTGACCTTGAAGAGGAAGAATTTATTGTAACTGTATGTGAGGTCAATGGAAATGAGAAGGATGCTCCTTTTTGTACAATCTTAATTGGTGATAAAGAAGTTAGGGTAATGGCACATTCCGGCTCCAGGCACACGCTCATTGATGATGAGTGGTTAAAAGAGTTTCCAAATGTACACTTATCTCCTCCTGACATCTAACTTGTGGGATATGGGAGAAAACCCATCGAAGTTTTAGGTTTCTTCACCACCAATCTTTGTTTTAAAGGCAAATCCATTTCTGCAAAAGTATATGTTGCCAAAGATGGTTCCTGCCTTTTGGGGTGGCCTCAGCAAAGGGACATGATGATCACTCTTGATCCCAACCATCCTGATCAAGTACTGGGTTACTCGGATCTCATTTTTCAAGTGGGTGGTGATCCAGCGACCGAATGGGAGAAGATATTTCCCAGCGTGTTTTCTCCGCAATTGGGTTTGTTAAAACATTTTGTCCACAAGATTATCCTAAAAAGTAATGCTATTCCCAGGGTACATAAAGTTAGAAATGTTCCTTTACTCCTTAGGGATGCTATAAAAAAAGAGTTAGAGAGATTGTGTCAGCTTGATGTTATTGAGGAGATTGAATCCTCCGAATGGTTGTCGCCTGTCGTTGTCGCACATAAACCCAACGGAAAGGTTAGATTATGTGTTGACTTGAGAGATCTCAATGATAATGTGTGGGTGGAAAGACATCCGCTGCCTAATATCGGGAGATGTTTGCCAAACTAAAAGGGGCTTCGATATTTTCGACTTTAGACCTGTCGAACGCATATCATCAAATTGCCTTACATGAAGATAGCAAACAATATACCTCTTTCATTACGTCGGAAGGTGCTTTCAGGTACAAAAGGATGCCTTTGGTTTAATTTCTGCATCTTCTGTCTTTCAGAAAGTTATGCATAGATTATTTAAAGACGTAAAGAATGTATTGTACTTTCAGGATGATATCCTAGTCTTTGGGTCCAATTCTCAAGAGCATACTGAAACTTTGCACAAGGTTCTGTGTACTCTTCAGGATAATGGTTTGACCTTAACCAAAGAAAAATGCAAATTTGGTATGTCATCGGTGGACTATTTAGGTCATTCCATTAGTAAAAATGGTATTTCTCCAAAACAAAATTTAATCAAGGCCATTGAGGATGCCCCTGAGCCTCAAAACAAAGACAAACTTAGATCTTTTTTAGGTCTAGCGGAGTACTACGCTAAATTTATTCCTGTTTTTTCCAATAAAACTGTTCGCATGAGGAATTTGATGAAGAAAAATCAGTTGTTTTTGTGGGATGACAATTGTACTAGTGAATTTTAACATTTAAAAAAATGTATATCATCTGCCCCCGCTTTAGCCACATTTGACACCGCCTGTAATTTGGTAATTGTTTCCAATGCCAGCAACGTTGGTATTGGTGCCATCCTGATGCAAAACCAAAAAGGGCATTTAGTCACAATTGCTTTTGCATCCAAGCCGTTAAGGGATGCCGAATACAAATATTCCACCTTGGAAAAAGAAACTCTTGCATGTTGGTGGGGCATTGAGAATTTTCGGAAATATATTTATGGCACTGTTTTTAAGGTAAGGACAGATCATCGTCCTCTAGTGGATTTATATACAACAAAAGGTTGTGGTAAAGCAACTCCCAGGATTCCCAGACGGCAATACAAGTTACAAGATTTTCACTTCAAGGTTGAATATATTCCTGGTGTAAAGAACATTCTTGCTGACTGTTTATCAAGGTTGCCCGTGAAGGATGATAATATGGTTGAGGATGATGTAGATCCGGAGAGAGTTGTTTCTATCTGCGAAGTATCCAAAGGGTGCATCAAGGAGGACCAATGGAGGTTGGCATGTGATAAGGACATTAATCTCAAAGAGGTTGTGAATTTTGTCAAATCTTCATGGCCCAGAAAAACTGATGTTCCTCAAAATCTTCATCCTTTCTTTCAAGTGGCTCACGAATTGTATCTTCAAGATGGTGTTTTAATGAGGGGTCAGCAACTTGTGGTACCAGTTGATTTGGAACAAATTGTGTTGGATGTGGCTCATGAAGGTCACCCTGGCATGACCAGTATGAAGAGGAGAATCAGGAGTGAATTCTGGTGGCCTGCTATGGTTAGGTGTATTGAGCGCAGGGTCAGAGATTGTGTCGAGTGTTGTGTCAGTGACAAATTGCAAAAAAACAGTACGAATGAGTCTTCCCGTTTCAAGGCCATCTCGTGTCTGGGAGTGTGTGTCTCTGGATATTGCTGGTCCCATGTGTTTTGGCTATAATCCCTTGTATGCTATTGTCCTTGTTGACCAATTATCACAGTGGCCTGATGTGAAGCTGGTTTCCCAAATCACTTCGAAGGTTGTTATTCAATTTTTAAATTAAGTTTTTGAAAGGGAAGGTTTCCCTGAGTTATTGCTTACTGACAATGGTGTGCAGTTGACTTCAGTTGAAATGAAGGAATTACTTGAATGTCATGGCATTGCTCATAAACGCTCTTCTGTCTATTACCCACAGAGCAATGGTATTGTGGAAAGGTGGATTAGAGTGTTAAAAGAAGGTTTACAACTAGCGATTAGTAATGAGAAGAATTGTCATCAAGCCATTAAGGAGTTACTTTGGAGTTATAGAAACACTCCCAGGAGTGATGGCGATTTGTCTCCATTTGAAAAAATGAGGGGTAGGAAGAGTGTGTGTAATCTGAGTCAAGGATGGATGAGAGATTTAGTAGGTAGAGAGGAAGACAAGTGCAAACCTGATGAGGGAGACAAGTGCAAAATCGGTGATTATCGGTGTCAGCTTAAGTCTTCATCCTTTCCTTTGAAAGTCAATGATTGGGTGCGTGTGAGGAAAGGCAGATTGGTGAGGTCAGGTGAGTCTAAGTTTTCGGCTCCCATGAAAGTGGTCAGGGTTGGCAACCAGGTAGTGGAGCTTACTGATGGGAATGTCTGGAGTCTGTCCAAGGTTGTGAAAGTACCTCGGTGGTTGTGGCCAGACAATGTCTACCCAGGTTCCAAGTTTGAACGTGATAAAAGAAATTGGCGCAGAGTGTCACAGCATCCAGCAAGAAATGTGCAAAGACATAGTGTCGTGAGACAGAGACAGAGACCGGCATGGTGCAATGATTACCACATGGGTCAGTACATTTTTAGGTACATTTTTACGTAGCAAATATTTGTTTATTTATTGATGAATATTGTTACTTTTGTTTTGTTACATTTCTTATCAATTATTTGGTATATTGTGTTAACGAAGGGGAATGTGCGGTGTTCTGTCGTTCTTGTTGGAATCTGGAACACGGTGTGTGTGGTCCAGATTCCAAGAGAGGACGGTTGGCCCAGGCTTGAAGATGTAGCTTCTTGTACTAGCTCCTTCGGTTAAATAAACTTACCGAAATATACTCTCAGCGTCCCGTCTTCATTACATGGGAACCTTACACTAGTGTCTAGAAAGAGTAGAAAGTCTTTTGGGACTTAACACACAGACGTTGAGGAATACCTTATCTCGAGTTCTGAGAATGATTTGGGTACAGGTGCAAAGAAAAAGAAACTGAACAAATTCAAAGATTCACAAATTGCAGATAGCCTCCCATATATAAATTCCATTAAGAATTATTATCTCCTTATTATAAAAGGTTCTTTGTAGTCTGTTGATGATGTCTTGGACCTCTACACGACTCTTATACTTGAAGTGAAACACTGTTTGTGTGTTATGTTTGTACTGGTAGTTCTCTCACAGAGTCAAATACTTTCTTTCGGAATTTGGATACTGGCAGTTACATTACCTTGAAGCCATTCAGGGAAGACATCAGGAATTACTCTTAGGGTCACAAAATCCTTATGAGACTTGAAAGGCAACATATAACCTTGTATACCATGGGAACAAGCTGTGAAGGGACTAACCCAATCTCTAAAGCATACCTTGTCCTAATACCTCTAAAACCACATATCTGAACAGTGAAGAGTTCAATCAAACCCATTACTTTGAGTTGTCAGAGCACAGAGTGGATCATTCAGCTAGAAGGTTTGGCACTAATAAGAACCTTGAGTGGATAATTGTTAAGACCACCCAGGTATACAAGATTCAAAAGCTCACACTTCCAGAATTGTCGCTAAGCCTCACAAAATGACCTCGGATTAGAGTAAAATTAGTAACACATTAGAAAGTGGAGTGCAAGCATAGATCCCTCAATCCTATGCCTATGTATGTCCAAAACTGAAAACGAGAAATGATTCCTTCAGGTACCCTGAATACTCCCTCCAGAAGGCGTGCCTCATTTTACAGGGTAGAACCCTGAAATTAAAATTAGTATCCTTCTAGAGATTCCTACATTGTCGATGAGCTTTCTGCCCTGGAGAGAGCTACGAGGCAAATTACTGATAAAGTTTCCCTACTAATGCATAACCAGAGTGGCAATGGCAAAGTGGGAGGATCAAGTGACAAATCCATGGTTGCAATAATCCCAATGACAGCAATACATCCCAAATCAGTCAATAAAAAAGTAAGCAAGTGCATTAATCTATGCGGGAACAAAGAAGCAGCAAGACAAATAAAAATAAATTTCCATATTGAAGCTGTCAGAATTGTTGCTTTCAAAAGAACTATAATTAATTGGCACTCATTTGAACCTAGAAATTGAAAAGTTTTTTGAGTCTGTGTTTGAACAAAAGATAAAGGTGGGCAACCACATATGGTAAACGAGAGAGCATCAAGGAGAAAAATGAACGGTGATCAATAGGTTGATCCATCTAAATGTAATACAAGCACAACATCATCCCAGAATGAGCAGTAGGTCACGAGTGACCATTAGTTGAGGGAAGTAATTTTATATCCTCCTTTATGATGAATTGTCATGCAGGAATGGTTCATTTACACTCAAACCATAAAATGACAGTAGACAGTAGAGGTCCCCATAAGTGAAAACATAGCCCTACCAGTGTAATGGATTTCCACAGAGTTAGAAATAATACAAATCCCTAGTGTAAGAATTTGAACTATTCTGGCCCCAAAATGGGGACCCCTAAATAAAAAATAAAAAACTAGCTCTGAAGCCTCAGACACCCAAAGTGGTAGTGTTCAGCAGGTCTATATACTCATTAATTGACCATAAATAGACAAAAAAAAGCCTGGTCCAATTGAAAAAAACTGGTGAACTTGAAGAACGATAAGATACTAAGTAACATTTTCCTTTAGAAGAGAAGAAGGAAGAAGAAAGGAATAGTATCATCTCTACTCCCCTACTCCAAGGAAATAAGAAAAGGAGAAGCAAACCAGTTATTAGAGAAATTAAGACAGATGTTCATAATAATTCACATTTGCTATATAATATTAAGTAATTGCGTTCCAGTTCATAAACAAATAAATATGGAAGCCTTGCTCAATACAGGTTCACGAGCCACTTCAATGGTTCACTGACAAAATGTTGACCCTCAAAATATCGTCATACAAAAATATTGTGACATAAATATCAATGTCAAAAATATCATCATGCTATAATTATCATGTAAATTACATAAATGTTGAAAAAATATATTGTTGTCACTAATATCAGTGTCCAACATATTATTTTTTTACATATATACAAATTTAAATAGCAAACAATAAATATATTCAATAATAACAGTAATATAATAAAAATAAAATAATGTTTTTTAAATATAACAATTATAGTTTTAAAAAAAGTAAAACACATATATATATTTTTTTTGTTTGTTTGCAGGATTCGGTGACATACACACCCTTAAGTACATGTGGAAATCAAGCATCGTGTCTTGAACTGCATATGGTGTGTTGGACATAGCACACGCAGGTATTTTGGTAGCCTGCCTTTACACTCGGTGATAGGCACAACATTGTTACTGTTAATTAACTTTCATGTCTATGTAGTTCTCTTCCTTAGTAATTTAAACTGGTTATTGATTATTTATTGATTTCATATATATTTCTAACCCTCATTTTTTTCTTGATATTTATTTATTGACTGTGTGTGCTAATGTGCACCTCAAATTCCGGGGGTAAGCGCAGGTAGTTATTCTTTCATTACAGGTTTGCAGCAATCTATGACTCAACCCCCACCCTTTCTAACTCATCCATGCAAACCTGTGATCAAATGGACATATTGTTTCTAGTTATTTGAGTACCATTTGGTTGGCATAGATGCTACAAGCTACAATCCGGCACGTAAATTTGCCTTAATATATGGAAGTCTTGGTCATGCAGCGCAGCGTATTTTTGACAGTTTGCCAATTATATCAGCACCCTCAGGTGATGGCCAATGGAACATTTACCTTGAGGCAGTTTTTAGATTACGGAAACAGTTTGCTGATGTCCTAACATTATGCTTGAACGGCATGCCTTTTTCAAATGAAAGCAATTTCCAGAGGAAAATGTGGAAGAACATGTATCATCTCTAAGAGTTCTGGCGTTCACTTGTGAGTTTGGTCCTAATTTAGACACTTACATTTGTGACCAATTTGTTTTTAATTGTTCCTCTAGGAAAATACAGGAGAGACTTCTAAGTTGTAGGAACCCAACACTTATGGAGGTACTAGGTCTAGCAAAGATCATTGAAAGGTCTCTGATTTCTTCAAAAATATTACATCCAGACTCTGCTATTATTAATGTTGTTACGTCCACCGAAGAGTGCACTGAGGTAGTAGGTGCTATTAGTTATTAGTTCTAAAGGGAAACAATTTTTTTTTATTTGCATCTTGTAAAAAGCGAACATAAATAAACAATGCATCCAAATAGAATCATCAATAATATACATGAATAATGCTCATTGATTAACATACAGAGAAATCTATACTTATATATCTAAAAGGAAACTTTACGTGCATGAGAACGTATTTTGACCTAGTTCTCACCCCATATTTCATTAAATTTCCTTAAGGCTCCTATCCTTTGCGAAAATAATTTCTCTTTTGATTTAATGCGAGACATCTTAGCCAACCATTGCGAAAATATTAGAGGATCAGCTTCCTTCCATCATTGCAAAATCAATGACCGAGCAAAAAGTGATGCTATAAATACAAACTGTTGCTGACGAATTAGCAAAGCGAGTGAATTAGTCATACCTAATAACGCCGTATTTGGTTCGGGTGCTAGATTTATCTCAAGCTTGTTGCTAAGCCACTGATACATCTGATTCCAGAATTTAGCTAAAACTGGACATTCAAAACAGATATGGAGCCAATCCCCAATAGGATGTGTACACCTAAAACATGCTCCTAAAATAGAAGAAGACATTTTAGCAAGTTTGAAAGGAGTGTAGTAGAGATTCCACTTCGAAAGGAAAGCCATACGTTTGAAATTAGCACCCCTTATAGCTTTATGAGCCCAACTATTATAGGCTTTCCATGCTTGCATATCCAGTCTACAACCAATGGAGTTTTGGATCATTTGGAGAGTTTTCGGCACGGTTTTAATCTGAAGATAGCTGCGTAGTATTTTATACCAATTGCCTATCCCTCGGCTTGCTTTTACGTAAAAATTAAGACTGATCAGATCTATTTGTGGATCTGAAAAAGGTTGAAGATTTCTTACAAAATTCCTAAACTGAAATAATGAAAAAATTAATGAACATGGAAGTCCTGGATAGGATTGTTTAATTTGATTCCAGGATTTGATTTGATCACCTACAAGGAGATCCTTAAAACGATATACTCCTAATCTCTCCCAGGCTGTTATATTTCTTAAGCTGATTTGTAAACCTATCTCTCTACTTTGAGAGATTAACATTTCGGGATGAAAGGCGGTAAACTGAAATTCCTGTCTCAGTTGAAAAAACCTATCAGAAATAATTTGGAGAGTCTTATATCTGCTTCGCTTTGGGAGCCTTGGAATTTTAATAAAAGGAGCAAGGTGAGAACCGGATTCCAAAACCATTTCTTCCAAATAAAAATTGGATCCCATATTACGTCTAGTAAGTAACCTTATACACCAATCAAAAAATGCAGCTTGATAATATTTTTTTAAATGAGGTAATGCAAGTCCACCATCTATAATCGGTAATTGTTTTTTTTTTTTTTTTTTTTGTCCTCATCTCACCAATAAGCTTATACGGGTCTTATGAAGCCGATATTTCAGTCTGTGGGCCCTCCGGCTTACCGCACTAGCTTAGGTCGCCTGACCAGTCCTGCTCGTTTTGGGACTTGGTGTAATCATAGGACAAACTATATTAATCTCAAATTACGTCCCCATCTCGTAAGAGGTAGCCAGATGTTTATCGAGCTATCCCCTTCTCCTTCATGATCCAAGTGAGCCATAGCAAATGCGGCTTTAAGCCATTCTTCACTTTTTGGGGGAAGGGAATCTTTCCACCTTTTACATATCTCTCGCCGTGCGAGTATAATCATATATAGAAGTAGCCCGCGCTGGATCTGCGGTGCAGTCTGACAGAATAGTCCATCGTCCCCAAAGAGGACTAGTGACAAATTTACATCAATGTTAGCTTTAAAAATGTCTTGTAAAATGTCACCGATCCCCTTCCAAAATTCTTTAATTCAGGTCACTCAAAGAAGATATGAAGGTCATTGGCAGTTGGCAACAAACATCTAGGACATTTTGGTGCTGGGGACGGGGCAAACTTAGCTATCTTGGCTGGGGTATAATAAAGCCTATGTATAACAAAAAAGTGGTTCTTCTTTAAGCTTGCAGGTTTAATAAATTTATATAGTACTTTCAGTGATGGCTCAAACAGGGCGTCTATACATGGTTCAAGAGGGTTTGATTCCAAACTAGGGTAGGGGATGGGATCTCCTGATCTTCCGCTTCTAACAAATAATTGTACCACACTGATATCTCCTTCTTTATTGGGTGCGTGGAGTGGCACAAACTCTCTATATCTCTATAATCGGTAATTGTAAGGTTTCTAATTTCGTACGAGGTTTCCTGCCAGACCAGACAAAATACCTAACCATTTGGTCTATCTCGTGAAAAAATTTGAAGGCACTTTGATTAATAGATTTGAAAAGACGAAAAGAAACAAAGGCAGAATCATCATTTTGACAACCGCAATTCTGCCTATCAAAGAGAGTGGTTGATTCTGCCACTGTTTTAAAAGATTTCTGGCTTTCATAAGTGTACTTTCATAATTTAACTGATATAACTGGGAAGGATCCTGTGAGATATATATTCCTAGGTATCTAATTGCTCGTGAAGAGCAAACCTGGCTCCGCATTTCTGATGGAAGAACCTGGTCAGAGCAATTGAACAGAAGAATTTCAGATTTGGAATGATTAATCTTGTATCCACCCAGATCGGAGAACAATTTGATATTTTTAAAGGCATTCACAATGTTATGTTGCTCGGCCGATAAATATAGAATTAGATCATCTGCGAAGAGTTTAAGTTTGGGAGCACCCGGGAGGGGTGCTCTAATTTGCGGATCCTGACGCAGTAAAGACGCTAGAGGCTCTATAAATAGCGCAAAAAGAACTGGAGACATTGGGCACCCTATATATATGAATAGGAGAGGGGTAACATATAGATGAAGAGAAAAGACAGAGAACAATGGTATATCTCAACAGTAGATACGATAGTGAAAGGACTGAATACCAAAGAGGACTGGATGAGGATTGCTTCCTAAAGATGCCGAGTGGGACCTGAGGAGGGATGGTACTGCATCCAATATAGATGAGTAGTTAGATCTTTCTAATTAGTCGAATCAGGGAAGTGTCAACTGTTTCTGCCATATAATAGTGGATGAAAAGATAAGGGCACTAATGTATTGAGAACTTATGTATTCATGAGAGAATACGGTAAGCCCAAGAAGGGGGCCGTGAGGGGTAACAAGCCTAGAAGAACCTTTAAGTGCATTTACATTATATATTCAGTTTGCATACATATTAGAAAAATACATTTTTGAACCAGGAGAACTACAATATTGGTTGACAAGACAGGTTGACAAATTTAAAAAGTCCCCGATCATGACAGCAGGCATTGATTAATGAATCCTATTAGGTATAGAAGCCTCAATAACATGCTGATCGTTGGTAAAATAGATGAACAACCTATAAAAACTATAATATGAGTTGTACAACATAAGAAAAGTAGTCCGTTTTGTCAGATATAGGTTGATTTATATTAAGTACAGAAGCCTTGATGACATGCAGGTCGCTTATAAAATAGCAAAATAAATTTTGAACAATAAATACTAAAATAGGAGTTGCACAAAATAAGGACAGTAGTTTATTTTGTTGGAGAGCACTGAATAATGACCAGCATTATGCATAGCCACAGGGTCAACATACCCATTAGCCATATTAAGGGGTATTTCAAGATGGCGACCGCGCGAGGGATATCAGGTATAGTGACCTCGAGAACATCCGGATCGAGAACATCCGGATCGCTTGTAAAATTGTACAATAGAGAAATAAAATTTTGAAGTAGGAAAACCAATGTATGAGTTTTAGAACATAAGAAAAATAGCCTGCTGTGTGAGAGGGCACTGAATTATGACCAGCACCACGCATAGTCACAGGGGGAATATACCCAGTAGCCATATAATATGGGTATTCCAAGATGGCGACCGCGCAAGGGATTTGTAACCTGAATAAAGTTCTTCTTCATTTAAAAAAAATTGGAATAGCCGGAATAGGCTCACGAGCGTAACGTCAATTTAACGTACGGAAGCGGGTCGAGATAAAAAGAGACAACCTAAAGCCGGGGTTTGAATCACGAACTGCGATTGAGGCAAAACTTTAGGGGACGCGGTTTCGTCGGAATAAAGAGGTAAGAAACGGTGGGACATAAATAGTATGGGTGCCATCGAGTAGGACTTAATGTTTGATAATGGTGAAATACATTAAGTTTTAATGTGCCTCGTAGTTAAACATATGATGGCGGGGCGAGTGGTTTTTTGAAATCGATACGTGATTATTGCCTCATTAAAGATATGAGATAGAGGACTGGGGCACATATAACTGTACTGATGGGAATGTACATTGATCTATAATCATATGGGTTAATATGGAGCCTTTTGTCATTACTCGCAGCCACGAACGAGGTACCCTATCGTTAGGAACCACAGGAAAACATTGATACCCGCTACTGGAAAAGGAAACGTGCCTGAGGGCGGTTGTTGCTCCAACAGACCTAATTATTTCGGATTTAGGTCTTGAGTGTATCTACAAGAGGTGAGGAGGGTCGACATTCTTTATATTACAATGTGACTTAGCCTCTAGTTTATTAAATATAATGCATTAAAATTTAGATACATGTAGAGACTCGAAGTAACTGTGTTAAAATACTTTCCTTAGGGGTCAACTAACTTGGAGGCATATTAAATCTCTCGAGTCAAACCTCTTTTTAATAATGAAGATTTGAGATCGAAAAAGACATAGAGGTAACAGACTACTTAAGGACACTTATTTGATTGTGATTATAAATAGGGAGCGAATAGAAAGGAGTAATGAATGTCCTCTAATATTTTAGATGTGATGAAAACCATGATCCGACCACAATCATCAGTTATAGTGACCTGAAAACTTTAAAACTGAGAGCTGTAGCACCGGTGAGTTTCCCTTCGGTTTTTAAAAAAAATAATGGTAATCAGTGCGGTTTGGAGTGAGTGTGTTTGCTTACCCTGGTGTATTGGGCTTATGATTGATTTCCTTTGTGTGGATGGTTGAAGCACTTATAAACCGAGAGGTATATGCTATCGTATTGTAAAGGAATAGTAGTGATCATGTAAGCCTAAAACTGTTGTATACCTAAAAGTTGATTCAATGCCCATGTAGTGACACACATGCTTATTTTGTTTTCTATTTATACTATAGGTTTGACACAAAGTTGATGTTAAAAAAAGTTAATGTCCTGAAGAAGGTGGTTCTATTGTGAATGTGCCACTGAAACGCGTCGACGCCCACAATATAAGTTGTGTTAAATTTGGAAGAGTCAGCATCAAGCCACAGACAGGGAACTTAGATCCATGCTCTATGCTGTATATAGCCGAATTAACACGCAAAAGACATAGTGGATTGTCTCTTTACACTCTCCCTTTTAGCTGTGTTTTTAGATTATTGTATGTTCAATACATATGAATTTATGTGTTTTTTAAACTTGTGTGACTAAAATAAGCGGTCGACTTATAAGTGCCTTAATCATTGATGAGTACGATATGTGTGGAATATAAGTTTGATTGGAGTGTGACGTGTTGAATTCAGATCCCATCCAAAGGGAACATTTCTTTTAACTTGATAGTTACTGGGTGCTCTAACCCTTTGGACCTAAGAGCCCCCTCTCCTTGATTTCAAGACACCCTTGCCGAGTGCCACGTTTTATTTGAATTGTACCTACCGTTTGGGAGTTTATTATAATCTTTGCTTCAGCATTATTATAGAGATTGTTTAATAATTCTATAAATTCAAGGGGAAATTAAATTTTCTTAAAATCGCGAATAGGATTTTCCAAGAAACAAAATCAAAAGTTTTTTCAGCGTCAATCATAATTATTGTGGCTTCTATATCTTTTTGTATATAATAATCAATTGCCTGTATTAAAAAGTTGGTATTACTTGCCAACATTCTACCAGGCAGAAAACCTGACTGATCTTCGTGGACCACGGATTGGGCGGCAATGGTAATTCTCTGTGCCATTATTTTAGTGAACAATTTATAGTCGGTATTAAGCAAACTGATCGGGCGATAAGAACCGGGATTATTGGGTGGTTTCCCTTTTTAATGAAACTTATAATAACTGCTTCGGAAAAGGATTTCGGGAGATAATTTCCTTTTAAAATCGAATTAAAGAGTTCAACTCAAATTTCCGGTAATTGAGGCAAAAAGATCTTGTCAAATTTGGATGGAAAACCATCACAACCGCATGCTTTACCATTAGCGGACCCCCTGATCGCTGCCTGAACTTCTTCTATTGTAATTGGAGCCATTATACGTGTTCGCTGAAGACCATTGATTTTGGATAATTGGATAGGATTGAGAAAATCTTCTAAGGAAAAAGAAGAGATTAAAGAAGGAGATGAGTATATTGTTTTATAATGCGAGAGGAAAACTGTTCCAATATCTGCCATTTGGTCAACTACTTGATTTCTATTTATATCGAAAATGGTCTTAATCGCTGCTTTATTGGTTCTCTTTTTAAAGACCATGCTAGAAGCTTACTGGCATATTCGCTTTCCTCATAGAGTTTCGGGAAGCAAGTATTTTGATTAACTATGATAGTGGACGTGTATAAATCTTTTAAATCGGTTCGTGCTTTATCCACATTATTTTTTGAGGTTGGGGAATAATCGATTAAATGTCTCTGGACTGCTTGATCTAGATTGTGTTGTAGTGCCAGAGCAGTTGCCCTTCTTGATTTAGCTATATTAGACTTGTATGAAATTATATCGCCTCTTATATAAGCTTTACAAGCCTCCCAGACAAAAATAAGGGGGCTGACCCCTCATTTTCTCTAAAAACTCCTTAATTTTTATCTGCATACTCTTGACACATTCTTCCTCAGTTAAGAGAGTCTTATCTAAAGTCCAACGAGGATGCTCGCGTCTAACTACGTTAACCTTGATTTCTATTACCGGGACGGAGTGATCTGAAAATGGGTTTGCAAGAATATTACTCTCACCTCGTTCCCAGTAATGTGAAATTAAAAAAATCAATTCTTGATGCGGAGTTGTATCTTTTTGAAAAACATGTATATTCGCGTGCCTGAGGATGCTGAATTTACCGCCCCCACCCCCTGTGCCCCAACATCCCTTAAGTGAGTACTTTAGTATGGTACTCAAAGCTTGTCTCCTGTAAGAGGAGTGGATGTACATATATATTAATATAAACAAGGTTGGCCTCTCTTTTACATGCTCCACGAGTCAAACCAGGATAGACTTCCTGGATACCTCCATATACATTGAACAGGGAGAAATACACTCAACTCTCTACACGAAAAAAACTGCAATGAATAGTATCCTACATGGAGCTAGTTTCCACCTAAAACCCCTACTGAGGAGTATCCTATATGGGGAATTCATGAGAATGTGTCGTGACTGTTGCAAAGACTCAGACACAGAGGAAAACATTTTGGAAAGTGCAGCAAGACTGAAAAGAAGAGGATACAAAACGAAAGATTTGAGAGAAAGTCTACAGAAAATACAGAAGGTAACACGCAGATAAACCCTGATCACACAAAGAGACAAAGCAAGAAGAGCATCTGAATCAGACAAACAGGAAACACCAAGATTGATTCTAACAAACAGTAAGGAAAGCACAAAGATTGTAAGAACAATACAAAGGTTCTGGTATCTAATAGCTCAAGACCCTGATGCTGGCAATACTCTGGGGAGGCGACCATTGGTAACGTATAGGAAAACCAAATCGCTAAAAGATCAACTAGTCCAAAGCCATTTTCAAGAAAAGCCTAAGAAGAACTGGCTACAGGAACAGCAATTAGGGTTCAAAAAATGTAACAACTGCAAGGCATGCAAAATTGGTACAAACACAAAAGAGATACTGGATACAGAAGGGAAAAGAATTAAGATCAACCAAAGGATCACATGTACAACTCAATTTGTGGTATACGTCATCCGGTGTGCATGTGGCCTACAATATGTGGGTAGTACTGTCTGCATGCTTAAAAAAGAATCCTAGAACACATCCGGGCTGTGAAAAACAAAGATCTGAACTATGTAACTGCGAAACACATATTGCAATGCCAAAACAATGAATGGAGGAAGATGGAATATTTTGGACTTGATTTGATTCCACCAAGTGAAAGAGGGCGACAGAAAGAAGACATTAAGACAACTTGAATCACGCTAAATCATCAGGCTACGGACCAAGATCCTGAAAGGCCTCAACAACGATGAGGAACTCTATGCACATTTAGGAAACTAGAGCAATCTAAAGCATCACTAACAGTAGAAATTGCCACTTATAGTGTAGGATCCGTAATCACTAATATCACTGTCCTTGGGGTACTAGACCCAGCATGCAATTACGTATCACATTCGTAACACCAAATCAAGTCACGAACCACATCCGCACAGGACTATCTGAGATTTCTAAATACAGAACAACTGATAGAGCAGTATTAATAACTATATTAATCTGCGGTGATAGAGAGTCAAGATACCACTACTGTGATACAGCTATACATTTTAGGCATATTACACATAGGCAAAACATAATTACACTAATTAAGCAAAATGATATAATGTGGCCTGCATAGCCATGTGGAACAAAATTATGAAACGGGACATGAAACATTTGTGATATATCAAACTTGTTCAGTAACAATATGGAAACAGTCTATCTTTAGTGTGATGTTAAAATAGCAAAAATAACACTGTAAAAACTTCAACTCCCATAAGGCCGCATTGTGGGCTGAGAGGGAAGTGGTATAAAAGGATGACACGTAAAACTGTCCACCAACCATGAGCAAGGCCAGTGAGGCCGAAATGCGTCGGTAAGACAGACTGACTCTGTGTGAAGAATAAAATCGATGGATAATATTCCTGAGTGCAGCGTACCTCCTTGTTATTAATATATTATAATATATATATAGTATTTACATATATCTAATTAAAATATTAAATGAATAATTTTAATTTATATTATATTTTTTAGTGTAATAATATAAAAAATAAATGTAAATACACATACCTAATAACATAAAAAATTCAAAAACAAACCATTTTAATTATAAATATTATAATTTTAAATAAACAAAAACATAATATACATTTATACAATATAAAGTAAACTATAACATTTTACAAATTATGCATATACTAATCCAACTACTATTCACATAAGAGTAGGCAAAGTGTTGGACTCAGGATGGATAACATTTACTAGTACCACTCCACACAGTGCAACAGTAAAGAAACTGTTGGATTACACAGGGGTAAAATTTACTATTCCCACTCCAGTCAGTGCAGCAGTAGGGAAAGTGTTGGATTGAGGAGGGATAACATTTACTATTTCATTACAAGACCGGAGGCTACAATTATGGATTATTCCTTTAATGCCACTCCACGCAGCACTTGAAAGAACATTATATCATAAAACAAAAGCAATCTAGAATAGAACATCCACACAGTATGAGTAGGCCATGCACTGAACAATCTTCCTCTTTTAAATGCTGCTCCTTGCTCAGATAAGTACTTTTGAGCACATGCATCAAATTTCCCTTTTGCGATCCCTAAATAGCGATTTTTAAGGAATCGCTATTTGGTAATCGCAAAGAGTAATGAATCAAGAAAATCGATAATTTTTAGCGAATCGGTAAAAATCGCAATCGCTATTTGCGATTGCTTTTTACAGAATCGCAAAATTGCGAATCCGCTAATACCGAATCGCAGATAGCGATTCCGTATTTCCGATGCAGCATGATGACATCACAACCAGTAAGTGATGCAGCCCATGCTGAAACCAGTGCACTGAGAGAGACAGAGGAGGAGGCAGACTGCAGGAGCACAGCAGAAGGAACCATTTTGGAAGATTTAAACCTGTGGAAGGACAGTCACAATGCTAGTTTGCACCTGTATGTGTGCATTAACACTACCACATTTTCTTCCTAATAAACATCCGCTACAGTCAAACCATGCAGTGTCTTGTCTCATCATTACCACCTTCAAAATAATGCTGTGTTATTTCTGCACGTCTCTGTCTCCCCTCTGCTAAGCTCGCCCCAGCTGCTGCTTGTGGTGGTTGCCCTGGCTGGTTGTCTTCCTCAGGCTCGCTATCAGACAGTTCTAGGGGTATGCCTCTCCTAGTTGCGATGTTGTGCAACATGGCACAAATGACCACAATTTTGCAGCAGGTATCCGGTCGGTACTGCAATGCCCCGCCAGTCTTGTGGAGGCTGCGGAACCTACTTTTAGTTGGCCAAAGGTTCACTCTATGACGTTGCGGGTGGAGATGTGCGCTGCATTGTAACGCTGCTCACTTAGGGTACTAGGGTTGAGGTATGGCGTCAGGATGTAAGAGCGCACAGCGTATCCGCTGTCACCTACAGGGTAGTAAGCAACAGATTACTCACTGCTATGTATCACCATTTGCCCAGAGTATGCAAGACATTGTAACATATCTTTACCAATCAGGTATCCTTGGCCAAATTCACCCCCAAGGAGACGAGTGTGTATGCCACTGTGTCTGAATATGTATAAGTCATATGTGCTGCTAGGGAATTGAGCCACTATGTAAGTTATGATGTTTCTGGAATTGCAGACAACTTGGATATTCAGTGAATGGTAAGATTTTCTGTTCCTGTAAATGTACTCATTCACTAAGGGGGTCCAAATGGCTACATGCGTCCCATCAATGCAATCAATTACGTGGGGAAATTGATAGAAGTCTAAATTTGTCACCTGCAATTCCTGTGTGGTTGATGGGAAGCTAATGTGGTGGCATATCCTGCTCAACATAGCGTCAATGAAAGAATTGAAAAAGCATGATAGGGCACTTTGTGACTCTCCTCCAGCTGCAGCTACTACACCCTGGAAGCTACCTGACACTAGGAGGTGCAGGGAACCTGATGCTGCAGTAGGGGCTCTAATTCAGCAATCATATCATAGATCATGTCTGCACTTAACCTATACTTGTCATAGATCTCTTCCTCTGTCTGCCCCAACAAAGTAACGCACACTTTAAAAATGCACTCCTGTATCCTCCTTCTTCTCTGTGCTGCTGCTCGTAGCCTTATCCTCCATGCCATTACGTAAAGCGCTGCCATTGTGAAACATTCTGAGTCTTTCTGGGCCTGTTTAAATACTTTACCAATGTTTCCCACCTGATTTGATTGTTTTCACCTGGTTACCACCTGATTAGATTTTTCGGTATTTTGCGAGTGCCCACCTATTCGCAATTTGCAAATTTTCATTCATAGCTTTGCGATTTCCAAATATCGATTCACTAATACAGAATCGCTAATTTGGAATTCGCAAAATATGTAATTGCAAAAATTGCGAATATGTAAGATATTCTGCGATTTTGGTTGATGCATTGCTTAGGGCTATTTTGCGATCGCAAACTGCCTTTTTGCGATTCGCAATGTTTCCGATCGCAAAATAGCTTGATACATGTGCCCCTTTATTATCTTAAGTAGCTTTTCATATTGAAATTGCTAATAACTTGGTTTGTTTAACATTACTTTGGTTTTTAATCTATGGAAACATCTTCCTGTTTATATTCCCAGTAGTGTTGGTGTTACATAAAATAGCACTGAGCATTATTGAGCTTGTTACAAAGCACAGCCTGCAACATACAGGTCAAAGGTTTGTATTTTATGTAGACAGCTCAGTGGACTGCCAACTTTTGCTGCAGAGTTTCATGTGTTACCTGCCGCTCATAAGTTATAATGCTTGTAATATACCTCAGGAGATATGAACCAGTGTGTAAGAGCTGCATGCATACTATAGGGCTCAGGAGTAGAAATGGACTGTTTTTTCCTTAATCTTTGTTTGTTCTAAGGTCGCTGAAATGGTTCCTTCGGCTGGTAATAAGTACTTATTAGTAAGTGCTAGATAAATGATTATTTGTGTAATTACTCATATTGACAGATACATATCGCCTTCCTACAGCACATGCATACCTCTTACATGAAAAGCTTGGAAAACCCAAAAACTTGCCTTCAAATCGTTGCTTCCAGCTATCTCGGCAAGCAGATAATTGCCCAGCAGCATCACAGGTGACATCCTGCAACTTTGTTTCACAAGGGGATTAATCTCTTTTTACTTCCATAGAATAAATTGGTGATTTGATATGGTGAATAGATATTCATTAAAACCAATTTACAGGGCTTATTCCTTTAATGCTTCAGTAAAAGGCCCTTTCTATGTTGGAGACTTTATTCATTTAGGTTTACCTTAAGCCTGTAACTTGCGCCTATTTTATATAAACATGCACCTTATTTACATTATGCCCGAGAAGGACAGCCTATAAGCTAATGCCTTATTTACAGTGTGCCCGAAAAGGACAGAGCATCTCCTGAGATCCCAGAGAGGAAAGTTAATGAGGAGATCTTTAAGTAATTATTCCAACATGAGAAGCGTATTTGTGTATGCGAGACCATTGGCAAGTAATGCTCAAGAAGAATGCTAAGAGGTTTTGGCAGTGAATGATGGTCTTTTTCAAAGGGAGTCTCCAATTGTGGAGGTAAAGGTAGTATGAAAGAAGGAAGACCAATCATATTGAGAAAAGGTCTTTACCCTTAAAAGGAAGCCCAAGCACCTCAAAAGGGAATGGTGTCCTATGTGGCACAAAAAGAGAGATGTCCGATGTGGCACAATGAAGGAATGGTGTCCTATGCGGCAGCAAAAGAGAGGTGTCCAATGCGGCACAATGGAAGAATGGTGTCCTGTGAGGCACAAAAAGAGAGGTGTCTGATGCGGCATAATGGAGATGGGTGTCCTGAGCAGCATGCAAGACATGGTTGCAATGGTGATGGGTGTTCTGAGTGACACACAAGACATGTACATTCAAGAAATGGAGTATGGGGAGGAGGAGCTCCAGAGAGACGATGATGAGCTTTATGAGGGGTATGTACTCGACCTCCAAGGGGATGTTGATGGAGATGACCTCTTCAGTGAGGATCAAGATCAAGTTCCTCCTACCTCCAAAGATTTCTTCAGTAATCTGTTAGGAGAGAATGTGTTCTTGCCCCTCAGCATTAAACATCCCAGAAGTGCTGCCAGGTGACTGGTTGAACATGTGGGCAAATTCATTGAGAGGTGGATCGGATTTCCACTAGAGAAAGAAGGAAGGAATGTCATCAAGGCCGAATGTTCTAGGCCAGTCAACCATGACAAGTACGCCTAACACCCAATTGGCAGGGATCCGAAGAAGGGTTTTGAGAGACTCCTCAACAAATGTCAAGATTGCCTCCTTGACATTGTCGGCCACTGACAAGGATCATGGATATGTCCAAAGAGACATTTTTTTGGGTGGGGGTCAATTTGACTTGGAGGCTAGAGACTGGCGCCTGTGCACTATGGTTCTCCTGGGGAATGCCAACGCAGGACTGAAGGCCGAAAGCACAAGGCAGTTCTAAATAAAACCAACCCCAAGGTGGAAGATTTAGCAGAGAAAGAGACCACAAAGAACCCTAAGGGGCTCATTTTCGGGCAAAGACATGGTGAAAACCCTGGTCAAGGGGCCAAGGTCACACCGGATACTAGGGAGAGTACTATGTTTTTTATTCTTCTTCTTCTCAGGGAAGAGTGGGTGGCTGCCTCAAACATTTTACCCAAGTGTGGGAAGCCATTACACAGGATCCATGGGTTTTAAGAAACCATCCAAGGTTTCAGATTAGATTTCTCAGAAAACCCCCTTCAAGGTGAAGGATTACCAACCTCATTTTCAGTTTACTAGGCGGAATGGACTTTACCTATTTTGTTCACTTCCATTTGGCCTTCCTTCAGCACCATGGTGCTTCACCAACGTTTTGAGGGAGAGAAAGGGGCGTGCACAGGTTATCTTAATTGGAAGATATTCTGTTTATGTCCCAGTGTCAATCTCAATCATTGTACGAAAGCCTTCAGGTAAGTCTGGGGTTCATAGTGAACACGGAGAAATCGATCCTTATCCCTTTACATTCTCTAGATGTTTTTAGGGTTCACAATAGGTATGGTCAACATGGTTCTGCTTCAGGCTACAACTCTAAGAGAGCTTGTGAGGCTAGTAGATTGACTATCCTCTTCAATTCAGGCAATATTTTGTGGTCCATTACACTATCATGCTTTGCAAAGGACAAGGCTTGGGTCATTCGGGGAGGTTTATGGTATGAAGAGGAGCTATCGCTAGATAAGGAGGAATTGGTTTGGTGGTTAGAGAATTTAGTTGCCTGGTATAGGCGGGCAATTTTGGGATGTTCACCAGACTTAATTCTGGGATCCGATGTGAATTTAACTGGTTGGGGTGCACGCTAATGTGAGTTGAACACATGTCTGATGTGGTTTTAGAGGGCTACCAACACGCATAGTGGTAGCTTCCGGTCTTGTAATGAAATAGCGATTCTCCAAATAAAATGCAGAGGGAATCTCAATTTCATTAAAGACACATAGGCTAACATTATACCACCCTCCCAATCTGGTGGGATCTTTTTTCTTGATTATATAAAAAAAGAAAAACCATAAATTGGTAAATAAAGTATTTAGAAATTAATATATTTATTTGTGTAAGTGATTATCTTTGCATTTGAAAGTTTTGATCGAAAGCTTTATTTAGATTGCGACTTTAACAACTCTTAGGGGCCGATTCCGATCTCGGCCGGTAGGGCTCCGAATCGGATTCGGCTTAACCGGATCCGATTCGGAGCCCTATTTCCCGACCGAATCGTACGCGCGTCCGGGCGAGCGAGTACGATGTGTATTCGCCGACCGACTCGTCCGGGCATCCTGACCGCTCCGACCGACTCGTTCCCGGGTCTAACCGCACCGACCGACTCGCTCGGACTCGACTCGCACCGCGCAATGGAGACGTTCCCCGGCCGGGTAAGTACGATGCGCGCCGCGAGCAGTCCGACCGAGCCGCGCACTCCGGCTCGAAAGAGCTGTCGGAGCCGTACTTTGGGGGTCCGTGTCGGACCCCCAGTACGCGTAGCCGTGCGAGTCGTACACAGGGGGACCCATGGGTCCCCCTACCTGTGCGTGTACGGCGCGAATCGCTTCGCCGCGTACACGCTGTAGGGGGCGCACTTGTCCGCATCGCACCCATTGAGTCAATGGGAGCCCGCGTACGCGTTGTACGACAGGCTCCCATTGACTTCAATGGGAGTCCGACCGACTCGAGTCCGATGGCATATGTGCGCATCGTACTCGTTCGGTCGGACTGCACGGGTCCGATTCGGTCGGAAATCTCTCCGGGTCCGGCTCGGTCGGAGAGATTTCCGGCCCGAATCGGAATCGGCCCCTTAATCTTTTCAGATAATGCTCAATGGCACAGTTCCTATAGGGAGTTACACAGTTGCTGTTAGAAGTTATACTGCTGCTGTTTACTCAATCCTCATTGAACAAGAAAGGAGAGAACAAGTTTAACATTTTAAAGAGTAAGATTGTTCGGTGCATGAACTATTCATACTGTGTGGATGTTCTATTCTAGATTGCTTTTGTTTTATGATGTAATGTTCTTTCAAGTGCTGCGTGGAGTGGCATTATAGGAATAATGCATAATGTTAGCCTCTGTGTCTTAAATAAAATTCAGATTCTCTTGGCATTTTATTTGGAGAATCGCTATTCCCACTCCAGCCAGTGCAACAGTAGGGAAAGAGTTGGATTGCGGAGGGGTAAAATTTACTATTCCCACTCCACTCAGAGTAAGAGAAGGGAAAGTGCTGGATTGCGGAAGGGTAAAATGTACTATCCCCACTCCAGTCAGTGCAACAGAAGGTTAAGTTTTGGATAGTGAAGGGGTAAAGGTTACTATTCCCACTCCAGCCAGTGCAAGATTAGGGAAAGTGTTGGATTGCAGGGGGAAAATGTACTATTCCCACTCCAGTCAGTGTGCAACATTAGAAACAGACTAATTCGAAAACACACTAAATAACAAAATAATATAAATATGTAAATATAAAGACCTATTTTTTTTAAATAAAATTAAATATATTAAATATTTATTACAATGTTTATTACATATCATAAATTGCTACAAATATTATAATTAAAATACAAAAGTATTTTCTCAAAATAATATTAGCCAATAAATACAATGTTATTTGCATTTAAAAATCACAACACAATTAACACATACAATATTAAATTACATAATTATAAAACATTAATTAACTGTTTAAATATATTATTACTTAAATAACTTTCTACCCTTTAGTTCTACAAAATACACAATACATACCTAAAATTAATTATTTAAATTATATTATTGACACGTTACATAATTGAATGTTTATTAAAATATTAACAATCATGAACTATTACAGAAATAATTATATTTAATTTCCACCACACCTTTTATTCATACAAAACAAACAACCCATACCTAATATATATATTTAAAGAAATATTAGTTGCATTATTTTAATGATTAATTGTCAATTAAACAATTATTATTAATAATTAACTATAAAAAATGTAATTATATTTAATTAATTCCCACCCTCTACTCCTACAAATGCCACAACTCAAACCTAATATATAACATAAAGAATATTTTATGTACATATTGTGCATAATTATTTATCATTTCAATAATTATTATAAATTAACATTATTAATTAATTCTTATCATTAATTTCCTACACACCCTTTACACATACAAAAACAAGACACACCAAAAACGAAAAATTATTATATTTCACAATTTGCATAATTAATTATCAATTACATTATTCATATTAATTAATAATTAATTATTCATTAATTGTAATTAATTTACTTCACACCCTGTACCCCTAACTAAAACAACCTGAACCTGAAATGTAATTAAAAATTCATAATTATACAATTAGCATTATTAAATATTAATTAAAAATGATTTGTTAATTACTTATAATTAATTTACGTCCCACCCTATACCCCTACAAAACACACAACCCGCACCTCAAAGTTAGTTAAAATAAATTATAGTAATACAATAAAAAAAAATATTATTTAAGTAAAAAATATTAATTAAAAATGTATTATTAATTAATTATAATTAATTTACTTCCCACCCTGTACCCCTATTAACATCACAACCCGCTACGGTACTAAAAATGAAAATAAAATATAAAACAAATTTCAAAACTACTTACAATTAAAAAACAATATCTAAAAACATTAACAACAATTAGACAAACATTGCATAACATACACAATTAAAATACATACTCAATTACATTAAGATAATTAAAAAAGATGATCTTAACAACGATATTTTGTTATATTTGGTGTGTCTGTGGCACAAGGAACTTTACCCTTATTACCGCTGTTCTCCACCTCAAGAGGGTTGGGGTTCCATGTTGAAAATATTTCAGGGATGAGGTGAAAGGGGGTAAGAAAATTAAACCTTGATGATTGACAATACTTAAGTATGCCTTGACAAAAGTCACAATGGAGCAGTGATTGTTGTTAGATTTTGCCTACATAGCAAACACAACAAGATGATGGACGGAGTGCTGAAACTTTTCAACCACTCACCCCCAGTCAAGAGATCTGGGTTGAATCCATTGTTCTTTTGTTCACTATGCCACCCCAGTTTGGACCCAGCCATATGCAAATCAGTCTTGACCCTGCTCCTCATGGGAACAGCCCAGCCCGAACTGCCAGGCCAGGTCCTCCCTGGACCGGAAACAAGCATCCTGGGACCGGTTTCGAGGTATTACCCCATATCAGCCAGGCTAGCTTGAATCCAGTGGCACAGTGAGCAAGGGGCTCACGTCTGGGTATGCCCTTGGCCACTTAGGGCGAACATAGCAAACACAACAAGATGATGGACATAGTAATGAAACTTTTCAACCACTCACCCACAGTCAAGAGATTTGGGTGGAATCAATTGTTCTTTTGCTCACTATGCCACCCCAGCTTGGACCCAGCCATATGCAAATCAGTCTTGACCCTGCTCCTCATGGGAACAGACCAGGCCAAACTGCCAGACCAGGTCCTTCCTGGACCGTAAACAAGCATCCTGGGACTGGTTTCGGTGTCTTACCCCTCATCAGCCAGGTTTTTGCCTACACACTACTTTAGCTGTCTCCTGTCAGAAAACATATTGTATGCAATACCAATACTTACTGAACACTTTGGGTCAGCCCATTTCTCATTAATAGTTGACTTTCTTGTCGGTCTCATTTACTTACCTCTTATTCAATAGTTTTCCTTTTTCCTTTTGTATGCGTACTTCCCTGGAGCATAATGTCTTTGCCATCCTTTTGATTGGATGACTTGCCTCCTTCGATTACTTACATTCTTGGTGCCCCTTTTTCGTTATCTTACAGCACCTTATGAGAGTGCATATGTTTTCTTGCTCACTCTCCCTCCCCACGTTGTGCTGCTTTCCCTCTCCACCTCACCGGGCTTTTTTAATACCCTCCCCCGGCTCCTCCATTGCTCACCTCTATTCTTATATGGCATTTACTTGCTCTCCACTGCCCCTGCAATCCCGTTGCTCCACCATCTCCCACATATCCCATTTTTTTATTAAAATGTTTATTTACTTTTTAAGTGACTCGACAGCTGCAACTTGCTAGAGGGTTGTTCCTTTCTCTAAATGCATATTCACACACTTTGTATATTTTTTTACAATTTACAGCTCCAAATTTACAGCTACCATTTTAGAACAGTAAATTAAAAGGGAAAAAATGTCCACCACAGCATCGCGGTGCAAACGTGCATATGCTTTGTGATGCATGTACGCACATACCTCATAACACTGTGGTTATCACAGCATCATGTGAAATACGTGCAGATGGGATGGGAATGTCCCCTGCGTTGTAATTGGGCATGTACCCTTGCCCCAAGTGATCCAACTGCAAGTGAAACTTGAATTCTGGCTTTTTCTGTTGGCCTAGCTAACATGCAAATCTAATGTATTCACTGAGGCCTAAGCCTGTCCCTGGTGATTCCAAAGTCCAGAACCTCTTCTATGACCTGAAGTGGCAAACCAAATATGCCCTCTATGTTGACAAGGTACTTTTATCTGGCCCCTTTGTGATTGACTTGACATGGTAGTGGTAGCATACCGATTTTTGTGGATTGGTAATACTGAACAGTTCTTTTTCCAATTTCAGGCGAAGCAAGGTGCTTCCTGGCCCACTCATGGAAAGTTCAGGTTAGGTATGATACCCAGAGCTTTGCGCTGACATCCTGTGTGCGTGTTGAGTGAGTGTGTGTAAGATATGGATGATGGTAAGACTCTTAGAAATCTCTGAGGATCCTTTAGCAGGGGACTGCCTTTTGGTTGATAGTTGAGGATGGAGGTGAGTCAGCAGAATCTATTAATTCTAGGGACATTTCTTGGCAGGGCCTGCCCTTTTGTCTTTCCTTGATTGCTATTTCAGGGAGCCTGATGACAACCAGGTGTATAGTCTTCACAGTTCATTGTGCTCATGTTTTGGGATACTCCTGCCTGGAGTTAGCATCATCCCTGCCTGCTGTGAGAGCCATCACCTTTACAGAGTCTGTGTCTGCACTGCAGCCAGAAAATTATATTTAAAGAGAACCACCCAAACTGGTTCCTGGACTTAATACAGTGAATCAACATCTTCTGTCTGGAAAATAACTATAGGTGGGATTCAAATCATCCCACTCTGTTTCAGGTCTATGTTTGTCTTGACCAAGAAAAGTAGTGCTCCACAGAGTACTAGAAGAACTTTTGTGATCCAAGGCTGGTGTCAGTCTGAGGCCCAGTCTCCAAGGGTGAAGGAAAATCTTCTGAAGTCTGTGCAACTGGCTGAAGAGCAGGCGATCAGCCTTGTTTCTAGAAGCCTTTCAGTCTGCTCAGACAGAGAAGGAAAATGCCTATCTCTGCAGGAGGAACAACTGTGCAGGAGAAGAAACCTACTCATGTTCCTGGTGTACGGATCACTAGAGGAGCCAACTTGCACCGGGAGCATAAGTGGTACTATCCCAAGCTGGGTCCAGAAGCCTGCCAGCCTGCTGAGAGAGAAAGAAAGTGCCTGTCTCTGCAGGAGGAAGAACTGCCCAAGAGAAGAAACCTAGTAATGTTCCTAGTGTATGGCTCACCAGAAGAGCCAACTTGTACCGGGAGCATAAATGGCACATCCCGAGCTGTGAAGACTCACTTGTCCTACCTGCATGGCGTTCAGCATCTCTGCAGTGTCCCGAAGGTCCTGTTCTGCTGCTGCCTGACATGTTCTGTGAACTGCAAAGCTGACAACACTGCTATAGGGCAAGGGCCACCCCCAATGCCCTGAGGCCGCAGCTGCTGAAAACATTTGATCACTGCCAAGGCTTGCCATGCTGCTCATGTTTTTGTGTATGGATAAAATACGGTGAGGGAGATTGGGAATATATAATGGAACCAGTAGGATAACTGAAAGCCCTGTGATCAAAAGACTAGTTCACATGAAGTGAATAAGAAAAAGAACCTTAGGCAAACTCACACCCATGCATGGCCATCAATAAATCATATCAAAAAGTATTTGAAGCCAAAGGATTAACCAAGTCCCTCCTGGACAGCTTGAGCATAACAATCCTTATGATCATTACAACCTATTTTTATTCAGTAATGAAATCTAGTAGTGGCTGGCATGTACCAAGGGTGAGGGGGCGGGGGACAGAAAAAATAGAATAAAATAAAATAGACTTACCTTCCTTCGCGATGTGACTTGAAGTCCTCTTCCTTCGGTCTCTGATGGCAGGCTCCAATGCGGGACCCAGCCATCTCCCCTAACCAATCCTGATGCTGCTCTCACCACTATGAGAGCAGAGCCAGGATTGGAGGGAGCAGCCTTACTCACCACTCTCAAGCTCACTGGAGACCTGCGCTTTCTCTAACCAGCTGTCTTAGACAGCTGGTTAGAGAAGTTTCAAATGCGCATGTCCGGCTGGACGTCGCAAGGCGGCCGCGCAAAGGAACATGAACATTTTAAACATAGGCCTACAGCTCCCTGCTGCCACTCAGCAGCACTGGCCACCCCCATCCTGACACTCAGTTAGGGACGGGTTGGTTGCTGAAAAATAAAATGATAATAAATAAGCTTTATTACCATTTTATTTGTCAGCTCTGGCCTGGGGCTTTTCTTAGTGGGGCTATGCTCCTCCGCTCAAATGAAGATGCCGCCCCTGATGAAACCTTCCAAGTGTTTCAGCATCAAAGCAAATGAAGTAAAAGGTATGACCGAGTCCCTTCTCGGTGATTGATTAACACAGTCCTCTGGTTTCTCAACATCCAAATGTACAAAACTTATATGACCACCACATAACTGGCAAGTACAGTGAAATTTGTTGCTACCAACTATCATTGCCTGACAGAGGAAAAAAAGAGACTTGAAGAATATATATAGAAGCTTGTGGGTCATTACAGTCAATAGAGACCAAGCTTTAATCTCACAGGGGTGGACCTTCCTGCAACAGGGTTTACGAGTGTAAGGTTACTAATAGCCTTCTATGCACATAGGTGGAGTTTTCTGCCACTGTGGCACACATCGCTCTATATGGGAATATACAGAGAAAATTATTAAAGTGCATTATTCTTTATTAACAAAAATAAAACATTTTAATGTAAATATACATTTTCAATCAATCAATCAATAAATCAGGGAATTGTAAGCGCGCTTCTCACCCGTGAGGGTCTCAAGGCACTGAGGGGTGGGGGGGGTGCGCAGATCCGTTCAGCCGAAGAGCCAGGTCTTGAGAGTCTTCCTGAAGGTGTTCAGGGAGGGGCGCATCTGATGTCTGCTGGTAGCTCGTTCCAGGTCCTGGCTGCAATGTGAGAGAGCGATCTTCCGCCTGTTCTGGCTCTGTGGATGCGTGGGGTTTCAGCCAGTGCGAGGTTGGCAGATCGGAGGTTTCCTTTGGGTACGTGAAACTTTATTCTGTCATTGAGGTATTTGGGTCCGTTGTTGTGTAGGCATTTGTAGGCGTGAGTGAGGATTTTGAAGGTGACTCTCTTCTCCATGGGGAGCCAGTGTAGTCTCCGCAGGTGTTGGCTGATGTGTTCGTGCCGGGGATGCCAAGGATGAGTCTGGCCGCTGTGTTCTGTATTGTCTGGAGTTTGCGGAGTAGGGACTTGTTGATGCCGGCGTAGAGAGCGTTTCCATAGTCCAGTCTGCTGGTGATGAGTGAGTGGGTGACTGTCTTCCTTGACTCCGCGGGGATCCATTTGAAGGTCTTTCGAAGGATGGGGAGGGTGTTGAAGCAGCTGGAGGTGACGGCATTGACCTGTTGGTTCATGGCGAGTGATGAGTCGAGTACGATGCCGAGGTTTTTGAGGTGGTCTGAGGGGGTAGTTGGGCTTCTGAGGGCGGTGGGCCACCAGGTGTTGTCCCATGCTGAAGGGGTGTTTCCAAGGACGAGGACTTCTGTCTTCTCAGCGTTGAGTTTTAGGCAGCTGTTGGTCATCCAGACTGCAACGTCTTGCATTCCTTTCTGGAAGTTGAGTTTTGTGGTGGTGGGGTCTCTGGTGAGGGAGAGGATGAGCTGGGTGTCGTCGGCATAGGATACGATGTTGAGGTCGTGTTGTCGGACGATGGCTGTGAGGGGGGCCATGTAGATGTTGAAGAGGGTCGGGCTCAGTGATGACCCCTGTGGGACTCCACAGGTGATTTCCGTGGGGGCGGAGAAGAAGGGTGGTAGTCTGATTCTTTGGCTTCTTCCGGTGAGGAACGATCGGATCCAGTCCAGGGCAGTTCCTTGTATGCCGGCTTTGTGTAGTCTGGCGACTAGTGTGCGGTGGGAGACGGTGTCGAAGGCTGCAGACAGGTCGAGGAGGATGAGGGCCGCGGAGTAGCCTTGGTCCAGGAGGGTGCGGATGTCATCTGTAGCGGCGAGTAGGGCGGTCTCGGTGCTGTGGTTGCTTCAGAATCCGGATTTGGACGGGTCGAGGACGGCGTTATCTTCGATGAATCGTGCCAGTTCCCTGTTGACTGCTTTCTCTGCCACTTTGGCTGCGAAGGGGAGGAGCGAGATGGGCCGGTAGTTCTTGAGGTCGGTGGGGTCAGCCGTGGGCTTCTTGAGCAGGGGCCTGACTTCTGCACGCTTCCAGCTGTCTGGGAAGGTGCCTGTTTTGAAGGTGGTGTTGATGGTCCTTTGCAGTTCAGGAATAAAATGTTTCAGCAAATGAACTCATCAAATTAATTGTATATTAAATAATTAATTTAAATATAATTAATTTATAAGCAATCATTTAAAAAAAGGATTTTAAAAGATTCCCACCCTCATTAATATTTTTATTTAGTATTTACTACAGGTTATTTTTATTTATTAATAAAAGTTTAATTTATTACATCGTGCTAATTATTAAGGGGCCTAGTACGATGTCAAACACCGTCTTGGTGGGAGAAGCAACCGACCATAGGTTGGTGGTTCCGCACAACTTATCACGATGCGACCGCACATGGTGTGGTTGCAAACTCTCATTTCTCAATGGGAGCTTGTGCAGTGGACGGAAACCACCCACAGCACAATCTCCCATTGAGAAATTGGAGTTTTTACACATCCCTGCACTGTGTGGCAGGCACCTCACAGTGACTGGAAGTCCAGGGCAGAAGGGGGCCCTGCTAGGGGCCCCCAAAGACACTTTCCGACAGCAGTTTCATGTCGGAAAGGCCGACATGGAACTGCTGTTGGAAGGGGCATCATAATCCCATAGGCAGGAACGCCTTCTTAAAGGGATTATGTGGCCTTTCCGACGGGCTCCTTTTTAAATCACATATTAGAGTGCTTTACATGAGCACCAGTTGCGTTCCAGATGGACACATTCATTTTTGTTAGGTGCGGGGAGATTAAGTGAATTGCCCAGAATCACAGGAAGTTGAGCGTCCCTGCTGAGACTCGAACCCGGTTCCCCAGCTTCGAGGTCGACCACTCTAGCCATAAGGCTACATCCTCTCCCCTCTCCTTGAGCCTGTCAGAAACCAGTTGGTTTCCCCGGCCAGTTTACACTCTGACCGCCAACATTATAATTCGGTGGTCGGAATGTAAACCTACCATGTAGGTCGGAAAGCATCAGACGATCGGTCGGAGGCTTTCCGACCTACATAGTAATAAGGCCCTAAATGTTAAAATAATAAATAATTATAGATTTTCTGAACATATAGATATATATATATTCACTGAAAAAACCATAGGTTTCAGGGACGTTATGGTTAGAAATTAGCATTTCACAAACCTTAGAAATTCACTGAAAAAACCACAGGTTTCAGGCACGTTATAGTTAGTTGGACATTTCACTCGTACAAAACCAGAGAAATTTGGCCGTTATAGTTAGTTGAGCTAACTATAACTCGTGCCCCCGCAATGCACTGCTGATGATGTCACATATTACATCACTCATGACATGGTCAGTGACATCACTGCTGACATCTCAAATGACATCACTGATGACATCATCCTGTGAGTGTTTCTAAAAAGTTTAAGAATGTTATATATATATGCCAAGGTGTATTCAAAGAATGAGTGGCTGTATGAGCATCTTTATGGATGATTTGTTGGGTGCGTGACTGACTGTATGAGTGAGTGATTAAACGTGTCTTAGTGAATGTATGGGTGAGTGAATAATCTGAGTAAATATGTGTATCAGACTGTCAGTTGGTGTGTAAGTAGCTGCATGGGTTGGTGAGTAGGTACATGAGTGTCTATATGGGTTATTGATTAGTTTTCTGAGTACCTGTATGGGTGCCTGAGTGTCTGTGTTGGTGGGTGAGGGGCTGTGTGACTCCCTGCATGGATGTCTGAGTGGAGGAATCCCTGGGTGTATGCGTTCATGATTTAGTCTCTAAGGGACAGTATGGTTGAGTGAGTGTGCGTATGGCTTTTTCGGTGAATGTACGGATGTCTCAGTGGTATTTGGGTGACTAACTGCATATGTGAAAGGCATTTATATGTGAGTGTTGGAGTATATAGGTGACTGTGTGAGTGAGTGAGTGTGAGAGTGACTGTATGGATTAGTGTCTGCTTGTGTCAGTGATTGTATAAGAGAGTAAGTATGTGTTAGTATCTGTATGAGTAAGTGAGGTGGTGTGTGTATAACTCTATAATGAGTAAATGGCAGTGTGATTGATTCTTTGGGTGACTGACTAGGTTTGTGAATAACTCTATGGGTGAGTGGCGGTGTGTGAGTATCTGTTTAGGTATATGAGTGCATATATCAGTGGCTGTATTGATGAGTAACTGCGTGTATGAGTGACTGTATGGGTGAGTGGATGGGTGTGTAGACCTATGAATCAGTGAGTGGGTATGTGTTAACTGGTATTGGTGTGTCTATGGTATCGAGAATGGTGGTCTGTATTTTAGAGTAGATGTATGAAAGGTTAAATTAGGATGTGAGGAGGTGCATCAGATATTAAGTGGATGATGTCATCGGTGATGTCATCAGTGATGTCATTTCAGATGTCATCAGTGATGACATCAGTGATGTCACTGACCATGTCATGAGTGATCTAATATGTGACGTCATCAGCAGTGCATTGCAGGGCGTGAGTTACAGTTAGCTCAACTACCTATAACGGCCACATTTCTCTGCTTTTGTACGAGTGAAATGTCCAACTAACTATAACGTCCCTGAAACCTGTGGTTTTTTAAGTGAATTTCTAAGGTTTTTTAAATGCTAATTTCTAACTGTAACGTCCCTGAAACCTATGGCTTTTCAGTGAATTTCAAAGGTTAATTTATATGCTAATTACTAACTATAACGTCCATGAAACCTATGGCTTTTTCAGTGAATTTCAAAGTTTTTTAAATGCTAATTACTAACTATAACGTACCTAAAACCTATAATTGTTTCAGTGAATTTCTAAGGTTTTGTAACTTATTTTGAGTGGAGCAGCAATAGCACTATATCGTCAACAATTTCTGTAAAATTGCAGTGTGTACAATTTACATTATGGATTAAAAACGCCTGTTCTACATTTTTAAGCTTTTATAGAGGTAATGTGATTTTTTATCCTTTTTAAAATATGTATTTACATTTTTTTTTTTTTAAACTGAGATACGCGTACCAATCAGGCCTGGGCGTAGTTCGTGGAGTTTTGCTACGCGGGAACTCCGCAAAGTTACAAAAAACTCTGCGAAGTTCTGCTAGTGGCGCAGTGCAGTGCGAACTGCAGTTTGTGCTGGTATTCCTGCCGCTCGGGTACAAATTTTACCTGAGCGGCAGCTCACGGTCACAAACTTACCATTCGTGATTGCGTCCTTACCATTCGCGATTGCGAGCGGGGAAAAAAATCCGCTGCACATCGTGAAGCGGAGTTTTCTGCACTCCGCGAGCTCCGGGGGGTGCGGAGTGCAGAAAACTCCGCGAACGGAGCGAAGTTCACCGCCCAGTCCTAGTACCAATCGCATACCGGTCACAGTGGGTGCGCGAATCCAAGCATCCTGCCGCCATATTTGTTAAGTCGTGCACGATGCGCATATGGTGCGCGATGGGTGCGCGGTTCTCTTTTTTCATGTTTACAAAATTTAAATACTTGATATATACTATATATTTATGAAATTAATCATATATGCTTTATTGAAAGAGTTATAAAAGTGAAATTAACATAAATAATATGAATATTAAACTTCTTATAATGAAGTTACGGAAGCCGCGACGGTCCCGCTTAACCTCACGTACATATTTCTGGGCTCGCGCCAGGTACGCGAATCCAGCGCAAGTTGTTTAGTTTTAAAAGTATATATATATAACTTTATAATATATATTATATCAAGAGATTTATATACAAATTTGTAAATTTAGTATATTTGTAACTGGAATAAAGATATATTATTGTTAAATATATTTTTGGGGAATCGCGTCTGGTGCGCGCTGATTGTGCGTCACATACACGAATCCCATGTGACTTCAAAAGAAAGCATTTCATTGTTAAGAAGCTTTCTATTCTAGTACTTGCAGGACCCCACCCAATTTTTTCAATCTTCCAGGAGCATCTTCAGAAGACACAGCACTTGTGTTTTCTGCTCCTCTTTATTTCATTTTTTTGATGTTTTTTTTATTCACTGAGAAAATGGCTTCTGTTAATCCACCACAGACATTCCTGCAGAAGAAGAGGAGCTGGAAGAACCAATCAAACGACGCAAAGAAAGTAGTGTGTGGGCTTTCTTTTCTATACCACCTGGAGAGAAGAAGGTGAATGCACTGAAGGTGACCTGCACTATTTGTGAAAAAGTGCTATCTCGGGGATCCGAGAAAAAATATTCCTGCGGAACTTCATCAATGATGAAGCACCTACAGACCATACACCCGAATCGTCTTGCGCGAGAACAACATCGTCGCAACTTCAACAAAGTGAGCAAGATAATGAGGTCGCAGGGCCTAGCACTTCGGCAGGTTCTTCTGCATCCACCCAAACTGGACAAATGATTCCAGAGTTCGCTGGACTTGAGCAGCACTACATAAAGTGCAAAAAATGACTTTGTGCTGGAGAGCAATCTGTTGAAGCTGTTGTGGTTGCTGCAAAGAGCCACCGCTGTTAATTTGTTTTTTTGTTTTTGCAATGACTTTATAATTGCAAAATGTTTGAAAAAGTTGTTTCAGTTCATTCCGTTGATTTTTTCATTTTTTTGTTAAAAAACACACAAAAAAATGAATAAAAGAGTTAAAAAAACACAAAAAAAATTAAAAATAAAATAAGAAATAAATGGTTCTTTTAAGAACCGCCTATTTGGTTGAAAAAGACAAACTTGTAAGTGTTGTATGAATTGCTGCAAGTGTAATATGTGAATTATTGTATGAGTGCATGAGTACTGCCTGAGTGAATGAATGAGTGCAGCAGTAATACGTGGGTCACTGGATGAGTGCATGGATAGTGCCTGAGTGAAAAGATAAGTGCATGGGTAGTGCCTGGCTGATTGCATGAGTGCAAGAGTAGTGTCTGAGTGATTGTAGGAGTGCATGGGTAGTGCCTGAGTGCATAGATGAGTGCATGGGTTTTGCTTGAGGGAATGGATGAGTGAAAAAAGACTGCCTAAGTGATTGGATGAGTGCAGGGGTAGTGCCTGGGTAATTGGAGGAGTGCATTGGTAGTGAATGGCTGATTGCATGACTACAGGGGTAGTGTCTGGGTGATTGGAGGAGTGCATGGGTAGTGCCTGCGTGCATGCATGAGTGCATGGGTAGTGCCTGTGTGATTGGAGGAGTGCATGGTAGTGCCTGAGTGTTTGGATGAGTGCATAAGTAGAGCCTGAGTACATGGATGAGTGCATGGGTAGTGCCTGGGTGATTGAAGGAGTGCATGAGTAGTGCCTGAGTGATTGGATGAGTGCATGGGTAGTGTTTGAGGGAATAGATGAGTGCAATAGCAGTGCCTCAGTGATTGGATGAGTGCATGGATAGAGCCTGAGTGCATGGTTGAGTGCATGGGTAGTGCCTGGGTGATTGGAGGACTGCATGAGTAGTGCCTGAGTGATTGGATGAGTGCATGAGTAGTGTTTGAGAGAATAGATCAGTGCATGGGTAGTGCCTGAGTGATTGCATGAGTGCATGGATAGTGACTGGCTAGATGCATGAGTGCAGGGGTAGTGCCTGGGTGATGGGAGGAGTGCATGAGTAGGGCCTGAGTGAATGGATGAGTGCACAAGTACTGTTTGAGGGAATGGATGAATGCAATAGTGGTGCCTGAGTGATTGGATGAGTGCATGGATAGAGCCTGAGTGCATGGATGAGTGCATGGGTAGTGCCTGGGTGTTTGGAGGACTGAATGAGTAGTGCCTGAGTGATTGGATAAGTGCATGAGTAGTGTTTGAGAGAATAGATCAGTGCATGGATAGTGCCTGAGTGATTGCATGAGTGCATGGGTAGTGCCTGGCTTATTGCGTGAGTGTAGGGGTAGTGCCTGGGTGATTGGAGCAGTGCATGGGTAGTGCCTGAGTGCATGGATGAGTGCATGGGTAGAGCCTGAGTGATTGGATGAGTGCATGGGTAGAGTCTAAGTACATGGGTAGTGTTTGGGTGATTGGATGAGTGCATGGGTAGTGTCTGAGTGCATGGATGAGTACATGGGTAGTGTTTGAGGGAATGGATAATTGCAGCAGTAGTGCCTGAGTGATTGCATCAGTGCATCGGTAGAGCCTAAGTGTATGAATGAGTGCATGGGTAGTGCCTGGGTGATTGGAGGAGTGCATGGGTAGTGCCTGAGTGCATGGATGAGTGCATGGGTAGTGTTTGAGGGAATGAATGAGTGCATCAGTAGTGTCTGAGTGATTAAATGAGTGCATGGGTAGAGTCTGAGTGCATGGATAAGTGCATGGATACTGCCAGGGTGAATGAAGGAGTGCATGGGTAGTGCCTGAGTGCATGGATGAGTGCATGGCTAGTGTTTGAGGGAATGGATGAGTGCAATAGTAGTGCCTGAGTGATTGGAGGACTGCATGGGTAGTGCTTGAGTGATTGCATGAGTGCATGGGTAGTGTTTGAGAGAATAAATGAGTGCAATAGTAGTTCCTGAGTGATTGGATGAGTGCATGGATAGAGTCTGAGTACATGGATGAGTGCATGGGTAGTGCCTGGGTGATTGGAGGACTGCATGAGTAGTGCCTGAGTGATTGGATGAGTGCATGGCTATTGTTTCAGGGAATGGATGAGTGCAATAGTAGTGCCTGAGTGATTGGATGAGTGCATGAGTAGAGCCTGAGTGCATGGATGAGTGCATGGCTAGTGCCTGCGTGATTGGAGGAGTGCATGGGTAGTGCCTGAGTGTTTGGATGAGTGCATGGGTAGTGTTTGAGAGAATGGATGAGTGCATGGATAGTGCCTGAGTGATTGAATGAGTGCATAAGTAGAGCCTGAGTACATGGATGAGTGCATGGATAGTGCCTGGGTGATTGGAGGAGTGCATGAGTAGTGCCTGAGTGATTGGATGAGTGCATGGCTATTGTTTGAGGGAATGGATGAGTACAATAGTAGTGCCTGAGTGATTGGATGAGTGCATGGGTAGAGCCCGAGTGCATGGATGAGTGCATGGGTAGTGCCTGAGTGATTGGATGAGTGCATGTGTAGTATTTGAGAGAATGGATGAGTGCCTGAGTGATTGGATGAGTGCATAAGTAGAGCCTGAGTACATGGATGAGTGCATGGGTAGTGCTTGGGTGATTGGAGGAGTGCATGAGTAGTGCCTGAGTGATTGGATAAGTGCATGGGTAGTGTTTGAGGGAATGGATGAGTGCAATACTAGTGCCTCAGTGATTTGATGAGTGCATGAGTAGAACCTGAGTGCATGGATGAGTGCATAAGTAGTGCCTGGGTGATTGGAGGACTACATTGGTAGTGCCTGAGTCATTGGATGAGTGCATGGGTAGTGTTTGAGAGAATGGATGAGTGCATGGGTGGTGCCTGAGTGATTGGATGAGTGCATAAGTAGAACCTGAGTACATGGATGAGTGCATAGGTAGTGCCTGGGTGATTGGAGGAGTGCATGAGTAGTGCCTGAGTCATTGGATGAGTGCATGGGTAGTGTTTGAGAGAATGGATGAGTGCATGAGTAGTGCCTGAGTGATTGGATGAGTGCACAAGTAGAGCCTGAGTACATGGATGTGTGCATGGGTAGTGCCTGGGTGATTGTAGGAGTTCATGAGTAGTGCCTGAGTGATTGGATGAGTGCATGGGTAGTGTTTGAGGGAATGGATGAGTTCAATAGTAGTGCCTCAGTGATTGGATGAGTGCATGAGTAGAGCTTGAGTGCATGGATGAGGGCATAAGTAGTGCCTAAGTGATCAGAGGACTACATGGATATTGCCTGAGTGATTGGATGAGTGCATGGGTAGTGTTTGTGAGAATAGATGAGTGCATAGGTAGAGCCTGAGTACATGGATTAGTGCATGGGTAGTGCCTGTGTGATTGGAAGAGTGCATGGGTAGTGCCTGAGTGATTGGATGAGTGGATAAGTAGATGCTGAGTACATGGATGAGTGCATGGATAGTGCCTGAGTGATTGGATGAGTGCATGACTAGAGCCTGAGTGCATGGATGAGTGAATAGGTAGTGCCTAGGTGATTGGAGGACTACATGGGTAGTGCCTCAGTGATTGGATGAGTGCATGGGTAGTGTTTGATAGAATGGATGAGTGCAATAGTAGTGTCTGAATGATTGTATGAGTGCATGTGCAGTGCCTGTCTTATTGCATAAGTTCAGGGATAGTACCTGTCTGATGATATCTGAAAGTTTTTAGATAGTATAAGCGTTCAACATTATTTTTATTAGGAATAAATAACACATAAATGAATGTTATCATGCATTTTATGTTATGTGTTCTTACCTTTTTTAGTAATTTAGAAACATAACTCTGTTGAACTATTTTAGAATACAATTGTCGTAAACTGTAATAAAACACTTTTAAAACTTCACCATTACCTACTGTAAAGAAGAAGAAAAAAATGTTATATATTGTGATGTATTACAGAAATTAAAATATTACACTTTAAAGAACACAACATATTTTAAGAATACATAACATTTTCAGTTTCCCTTTTTTGCTGTTCTCAGATTCTACGGAATTTCACCATACACAGTGATTTCACTGTAGTATCATCATACAGCAGCGGGGAAAAAAACAATCAACAAGATTGTGAAAAACCCCAAATTACTGCAAAGCATTATTTCCAATATGTGCACCTATATGTTTACCTATCTACAGTTTCTAAATTATGAGCAACTTGTACATTAAGTCATTTATTACTCTCAAGTACATTTGTTAAAATGTAAACTCTCATTTACATCTGGTACAATATAGACAAGAAATATATAAACTATTGCTTTTAAACACAATTTTCCAAATGCAATATCAGTTAGCACAAATAATAACTCAAACACTAATTATAAATAGTAATTGTTTCATCCTGTCCACTTTCTGTTCACATCTTCCCAATAGGCCGAATAATGTATTCAAATCTTTCACTTGGTAAAAATCCAATATAAATTTGTTAATTCTTGTTCACAACTTCCCAATAGGCCGAATAATGTATTCAAAACTTTCGCTTAAAAAAAATCCAATATGAATTTGTTAATTCATGTTGACATCTTCCCAATAGGCCGAATAATGTATTCAAAACTTTTGCTTCAAAAATATCAAATATGAATTTTGTAAATCAAAAGACAACCTAGATTTGAATTGCAAGTGGGCATCATTATAATGTGTCCATCCTTTATTACACTTTAAATACACTGTATAGTGTCCAGATGTTGTTGTAGGTCCATCATGGAAAATGATAGCCACTGCTATAAAAGTTGTTCCTGAATTAGATATTTGACATTTATTTTGCTGTCCAATTTTCTTTCATTTGCTCTACAACGTTGAAACTTTAAAATGAGATATTTTCCAGATCATTCTATATGTAATGTAGACAACATCTCTGATCTACAATGTGAACCATTCATCTCGTGATTGGCTGTTTTAATCAATTTGTTATAAGGTACTGGTTCACAGTCTGGTATTGTCAAGTATATGAATCGTTCTCATCCTATTTCAGTGGTAGAAGTAAATGAACACTCTTCACAGTTATGATCCCATCTGTAACTTAGTCCAAATACGTTTTCAATCTGAATTCCTTCATGTTCTAACACTCCAAGCATAAGCATTAGAAATTCTTGTGCATCTTGTTGTACATTGAGAGTAAATGTTAATGAACCAGTACATATATCTAAAAGATGACGAACTCCAGAAGCAGTATGGATTTTAGTTCTGTCAGATACCAACTGTTGAAATACATGATGTAATAAAGAACAAAATCTTTTTTCATGATTTCTCATGATTTCACAATGAAGCTCTTCCAGATAAAACACAACATTCAGAATCACATTAGCATAGCAGTTGATACCTGAACTATTTTCCAACTGATATCCTACAATCTCATCAACAGTTTCCATTTTCTTTTTCTTTACGCCTTCAAGTTTCTGTTCATTTCTTTTCTTTTTTTTAACCTCAATTTCATCTTTGGCATATTTCCGTTTTGGACAGACTATGCGTTTCTCATATATGGGGTATTCACCTAAATCAGGAGCATAAAGTCTTCTTAAACGATTATATTCTCTTACACAATTTGCATCAGCACTGAACTTTTTCTCATCAAAATCTATCAAATACAAACCAGACAATGTTCTTACTCGAGATAATGCAACATATGCCATTCCCTCTTTGAACACTGTACTTCCAATATTTACAAAAGCGCTGTCTATACTTAAACCTTGAGACTTATGAATAGTTACTGCATATGCTAAAGACAGAGGAAACTGTTTTCTGCGAACGTAAAAATCTTTTACAAGCAAAAAACGTACAACACAATGCCCAATCTGTGTTACCTCTTTAATCTGATCAAATGTTATCTTAAAAATTCTATTCCATCTCTGTTCTGAAATTTTACAAACTCAACAACTTTTCCCATTGCTCCATTTACTAAACCTTGTTCTACATTCAAATTACGCCGTAAAATTACCCGACAGTTTATACATACATGTAAAGTGTTTTCTAAACCTGCTGTTTTAGAAACAGTCTTCTCCAAAGAATGCAATTTAGACTGTAGTTTGTCTGTAAGAAGAATAGTCACTCCCTGGTGTTGAATTTTATCAATAGCTTTCATTTTAAGTATTTCCTGTTTTTCCAGTTTCAAAACTTCTTGATTAAATGCAGAACACTCTTGAAGTGTAGGCATTAGGCAAACTATAGACTTGTTTTCTTAAAGCTTATTTTGCATTATCTCAGATGCTGTGTTTCCTGTTGTAAACAAGTTACTTAGTAGCTGACTTTCCAAAGCTTCCCTACCATGTTTCGTCAAGACACCAATTCTTACATCTTGAAGAATATTTCCATAATGTTCATCACTTGCTTGTCGCATATTCTTAATAAGTTCTTTATATTCAAAATTTGACCCAATGTTCACATTTCCAATACTTCCCAAAGATTCCCTAGTATCCTCATGCACAAGTGTTTTAAAAACAGGTTGTACTTTTACAGGAGTAAGTTGTAGTAGATCTCTAAATACAATCACATGTTTACCTCCAAACAGTACATCGTAATCTATTTTTAAAATCTGTTGCATCCTCAAGTGTAGAAAGGCAAGCATTACATTTGAGACCATGCTCACTTCATCAATGATTAGAAGTTTCATTTTCTTCAGTACTCTTGAAACTTCAAAAGAAGCTTCTCCAGATAGCTTCTGATATTCCAATTTATTACCATGCTCAACTGGTAGCATAAGTAATCTATGTAAAATAATCCCTTTAATGTTGTGTGCTGCTAATCCAGTTGGAGGTGTTACAACACAAGATAAATGTGATTCTGTAGTTTTGTGGAGATAACTGGTCAAAACTTTAATTAAGAAACTTTTTCTTATTCCAGCTTGGCCACTGATGTACATTAAAATAGGTTTAAATGATGAACATTGGCATTCTTTTTTTCGTGCAGTAAACCATGTTCTATCTGTTGTGTCACTTGCTGATATATTTCTTTTTGTTCGAAGTTTAGTTGTTCTTCTAAGTTTTCTAACTGGATAATATCAAGTTGTGCTTGTTGCATTGCATTTTCTACTTCATTCATGGCAAGTGCTGCTTCATTTTCGATAATTGGTTGTCCCAGAGGATCTTGACTTAGTGAACCAGAACTTTGACTATCTTGAGAACTGTCTCTGGCTATTTCACCTGCAATAGTAGTTTCTTGTTCAATCTCATCATTTAACATTTGTAGATATACAGGGAAAATTGTGCATTGAATGATATCTTTGCTTGCATTGAAAGAATCTTCATAGCAGTCAAAATCTCCAAGTAATTCCGTTTCACTACGCCAAGGCTTGAACAGTTACAGAAGTGCTAAATAGAAAAATTCCCTCTTATCTGGACTTTCACAACTGAGTTTTCTGTGGTTAATAAGAATTCCTTTGGTATGTTTTACCAAACATCCGTCACATCCAATTACTGCATATTTTTTTTCATTTACATTTTCTATAACATTTCTTTTAAAACTGTAATGTTGAAGTATTTCATAGAGACATAGGTTTTCCAGATGTGGACTCCTTTTGGGATAGTACGTATCCAACATATTCATTTTAACAATATCTGTACTTTTTGGTTCATTCAATGCTAAGTATTCAATTTCTTGTAGAGATTTCAATACTCTATTTCGTGTGGCGGCAAGACCTAGACTTACCCAAATGATTCCTCTTGACTTTGAATATAAACTGGCAGAGCTCAACTGATCCAAACATTGATAGGATCCAATCTCTCGGTGGGAAAGCATTTTCAAGCTAAAGCTGTACAATTTCTTGCTAAGACTCTTTTCCTGTGAAATTTCTTCCCACATTTCTTTCAACTCTGTCTTTTCAGATTTGGTTATATATAACGTAGCATAGCGAGCAACAGCAATTGAATTATCTGCAACATATTGAATATCCATGTTTGCTTTCCACATTGTCAAAATCACTGCATTGTAGTCATTAATATACTTTGAATCTTCGGTTCTTTTTAAGTTGTATGAATTCTTCGGAGATTTCCGAGTTATAGTATGCTTTACTGCTGACATAAAACTATTGACTCTTCCTTTTGAAATTACTGGACGTGGGAATCCAAAACGACATTTTGTATAACATTTTCCCTTTGACTTGTATTTTCGTCGACAATATTTTCCACATCGATGACTTTGAAACCGTAAAACTTGTTTTCTCAAGCTGTTTTCTGCTCCTTCTTTTGGAATGGCACAGGTAACATACTCTCCGATGAAAGACAAAACACTTTCATCAGTATCAGTTCCAAATTTTGGTGCATTCTTGATCCATAATAACATGTGTATATGAAGAGCACCTCTGGCTTGGTACTCCTTTCTCCAAAAGAAATCAGAAACTTCTCCAAGAGGTGGATTATTTTTATTGCAGATAAAATACATCATAGCTTGAAACCTATGATTAAAATATCTGCACACATTTACAAGATCCAAGGAACAGAGTTCTCCAGCTGTCTTCAATTCAATATTTTTAACATTTGAATTTGCTTCTTGTGGAAATTCAAGTAAATCGTCCCATGCATATTCAGCACAGCTAAGTGTTACAAACCACGTAGGGGTACCTAAGTTTCTTAACATACATTAAGGTTCTCCGTGACGATGATACCAATACTCATTGGTACCACGTTCACACGCCATCAAATTTATTAACTGAGATTCCAATGATCATCTCTTTCTTGAACTTTGTCCATGAATTCCTTTGCAGAAACATGTGTAAGATGAACTCCTGTTTTTAATATGTGGTTCACTGCATATGAAAGTGCAGACAAGTCACTTTCAAACAGAAGATGAAATATATATGGAATGCACTGTCAAAATCTTGGATCTTCTGAGTACAATCTTGTCGAGCAGTATTCTGAAGCTGGAATCTGTACTACTCAATCATCATATCGTCCACCTTCTCCAGTGGGGAACAGCTGCAGAAAACAACAAGCTTCTAAACTTTTTTCCCATACACTCATGGGAGTTCCCTTTGCATTCTTCATTTGAAAAAATTCAATTCTGTTTCCTATCACTTCTTTTAAATGTAGAGGATGTATACTATAATGTTCAAAAATTTCTTCACTCCTGGACTTGTCCACTTTTTCTATTTGTTCACTTTGAATTTTTGTTTCATCTTTTGTAACATCTACTAACTCTTGCCATATTTTTCAACTCTTTGTTGGTACACCATTAACTAGAATAACTACAGGCTCACATTCCTCTCTCTATACCAACAGTTTCAATATTTTTATTAAAATCTAAAGGTAAGTACACAACTCTTCCTTTCAGACCTCTTTGTAAATCTGTTGGAGGAAGCTTACCTGTTTTAGGCTCCATGCGAACTATGGCCTGAAATGGGTGCTCTGATTGAATAAGAATAGACTCATATGCATTTAAATATGCCAGTTCTGGAGGTATAGCTACCAACTCTAAGTTGTTATGTACAGCTCTAGCTGGCATTTTGTTCTCTTTTAACTTGTTGTAACAATATTTACAAATACGTTGCTCAGTACCCAACTCAAAACGACCTTCCACCAACAAATAAGCACCAAATTGCTGCCACTTATCATTGTTTTCCTTTTCACTTTTTAAATATACATCAGCATTCCTAGTTTGACTTCTATAGTGAGTATGTCGACAACAAACATAGTTTGGTTTTTCAGATGAAACTATCTTAAACTTTGTAATTTTTTCTGCAAACTTGTCAGTACTAATATCTTCCACCTGTTCTTCAACACCTACACTTTTCAAGCTGTCACTTTATTTACACTCCTCCTGTGAACCAAAGAGACAAAACTCTATATCATCACAAACTTTTTTACATCAGATACTGAACCATGTAAAAGAGCTGCGTTCATTTCACTTAAAGAAAATGCAGGACTTTTTACGTAGTACAATCTCCTTATTAACTTCCGCATTTCTGAGTGGTGTACTGCTAACATTCTTAAATGATGAAATGTACTTTTACATACTTTTCTAGAAAGACAAGCCAGAGAATGACCCTGCAACTTAGTATATTTTCTTACTTTACATAGATCTAATCCTTGCAACATCTTAATCTTCTGTTAAACAATTTTGTTTGGCATATTCTCTTAGGAAAACTCGTAATATATCAATAGATTCCTGTTGAATACTACAAATACTACTACAATCCCACTTATACACTGGAGCTTGTGTACATCTCCCCTGAACTTCTTCAGCTATTACTTCTTCCACTTTACTAGGAATCATCTTTTCCTTTTCAATTGGACAACTATCTTTCATCTCATCACAACGACCACTGGTATCAACTGCATGAACTAATGTATTTTGCTGAAAATAGCTTTCTTCATTAAAGAAAGGCTCAGTACTAGAACTGTGCTTCCATTCACCAGAAAAAGTTTTGCAAAAGTTACTTTTATTAACCAGTCTTTTTCTTTTGCTTTTCTCCTTCATAAAGTGCATTGTTTTATTCAATGTTTTTATTCTCTTCAATACCAATATTAATAATTTTCGTTTCAATTCAAAAGCAGTATCTACTACACTTTCAATCTGTTGCTTCTTCTTATATGCTGCTGATCTTTTTTTATACTTTTTACAATCTTTTAATAAATTTTGAATTACTCTATTACAAAACATACGTACACGTATGTCTTTAAATTGTTTCTCTCTTTGTGACATGTGTTTCTTTTCCATTGTGTCTCTTTATTTGCTTCTGTTTTGTTGTAAAAATTTATTTTCTCCTTCGATTAGTATTTTGTTTGTTTAATCTCTCCACAACTTTTTTAATAAATTGTTTAGTTCTCTTACCAGAAGACACTTTATCCTCAGCAATCTTTTGGTGTTTTTCTACTCCACTCTCTTTAGTTTTCATTAAGTACTTCTGTTTCCTTTGTTCTCTTCTCTTTTCATGTTTTCTTGCCATCTTTTATTTATAATCCAATCAAAATATCTTTCTAAAAAACAAATAATAGTTTGATTAGTTTGTTACATCAATTAAAATTTTAAAATTAATAACATTTCAATTCTGAAAATAACTAAGCACAAAATTACAATTAAATTCCTATTGCATTTATAACACATAAAAAGAGAAAAGTGTAAAAACGAGCAAAAGAACTGCAAAAGCAGAAGAAAAGGTGAACCCAGCAAAAAAGAGACAGGAAAAAAAGAAAGGTTTAGAAACAGCAAAATGAAATACTCAAAGAACACAGCTACTGAAAAACATAAGAAATGCAGAAAGAAGCAACAGATGTGCAGAAAGAAACAAGAGAGGTGCAGAAAGAGGCAAAAGAAGTGCAGAAAGAGAAAGAAAGGTGTAGAAAGACGCAAGTAAGGTACAGAAACACGTAAAAGGGATGTAGAAAGAGGCAAGAGGAGTTGAAAAAGAAGTAAGAGAGATACAGAAAGAAGGAAGAGAAGTGCACAAAGAAGCAACAGATTTACTGAAAGAGACAAGAGAAGTGCAGAAGGAGACAAGAGGAATGCAAAAACGGTCAAGAGAAGTGCAGAAAGAAGCAACAGAAATGTAGAAAGAGGCAACAGAAGTACAGAAAGGAGTAACAGAGGTGCAGAAAGACACAAGAGAAGTGCAGAAAGATGCAAGACTGTGTTTTAATGATTGCATTACTGCAAGACTAATGCTTGGGTCATTGAAAGAGTGCATAGGTAGTGTCTGAGTGAATGGTTGAATTTAAGAATACTGCCTGAGTGATTACATGAATACATGGGTAGTGCCTGAGTGAATGTATAAGTGAAGAAGTACTGTTTAGGTGATTAGATGAGTGCATAAGTACTGTCTGAGTGAGTTTATGTTTTGAAGAATAATGTCTACTTGATTACATCAGTGCATAGGTAGTGCCTGAGTAAAACCATCACTGTAAGAATAATGCTTGGGTAATTGGATGACTGCATAGGTACTGCCTAAGAGAATTGTTTAGTGTAAGAGTACTGCTTGAGTTATTGTATAAGTCTACGGGTAGTATGTCGGTGATTTCATGAATACAGGAGTAGCATATGGGTGATTCCATGATTGGAGAGGTGCTAACTGGATGAGTGGGTAGGTGCATTGGTAGTGCATATGTGAATTCATGAGTGCAAGAGTAATATCTGTCTCCTTAGTTCATTCCATAGCTAGAACTTGAGTACAAGGATGACTCAAAAAGTAATCTGTACTTCATTGTATGAGTGTAAAAATGGACGAGTGCATAGACATTGTCTGAGTAAATCTTTGAGTGCAAAAGTGGTGCCTGGGTGATTACAAAATTGCACAGGCAGTACCTGATTTATTGAATTATGTAGAGGTAGTTTCTCCTTAACTGTATGACTGCATGGGCAGTCCCTGAATAAAAGGATGAATGTAAGAGTAATGGTAGAGTCATTGGATGAGTGCATATGTAGTGCCTAACAGAATGGGTGACTGGATGGCTGCTGCCTAAGTGAATAGTTCAGTGCTACAGTAGTGTCTGGATGATTGAATGAGTGCAGCAATACTGCCTGAGTGATTGGATCAGTGCATGGAAAATACCTGAGAGAAACTATGAGTTCAAGGCTAAAGTATGGTTTATTGCATGTATATATGGGTAGAGCTTGAGATAATGGATGAGTAAACGGATACTGCCTGTGTGATTCTATCTCTGCAGAGGTAGTAACTGGATGATTGTATGAGTGTATGGGAAATACCTGAGAGAAAGTATGAGTGTTAGGGTAATGCTTGGACCATTGCATGAGTGCATCAGCAGTGTCTGAGTGAATACATGAGTGCATAGGTACTGCCTGATTGAATGTTTGAGTGGAATAGTAGTGTCTGGGTGAGTATGTGAATGTATGGTTAATGTCTAAGTGATTAGAAGTGTGTATAGGTAGTGCCTCCTTGATTGCATAACTGAATAAAAATGCCTAAGTGAACTCATGAGTCCAAGAGTGATATGTGCCTCTTTTCATCAGTGCACACCTAGTGCTTGAGTATATAGATTTATTTCTCACTATATTCCAGAAAGCAAGCATGCATGTGTCTGTACCTTTTCCTAGTGGCATCATATGTAAAAGAAACATACAAATACATATATACCAGTGTTTTAACCTCTACCATCTTTATAGCTATAACACATGTGAGAATACATGTGCCAGAGGACACATAATTGAGTCATAAGACTACAAAGTCCCTTAACCTTGACAGACTGCACTTACCATTTCAAAGAGAAACCTAAAATTATAGGGCGTATTTGAAGTGTGCATTTACATAGACAAATACGAGCTAACCTAATCACTAATCCTTCTACCAACAAGTCTTAAACCTCACTTTTGTGCTGCAGCTTCACTGTTCAGCAACTATTGAGAGTGTTGGGCCTAGCCAAATGGAAAGCAGCTAGTTTTTCAAATTGTCTGTTGAAAGTCTCACTGTACTCCTAAAACAATGCATGCATGTGTCTGTACCTTTTCCTAGTGGCATCACATGAAAAAGAAACATACAAATATATGTATACCAGTGTTTTATACCTCTGACATCTTTATAGCTATAACACATGTGAGAATACATGTGCAAACAGACACATACTTGAGTCATAAGACTATAAAGTCCCTTAACCTTCACAGATTGCACTTTCCATTTCATAGAGACACCTAAAATTATGCGGAGTATTTGAAGTGTACATTTCCATAGAGCAATACGAGCTAACCTAATCACTAATCCTTCTACCAACAAGTCTTAAACCTCACTTTCGTTCTGCAGCTTCACTATTCAGCAACTACTGAGAGTGTTGGCTTAGCCAAATGGAAAGCAGCTAGTTTTCAAAGTGTCTGTTGAAAGTCTCACTGTACTCCTAAAACAATGCATGCATGTGTCTGTACCTTTTTCTAGAGGCATCACATGAAAAGGAAACATACAAATACACATATACCAGTGTTTTATACCCCTACCATCTTTATAGCTATAACACATGTGAGAATGCATGTGCAAACAGACACATACTTGAGTCATAAGACTATAAAGTCCCTTAGCCTTGACAGACTGCACTTTCCATTTCATAGAGACACCTAAAATTATGCGGAGTATTTGAAGTGTACATTTCCATAGAGCAATACGAGCTAACCTAATCACTAATCCTTCTACCAACAAGTCTTAAACCTTACTTTTGTGCTGCAGCTTCACTATTCAGCAATTACTGAGAGTGTTGGGCCTAGCCATATGGAAAGCAGCTAGTTTTTCAAAGTGTCTGTTGAAAGTCTCACTGTACTTCTAAAACCAGGCATACATGTGTCTGTACCTTTTCCTAGTGGCATCACATGAAAAAGAAACATACAAATACATGTATACCAGTGTTTTATACCTCTACAATCTTTATAGCTATAACACATGTGAGAATACATGTGCAAGCAAACACATACTTGAGTCATAAGACTACAAAGTCCCTTAACCTTGACAGACTGCTCTTTCCATTTCATAGAGACACCTAAAATTATGCGGCGTATTTGAAGTGTACATTTCCATAGCCAATACAAGCTAACATAATCACTAATCCTTTTACCAACAAGTCTTAAACCTCACTTTTGTTCTGCAGCTTCACTTTCCAGCAACTACTGAGAGTGTTCGGCCTAGCCAAATGGAAATCAGCTAGTTTTCAAAGTGTCTGTTGAAAGTCTCACTGTACTCCTAAAACAATGCATGCATGTGTCTGTACCTTTTCCTAGTGGCATCACATGAAAAAGAAACATACAAATACATGTATACCAGTGTTTTATACCTCTACCATCTTTATAGCTATAACACATGTGAGAATACATGTGCTAACAGACACATACTTGAGTCATAAGCCTAAAAAGTCCCTTAACCTTGACAGACTGCACTTTCCATTTCAAAGAGACACCTAAAATTATACGGCGTATTTGAAGTGTACATTTCCATAGACCAATACGAGCTAACCTAATCACTAACCTTTCTACCAACAAGTCTTAAACCTCACTTTTGTGCTGCAGCTTCACTATTCAGCAACTACTGAAAGTGTTGGGCCTAGTCAAATAGAAAGCAGCTAGTTTTTCAAAGTGTCTGTTGAAAGTCTCACTGTACTCCTAAAACCATGCATACATGTGTCTGTACCTTTTCCTAGTGGCATCACATGAAAAAGAAATATATAAATACATGTATACCAGTGTTTTATACCTCTACCATCTGTATAGGTATAACACATGTGAGAATACATGTGCAAGCAGACACATACTTGAGTCATAGGACTACAAAGTCCCTTAACCTTGACAGGCTGCACTTTCCATTTCATAGAGACACCTAAACTTATGCGGCGTATTTGAAGTGTGCAATTCCATAGACCAATACGAGCTACACATGTGAAAATACAAGTGCAAGTACAAATATACCTCAGTCACTACACAATAATGCACTTTCAATTATGCGGCGTACTACATCTGCACCTTTCCACACACTTATACAAACTACCATAATCACTAATCCATCTGCCAATCTACACATGTTACTTTGCACAAACTATTTCAAATATCATTTCATTACAACAAAACAAACTACAATAGACATCTGTACATTTGATAACATATTTCAAACATTACACTACAAAGAGAGAAGCACTGCCTCATAATACATAACACACCTTATAAATTTCTTACTCACCTTTGAAATAGTTTTTCAGAATATCAAGTATCACAAACTCATTAAAGATTTTCGTTTGCACACAATAAATGTCATGCAGCACTCTCAGCAAGGTGAAACCAGCAATGGCAAACTTTCCCTATCTTTCTGCACACAAATAAATGTAAGTAGCAAATCACATTGCTTCCTACATTATTTCAAATTGTGAAACACATTTCTATTGGTTACACATATTAACCCTTTATAACTGTTCTCAAATAGTGCTCAAACTGATTCTATAATTTTCTGGAGTCGCAATTCCACCCCGGTGCCCCAGTTTAGCGTCGCGATGGAGCCGCGAACCCTTACGGGAGTTCAAAAACCTATTCCTAATAATACTAGCATACTTTTTTAACAACACAATAGTTCTACACATACAAATGACTTAGAAAATCTTAATTTAGTGACATATCACTTAGATTTAAAGTTTCTATTTCACATTTTCAATCCACTGTAAAGTTTCAACCCTTCCCCCATTCTGCTGAATCCCAGTTTCCAAAGTAACACTTTCTGCAACATTCAACAGTACTGGCAGGTCACAAGTTCACCATATTTTCAAGGTCAGCACACAAGCTTACAAATGCAAACAGCAGGTGTGATTGGCTTTTGCAAAATATTACCTTATCCTACCTACTGTACCTTTCAAACATTTTTTAATAACGAATCAGAAACATGCTTCTTTAGCAAAGTAACATGCATTCTATTTTTGAGTGTACAATGTTCATGAACAGCCAATCAGTTATCTGCTTTTTCAAAAACAGCATATTCTCCACCATTTTAGAAACCTCTCATTCTACCAACTGACTACCTCAGCTACAGACATCTTTTCATTACTTCCAGACATCCCTTCAATATGCTTACAGTATGGATTGTAGGGCACAGCTATGTTTTCTGGTGCAAAAGGTATGCTGAACACAGAGATATTGACAAAGACCTAGGTTTGCAAAATGTGGATATTAAATGGCTAGGAAACTATATCTGCAATTCAGACTAGGGACCCTCCCAATCCATTCATACACTAGTAGATGGGCGAAAGACTCAAAGAAGGAATGCCCTGTATGTAATTATAAGGAGGAGTCTGAAATCCATGTTCTTTTTCTCTGCCCTGCTTATCGGATACAGCGAAAATGCTGGTTAACACAACTCTGTAAAAATCTGGGTTTTAAGCAATGTACAGCGGCATTGAGAATCTTAAAGTATGATACCAGCCCTCCAATTGTATTTGCGGTTTCCCGTTTTCTAAATAGTATGTGGTATATCAGGCAAAATGTTAAGCATAATTGTACTGGAGGGTCTGATAGCACAGCCTGATGTCCGCTAATTTTACTATTGTAAATCCTCTTGTCTTCACTTTTTATGATAGTTTTAATATTCTTTTAATGATTTAACTTAGTAGTTTTTTAGGGATCCTTTGATTGTGTTGCTATGGAGAGGCTTGTCATGTAAGGATGTAAATGGCTTGTAAATATATTGTACTTGTGACTTCTATTTAAATGTAAGCACTTTTATGGCGTTGTGCCGAAATAAAGTTTTTACTGACTGACTGATATTAAATGGATTGCACAGAGAGGATTAAAGTGGCACCAATTGATGCCTCTGGTTAAAACCTTTTTGCATCTCCAACCCCCTGACCTCATGATTGTGCACTGTGGTGGCAATGACCTAGGCACATTGACTGGGGTAGGTCTGGAAATGCTAATGAAGGATACCTTTGCACAATTGATGTTTCTTTTGCCTCAAACTTCTTCATAAACTCTAATATATCTCAAAGACAGAAATGTAAGTGGTCAAATCAATTCTGTCCACAGTTTGAGAAAGCTAGGAAGAATGTCAATAAAGCTGTTTCTGCTTCCCTCAGAGACCATAGGATGGGTTGCATCTATAACAACAATCTACATTTTGATATGGATGACATCTACAGAAGTGATGGAGTACACTTCACAGATCAAGGGAACAGAGGGCCACATGCATCAAGCATCCTATTTGCGATTTCTAAATAGCGATTTCTAAGTAATCGCTATTTAGGAATCGCAAAAGTCTATGCATCAATAAATTCGCTATTTAGTTGCGCTTCGGTAAAATTCGCAATCGCTAGGAAGCTGAAATTCAGCGATAAAGAACTTGAAGTCCTCATTGAGGAAGTCGTCCAGAGCCACGACAAACTGTTTGGCAAGCAGTCACTGCAGGTCCCAGAGTCAGTGAAAAGAATGATATGGCTTGGGATCCAATCAAATATCAATGCAGTGGGGGTCACACAGCGCTCCATATCCGACCTGCGCAAGCGCTGGTATGACCTGCGTAGCCATGCTAAGGAAAGGGTGGCTGCAAGGCTTGCAGATGCAAAAAAACAGGAGGGGGACCATCAACGGAACGTGCCAACACACCCCTGGAGGACATGGTGGAGACGACACTGCAGCCCGAAGCAGTTGTTGGCGTTACACAGATTGACACCTCTGAACAGGCCGGTACCTCACAAGGTAAGATCAATGCAAATAATCATTCATTGTTAAATCTTAAAATTTTTCCCTCAATGCAGATCATGCTTAGTGTAGCAAATTTGACTCCAGTCCACATTTTACTTGCCACACCCAAATGCATTATGGTATCAGCATACAGCAAATACTAATTGAAAGGCAAGGAGGGATCAAAACAGGATTAGTGCATCAGAGTACAACAAGAAAGTGATTAAACTAGACTTTGTGTGTAACTAAATAACTTTATTAAACAATGCCATGCGCAATGTTACATACATGTCCACAACAAAATACTGAACTTGCACTGTTTAACATCACAGATGCAGCTGCGCAGGAGACTGACGTTGGTAATGTCCATGACACACAGGATAATGAGGCACAGTCAGAAGAGGACACAGAAGTGGCACCAGCTTCATGGAAGCGAGAGCAGATTTCCTGCTCTCGCTTCCATGAAGTGAAGCAGGAGTTTGCAATGACAAGGCAGGAGCAGTGCTCCCACCCTGCCATTGCAAACTGTAATGTCCCGGGGGTGGGCACCCCGGGGCATTGCTGGAGCCGGCCCTGGGGGGTGGCGGTCCCCAGGGCCGTGGAGGGCTCCAGGAGGGGGGCCGCGCAGCCCCCCTCCCAACGTAAAAATATCCCTGGGGAGGTGGTGGTCCCTGGGGCAGTGTGGGGAGGGGCAGGAGCCCCCCCCACACTTTGTTCAATTATATTTAAGCCCTGGGGAGGTGGCGGTCCCCTGGGCTTGGGGGGCCCGCGAGGCCCCCATGCTCATTATTACGGTTTGCCCCGGGGAGCTGGCAGTCCCCGGGGCTGTGAGGGCCCCCGCATAACAATAATACATTGCCCCCGGGACCTGGCCCACCCGGCGACTTAAAAGCAACGAAGCGTAGGAGAGCGCACTTTGTTTTTTTTTTTTTTTTGCGGGTTTCGCGCACCCGACGCGAATCCCGCCAAAAATATTTTTAAAAATGCTTTTTTGGACCCCTGACCAGGCCAAGGGGGTCAGGGTGTTTCTACCCTGCCCCCTTTTCTTTTTATTTTTATCATTTTCTTCCCTTTTTGCTTGTGACTCGGTTTTATCGAGTCACAAGATGGCTGCCAACACTTCTTTGTTTGAAGTGTTGGCAGCCAATCAGAGACAAGCGCGTGATCGGGAGGGTTTGCGGATCCACAGCGGCAGCCAGATACATAATTTTTTAATTATTGAATTTCTCAGAAACTGCTGAATGGATTTACACCATTTAAAGCAAAGAGTGCACACTGACAAAGAGCTACTTCTCTGCCAAATTTGGTGTAATTCCGTTCAGCAGTTCGGGCTGTAGCCGCAACAAAGGTTTCCTATGGAAATTAACATGGGGAAAACGCGTTTTGGGACCCCCATTCTTTTCTCTGCCCTCGCTTGACGAATCACCCCGAAACTTTCAAGACAGGAGCTGACCGGAGCGCCCCATTAGTTTTGAAACCGGCACCAAAGAAAAAACGCTTTTCCTATGGAAACTATAACTACCTACTGAAAAAAACAAAGGTTAATGTAACATTAAATTTAGGTGAAAATCTCAGTGACAATGTAACTTATTTAACTAAAAAAACACAAATTATGGTTATCTCTAGTAACTCGTGCACTAAAGTAACAATAACTTGCACCCCATCCGGTGCACCCACAACTTTTTTTTTAATCAAGGGCCAGGAGGGAGTCCCAGGGCCCCCACGTCCCCAGCCGGCTCCTCTTCTGGGAGACGTACACTTTGTTTTTATAGGTGGGTGCTCCTGTGCCCACACACGGGTGCCATGGGGGAGCTCCAAAACCCCTGCAGCTCCAGATGACTGGGCTGGGCAGGAGCAGCATTTTTTTACTGCACCCACCAGACACGAGCAAAGTTGAGTTACCTGCTTGGTAGAGTGCGGGAAGGGTATGCCTGCCCACTCTGAGGCAGGGGGCTATAGTGTCCTGGGGTTGGGCTCCCTGGGACACTGTAAAGTATCACACCCTGGGTGTGGGGTCCCCAGGGCTGATACCAGCACAGAGAGTGTGACACACGGACACCTCCCCTTCATTTAGAAATTTTACCCCAGGGGATGGAGTCCCTAGGGCCCAAGAGAGTCTCAGTGAGGTGGGGCTCCACTCACGTCTCCTCCCCAAGTATTGTAAAATAAAGACCCCCTGGACCATGGCTGGCCCAGGGGTCTGCTATTTAAAATAAAAAAGAGCACCTGCTGGTATTTTCCTTTTTTTTAATGCTGTGATCCCACAGCAGTCCCCGGCATAAAAAAGCTATTTTGGCCCCCAGGCCTAGAAGGGCAGGGTATCTCTACCCTGCCTCCTTACATATTTCTTTTTTTTTAACAATGTCAGGACAGGGGACTAAGTCCCCGAGTCCTGTAAAGGCTGCTGCAACATTTTTCCTCATGTTGCGGTCAACCAGTCAAAGTGCTCGCTCCAGCTGGAGCCTTACTTCCGCAGGAGTAAGTTGGCCCCCCAGAATGCTCTATTTTTTTTAATTGGGTTTGAGGGGCTCTTATGAGAGACCCTTGAACCCAACCGTCCTGATATCCAAATATTTTTATCTCTAATTTCTCAAAAACTACTGAGCAAATTTATACCAATTCACAAAAAGCACGTTTTCTGGACCAATATCTAGCTTTTCCTAACAAATTTGGTGTTATCCTGTCCAGTAGTTTTTGCGGTAGCATTGTTAAAAAAAAGTAAATGGAAAATGGATGAGGATTTTGCGATTCTGGAACCCCTTTTTCTCAGGCGCCACTTGACGGATCATACTGGGCGGTTCCATTAAAAAACTAGGCAAAATAGAGCACTTTTTTGCAAAGTTTTGTGAAGGTTTGTCAAATGGTGCCACAGTTATTACCAAACAAAAAAAGGCATTTCCTATGGAAAGGCAGACCTTACCATAGCAGCAGGAAACTCTGGTTAGTTCCCAAGTTTAGATGGCGAGCAGCCTACAACACATGAGGCACTCTGAATCCGCTCACCGCAACTGTCTGTTTTTCTAGCAAAGTTTTTAAGCATAGGATTAGCATAGTGCCATTCATGCCGAGCTAGAAAGGGCAAGATCTTTTTTAATTTCTACAGAAAAATGCTTAAGTATAGGATTAGCACAGTGCCATTCACGCCAAGCTGTAAAATGACAAAAGCCTTTTTACAGTAATACAGATTTGAATTGGTAAAATACCATCCAAGCATCGGAGCATGGGCGGTCAAAGTTCCGTTCTTTTGAAATGAAATTGGGCCATAGAGCAGTATGTGACATGAGAAGGATTTATACTTTCCTGAAATATTTGGGACATTCCAATTGCTGTGGAATTCCCAATTAGCATAGTGGATTAGAGAGAGTAAGATTCATGCATAAGATATGCAGGGTTTGATCCCACTGGTCGCAAGTGCATGCAGAAGGAGGTGTAATTGAATTGTTTGTTTTTTAGATTGAGTGAGTAACAGGAAGTGGGGATGATGACCACTTCCTTTGGTTGAAAAATTGTAGTTTTGTATTTCAAGCAACAAGGTGCAGGTGTTTGCAATTTAGAGAGTTTGAAAGTGATTGACAATGGGCGGAAAGGTATTTAAAGGAAGGCTCGGAAGGATCCCGGTTTGACAGGCAAAATCGAGATTGGAAAGTAAGAGGAACAGTAGGATCTTGTGACCACGGTTGGGAGATACTGATAGATTCAGATGATGGGACTTTGATTTTAAGTAGAATGTTTTTTTTTGTGACTATGAAATGTCTGTATCATGGGATTGAAGGACTGATGAGGGAGATATATTTTAGATGCATGGGATTTTGAGGTGAGTATTTCATCAAACTATGCTAAAGGGTTTTAGAGAGTGAGGTGTAGACAACGGATTTGGATAGAGTGTAGTGTTAAGAATTTTTTTTGGCGTTGACACATAGAGATAGAGCCAGTTGAATGTAATTTTATTTTATGTTATGGGCATGGTTTGCAATTTGGTTAAAAAGAGGGCATGATTTGCAAATTGGTTAAAAAGAGGTATAGTAGAATTGAGGTGGCACTCCCAAGTGGAATGTATTAGTCATACAAAGGTATACCTTAGGAGACATAGTTCGAGTAATGTGTATTTGGAAATGCCAATAATGCAATAGTGTAGTTGATCCGAGAGAGCTATATTCATGTATGAAATAAGCAGGGTTCGATCCCACTGGTCGCAAGTGCATGCAGAATGAGGAGTAATTTACTTTTAGTTTTTTAGATTGATTGGATGTAAGAGGAACAGTAGGATCTGGTAAATATTTATTATTGATGCCCGTATTATGTAGATTGAAGGACTGATGGGAGAGATATATATGTTGGAAGCATGGGGGCTTGAGGTGAGTATTTTATTAAACTATGTTGAAGGTTGCAGATAGTTAGGTCGAGACAACGGATGTGTATAGAGTATAGTGTTATGCAATTTTGTTTGGTCTTGACATATATAGATAAAGTAGAAAAAGGCGGAACTGACAACTTGGACGGATATCAGAGAATTTGAATGGTGAAGGGGTCGTATTAGGACTGACACATAACTATACATAGTGAAATGTAAGTAAAAAATGATTTGATTGAGGATAATGACGCAGTGTAGGGAGATGTGCATTGTGTAGTCTTGCTGTGGTGCTTGAATTCTTCAGAATCTGCAAAGACCGGAGAACCCAAAGCACAAGAGGGAGACAAGATTCAGAAGTGAAACGCACACTGAATTGGTGAGTGTAAATGGTCAGGAATCTATCAGGTATGGTTGAATACAAATTAAGAAAAGAAAAAGAGGGCCCCTGAACAGAATATATAGAGGGGGCAGATGTAGGGGAGACTAGCTCAGAAATGAGAACAAACAAAAAACACCTACCCTATAAATATAAAGGATGCATTAGTCAAGGCTTCAATACTTTTCAATATATATGTGTGGAGCAGTCTTCAATATAAGTATACAAAATACATTTAATTTCCGTTTTATTTATTTTGTCAAAACATATTACATTCTTCTTCAAAATATTTTTTCTTTTTATATATAGACATAATTAAACAAAACATTTTTTAAAAAACATTATTAATATTTCTCCCAAAATGATACTCATACCCTACTCACCATTCACCCAACGTAGTACCACTAAATATTATCATAGAGCATTCATCCATCATACCACATTAAAAACAGTAGGGGTGCACAACAGGAGATCTAAACATCATAACTCAAGAGTTTTCTTGAAAGAAATTCAAATATGTATACACATAGTTGTGCTTTGATACACTCTATTGCATAGTATCTCCTATATATAATCGATACTTTGATGTTTCATTCCTTTTCTATTTATAATATACAGTAAACATGACTTTTGTTTGAACCAAAGTAATAATGATCATTTCATCTCATTGTATGTAGTCCAATCTTCAAATCCCCAAAGTGATGACGCCAACGCGCATTTCGGTACCCGATCAAAATGCAGGCATGCACCTTCCTCAGGGCACTCAAATGGATATGAACAATGTAGGGGGAAGGGAGGGGTAGCTAGCCAAGGTGAAGAAACCACCTGTAAGATATATATATATATATATGAATAGACAGAATAAGGTTCATACCACAGAGAAGCTAAGAAGAACAATAAACCTATAATGGATATTATTTGTGTACTCAGAAAGGAAGATCACCCTGTGTGGAATAGTAATACCAGTCACCAATAAAGTTATCATACCTGTGCCTCAGTGTGACATAGAGACCGTGTATATGACCCCACCAAACTATGATAGCTAAACAGAAATGCCAGATCCAGCCACCTCTCCAATAAATAAAAAACAAAACGTAAACCGGACCCACAAACTTATGGGTACTTCTGCATAAAGGTAGGGAAACAAGTATATGACCCGCTACTGATGTAAGTGCAGCTAAAGAAGATGGCACAAAAACGACTACCAGTCTTGATATTTCCAGCGAGAATGGAAGATAGACTTATTGATACAAAACTGCCCTATCTAGTAATCCATATGTTCCACAACTATATTCAATGAGATAACTGATAAATTGTATAAGGACATTCGAGGCAATCTTATAAAAATGGTAGTCATCCGTGTAATGTTCGCGCCAAAAGTCGTCCTAGTGGAGGGTGTTTCAATAAGCCATACAATAAACACAAAAATAAATATGGCATAGAATGAAGCTCTTTCTCCAACCAATATAAATAGAAACAGTCACAATACAAGATGATATCTCATAGTCGATAATTCTGATAACTTCAGTCTGTTCAAGAAGAGAAAAAACAAAAAACAAAATATATGTGATTGAAGCCCCAAGCCCTTAAATTCACACGCGTTTGATCTAAACGCCATGCACACACCACAGGCTCCGGATGCTGTGTCACATGCGTCAACATGGAGCATGGTGAGAATTGATCTAACGGCAAGAGTATAAGGGAGTGAGGACATAAAACCTAACAAACCATCAGAATGAGAAAATTATCTAGTGCGCAGGTGAAAACTCAAATATAAAGTCACTTGCCACATGATACTATACGTGAGAATAGCTAAAATTAAATTGCCAAAAATAAGTTGGGTGGAGGCGAGAGTATCCAGACATGCATGGGCTCTCCAAAGCACCAGGCAAACGCCCGATGATAAAGTAGGCAATACTGATGCGGGACGAATATCTCTCACGGTCCTTACCTTTTCTGCACTTCTCGAACAGCTCCCATACGAAGTCCGCAAACTGGCAAGAGCGAAAAACTTAAAGCACAATGTATCTGCTCTTAAAAACTGTATATTCGCATCATGTAATTTGACACATGACCAGCAATGAAGATAAAAAAGGGACAAGAAAAAAGAGAAAGATGAGGAGGAAAATTGTCGCTATCTTGGAGTGGAATGGCCTGCTTATGAAGCCTCACAAATAATAACGTCATTGTGGAATGACCGCAACAAAAGGACACTACTAATGATATACAAGGGACGAATAGAAACCTAAAACAAATACTAAACAAAAAATAGTAAAAAATACAGCAAAAACACTATGAAAGGTAATACATAAAATTAGAAGTGGGGAGTCCCATCCAATGAATATCAAGTGCTATAATATGGTGCAGAAAACACAGTGTATCAAATGAACGTAATCTCAAAAAGCAAACAAAGCCTGAAATGATCAAATGGGAACATAAGGCACCTCAACAACAGCTACTTGCGACAATGGCTGGGGAACTAAGCTGTGGAGGTCGCAAAAACTAAACAGAAGAATGTCAACATAGGAAGAGAACATACAGACTAAATAAATACAGATCATTATAAATGAGTTAACCCATGGCATTCTCCCACAGAATAACTTCATTGAGGCATTTCCTGTGGGTGCCCTGAGTAAATATCCAGAATACATTCTTTTCTTGCGGTATCCATCATCATCTCTGCCTTTGAATGATTGTATTCTTTCAAACATAGTCCATAAAGGTTATTTTCAGTATGCCCCAATTCAGCCCTATTCATTCTAAGGGAGCAGAGTTTCTGATGTTACGTATGGCTGATTTGTGCTTGCTAACCCTAACTCGAAATTCACGGCCCGTCTCACATACATACCCCAGGCCACAAGGCTAAAGAATAAGGTAAACAACATTTGACAATCTACAATTCGTCATTTCTTTCAAGGCAATCTTAATACCTTCATATTCTATGGAGTTGGGAAAAATAGATTCCTCACAAGCATGATAATGGCCACATTTGTGGTTGCACTCACTGGGTTCTTGCCCAAGATGGACTTCTGGCAGAAATCCCCTCTGTTGTTGGTTCTGGATTTAACTAGCATGTTCCTGAGGTTCCAATTCCTGCGGAATGCTAAAATAGGTTTACGTAACTTAGTATTCTCCTCATTGGTCAGTATGTGCCACTGACACTGAACAATTTGTTTTACTTTTTGATCCAGATTAGAGTATCGAGAGACGCACACCAAGTTGTCTACGTGTTTCTTCTTTTTCTGTTGGGACATGCGTCCATATTGTAGTACCTAGCTCTTTTAAGAGAATCATGGACTAAGCATCTGAGATATCCTTTCCTCAAGAGTTTCCCTTTGAGATCATCTGCATTCTTGAGATAATCCTGGATGCTAGAGCAGTTCCTCTGCAGCCAGAGGAATTGACTAAAAGGAATCCCCTGCTTTTGGCATCTGGGGTGAAAGCTCTCAAAATGGAGCAACGTGTTTCTTGCCCTGGGTTTAATGTACAATGTAACCTCTAATTTCTGGTCTTGATGATGCATCCAGAAGTCAAGAAATTCAACTCATTCTCTATTAATATTAGAGGTGAACTTGAGATTGCTATCACATAGGTTAATCTGTGCCAAAAGTTCCTGTAGTTGCTCCTTGTCTCCATGCCACACAAAGAAAACGTTGTCATAAATCTGGACAAATATTTGATATTCTCACAAAACGGCGCAATCTTGTTGTACATATGTCTTTCTATGAACAGGCCTATGTAGATGTTCGCAACACTGAGAATGCAGGCAGGCCCCTATGCTAAGACCCTTGGTCTGTTTCTATAAGACACTGTCAAATTCGAAAAACCTCTTGCCCAATACAATTCCCAAACACTTTAATACAGCAGCTTGGGGTCCATTATTGCCTGATCCTGTCAATATGCTGCTGACTGCTTCAAGGGCCTCAATCTGGGGCACATTGGTGAAAAGGACCTCAATGTCCATTGTGACCAGCACTTCCCTTTCACAATCAAATAGAGCCCCTTCAAGTTTGGAGATCATGTGTCCTGTATCTTTAACATAGGACAGAAACCTGCTAACCAAAGGTTTGAGAAAAGTGTTCACTTACTTGGAGAATGGTTTGGTGGCTGCTCCAATAGTGGAAACTATGGGGCAAATACCACTTTTAGCAGCTTCCTTCTTTATGGTGCTGATTTTATTAGTGACTCATCTTTCAGGTTCACCCCTTATCTTCGTATAATGCTCAGGAATGTCCAACATCATTCTCATCTTGTGTTTGTATTCTTTAGTATTGAGGCAAACAATCCCTCCTCCCTTGTCAAATGGTTTCACAGTTATATTGTCATTGTCTTGAAGTTTTCTCAAGGCCTGATTCTCCACATTGAAAGATTGTAGGGGGGTCTCGGCACATATTTCGTCATTCTTTGTATCTTAGATAATACAGTTTAATCACAAATCTTGACCTTAGGTACGAGTTTGTCAAGACAAGGAATAAATGTCTATGGTAATTTATGACCTTCCACATTGTTCTCAGTAGCGATTTCCTTGTCCATAAAAAAGTGTGTTAGTCTAATGCTTCAGAAAAATGCATGTAAGTCCCTAGTGAGTTCAAACCTATCTGCTCTGATACTAGGGGCAAAAGTCAGCCTCTTGGATAGGATATCTTCGGTGGATTGAGCAATATCTATAGAAAAAAGGTTAAATATGGGGATGTTGTCTAATTCCTCCAATATTGTTGTCTTCTGGCTTACAAATAGTGTTGTGAGGGATCTGCAATCTGATATCTCCCCCTTGCTTGGTTCTGAAACCTCGCTCTGTAGTTGCCCCTTCTGGGCCCTAAAAATGGTTAATGGGATTTTGTGCCTCATATTGGCCCCGTCTGTCACCATAAGAATCAAACTGATTTGAGCAGCCCCACCCTCAGACTCAGAAGTATCAGAAAAGGTCATGACTCTCCTTTTGTTCCACCCTTGATTACCTGGTGTGGTTGTACCATCCCTAGGCATATTGTAGTAATTATCAGGGAGGTAAGGATATACCCATTCTTGGGAAATATATTTGATGTCTTTTTTGAGTTTATTTGTCTTTTTCTTCAGGAGATACTCACTAAATGAGTCCAACTCTGAATTAACCTCTTCAATCTTTTTCTTCGCCTTATCTAGGATTTTTTTTTTTTTAGCTTTTCTTCTAAATCTTTGATCTCTTTATTTAAGATAACCACTACCTCCCTGGTGGTTTCAATAAAAGGAATCATCCAGTCATAGAAGCAGCAATTTGAGATCAAAGACCATTTCTCAAGGAACTTTCTCATCTTTACAAATAGTCCAGGGATATTTCTTACTCCTAGTTTGATTGGGATAATGCCTGCCTTTAGATATTCTAACTTAAAAAGTCAGCATGCAATTCAGTTCATTTGGCTTGCTTTTTTCGGATTGAATTGTTTACTCCACTTATCATTTTGGACTTTGTAAACCAAGATGGGTTTGTCTCCTATATTAACTTGGCCTAGGAGTTTTGAGAAGTCCTCGTCAGTAAAGCCAAAAGTTTTAATACTTCCATAGTTAGGCAGAAATTCCACGCTATTACATTAAACAGCCAAATTCACAAAACAAAAGATAGAACCCAAAGGTGACAAAAACAAATTAATAGAAAAGAGAAAGATATAGGGGGTGTGGCTAACTGGCAAAGATGGCTGTTGCTTAACCAATGAGCTCCCGGGCCTGGCCATCTGATATGAGGTGGTTGGTGCGTTAAGCGCTGTGTAAACAAGAGCGCGAAACCTTTCTGGCTGCTGCTGCACTTTTTGCACTTTAACCTTAGCTTTTAAAACTGTATTGTATTCTTTTAAAAAAAACTTGCTTGAATTGTCGAAAATTGTATGGTATCTTTTTAATTTTGCTTGAACTGCTGCCAGGCTATAACTCTCTCTGCGTGCTTACCGGAATTCTTCTGACCTCGCGGTGCCCGCCTGTTAGAGCGGACCCGCCCACGTTGAGGTCTCCGGTCTAGTCTTCTAGCCCCACACCCATAAAAGCAGCACGCTGGCGTGGCCGCGCAGCGTGATATGAGGTGGTTGGTGCGTTAAGCGCAGTGTAAACAAGAGCGCGAAACCTTTCTGGCTGCTGCTGCTCTTTTTGCACTTTAACCTTAGCTTTTAAAACTGTATTGTATTCTTTTAAAAAAACTTGCTTGAATTGTCGAAAATTGTATGGTATCTTTTTAATTTTGCTTGAACTGCTGCCAGGCTATAACTCTCTCTGCGTGCTTACCGGAATTCTTCTGACCTCGCGGTGCCCGCCTGTTAGAGCGGACCCGCCCACGTTGAGGTCTCCGGTCTAGTCTTCTAGCCCCACACCCATAAAAGCAGCACGCTGGCGTGGCCGCGCAGCGTGTTATGAGGTGGTTGGTGCGTTAAGCGCTGTGTAAACAAGAGCGCGAAACCTTTCTGGCTGCTGCTGCACTTTTTGCACTTTAACCTTAGCTTTTAAAACTGTATTGTATTCTTTTAAAAAAACTTGCTTGAATTGTCGAAAATTGTATGGTATCTTTTTAATTTTGCTTGAACTGCTGCCAGGCTATAACTCTCTCTGCGTGCTTACCGGAATTCTTCTGACCTCGCGGTGCCCGCCTGTTAGAGCGGACCCGCCCACGTTGAGGTCTCCGGTCTAGTCTTCTAGCCCCACACCAATAAAAGCAGCACGCTGGCGTGGCCGCGCAGCGTGATATGAGGTGGTTGGTGCGTTAAGCGCTGTGTAAACAAGAGCGCGAAACCTTTCTGGCTGCTGCTGCTCTTTTTGCACTTTAACCTTAGCTTTTAAAACTGTATTGTATTCTTTTAAAAAAACTTGCTTGAATTGTCGAAAATTGTATGGTATCTTTTTAATTTTGCTTGAACTGCTGCCAGGCTATAACTCTCTCTGCGTGCTTACCGGAATTCTTCTGACCTCGCGGTGCCCGCCTGTTAGAGCGGACCCGCCCACGTTGAGGTCTCCGGTCTAGTCTTCTAGCCCCACACCCATAAAAGCAGCACGCTGGCGTGGCCGCGCCGAAGGCGCGCCTAAGGCAAGCCCGTCTGCGCCCGTCAGCGCACCGACCGCGCACAGCGCCAGCCATGCTGCACGTACCAGTAAATCCAGAGTTGAGGACAGGAGGTACTACTACTCAAGGGAACAGTTGCTTGAACTCGGAGCAGTGGGAGGTAGGAGAGGTAGGGTTAGACTAGAGGAGACCGCAGAGTCGGTTCCCGATTATGCAAAAAGAGATAGTCTGAAGTGTGGGCTGCTTAATGTCAGGTCTCTGTCAAAGCACTATTTGGAGACACAACTGTTGGTGGAAATGCAGGGACTTGACGTGTTGTTCATGACTGAAACATGGACACATCCTGGGTCAGATCTGGAGCTGGGTTTGGCATGTCCATCTGGATATAAGGCCTTCCATAAGCCTCGTTTGGGTGGGAGAGGAGGCGGTGTGGGGGTTATTTTTAAAGAAAATTGGGACTTTTTCCCTTTTAATATTGATGAGCCGGAGGGTATAGAACTCTTGGGCTTCTCAATAAAAATCCCAAGGGACAACTACTGACTGGTTTAATCGGTTACAGACCCCCCGGAACAGCCAGTCCTCTATTTCAACAAGGGTTCATTGAAGTCCTGAGCAACTTGGCATTGTCCCATTCTAGACTACTTGTTGTAGGGGACTTCAATCTATGGCCTAATGGGATATTAGATCCAGGATACTATAATATTATTCAATCCTGTGAAACCCTTAACTTACAACAGTGGGTCATGGAACCCACACACAGGGGGACATATATTGGACCTAGTGTTCTCTAATGAACAAATAATGGGACCAATTGAAGCCCTACCGGTGTGTTGGTCGGACCACTACCTGATCATTTTCCAGCTATATAATCTTGGATTGAATTATTCAATTCCTAAGAATGACCGGAATTTCCAAAGTAGGGATTGGAAAGGCCTTCTGAAGAAGGCAACGGTCTCCCCAGTCTTTATGCCCGCCGAGAAGTACGACATAAATAAGATGGTGGAGGAGAATTATGCAATTTACTGCGATAATATAACCACCAGGCTGGATCAAATTGCCCCGGTAAAAACCATAAAAAACTTGGCAGACCATCAGCCCCGTGGTTTAATGAAAAACTTAGAATTTTGAAACTTGGCTGAAAGCAAGCGGAAAGGAAGTGGCGCAGAGCCTATACCGAGGGGGACAAAACCTCCTGGAGGACAGCCATAGCGGACTATAGGAAAGAAATTCTGGTGGCAAAGACAGAGTATTTTGCAAATTCCATCCTGAAGGCACAAAATAGTACCAGGGATGTATTCAGGATTGTAGATACTCTAATTAACCCAGAATGCTCAAAGAATGAGATTGTGCCGAGTCAGGTACTATGTGATAGACTGGCAATCTTCTTTGAAGATAAGATCAGTAGCATCGTCAATGGCTTAAACCTGGGCATTATGCCCAAGGAGCTACCTTCTACCAGTCAAGCTGGGGGAGAAGCTTTACTCCTTAGACCATTTTGAAATGCTTTCTGCAGATGAATTTGATAAAATGGCAATGGAAGTATCATCAGGATCTCCTTTGGATCCACTGCCACATAAAATTTGGAAGGGGCTGTCCTCTGAATTGTTTCCAGCTTTACGGCAAATCTGCAACCAATCTTTGCTGAATGGCTCTGTGCCGGCCTGTTGGAAACAGGCGTCGGTTACACCTTTGCTGAAAAAGCAACACTTGACCCGGCCTGTTTAAAGAACTACAGACCCATTTCTCTCCTGCCTTATCCAGTTAAGATTCTGGAACGAGTGGTTAGTAAAGCTCTCTCCCAGTTTTTAGAATCAAATAACATTCTTGATAAAGTACAATTTGGGTTTCGCCCAGGCCATGGGACGGAGACTGCCCTGGTGACCGTCATGGACGATCTACGGTTGCGTGCAGACAGGGGACAGTCGGCCATACTGGTCCTCCTCGACCTGTCTGCCGCATTCGATACGGTGAACCATGGGATTCTTTTGTCCAGGCTTGAAGAGGTGGGAGTGACGGGCACTGCCCTTAAGTGGTTTCACTCCTACCTATCCAATAGACAACAAGCAGTAGCCCTCCCCCCTTTTCGGTCTAAGTTTTCTAATATGCTGTATGGAGTCCCGCAGGGATCAGCAATCAGTCCTATCCTTTTTAACATTTATATGAGCCCTTTACCTGCCATTATTACATCACATAATGTTAACTTAGTGAATTATGCAGATGACACCCAGCTTATCCTGTCTCTTGAGGGTGAGCAATCAGTGTCTTTAACAGCTTTTCATGCGTGTCTGCAGGATATAGCAACATGGCTCAGAGAGAACTCTCTTCAATTTAATTCAGAGAAGACAGAGATTTTATATTGTGCAGTAGGAAGAATCCCTCTTTACTTCCAACTAATTTCTGGCCTACTTCCTCCAGCACCTTACTGGCTCCCAGTAATACTGTACGCAACCTGGGAGTCATGTTTGACAATAAATTGACCTTAGAGAAACATGTCAACAAGACAGTTGGAAGTTGCTTTGGCCTGATTAGAGCACTTCGGAAAATCCTTCCGATGTTTTCTTTGGAGGCCAGAGCGGTGATAGTCCGAGGTGCTATTCTTAGCAGACTGGACTACTGCAATGCTCTGCTCTTAGACTCTCCACAATATCTGATTGAAAGATTGCAGAGAATACAGACCATGGCTGCTAAAATAGTACTACGGCGATCGCGCCGTTCTTCTGCATCCCTGGCACTCTCTGATTTGCACTGGCTGCCGGTTTCGCAGAGAATACAATTTAAGGCATTATGCATAATGTTTAAGGCCCTGCATGGACAGGGACCCAAATTACTGCAGGAAAAATTTACCTGGTATGTCCCCCTCGAACGCTTCGCTCCTCATCGGCAAATCTGGTGAGGGTGCATAGAGTTAAGAAAGCTGAAATCAGGAGGCAGGGCCTTCTGTACGGCAGCCCCTCTCCTTTGGAATAGACTTCCATCTGATATTAGACATACAGACAACATTCTGCAGTTCAGAAAAAGGATAAAAACCTGGCTCTACCCCCGGGTATGTTCCTTGGCTCCCTGTTAATTCCCTCTGGGCAGGGGCTACAGTTCTTGCCACAGTCTCTTTCCATATCCAGCTAACATCCTATCACAGCGCCAGGGTACCCGTAGGGTGTCAGCTGCGCTTTACAAGCAACTATAATAATAATAATAATCTGCATTATCTGACTACGTAGTGGCCCAATCAAAAACCCCTCCAACAGCAGGGAAGTGCACCCTGTGGCATCTCGCAACGGCTCTCCGGATGGCATGCTTTGGCCTAGGCTGGGCCTGCAATCTGCGGCCCAGCACAGAGAGACTGGGGACATTGCACGGACCAGACACCATCGGTGTATTGTTCAATTGATGCAAACCCTCGCATCTGGCTACAATAATAATAAATAATAAATAAATAAATCCGTATTTGTAAAGCGCGAACTACTCACCCTTACGGGTCTCCAGGCGCTGGGGGCCGTCATGGAAATTAAGTGAGCTATTGCCCAGAGTCACAAGGTGCTGAGCTGAGATGCCGCCGGAGCCGGGGATCGAACCGTGAGCCCTGTGCTCCGAAGTCAGCTGCCCTGGCCGCTGCACCACACCTCTTCCACAATGGTTTTGGAGCGGCAGCAGAACCATTGGATGAGCGGCCAAGTGGCTACTAACATGGCGACTGCACTCCATTTGATCGGGCCACCACTGAAAATGGAGGTGTGGAGCAGCGAGGGTTCGGGCCTTGCCTGTGAATGCTGGAGGGAGGGTCCGAGGTGGATCTTCTTGTGATGATTGGATCGGTCATTGCAGCCGATGGAAGCGGCGCTGCGGAACCCTTGTAAGAGCCTTTGAGGTGAGCCTTCAGGGCTGGAAGTTGAAAGAGCTGCACGCAAGTGTGAGGCCCGCATGGTACCACTGTGAGACCGAGAGATCTGTGGGGAAGAGACCTGTTGCCTAAGCAGCGATGGCCCGAGAGCCTCATGGGTCCTCCTAATTGGTGCTGGGGTGACACATAGATGGAAGCCTCCCTATGTGGCTCCTTGTCATAGGCCACTACTGCATGAGGCGGACTGCTTAGGCACTACGTCACAATATTTCCCTGGCCTTCAACCCCACGAATGAATAGTGGCACTACTGTGGGGTCAATTTTATGACTGTTACTATATGGCAAGAGAGTCTGCTCAGTGCATCGTGCTTGCATAAGACACTACTCTCTCCCTCTGAATTGGTGCTGCTGTGCTGTGCTCTGCCTGGAGAAATCTTGGAGACTCCCTCATGCCGCATCCGCTCCAGGCCCTCTTCTTTGGCAGTGTTGTGTTGGCCACATCCGTGGGCACTGAACACTGCCTAGCTCCTCCGGACCTATGCTGATCACACTGTTTGGACTGCCTCGGCAGACTGTTGTGGTGTCTCCCTTTGGGGGTACTTGAACACAAGGGACCGTACCAGGGGGAAAGGCGCTGACCCACAGGATCAGGCTGACTACCAGTCCACCCCTTCTGAAAGCTACCAGATGGTGATAGAGGACTGCATCTTCCCATGACTATGGTCCCTCCACAGGGCAAGTTAGATATTATCCTGCAGGAAATCTGTGAGTTCCAGCAGGTGATAGAACAATGGCTAGGAAGGATCACTACTGATCATATCCTCCTCAAGGATGATCATAAGAAACTGGCAGACAGAGTGAAAACCAATGAGTCTGTCCTCGCTACCCTGATGCCATGGCAAGTCGAATGCGTCTCTACCATTGCCCAACTCCAACAGAAATTTGACACATTGCAGGAAAGCGCCGAAGATGCCGAAGGAAGGGCACGGTGCAACAATGTTTGAATTATTGGGCTGCCGGGGTAATTGAGGCCCCCAATGCCCCACACTTTGTTGAGGACTGGCTGAAAACCATGGTAACACTGACTGGCCTATCTGTTTTTTTCATTGTTGAGAGGGCACACTGGGTTCCGGTGAAGAAACCACCACCTGGAGTGCTGCTTCACTCGGTGGTAGCCCACATCTTGAATTATAGGGACCGGGATGCCCACCTCCGCAGTGTGCGGGAAGCAGCTCTGATTTTAGTGAACAATGTTTGCGTCTACCTATTTCCTGAGTACACGCTCTCAGTACAGCACCAGGGAGCCTCATTCCAAGAGGTTAAACAGAGGCTTTGAGCAGAGGGCCTATCCTATGCCTTATTATTCCCTGCTAAACTCAAGGTGATTCACAATCACAAGAGCTGCATTTTTGACACACCGGAGTCAGCATGGGACTGGATGGAGTAACAGTTCCCAAACTCGAATAGAATTGGAGACTCCCATTCCCTGCTGCCCAAGAAGCAACAGCTCCCTCAGAGACATCAGCGGGACAGTAAACGCAGAGGAGTGCAGCCCTGACTTCACAACAGGTTTTGGAGAGTTAAAATGCTGCTCTCCTGTCATCAACCTCCCTCCAAGACACACTATCAGCTTCCAGTTAAGCCTCCATATCAAGCAGTGCTTCCAACTCAGATTCAAAGGGCATCACAGCACTGTTTCCCTCTATAACTCCACAGACTGCTGAAGACTTGCTGGGATAACAACTGTGTATGCACTGTAAATGTGGTGAGGAGAGGGGGGTCTGTGGGAGGGCAGGAGGTGAAAATTAAGCCCTCTGGTACTCTGTCTGTTGCGACGCTGTCCTACAAGGGCTCCTGTGGGGGCCATTATACTGGGGCTTTCTGTACAGGCGCCACTGCTATATGGGGCTCCTTGCCCCTGATATTGTGATGTTTCCATTCTGTGCCCCGCAACTAGATCCTATACATGGGGCGTCTTCTTCTTCCTCCCCTACAGTGGGCATGTGTTACATATTTGGATGGCAGGCCCGGGTCTTGGTGCCCCCTCGGCCCCTACAGGACTAATTTTGTTATTACACCAATGATTCTCTTGTGCTGGTCACATACCCCGCACACGATTGCACTCACTGTTATGTCGTTTGCATGTTTTTCTTTATAGGTTTGGTCGACCAAGGTGTTCTCTCTGGACCTTGTATTGGGGGATATTATTTTTTAATGTTAAAATGACATCAACCCGATTAATGTATAGACATCTAGCTATTCTACATTGGCACATGTATAGTATTCTCTACCTATTTGGAACAAGTGGTAATGTTGGTGGTAAGTCACTATGACATCTTTACTTGGAATGTACATGGTATGGGGTCTGTACATAAACAGCATAGAATACTGGCCCTACTGCACTGCCGCAAAGCCCATGTGGTGTGCTTGCAGGAAACACACATGACCACGCATGAAGCCCTCAAACTGCGCAAACAATGGAAGGGACAACTGTTTCACACCACATATTCTGGTTTTGCGCGGGGTCCGCAATTTGGGGTCCCATTCCTGGTCAAGATAAAATTGACGTGCATGGCCGCTATTCTCTCCTACGAGGCACTTTGATTGGAATCCCTGTAGTGTTGGGTAGTGTATACTCTCCAAATATGGAGCAAAATGTGTTCTTGGCACATTTATCCATGGTGCTGGTGGAATGGGTACAATACCCCTGGGTACTGGACGGGGAGTTTAACGCTGTCCTGGACATAGACCTGAATCGTTCACACCCCCACTTCCTGGCACCAGTTCGATTAAACAGAACAAGGCCTTGCAGTGTTGGGTACAGGGCTGGAAGTTGTTGGATGCATGGTAATCAATCAATCAATCAGGGAATTGTAAGCACGCTACTCACCCGCGAGGGTCTCAAGGCGCTGGGGGGGAGGGTTCAGCAGTTCCGTTCAGCTGAAGAGCCAGGTCTTGAGAACCTATCTGAAGGTGTTCAGGGACGGGTCGCATCTGATGTCGGTCGGGAGCTCGTTCCAGGTCTTGGCTGCGATGTGGGAGAAGGATCTTCCTCCTGCTTTGGCTCTGTGGACACGAGGGGTTTCAGCGAGGACGAGGTGGGTGGATCAGAAGTTCCTTTTGGGTACGTGGAGGATAATTCTGTCGTTGGGGTACTGGGGGCCGGTGTTGTGTAGGCATTTGTAGGCGTGGATGAGTATCTTGTAGGTGACTCTCTTCTCAACAGGTAGCCAGTGGAGCTTTCGTAGGTGTTGGCTCATGTGCTTGTGGCGAGGGATACCGAGGACTAGTCTGGCGGCGTTGTTCTGTATCGTCTGGAGCTTGCGGAGTAGAGACTTGTTTATGCCGGCATAGAGGGCGTATCCGTAGTCCAGCCTGCTAGTGATGAGTGCGTGGGTGACTGTCTTCCTTGACTCGAGGGGGATCCATTTGAAGGTCTTACGGAGGATGCGAAGGGTGTTGAAACAGCAGGAGGCGATGGCGTTGACCTGACGGTTCATGGAGAGGGAGGAGTCGAGTATGATGCCGAAGTTTATAGCGTGGGTAGTGGGAGTTCGGGGGGGGTGCCGAGGGCCGTGGGCCACCATGTGTTGTTCCAAGCCGAAGGGGTGGTTCCGAGGACGAGGACTTCTGTCTTCTCCAAGTTGAGCTTTAGGCAGCTGTTCCTCATCCAGGCTGCGACGTCCTGCATTCCTTCCTGGAAGTTGAGTCTAGTGGTGGCGGGGTCCTTGGTGAGGGAGAGGATGAGCTGGGTGTCGTCCGCGTAGGATACTATGTTGAGGCCGTGCTGACGGACGATGGCGGCGAGGGGGGCCATGTAGATGTTGAAGAGGGTTGGGCTGAGCGATGATCCTTGTGGGACTCCGCAGTTGATTTCAGTGGATTCGGAGTGGAAGGGTGGCAGTCTGATCCTTTGGCTTCTGCCGGTGAGGAACGATCGGATCCAGTCGAGGGCGGTTCCTTGTATGGCGGCGTTGTGTAGTCTGGCTGTGAGTGTGTGGTGGGAGACGGTGTTGAATGCTGCTGACAGGTCAAGTAGAATCAGGGCTGCGGTGTGTCCTTGGTCTAGGAGGGTGCGGATGTCGTCTGTGGCGGCGAGTAGGGCGGTCTCGGTGCTGTGATTGCTGCGGAATCCAGACTGGGAAGGGTCGATGATGGCTTTGTCTTCGATGAACCTAGTTAATTCTGCGGTGACGGTCTTCTCCGCGACTTTCGCCGCAAAGGGGAGGAGCGAGATGGGCCGGTAGTTCTTAAGGTCCAATGGGTCTGCTGAGGGCTTCTTGAGCAGTGGCCTGACTTCTGCACATCTCCAGTCGTCGGGGAAGGTGCCGGTCTCGAAGGAGGTGTTGATGGTTTGTTGTAGTTCGGATGCGATGGTGGTGGTGGCTCTGTGGTAGATGTGTGGTGGGCAGGGGTCTGTGGGGGCCCCTGAGTGGATGCCTTTCATGGTTGAGGCGGTCTCTTCGGTCGTGATCGGCATCCAGGAGGGTATGGTGGGCTGGCTGGTGTTGCCGGCGGTCGGGGTGGCTGCGGAGTCGGTCGTATGATCGTTGAAGTTGTCGTAGAGGTTTTTGATCTTCAGGTGGAAGTAGGATCCGAGCTTGTCGCAGAGGTCCTGGGAGGGGGTGATGTCCGTGGCTTCACTGCGGGGCTTGGAGAATTCCTGGATGACCCTGAAGAGTTCCTTGGAGTTGCTGGAGTTGGTAAGGATTTTGTTGTGGATGAAGGTCCTTTTGGTGGTTCTAATGCTTTGGTGGTAGTTTGTCATGGCGTCCTTGTAGGCGGGGTAGTTTACAGGCATCCTGCTGTTTCTCCAGTTCTTCTCCAGGCATCTGCAACTACGTCTGGCTTCTTGGAGGTCGGTGGTGAACCAGGCGGCTTTCCTGAGGCACTGTTTGTCGGGGTTGCGTAGCGGGGCGAGCTTGTCTGCGCAGTTGGAGATCCACGTGTGGAATTCCCTGGCTCCTAGTTTGGCGTCGGTTGTGGCAGTGGGGGTTGTGCGGTTGAGGGTGGAGTTGAGTTGCTCCTAGGTGACTCTGCTCCAGTTTCTTCGTGGGGGGCGTGGAGCAGGTTTGGGTGGCTTGGGTTTGTCGACGAGGAAGTGTACGCAGGGGTGGTCGGTCCATAGGGGTTGCGTGGTGTGACTGAAGTGGACGCTGTTTCCTCCTGCGAAGATGGGGTTCAGGGTGTGTCCTGCCTTGTGGATCGGTGTGGTGACGAGTTGTTTCAGTCTGATGTTGGCGAGGTTGTCATGGAGGGTGGTGGAGTTGGGGTCGCTGGGGTTGTCGAAGTGGAAGTTGAGTTCTCCGATGAGTGTGTAGTCCATGGTGGTGATGGCGTGGGGGGCAACGAGGTCAGTGATGGTGTCAGCAAAGAGGGCCCGTGGGCCGGGGGGTCTGTAGGCGAGGGTGCCGCGGAGTGTGGAGTTGGGGCTGGTCTGGATCTGGAAGTGCAGGTGCTCGGTGGCGGGGAAGGTTTCGCTGGAGGTGGTGAGGCGAAGGGAGCTTTTGTGTGCAATGGCGAGGCCGCCTCCCGGGTGGTTTGGGCGGTCCTTTCTCTGGATCTTGTATCCGTCTGGGATGGCGATGGCGATGTCAGGGGTGGAGGAAGGCGACGTCGGGTGAGACTAAGTCCAAGATGTTCCAGATCTCCACGGCGTGTCAACGTACGTTGAGGAGGATGCACTTTAGGGCGTAGGTGACCAGGATGGTGGTGAAGGTCTGGCGGCAGTGGCGGCAGGAGAACTGGCCGTGGGTTGAGTTCGGCGTGGACTGTTGGCAGTTGTTGTTTCTTCCGGGGTTGAGTGCCAGGAGGGCGGCTGCGTCGTAGCAGTGGATGGTTCGAGATCCAGGGTCCCTGGTGCTGGTCGCGGTCGGGTCACAGACGGGCTTGCCTTTGGCGTGCCTTCGGTGCACTGGCGGCGTGCCCGCTGCGTGACCACGCAGCGGCCACCATTAAATAGGGGAGGGACGTGCAGCTGGGAGGCGGGCGCGAGAACCGGCGGGAGGGAGGGGCCGCAGGGGCAGCAGCGGCGGGGAGGAACAAGCAACAGTAAACAGAGCGTGGGTAACAGCGGGCACAGAATAAAGAATGGGCACAGAATAAAGAACGGGCACAGAATAAAGAACAGCAAGAAAACAGTAAAGAGTAATTAAAAGGGCAGGTTGCAGAGCGGGCACAAATGCCTGAAAGACGGGCACAGGACAAGAAGGGGCACAATCAAACACAGTCAACAATAATTAAAAAGTGGGCAGGTTACAGAGCGGGTACAAATACCTGAAAGACGGGCACAAAACAAATCCCTGAAAGACGTGCACAGAACGAGAAGGGGCACAATCAACCAGAGTCACAGAACAGGAACAGCGAGGCCTGGGCAGCCTCGAACACCTCCTCCTGGGTGATCTGGAGGTCAGCGGCGGTGACACATCCGACGGAGCTGCTGGGGAGAGAGCAGGTCTCGAGACCAGAGGTCAGAGGTCTTGCTCGCGCTCCCCCGCAGCAGCCGCCATTAAATAGGGGAGGGGGAGGGACGTGCAGCTGGGAGGCGGGAGCGGAAACCGGCAGGGGGGAGGGGCCACAGGGGCAGCAGCTGGGGGGAGGAACAAGCGACAGTAAACAGAGCGCGGGTAACAGCGGGCACAGAATAAAGAACGGGCACAGAATAAAGAACGGGCACAGAATTAAGAACAGCAAGAAAACAGTCAACAGTAATTAAAAGGGCAGGTTGCAGAGTGGGCACAAATGCCTGAAAGACGGGCACAGGACAAGAAGGGGCACAATCAAACACAGTCAGCAATAATTAAAAAGCGGGCAGGTTACAGACGGGGCACAAATACCTGAGAGACGGGCACAGAACAAATACCTGAAAGACGGGCACAGAACGAGAAGGGGCACAATCAACCAGAGTCACAGAAAAGGAACAGCGAGGCCTGGGCAGCCTCGAACACCTCCTCCTGGGTGATCTGGAGGTCAGCGGCAGTGACACAGCCAACGGAGCTGCTGGGGAGAGAGCAGGTCTCGAGACCAGAGATGGCAGACTCGTAATGAGGTCATGTGCAAATATTTCTTGCCAGAATCCTGTGTACCACATCCCTCCAAACCCAAATAACGCATGCAATTTATTTAGGCAAAACTCTATCAGATCACAATCCACTGGAAGAGACACTGTCCTGGGGCAGGGTGCCAATGCCCGTACCTACATGCCACTTGCAGCCACAGCTCTTAGAAGATGGTGTATTCTGGGACACTCTGGCCACAATATTAGAAACTTATTTCACTGAAAATGCCAATATGGCCTCCTCTCTATTGGTGGAGTGGGAGGCACTTAAAGTTGTAATAAGGGGGACAACTATAGGTACTATAGTAGGGGCCTGACAAGACTTTCATCCACAAGCTTGCTTGGGTTGAGGATAGGCTCGGATCTTTGGAGAGGGCAGTGGCGGAAAAAGCTTTGCAGGCAACGGAACTACAAGCAGCTAGAATTGAATATGTGGAGATTCTTGAGAGGCAGTGTGGCATAGACCATAGGTAATATATGCAGAGGACACAAAGTGAAGTGGAAAAATCCAGTACGCTCCTGGCCCAGATGGTTCAGGAGCTCAACATTAACGCAGCGTTCAGCAATTTCTATGCAACTTTTTACACCGCAACCCTCCAGCTAGCTCCAAGGAGATTCATGAGTTCCTCCGGGGACTGACTTTGCCACAGCTATCAGCTATGGATAGAGCGACTCTTGCCGCTCCTTCAATGGCAGGAGAGATCCGAGAAGCCATCAAGGATTTAGCATGTAAAAAATCCCATGTACGGATGGCCTCCCGGTTGAATTCTACACAACTTACAGTGGAAGGCTGATTCCACAGTTGGAGAGGTTGTATAAGACCTCCCCAGAGGAGGGTATGCTGCCCCCTGCTAGTAGATGTCTACTACTAGACAAGCATTGGTAACTTCATTACTAAAACCTGGTAAGACCCAAATGGATATGCCCTCTTACAAGCTGCTGTCACTGTTCAACACAGAGTATAAGATCCTCAGCAGGGTTCTAGCACATAGACTTCTCCCGCTGTTACTCAACCTCATTTATACTGACCGATGCTAGTTCATCCCCGGCCATGCCTACTCCCTCAACATCCGCAGGTTGTATCATATAATTGACTCTGCCCATGAAAATCATTTATGAGCTGGGTGTCTTTCTTTGGATCTCTGACAGGCTTTTGACATGCTGGAGTGGGACTATAGGCATGGGGCACTTGGTAGATTTGGTCTTCTGTCATCCTATATATGGTGGGTCTAGCTACTACATACCTCCCCAATGGCGAGAGTACGTACTGGAGCGTATATATCAGACTCCTATCCCATATTTTGTGGCACCAGACAGGGCTGGCCATTGTATCCCTTGTGATTTGTGATAGCTTTGGAACCACTGGCGCAGCATGTTTGCCAGGAAGCACGGCAGTGTGGGATACCAATAGGGCCTACAGTTCATGCAATCTCCCTATATGAGGGTGACATGATACTTTATGCGAGGGATCTCTGCCTGGATGGGGATAGCTCAGATTTTCTTGGATTTTGTGTCCCTCTCGAGCCTTTGAGTAAACGTTACCAATCATATGCCTTTTCATTTGCGGGGACGTATACTGAGGCAGCCCTGCCATTTGGGGAAGTGATGAAACCAGTGGCTCCCAGTACATTTTGCTATCTGAGCATGCAGATTTACGGACACCTATAGACCTTATGGAAGGGAACCTGCAAAAAGCGATTACATCTCTTGGATCTCAAACACTCTTCAGGGTCACATTGCCACTGTTGGTGGCGGGCTAACTAGTGCTTGCTAAGATGGTGATGTTGCAGTGCCTCCTTTATTATTTTGTGAACTTACCTGTGGTGATCCCATCCTGCTTTTTTAAGGTACTGAATACCCTGCTCATAGACCTGGTGTGATCGGTTGGACGCCGGAGGGTCAGTCTTGCTAAATTACAGCTGCCCTCTGGCAGGGGTGGACTACATTCCCCGGACTTTAAAGACTATTGCTTGGCAGGCCAGTTGCAGTGGCTATCGTACTGGCTGGCAGGGAGGAACCTACAAGAGATAGGAAACACCACAACTATGATCAACCAAGGTAAGCTCTACAGCCTGATCTGCCCCGGATCCTGTCCACCATGCACATTCCCCCGGTTGCTGTGCATTGCCTTCGCATACTGGAAACTGGCCATGCCCTACATGACACCAACAACATCATATGCCCCCAACATCCCCTTAATGGGACTTCCCGCGACTGCTGGAGTACTATCAAGCCACAGGCCGCGCTTGTCGGAGTGGAGTAGGGTCACGATGGTTGAAGACCTATTCGAAGATGCCATTGTCTTGAGTCATGCAGATTGCACTAACGCTCAGAACATACCAGGTTCTTTATTTTTAACACATGCGAGTATCACACAATACTTTAAATGGTATGGTGCCCCGGAAGGGTCGGAACCCCCTACATATGAGTTTGTGAGGGCAATGCTTACCATGAGCCACAGTAGTCATTTGATTTGGTGGCTGTATAGTGGGCTCCGCGAACATATAGCAGTTTCACTAACACCTTTGCAAGCTAAATGGAAGGAGGACCTGGGTCTGCAGCTCTGGTATAATTAATGGGCCTTCCTGCTCGAATATCATAAAAACATATCTTGGAACTCACAGTTTAAGTTTATTCAGGACTCAGTATAACAGAGAGCGTACCTTACTCCACATAGGCTTAATGTATTGTATCCTGCAGTGTCTCCGGCATGTCCACGGTGTCATGCTGATAACACTGACTTACCACATATGTTATGGACTTGCATTGTGTTGACTTCCTACTGGATGCAGATTCAGACATCATTGATGGACCTCTCAGGGAGGGAGGCCTGGCACACTTTGGATGCTTGTATACTTGGACTGTATCCCAGACCCAAGGGCACAAAAGTGATGGCGCGAGTTGCAGACCTAGCATTACTACTGGCTAACACCTCGACCAGGCGATGGAAGTCTCTAACTGTGCCCATTATAGCACTCTAGAGAGAGGAGACAAAGAGATGGGGTTTGGCAGAAAGTTCAGCGTTATGCAGATAAGAGAAGAGTATAGGGACATGAGGAAAAATCTAATAGCAATGGAGTGGGATGCATTTTTGGAACATTTTAAAGCCCAGGCCACTACTGATATCTGATCTCTTACCTGCTGGGAATCCCCGGTCTACATCACAACTATGTACCCAAGAGGCTCCAACATTGTCATGCCACCTGGACAACTTTGGGGGGCCCATTAAGAGCGCACCAACATATATGTTGCATGATCATACCATGATTTGTACACCACAACATTTCAGGTCCTTAAAGATATCGCTAACCACCATTCATATTTATATTCACATGTTACAATAAGAGTGGGTTTATAGGGGAGATGTCCAATTTAAGCGGGGTGGGGGGATTTTGAATTGGTTTGAACAAGGCTGAGTGAAAACTATGACAGACAAATGTTATTGCCGCTGTTGCAGCGCTGTGCCATCTTTATTCAATTATCATTGAAAATTTGTACGGTCTGTTACTATATGTAATGATATGTAGAATGGGTTAACATTACAAGATAGCTCACAACATGAAATGTATGCATTACACTGCTGAAAATAAGTCACAATCTAATATAGTTTGTTTAAAAAAAAGAGAAAGATATAGAAATCTAAACTGGCACACATAAAATCCAAAACAAGTATCCTCACAGCAAAGGTGCCATAACCATTAAGAAAAGAAAAAGAGGGTTTCTGAACAGAAGATATGGAAGGGGGCAGATCCAGGGGAAACTAGATCAGAAATTAGAACAAAAACTGTCTAACCTATAAATTTAAAGGATGCGTTTATGCAGAAGTACCCACAGGTTTTTGGGTCCGGTTGTACGTTTTGGTGAGGTGATTGGGTCTGGCATTTCTTCATATTGCTATTATAGATTGGTGGGGTCATATACAAAGAATCTATGTCACACTGAGGCACATGGGTGTTGGTGAAGGTGATACATTTATTGGGGACTCGCATCACTATGCTATATAGGGTGATCTCCCTTCTCAAGTACACAAATAATATCCAATATGGGTTTATTGTTCTTGTTAGCTTTTCTGTTGTATGAGCCTTATTGTGCCTATTCAAATATATATCTTACAGGTGGTTTCTTCACCTCCGCTACCTCCCCCTCCCCTCCTCCTACATTTTTCAAATCCATTTGAGAGCCCTGAGGAAGGTGTATGGTCATATTTTGGTTGGGTAACGAAACGTGCATCAGCATCAACTCTTTGGGGAGTTGAAAGTTGGAATACATATAATGAGATGAAATTATCATTATTACTTTGGTTCAAACAAAAGTCATATTTACTGTATGTTATAAGTAGAAAAGGAATGAAACATCAAAGTATCGATTATATATAGGAGATACTATGTAATAGAGCGAATCAAAGCAGAATTGTGTATACATATTTGAATTTTTTCAAGAAAATACTTGAGTTATGATGTTTAGATCTATGTGGTGTGATATATGATACAAATGTGGTATGGTGTCTGAATATTCTGTGATATGAGCGAATGAAGTATGATTCTATTATTTTAGTAGAACCACGTAGGGTATATAGTGAGTAGGGTATGAATAGCCTTGTGGGTGAAATATTAATAATGTGTTTTAAAAAGTTTTTTGTTTAATTATGTCTTTTTATAAAAAGAAAAAATATTTTGAATAGGAAGATAATATGCTTTGACAAAATAAATAAAAAGGAAATGAAATGTATTTTGTGTATTTAGATTGAAGACTTGACTCAACACATGTAAATTGAAAAGTATTGAAGTCTTGACTAATACATCCTTTAAATTTATAGGGTCAATGGATGGATACAAACCCTATGGTGATTATGTGTTAATAGCTGTGATGGTAACCCATTGAACTAGTGTTAGGAGCTCGCTGCAAGTGCCACACTTATCGTTTAGGGACGAAGTGCTTATAGATTTGAGAGGGTTATCGCTTTATTTGGGAAGCGGTGCAGGAAAGAAGAGGGGGTTCAAAAAATAGAACCACTTATTTGGTGTTTCATGGTACAGCAAGGATGTGAACTAAGGACAGCGTATATAACATACTACGGAAAATGGATTAATATATGTATTTAAGTTATTGTTTTCAAGAGAATGTTATGGAATTTTGTAAATTTGATGAACACTTTATGGCTTCGACGTTGTTTATATTGAGGTTTTTGTGTTACAACCCCGAGGAAGCGGCAGTAGCCATGAAACATGTGTTGGCTGTGAAAGTTTTGAATTTTTATAAATAAAGATAGCATGTGTTGAAGCCTGCAATGAATGTATGATGTATCATTGGAGTAAGTCATTGTGAAACATTCAAGGACTGTTTATATGGACACAGAACTCTCAGAGTTTTATATATATAAATATATATATATATATATATATATATATATATATATATATATATATATATATATATATATATATATAGTCCAACAAATTGCCCGAGAGCTTCAGGAGGGCACACTCAGCTCGCCCACCATCCGGTGTAACCTTGCATCACTCGCACCAATTCCCAGGTAAGTTCTGAGTTAGCCGACGCGTTTCAAGGCACAGAGCCTCTTCTTCTGGGCTGTTTTGACAAAATGCAATACAACTCGCTTTCATTTCCGGTGCTTTTATTTGCTTCATTGCCCCCTAGTGGGCCTCGCATAGTGTGTATAATTTAATAATGCATTCTGGGACATGTGGTACCCAAAGCGGGTTTCAATTTCCCCTAAGTGGGTGTATCATGCATTTATGTCCATATCATAACATTACAATTCCTTTAAGTAAGGTCCAGGGCCTCGGGGCGAGTGTCATTTACCAGCATGGCTCGCTGCGCTGCTTCAGGATCAGAGGCAGTTCAAATCTGCAGCCTCCCGCTTTCCTCTTTGAGGGGATGGTGCTCCTCCTCACTGCCTCTTATATACAATAAATATAGCTAAATATATATAATAAATATGACAAAAAAACACATCTAAAAAACACGTCTAAACAATTCATTTTTATGGGGATTTTATAATTTTTGTTTTCTAATATGAGAAAAAATATATATATATCTATAATTCAAGGATGGTCGATATAAATATAATATGTACATGAGGCTATGCCTATTGACATAATTTCTAACTGCCTAGTTTCCTTCATGTTAACGAACGCAATGCATGTATTTATAACCAATATAATGTGAAACATAATAGAAAATTATGGAGGTCCTCTGTGGTATTAAGTCCCATAGGGGCCTTGCTGTCAAATTCCAAAATCATACATGTTTCCCGTTGCCTGAGCATGAGCTCCCTATTTCCCCCTCGTCGGGGTACTGGAATAGCATCGACCACATAATACTTAAGGCAGGTAAGATTGTTGTCATGTCCTGCCTTAAAATGACGAGCTACGGGGTAATTGCCATTGTTATTTACTATAGCACGCAAATGTTGTAAAATGCGTTCATGCACTTGTAATTTAGTGCTCCCAATGTAGTTGAGACCACATGTGCAAGTAAGGACATATATCGCAAATTCAGTGCGACAGGTATAGTGCCCTCTAATTTCTCTTTTAATTGGACTGAAAGGTACTGTATAATGGGTTGTGTTAGCGCCGAATTTGCAAGCCCTACATGATGAACACTTAAAAAACCCTTGTCTTGGTTTTAACCATGTGGTACTTAACGCAATTTCCGGACTGCTCTTCACCAATTCAGTTCTCATTGACTTAGCTCTTCTAAAGGTGAGTGTTGGAACCGATGGCAAATCAGGTGCCAGTACCCCGTCCGTTAATAAAATGGGCCAATTCTTATTGATTATGCCTCTTACTTGTCTCTGTTGGCGACTGTAGGTTGTAATCAGTCTAGGTGTGGTGCTCTCCTTAAATAAGGCTGGAACTGCTTCCGCAGTGCTATTACTTTTGTGTAATAGGGATTCCCTAGGTCTTAACACCTTGGCTGCGGCGCGAATTCCGCCGTGGTGCTGGACATTCCATTCTTGGGCGTGGTTTGAACGGCCCCCGGCCGTCGTGCACACACGCCCACCGTGACTCATGACGGCCGGGGGCCGTCATGCGCATCGAAGGGGTTAATGCTGCTTTGTTCTTAGCTTCTACTAGCACTTTCTCACTATAGCCTCTTTGTCTGAATCTTTCTAAAGAGACTAGTGTGCATTTAGTCAGTTCCTCCTCTGTGCTACAAATCCTTTTAAGTCTGAGTAGCTCACCATATGGTATGCTTGCTATAAGATGCTTTGGATGAGAGCTCATGGCATGCAGGGTAGCGTTGCCGGAAGTAGGTTTCCTATATAAAGTTGTTTCCAAATTTCCTTCTACCACAAACACTGTGGTGTCTAGAAAGTCAACCTTAGAATGGCTTATGTGTGACGTAAATTTTAAGTTTGCATCATTGATGTTAATGTCTGCTATAAACCTTTCAGCACTTGTTTGGTCCCCCTTCCATACTATAAAGACATCGTCTATATAGCGTAACCAATACGCCACATGGGTATTGAAAACATTTTCATGAGTTCCCCTGAGAGCCTGCTCCTCCCACCAGCCAACGTGTAAACAAGCATAGCTGGGGGAGAAACAGGCTCCCATAGCAACTCCTCTACATTGTCTGTACATGTCCTTTCCAAACATGAAAAAATTGTTACACAAACACCAATTTATCAATTCAAGTAGCATGATGTTATGACTACGACAATTTAGTGGTTTGGTGTCCAAATAATGTTTGACTGCAGATAGTCCCACATGATGTTCAATACTCGTGTAAAGTGATTCTATGTCCAAAGTTATCAACAGATATCCTTCTTCCCACTGTACTTGTTATATATATATATAATCATTTAATATTAGTTATGCTGTGTTATTTTATTTCCCAGCCTCCATTAATTTCTATACGAGTGTGCTACGGGACCAGCGGATGCCCATGTGTGGTGACTGACCCTTAAAAAGTGACCTGCTTTGCAAGTGCTGTGTTCAGGAATGTGATCACTGTAATTTTTAATTAAGAAGTTAAAAATAATGAGATGCAGTGATGTAGAACCAAATCTTACCCATAATGAAAATTTCGCATGCAGACCCACAGCAGGAACACAATCAGCTGCTGATTAATTTTGATATGAGAACTTAGGATCGTGCTCTGTGTTTATTCATAATTCTCTTGGAACTTGAATTACCTGTCATGATATTTAGATAATCCATGTTGAAACATCCTGCGCACAATTTGCAGGAAAATGTAAAGATTTCGGCACAGGCATGAATTATTTGACCTTCCATTACAAGTCCCTAGCAGCTTAAAGATGGCAAATCGTCCCAGGTGAGGTTCAGTCCACATTAAAGTTATAAATGTACGATCTTAGACAGGGAAGTTCGTTTGGTAGAAAGAGCATTTGTTGTTGCTCAGCGGTCCTTCTTTTATTAAGATGTATGCAGCGGCGGCTCCTCCGCTAAGGTGGAGGAGCGTCGCCCCACTGTTCAATAGAAAAAATAAAATGATAATAACGCAACGTTATTATCATTTTATTTTTCTTACTGCAGTGACTGCTTCATGTGGGTGGGCTGGCATGAGCAGGGGGAGGAGTGGTGGCACTCAGTGTGCATGACAGTTTGGCCGGCCATCTCGGGCCAGCCAATCAGTCATGCGCACTTTGCATATTCCCCACCAGGCTGTAACGGTGGAGAACATGCACAGGCTCCCAAACCCCGTCTTAGCGCTGAACCACGGCCCTCAGACCAATCACAACGCTGCTGTTATGTGACATCAGCATCATGATAGTCTTAGGGGAGCACAGGAGCTTCCTACTGCTGGGACTTGAGACAGGAAGAAGATGAAGAGAACGGAGGAGAGGCGGCGGCCGGCCGTAGCCAGGTAAGTGCTTTTTTTTTGTTTTTATTCATTCCTCCACTCTCCCCGCCCTACCACCTCCGTCCGGTAGCAGCCGCTACTGGATGTACATTTGCTCTTATTGTGTGTTTGCATGAAAATTTGAGTGTAATTTTAGGCCAGAATATACAAATGTATATTGCTGTAATGTCTTGTAGAAGGTAAATTAAGTCACGTTTGCTTATCCCAATTGGCAACTAATGTTGACGTGCTAGTTCGAAAATGGCAGTAAACTCAGTTTAGCTATGTTAGATTGATTTCTGTAGCACACATTTTGCCATTTGTGGCTACCTTTTAACTTGGATTTTGAGGAGTGGACTCTGATTAGGTTTGTGAAGCGGCATCATCAGTGGTGCATTTATGTTTTTCCACTGTTTCAAGTAAGTCTTTCTCAGTCATTGATATGCTAGTGCGTTATAGTAGTGTATGGCGTTTGTGGCAGGAGAACTTACTAAACTGATTTGTTGCCTCTGAGATATTTGGCTTGATCCTCGATCAGCCTAAAGTAAGTGAGTGTGTTAAATGAATGTAGTGCATTGTTAATTGGACAATAATAACTACGTCACGGAAGACCTACTAATCTGCTGAGCATGAACCATTGCAAAGCAGCTGTTTATTGGGTGATTAATGATATGACAAAAGAAGCTGTTTGCACGTTCCTTTTGTAGAGTGATAGCCACTTGTAGGATTGATGGTAGAGGTTGATCTCTGACCCATACAAAGATGGCTTTCAGTTTTTCAAAATCCAGCACATAGAAAGGTCAGTTGGGTCACAGCTGCATGAACATAAATAGTGATCACCAATAAACCTAACTTTGTCAGAAATATTCCCACACACTTATTTTTGATTTGCCATTCTGTTTTTTCCCGTTTACAGTGTGCAAAACACTGCTTTGCTGTTGCCAGGTGATTCAGGAATGGATAACAAAGGTCCAATTCAGCATTCATAATTTTCATAAACTTTGGCCAAATAGAATTTGTTCCAGTCCGTGTATTAGTTTTACACTCTTGCAAAAACATTTAAAAATTAAATATTCTCTATCATTGCAATGTTTACATAACAAAGACTAGAAGAAATACTTTTCCTCAGTTTGAAAATATGAAAGCAAGATGAAACCAAGTACAAAGCAAAATAATTTTCGTACTTTCCTTGCTATGAAAGCAGTATAAATAGTGCAAAATTAATCTAATCCACTGTTATATATGACTTGGGCGGTCATCCAGACTGGATCAAAATAGGGTTGCAGTGACAACACACAAGGGTAAACGCTATTTCCCCCTTTGTTCTGCTCCCTCACAGGAGTCTCAGAGAACTGAGTGGAATGGCAGAATGGCAGTAGGGAGTTTCAGCCGTCTTTTTCTGCCTCTCCAGGGTCTCCATAGACCCGAGGGAGATAGAACACATGCGACGCTGTGCCTGCACCAACCCACATCTTGTAACCTGTACAGTTTGGATTTTGAGTGGTACACAGCACGGAAACATCCCTGTTGTTGGTCCTTGATGAGCTGTGAGTATCAGCAGACAAGGCCAAATAAGCGGCCTTAGTGCTACTTGATTTGTCTGCTGCATGCGATACAGTGTCACATGCTGTCCTTTTGTCCAGGCTGTCAGAGGCCGAGATCTGTGGTTCAGCAAGCCTGTGGTGTAGATGCTACCTAAGGAAAAGATGTCAGGCAGTTTATCTGCCTTCTTTTCTGTTGGAATTTAAGGCATTGAATCAGGGAGTATCTCAGGGTTCCGCACTAAGTCACACTCTCTTTAATATTTTCACCTGTCTATTGGCGAAATTGGTAAGATCTTTCAGTCTTAACTGAATGAATTATGTAGATGACACTCAACTAGGTATTGCTTTGGATTGATCTGGGACACCCTCCTTGAGACTTTTCAGGAAATCCATGTCTGCAGTTGCCCACTAGAGTCATTTTCTCAAAGTTTTAATTTTCACAAAACTGAGGTGCGCTGGATTAACCATACTCAATCCATCCAATTGCTGGCATCCATCTTAGTCAATTCCTCCTGGTCCAGTTAAGTTAGTGAAAAAGTTTTGTTTTAAACTGGAGTCAAATCTATCTCTTGAAAAACAAGTTAATCATTTATCTTCCACTTGCTTCTTGCTAATTCCAGTGCTCAGGAAAATGTTGCCGCTTCTTCCCATGTCAGCCTATCCAGTAGTGGTCCTGGTGACCGTTTTGAGTCATATCAACTGTTGCAATTCTCTTTTATTGGGTCTGTTGAAAAAACTTCAACAGATCCAAAATGCAGCAGCCAAACTGGCTCTTTTTCTAAACAGCATTTTTCTGCCTCTGCCATTGTGGATTTGCTGCATTGGCTCCCAGTTGTGAAGAGGATGCTTTTTACCATGCTCATAGAGCCTTGCATCACACTGGGTCTCTCTATCTCAGAAATGTGTTTACCCCATATGTCCCTGGACGTCGTCCTTCGCTCTACTGATGCATCCTTATTAATCATACCTAGATTTAACTAGGCTTGCTCTGGTGGTAGTTTTTTCTCGGTAGCAGCTGCCAAAATTGTGGAATGCTCCCCCAGTAACACTGCACAAGACACATGATTTGGAAAGGCCTTGAAGACCTGGCTGTATGGGCAATAGTTCTCTCCTGCTATGTTTTTCAGTTTGTTTTCCCTTCAGCACCAGGACACCTGTACAGGTTTTATTAGAGCTCTCACTAAACCTTTTAACATAATATTACAAAACCTCCTTCTTGCAATGTGAAAGTGGCGAGCGCTTTTTGGACAGGCGTGGTGGGTGTCATTAGGCCAGGTATTTTTATTTAATATTTGGATTTGGGCGGGGTGGGGTGGGTAATTTTCAGAGGGTGAAGAGGGTTGCTGCAGAAGCCCAGGTTTCTTTTAACACTTGGAGTGCACACCATGTTATGTTTGGCTCCCCCTTTACTCCTGTGCTTCTGTGTATAAACTGGAAGTAGGAGCAGAAGATTTATAAATTATTTACAAATTATTTGCAACAATGTGTAGAATACTTTATTCGGCAGTTAAGCCATTAAAGCACAGCACAAACAAATACAATAAAAACATTTAAAAAGCCATGATATAAAAATCATCGTTAAGACTTCAGATTTGCCTAAAATAAAGTATAACCTTAATGGGCTCTTAAATAAAAGTTAAAACATATCAGTAGCATAAAAAAGCAAGTAATAGCGGGCCCTATTACAAACAGTGCATAATCTTAGTGTTAGGGTTGTAAGACCAAAGAACTGAAAACCATCTGTAATTATACGTTTCTAGTAACCATACCAGAGATCTGAGCTAAGCCCCTCAAATTAATTCGGAATTGCTAATAAATTGTCTCAGTGAATCAGATCTAATACTCCTCCAACTCCAATGGAGATATTTAGCAACTGCGCGTAGTATCGACTCTTTGGTTTCGGCTCTCAACACCCTCAATGCCACCACACACCGCCTAACCCCCAGCTGCCTACAGATGGGCAGGATCCACTTCAATCTAGGTTCACTATACCATAGACAGAGAAGGAGGAAATGTTGCAAGCTCTCATCAGTATTCTGGCATACCGGACACACCGTATTGTGATTGGATTTAGATTTCCAACTTGCACAAAAGATTTCAAAGGAAGTGTGCCATGCATGAATTCTACATATAATAACCTTGCTGCTGGGATCGTGATGTAATCAAAGAAGGACTAAGGCAAGCCCGTCTGCGCCTGGATGACGCCAGACAGGCTGCCAGTTGGGCTGGCGCCAGGCAGGTGTACTCCCGGGACGCTCTGGTCTCTATCGGTAAGGGGGTAAGTTCATGCGGCAATCTACTGAATGTCCCTCCTGAGGGCCCTTTTGGCTGTAGGTGTTGTGCGTTCAGTTCTTGGGCTGCTGCATCCCTCCCACAACCCTCCCCTCAGGCTGTCAAACGTTTCAGTTTAAACTGCCGTTCTTTAGTAAGGCATTTTGCTGAAATCTACGACCTACTTGAGGATGAGTCACCAGACATCCTCTTTCTGACAGAGACTTGGCTTACGCCCAACACGGAGGCAGAGCCCGGGCTGGCTCTGCCTCAAGGCTTCAACATTGCAACTCTTAATAGAGGGGCTCGTGTGGTGGCATTGCGATCATCTTCAAAGCTGGTTACACCTGCATTCTGATTAAAGAGGCCTTGTGGGCAGTGAGTGCGCTCGCTTCAAGATTGCCTTGAACGCTTACTTCACATTGTTGGGGCTTCTGATCTTTCACCCCCCTGGCCCCTCTAAAGAGTTTAGGGATGCACTGATTGCTGTAGCAGGCACTTCGGCAATTAGATCAGCCAATTTTAGCATCATTAGTGATCCGAATCTACATTTAGATAACACTCAAGACTGCGAGTTAGGCAACTTCCTCGCAGATCTTGCCGCCCTCCAGCTTACACAGCGGGTCCTAGGCTGCACCCACTCTGCTGGCCATCTACTAGATCCGGTTTTCTCTAATTTACCTACCCTCACGGTGTATACGCCTACTCCGATGAGCTGGGCTGACCATTGCCTGATATCGATCGCCCTTATGGGAGTAGGGCCCCTTCAGGGTGTAACTCGGAAAGCAGTTTTAAAACGGTTCCATGCCCTTCTCCTGATGTGTACACCTAACCTGCCAGACAACCCAGATGTGGCTGAGAGTACCCTCTCCAACTGGATCTCTCACTCCCTCGATACTCTCGTTCCCGCTAGGTGGTCACAGAGCCGGAACAGGCATCCCAGTCCGTGGTATAACAGCAATCTGGGTGCAGCCCGGAAAGTCTGTAAAAGTATGGAACGGGCATGGAGACGGGAGTATGATCCAGTCTTGAAAGGGTGATATTGGGCAGCTATTAAGAACTATCACAGGGCCATCCAGAAGGACAGAGCGGCCTACTTGGCAGATGTGATCAGAAATAGCGGCAAACCAGCCAAATGCATTTTTTTCCATACTGAATGATCTTAAATCTTCAGGGCAACCTAAAACTCCCTCCCTCTCCTCAAACCAGCAATGTGAGGTCCTTGCCACCTTCTTCGTCAAGAAGGTTGAGAACATCTACAGGACCTTTTCTCACTCTGAGATCAGGACAGGCCCGCACATGGGTCCCAAGCTGCCCCCACACTCTCTGTCTTTCCGGAGCTTTTAGAAGAGAAAATACACACGATCTGCAAGAAAATTAAATCAGGTTCCCCTGCAGACCCCCTTAAACCGGATCAATTCCTTAAATCCCTGCCTCTGCTTCTTTCCCCCTTTTGCAAATTGATAAATATGTCCCTGTCCACAGCGGTAGTCCCCAGGGCCTGCAAATTGGCCAAGGTGGTCCCTTTACTAAAAAAACCCACACTAGATGCCTCTAAAACAGAGAACTTCCGCCCCATCTCTCTCTTGCCATGGGTATCTTAAATTGCCGAAGCCTATATCAATTCTATCCTTACATGGTTCATTGAAAATAATAATCTGCTTGACCCTTCCCAGAATGGGTTCCGCCCTCGTCACAGCACGGAGACCGCTCTCCTGGCAGTAACTGAACATCTAAGGGGTGCTCTGGATGCAGGGCGCACGTCGGCTCTGATACTATTAGATCTGAGCGCAGCGTTTGACACAGTGTCCCACCAGATCCTGCTGCAGCGCCTGGAGGAAGCAGGCATTGGGGGTCCGGCCTTGGGCTGGTGTGTCTCTTTTCTATCTAAGAGAACCTTTCAAGTGTCGGTGCCTCCTTTCAGCTCCCAGGTACATGCCATCCACCAAGGGGTCCCACAGGGTTCGGCTCTCAGCCCAACCCTATTTAACATTTACATCCAACCCTTAGCTGCAGTAGCCAAGAACAAAGGATTAACTGTGGTATGTTACGCAGATGACACACAGTTAGTGGTGGCACTGTCTGACGACTCCACGCAGGACGCGCTCAAATTCAGGGATGATCTAACAGCTATAGCAGACTGGATGACCGCCAACTGCCTCCAACTGAATGCGAGCAAATCAGAGATCTTGTTGGTGGGGAGAGACACCGAACTGTGGAGTGAGCGGTGGTGGCCATCTACTCTGGGCTCCCCGCCCGCCCCTAAGCAGGCAGTCAAAAACCTGGGAGTATGGGTCGACTCCGCCCTCACCTTTCAGGCCCAAACCAAGGAGGTAGCCGGGCCCTGTTTTGGACTTTTACGCAGGCTCAAGCCACTGTTGGGTTTTTTCGACCCTACCATCCGTCACATCATCGTCCAGGTCACTATTCTATCAAGGTTGGACTATGCTAGTTCACTCTACCTGGGGGCAAATAAAGCTGAGATTCTCTGCCTACAAAGGGCGCAAAATGCTGCTGCCCGGACACTACTCGGTCTGCCGAGAACATGTCCTACTACCAACGCCATCCGCAGACTGCATTGGCTACCGGTGGCAAAACATATTGGGGCATATTCTCAAGGACTCATCGCCAATTTATCAGCACTTTAGCGCCGCAAAAGTGGCGATAGATTTATCGCCCTATTCTCAAGCTGGTGCAAACTGCCGATATTGCCAGTTTACCAGCGATAGCTGCCGCAAAAAACATCGCCACGGATGAGTGCGACAACTAACGCTAATGATATGCAGAGTAGGCGTTCCCGTGCAAAAACACACGAAAACACCACTTCGCGAGATTCTCAACGACCAGTCAGATCTGCGATGCGAACCAAGAACAGGCAATAAGGCGCGTTAGCAGCAGGGATTTAACACCTGCCTCTTACTGGTGTTAAGCAGGACGACCAGCTGCAGTAGAAAGGGAGCCCAGCCCAGAGCCACATCTGAAGACCAACAGATGCCATGGAGACACTGATCATGCAGCTCGGAGACCCAAGAGGGCCACAACACCCACCGCCACCACCCCCAGGCACCACCCCCCCCCCCGGACTACCACCTAGGCAGTGCAGGACAGCGGACGACCCTAAAGCGCACCAGCCCCAGAGACTCAACTCCAGAGGAAGCCATTGGCCAACACAGGCACAAAAGGACAACCATCCTCCGCACTCTGACCCACATTGCCCACAGGCTGACGGTACCAACACAGCGGACAACCTACATCCCCCCGCAGACAAAGCTGCTGGCTGTGCTGCACCTGTTGGCCCCTGGTACCTTCCAACCAACAACTGCCCGAGTCGGAGGAGTCACACAACCAGCTCCATCAAACTCTCTCACACATGTCATGGATGCATGTCCACAAAAGCAACGGCGGGCCCCTGTATCCGCACCACACGATAGTTCCAATTCGTAGTGTACCTGCACAGCCGTGCTAGACGCCTCCGTGCCCCAGACCCAAAATCGTAGTAACCGAAATGTGGGTGCGCCAGGTCATGAAGTCCAGTAGTCAACAGTAGTGTAAAAACAGAACTTTATTACAAATACATAAATCAACAAAATGAAAAGCTCAGCCAACGCGTTCCATTCCCAATGGGGAACTTCAACAGGGCAACGTGTCTTCAGAAACCTGTGGGAGAAATGATGAAAATGGTCAAACTTCCGTATAGTCACATGCCTAATCTGGTACAGTGTACTGCACTTGGACAAATCGGAATGCTCCCAGGCCTGATAAACCATGCATGAGAAGACCATAACAGAACTACGTGTGGCTGTAACCGTCGTAGGATGAAGAGGAAGGTAACGACCACATGAACTGCTGTTACGGTCACATCATGCAGGACTCATCACACCTGAAAGCATCACGGTGTGTGTCAGCTCGATACCCCTGCCCCTCACCCCCCCCACACTGCGCAGGAACATCTTGAGACCACGCAAGGGAACTACGCCATAGCTGGCGTCACGCACGTGTTGGGGGCAATTCACAGCACACGTGTATGACTTTTGCCCCCTGCCGACACTGCACACAATCACCGCAACAGCAACCACATGCATGCCATCACTGTGCATACAAAAGTGGACCACCGTAGCCTGTCCACCAATGTCGTCGCAAATTCCCCAGGAAGTGTGCATGATCCCCACATGTCCGCAAGTCCGCCACCAACCAGCGCTTTGAGGATGGCCCCCACGGAAATGCACTGCCCATCGGCAAGTACCAACTGAACACACCACACACCTCAACTCCACAATCCCCCAACTCACAACTGTGGGAATGCACACGTCACCAATCCACCACCAAAGTGACTACTGCATGTGTCTCAGTCTCCACAACCTGCCCATAGGCCTACACACACGTGGATGACCACCTTCAACGGGCACATTCACACTGGAGACGATGTGGCTACGTCCCAACCAACCCGCGCACATCACGATCATCGCATGCAGGGTCGTGTCAGCAAGGGCGGCGCTCCCCACCCAGCCACGAGTCCGCCGCCATGACCGGTGGTGCCTGCGTGATCCTGTGCGCCTGATGCACCCCAGCCCTGGTCCCCAGACCGGTCCTCCGCCCAGCGATGACTGGCCGCCCCTGCGCACCCAGGCCTCAATGCTCACCTGCTGCCACTGGCGTGTCTCCAAGAGGGCCCACCACGTGCCGGTGCATCCTCCTCAGCCGATCGCTGTATTCCGTGCCACAGGCCCCCAGCGCACCCTGCGGCACCGCACCGTGGAGTCATGTGTGTGCTGACTGCTGCCTGCGCGTACACTGCGGTCCAGCAGGGCACACTGTTCAATTTTAGTCTTGATTCGCATGGACGTCGTATCGAGGCCAACGCATCATTGCAGGCTGCACACCCACTCAGCTCTTCAGGTGCCACTGACCCTGTGCAATGCAAGTCATCATCACGTGGCGGTAGGCCCCTGCCAGCTGCAGTGCAGCGGGTGCCACTGACCCTGTGCAACGCAAGTCATCATCACGTGGCGGTAGGCCCCTGCCAGCTGCAGTGCAGCGGGTGCCACTGACCCTGTGCAACGCAAGTCATCGTCACGTGGCGGTAGGCCCCTGCCAGCTGCAGTGCAGCGGGTGCCACTGACCCTGTGCAACGCAAGTCATCGTCACGTGGCGGTAGGCCCCTGCCAGCTGCAGTGCAGCGGGTGCCACTGACCCTGTGCAATGCAAGTCATCTTCACGTGGCGGTAGGCCCCTGCCAGCTGCAGTGCAGCGGGTGCCACTAACCCTGTGCAACGCAAGTCATCGTCACGTGGCGGTAGGCTCCTGCCAGCCGCAGTGCAGCGGGTGCCACGGACCCTGTGCAACGCAAGTCATCGTCACGTGGCAGTAGGCCCCTGCCAGCTGCAGTGCAGCGGGTGCCACTGACCCTGTGCAACGCAAGTCATCGTCACGTGGCGGTAGGCTCCTGCCAGCCGCAGTGCAGCGGGTGCCACGGACCCTGTGCAACGCAAGTCATCGTCATGTGGCGGTAGGCCCCTGCCAGCTGCAGTGCAGCGGGTGCCACTGACCCTGTGCAATGCAAGTCATCGTCACGTGGCGGTAGGCCCCTGCCAGCCGCAGTGCAGCGGGTGCCACCAACTCAGTGCACCGCAAGTCATCCTCCCGTGGCGGTAGGCCCGTGCGGGCTGTAGTGCAGCGGGTGCCACCAACTCAGTGCACCGCAAGTCATCGTCCCGTGGCGGTAGGCCCGTGCGGGCCGCAGTGCAGCGGGTGCCACCAACTCAGTGCACCACAAGTTATGGACCGTTCATGATTGGGTCGCGTGGTGCGGATGCCATCATGTCATCTCCGGCAGTGGGTTATGTGACGTGCTAGGCCCCTTTTATTGGCAGGGTCACATGTCCTGTGACGCCTGTGCTGGATGGATGTGGTGTGGGCATGAACCAGCCCTCAGGGAGTGGCTGTGGCATGCTGACGACTAGACCAGTGATCAGCAGATCACTACATGGAAGACCTGGGACATGTAGCTTTGTCCCCCCCCCTCTGAGCGTAAGCGGAGTGGACTCAATCAATCAATCAATCGGGGGTTTATAAAGCACGCTACTCACCTGTGAAGGTCTCAAGGCGCTGGGGGGGGGGTAGGCAGCTCCGGCTCAGTCGAAGAGCAAGGTCTTGAGGTCCTTCCTGAAGATGTGCAGGTTAGGGGAGCATCTGATGCTGACCGGGAGCTCGTTCCAGGTTTTGGCTGCGATGTAGGAGAAGGCCCTTCCTCCTGTTCTGCTTCTGCGGATGCGGGGTGTCTCCGCTAGGGCGAGGTCGGCGGATCAGAGAGTTCTTTTGGGTGCGTGGAAACAGACTCTATCGTTGAGGTATTTGGGTCCGATGTTGTGGAGGGATTTGTAGGCGTGGGTGAGAAGCTTGTAGGTTATTCTCTTCTCGACCGGGAGCCAGTGTAGGTCTCGAAGGTGTTGCGTCATGCGTTCGTGCCGTGGGGTCCCGAGGACGAGTCTGGCCGCGGCGTTCTGGATGGTTTGGAGCTTGTGTAGCAGGGTCCTGTTGATGCCGGTGTAGAGGGTGTTTCCGTAGTCCAGTCTGCTGGTTATGAGTGCGTGGGTGACGGTTTTTCTGTGTTTGGGGGGGATCCATTTGAAGGTCTTTCGGAGGATGCGGAGGCAGTTGAAGCTGGGGGAGGCGACGGCGTTGATCTGGCGTGTCATGGTGAGAGAGGAGTCAAGGATGATGCTGAGGTTCTGAGCGTGGTCTGTCGGGGTGGGAGGACTCCCGAGGGCGGAGGGGAATATGTGATGTTACAACGCGATCAAAATGATCACGGTATGTAACATCGCAGTTTTTACAACGCAAGTCGTTACAACGACTTGCACTGGAGGGCGCTGGACTTAGTAGTAGTAAGATTTACTATTCCAACACCAGTCTACGTACAGTAGGGAAGGTGTTGGAATAGTAAATCTTACTATTCTTTTGCTTATAGCGCCCTCCAGTGCAAGTCGATGTAATGCTGCGTTGTAATGGCAGCGTTCTAAATGCATCGCGGTGTAATCACCGATGTAAAGGATGTTTCCCGTGGAGGGCCACCACGTGTCGTCCCAGGCGGAGGTCGAGGGTCCCAGGATGAGGACCTCAGTTTTCTCAGTGTTGAGCTTCAGGCAGCTGTCCTTCATCCATGCCATGACGTCCCTCATTCCTTCCTGGAAGCTGAGCCTGGTATCTTCGGGATCCTTCGTGAGGGAGAGGATGAGTTGGGTGTCATCGGCGTAAGATACTATGTTGAGCCCATGCTGTCTGACGATGGCGGCGAGGGGGGCCATGTAGATGTTGAAGAGCGTGGGGCTGAGCGATGATCCCTGTGGTACTCCGCAGTTGATCTCTGTGGGTTCGGAGATGAAAGGGGGGAGTCTGATCCTCTGGGTTCTGCCGGAGAGAAAAGATCGGATCCAGTTGAGGGCGGTTCCTTATATCCCGGTGTCGTGCAGTCTGGCTGCGAGGGTGTGGTGTGAGACGGTGTCGAAAGCCGCGGAAAGGTCCAGTAGGATGAGGGCTGCGCTGTGTCCCTGGTCGAGTAGCATGTGGATGTCGTCAGTGGCTGCGAGGAGGGCGGTCTCGGTGCTGTGGTTGCTGCGGAATCCGGACTGGGAGGCGTCTAGGATGGAGTGCTCATCGATAAATGCGGTCTGCTGGGCATTTACGACTCTTTCGGCGATTTTGGCAGCGAACGGGAGCAGGGAGATGGGCCGGTAGTTCTTCAGGTCCGTGGGGTCGGCTGTGGGCTTCTTGAGGAGGGGCTTGACTTCTGCCTGCTTCCAGTCGTCAGGGAAAGTGCCGGCTTGGAGGGAGGCGTTGATGGTCCATCCTAGTTCGGGGGCGATGGCGGCCTTCTAGTAGATGTGAGGTGGGCAGGGGTCCGTGGGTGCTCCAGACGTGGTTTTCATCATGGTCGTGGTCCTGAGTTCCACCGTGGCGGGGGTCCAGGTGGTGATGGTCGGCTGGTGGTCAGCGGAGGGGGACGGGGTGGTGAACGGCATCTGGTCGCTGAAGTGGTCGTAGAGGGTCTTGATCTTCTGATGGAAGTAGGTGCTGAGCTTGTTGCAGAGTTCCTGGGATGGTGTGACGTCCGTGGCCTCGCTGGGGGGTTTGGTGAATTGCTGTATGACGTTGAAGAGTTCTCTGGCGTTCGTTGGGTTGGTGTCGAGTTTGTTCTTGATGAAGGTCCGTTTGGTGTCCCTTATGAGATGGTGGTATTCCTATGGTTGTTTCGGTCTTCTGTGGTTTTCCGGCTTCGCCATATTTTCTCGAGGCGTCTGTGGGTGCGCCTGGCGACTTGGAGTTCGGTGGTGAACCAGGTGGCCCTCAGGGGGCGTTGTTTGGCAGGGTTGTGGATAACCCATGCCGTAGTTCGCATAGTAGCGCTACGCGTAGCTACGCGAATTGCACTTCGCACTACGCGAGCTACGCGTAGCACTACGCAAACTGCGTAGTGCGGTAGGAAATGCTGTTCGCAATGATTGCACAGTGCCGGATGCTTGTCCGCACTGTGCAATCATTGCAAACGGCATCTTGCACAGTGCAAGCGGTCGTTTTCTACCGCTCGAGCAGATTTGTACTCGAGCGGCAGTTTTCTCAAGGCGGACTGGAAGTTTCTCCTCGCGAGCGGTCGCGAGCATACGCGACCACTCGCAATGAGAAACCTGACCTCCCCGCGTTGAGAATCTCGCCGGGAGGTTTATTTTCCACGCTCGCGATCGGCAACTTGATGTTGCTGATCGCGAACGAGGAAAAAGTCTCGCCGGGATGTCATTTTGCTCGCTCGCGGTCGCCAACTTGATGTTGAGGACTGCGAGCAAGCAAAAAATGCCCGTACGCTACGCGTTTTTGCACTGTGCTACGTGCAATTCGTGTAGCGCGTAGTTGCGCAAACTACGCAAGCGTAGCGTAGTTTTCCGCCCAGGCCTAGTTGTGGAGGGGGGCAATCTTGTCAGCGCATCTGGAGATCCATCGATGGAGTTCTTTGGCTGCGGAGTTGGCGTTGGTCGTGGTGGAGGGGGGTCTAGGAGGAGGGCGGAGTTGAGGTGCTCCTCTGTGATTTTGCTCCAGTTCCTTCGTGGCGGGCGTGGTGCCGGTTTGGGTGCGGTGGTGGTGTTGAAGGTGAAATGTACGCAGTGGTGGTCGGTCCAGGGGGGCTGGGTGGTGTGGCTGAAGCGGACATTTGACCCTCCTACGAAGATGGGGTTGAGGGTGTGTCCTGCTCTGTGCATGGAGGTGTTGACGAGCTGCTTCAGGCAGAGGTTGGAGAGGTTTTCGAGGAGGGCGGTGGAGTCGGGGTCGCTGCGGTTGTCAAGGTGGAAATTAAGGTCTCCGAGTAGGATGTAGTCCGTGGAGGTGATGGCGTGGGGTTCGACGAGGTCAGTGATGGCAGTTGTGGCAGGGGAGCGGGGTCCCGGGGGTCTGTAGGCGAGGGTGCCACGGAGCATGGTCCTGGGGGAGGTCTGGATCTGGAAGTGGAGGTGTTCTGTGTTGGAGTGGGGGTCACCCGTGCTGGAGGTGGAGAGTCGGAGGGAGGACTTGTGTGCGATGGCGAGTCCTCCTCCTGGGCGGTGTGGGTGGTCCTTCCTCTGGATCTTGTACCCGTCGGGGATGGCGGTGGCGATGTCGGGACCGGAGGTGGTGTTGGTCCAGGTTTCCGTGAAGAAGGCGACGTCTGGCGCGAGGGTGTCGATCAGGTCCCAGATCTTACGGCGTGTCTGTGGAGGGAGAGCACATTGAGGAGGATGCACGTCAGGCCTTCGGTGTCCCGGGCGTACCGTGGGCCTGTGGCGGGCGTGGGGGCACTGTAGATGGTGAAGGAGCGATGGCAGTGTCTGCAGGAGAAAGGTCCGTGAGTGGTGGTCGGTGAGGAGTTCTGGCAGTCTGGGTGTCTTCCGGGGTTGAGAGCGAGGAGGGTGGAGGCGTCATATCGGTGGGGCTCTGGGGAGCCAGGGTTCCTGGCGCAGGCCGGGTCGGGACGTGGACTTGCCTGGCGTATGGCAGGCCAGCGTAGGGGTGGGAACAATGAGCCCGGGGCTCTGGGCGTGCTTCAGTTCTGGGCTGGACATGGAAGTAACTGATGCTTGTGTCTCTGTTGTAGTGTCTACGCCACCTGGCCCGCAATCGGCACTGTTGCACCCTGTGACTCAAGTCCCACGGCATGAGCAACATGGACGTAAGGGGGAATCACTGACCCTACATTCATCCATACTCTCATACTTGAATGATCAAAGGCATGACACATCTGTGCGATTCTGAATGTTTAATTCACATCCAGTGGAGTGTTGCAGCTGGAGCAGTACAGGGCCATGCAAATCCCACATCACATTATTGGCCCGTGGAGGGCCAGCCAGAGTCCTTCAGGGAATGAGAAGTAAATCGGAAGAGTTCAGTCCGCAGTCTGATCGCTGTGTCATTGGTAACCAAACAGAAAATGGCAGTCCATGTCGAGGTCAAAGGTGAGTGTCGTAGAGTGTATCGGGGGACAGTGGAAGGTGATGATGCAAATTGCAGAACCAAGCAGAAACAGGCCATATGGCGGAGATGAATGCTACTGCCTCCTCCTTACCAGTAAGGTTGATTCAACCGCATCTTCGTCCTCTGATGTCACATGTGCCTCACACGTGGGTGATGGTGGATTGCCTGCCGCACTGTGAGGCACTGACACATCAGAGATGTGGATGTAGAAGCAGCAGCAGCATTCATCTGCGCAAGGCCTTGAGGCAGCAAAGTCCCAGCCACATCTCGCTGGTGTGCAGCCGTGGCAGCCATTCTTTCCGCCGTCATCCACTCCATGTTCTCCATGAGCCCCCGCATCTGTCCCACCTCCCGGCTGACATCGCTGGAGCCACTCTGACTGGACAGTTGTTCTTGTCTCAGTATCATGACTCCAGCGATGTCAGCCATGGATCGTTGGAGAGCATGGAGCGGACTGTGGGTGTCCGTTAGGGACTGTAAGTGGTCCCTGTTGGTACTCAGACACCCATGTATGGCATCAAGTTTGGCTGCCATGAGGTCGAACCCCACCCGCACCTGATCAGCCATCTTCTCCTGGCACCCTAACACACGGCGTTGGAATGCCATGTGTTGTTCGTGGGGGTCCTGGGAGTCAGCCGTGGTGGTGGGTGCTTCCTGCTGTGTGGTCTGTGCAGGGGGTGAGGTCTCCTCGATGCAGCTGGGCTGCCCTGCTCCTGGAGGTGAGGTGTCGTAGCTGTCCATGAACTCTTGGAGGGCGTCGGTGTCGAAGGTGTGGAGGTCCTCTTCATCATCAGTGAAGAGCTGTTGGGTCTGCTCTGCAGGAGGTGTTGGTTCTGTCTCTGCAATGTGATGGGGAGATGCAGTTTAACATTGTGTTCACATGTATGTTGATGCATTGCACAGGTTTACATACAAACTGCATGACAATGTACATTGTGACTGTTTAGGAGGAGCTGCCTATTTGATGCGGGACAGTGGACATTTCGACAACATCACGGATGTGTGTTTGTACTTGTACATTATCATCTCACATTTCCCTGCTATGCCAAATGTGATTGACCAGTTTCTACAAACATGCGGCACCAGTTGGGTCCTCTGTTCTGTTGTAAACGTGTTGCCGTTTATACCACATTGTTGTCAATGTTGATGTGCTCTGAATGTTATGTGTGTGTGCTGCATCTTGGGAGAGTCGCCCCTGCAGCTCTGATTTGGCTGGCCCTTATGCCTTTCAGGCGGTGTGCCTTTGACTTCTGTGCTTATACAGTGCTGAGATGTTGCATTCTTAGGTAAATTGGGCTCTTGGTGGGAGTTGGGACTCTGGGGCATGGTTTGTCCGCAGATGTGTTGTTGACGTCAGGGGTTGTTTGTGCACGTGGATGTGTCAGAGTGTGACCTGCTCCTTTACGGATGTGGTCCACACTCAGCCACCTCAGTGTCGTGGCGTGCAACATGTCATGATATATTGACTGCAGCCATGATATTCGTCATGCAGTGTCACTTGCATTGTCAGTGTGGCTCACAGACACGCCGCTTTGCTGGGTTTGGAACATGTGCATGGGTTGGTTGTGGGATTGGTGATGTGTGGGAAGGGTCCCCTCTGGGCACATAGTCGACGGGGGCCTACTTGCTGTTTCTATGTGTGCTGCAGTGTGCCAAGGGGATCAGGGACATGATCCAGAGTCATTGTGGGTGTGCACTATGCTATACTTAATTGTGCATGTGTGCCATTGTGCCCATCTCCCCCCGCCCCCCCAGTCTCTGGTGGTTACTCACCCTGTTGCTGTTGTGTCAGGTCATGTTGAGCAGTGTCCGGTGCCCCAACTCCTGCCACCGTCTCCACACTGATGACTGTGGACACCATTTCCTCCATCTCATCCAGCTCCTCCTGTGGCGCTGGACTCCCACCTCCAGCCTGCATTGATGCCTTCTGGTTGTTGCCGAGTTTCTGCTTGGTCTTGCGCTTCACATCATTCCAGCGCCTCTTGAGCTCTTCCCTTGTCCTCCTCAGCACTCTGACTGCATTCACCTTGTCCAGGATGGACTGCCATGTTGCATTTTTTGTTGCCAATGACACAGTGGAGGTGACGAACATTTGTTGATGGTGTTCTACCACCTCCGTGATCAGGATCCTGTTTTCCTGCGGACTGAACCGCGTCTTCCTCTTCTTCTTGTCCTTGCCCTTCCCTGTCCCCGAGGTCCTAGGTTGCTCCTCCGTGGGGCTTGTGGGGTTCTGGCAGTCCTCTGTACCTGCTCCGGCAGCCTCCATTGTGCTTCGCTGTAGTTCGGTTTTTGTTTGTTTATTTTTTTTTTCTGCTTTTGTAGTGATTTTTCCCGCCTGACGTGTGTGATTTGCAGGCCTGGCGCTGCTTTTTGCTGATTGTCTTATCGCGGTTGGGCCCATCGCAACTTTTCTCGCGTTCGGGTTTGGATTTTCATAGCCGTCCCGGTAATGTTATCGCGGGCATTTGACGCGTTATCGGGAGACTATCGCATGTTACCGCCGTGTTGAAAATACAACGTTAACACAGAGTTATTTTCCCGCGATAGACGGCGATATGTAAACTTGTGTTAACCTATTTTGACGATGTTTATCGCACGTTCTTGAGAATATCCCCCATTGAGTTTAAAACACTCTGTTTCGCCCACAGAATTCTGAACCTTCCTGCCCCGTATATTTTGGCGAATTTTCTCTCATCCTACATACCCACCCGACACCTACGCTCAATGGGCCAACACCTGGCGTTTGTCCCCAGGGTAAGAAAAATCCGAGCAGGAGGACGCTCCTTTCACGTCCTCGCTGCAAAGCTTTGGAACTCTCTCCCTGTGACCATCAGGAGCATTAATAACCATGCTCAATTCCGTAAAGCCATAAAAACACATCTCTTCCCTGCTTAATGGGTCTCTGGTGCCTGTCCCACAGTGTTTAACAGTTTAACAGTTTGCAGTTTCAGCGCCGGGACGCCCCTTCACTGGGGCAGCTGCGCGCTTTATAAATCAGATAGCATAACATAACATAACTCATACATACTATGCAGTTTAAAATTTAAAAAAGCCATAGTGAGGGAACCATGGCTACTTCTACCCACTTCTAATGCCCAATTACTTTCCCAATAAGCTTCCTTAATTGTGTTCCTAGCAAGATTTAGGGGGCTACCTTGGTTTTTTCTTTAATCGTCCAATCCAATTTGGCACAAAGTGTCCCAGACAGAATGAATCCAACCAATCTTAGAGCTCTTATCTAGCTTTGTTACCTCATTAAGGGCATCATTGTATGCTGCTAGGGCTGGTGTGGTTTTCAATCTCCTCCAGAACAATAATGGTCTTAGTTGGGCTTTCTACGTAATGTGTTTCACTCCCAGGTCCCATCGCAGGGGCAACAACGCTGTACTCTTGGGGAGTCCTACCAAGGATCTTAAAAAAGTTTGTTCAGCTTTCCCCAAACACAATAGCTCCGCAAAGCCCCACGGTTCCTCTCAGTATAGAGCACCACCTTCAGCCTTAACACTATATACTCTAAGTGCAGGGGATATCTGTTTAGTTTTTGATGCTTGATACATCCTCTGTGCCGCTAATGCATGATGACACAGATTCAGGCTGCTCTTCTTTATCTGTAAGGACCACTCCATATTACTTGACAACCTAATGCTAAGATAGTCATATTTGGTCATTCTTTCTAAGTTTTCCCCTCAAGTTTGACACTTCCTCTAAAGGGCATGTGCAGATTTAGGGCCATGAACTTGGTTCTAGTGTGGTTTATTACCAATCCCCTCTCCATTCAGAAAGCCTCAAACCGATCAATTAATTTCTGCAAACCCTTGGGAGTTTTAGACACCAATTAGGTGTCGTCCACAAACAAGAGGGGGATTTTTTGCCCTGCAATTTTCAGGGCATCACTGTCTTCATTTTTTAGCTAGGTTGCTACATCATAAAGATCGAAGGAGAACAGGGTAGGGGCAAGGACACAGCCCTGACTGACACCTTTCAAGGTTACTATGCATCTTCTTAGTTCCCCTAAAAAGTCCCAGTGAACCAGAGCATAAGCATCCTGGTGTAGCCTCATCAAAATACTTAATATGGCCTCATGTACCCCATTATTCTTTAGCACTTCCAAAAGTTTGGAACTTGGGCCCAAGTTGAACGCGGACTTCAGATCCACAAAGGCCAGATATAAAATAGATTTTTGCAAGATTACAATATTCCAATAAATGGTCATGAATCTGAAAACCTGGTCGACAGTGCTAATGTCCGATCAAAAGCCTGCTTGAAAACTAGCTAAGGCTTCATTCCCGTTCATCTAGCCCTTGAGTCTATCTAAAATCTGCATGCAGAAACTTTCTGTATCACATCAATTAGACTAATGGGTCTGTAATTTAGGGGTGAGTCCCTGGGCTCCTTTTTGTGCACTGGTTCTATCTTAACTGCCTTCCAGCTCACCTGGATCTCAGCCCCATCTAAGAGGCATTAGAAAGGATATTTATATAGGTGGCCCAATTCACAGGGTCCTGTCGAAAAATATCACCCGGGACCCCATCAAGCCCTGTTGCTTTCCCAAAGCAACACAGCTAACAGCAGATAGTGTTTCTCCCATCTCAAAATTTAGTGGAAGGGAGTGTGCCTTTAATCCCAGGTCCTCAGCTGCACAGCGCTCTGAGGACAAGCCAAAGGGAAGCTCAAACAAGTTTGAAAAATAGTTATGCCGTGTTTGACAATCGCTGTCCAGCACTTACCCCCCTTAGCTATCAGGCTCCAAAAGCGCGTACTTTCTCTAGACCCAGAGACCCCAGCCTCAAAGGTTTCCTCCCAGAGCTTGTTTTTCCAGTTAGCACAGGCTTTTCCCTAGGTCTGCTTGTATACTTTTCTCTGCAGCCTAATATCCATCAGTTCCCCATCCTTCAAGACCAGACCTAAATTTCGCATAGCTATTCTGCACTCCTCAGTAAACCAACTAGCATTAGTGTTCACTTGTTTAGATCGAGAACATCTCTGTGCAAAGCACTCCACCTGAAAATGGTACAGATTCTCATGGATCGTTACAACATCCTGTGCTTTTCCAAACTTACTATAGCCCTTTTAACAGCATTATCCATAGCCACCACAATCTCTGGCCTAGATACAATGTTATCCAATCTAAGTCTGCACCTGTCATTAGTAGGAATCAGATTAGCAGAGCGTGATAATAGAACTTGCTACTGATGCCCAACCAGATTTATCATTTTACATACAACAGTGTTATGGTCACTGTCGCTCCTATTAGTGATCATACTATCCTCCACAAATTTCCATAAGGTTAGGGCAACAAGTATATAATTAATCCTGCTGGAGCAATCTGGTTGATTGTATGTATGGGATGCAAGGAGATCAGACCTTGTAAGACCATTGCATGCCCTCAGCCCATAAAATAATGTGGGGGAAAGCAATTGGTACGCAACTTCTGTCCATCTTTTCACCAGTGAAATATCAAGAGATGTGATCCCCCCTTCTTCATCCTCTTCCTCGGTAACCAAATGACCATCATTTCCCATTGGTTCAAAAGTGGTATTGAAGTCCCCCGCTATGATCACGTTATCATGGGAGGTGAATTTTTCTCTATGTGCCCTCAATTGCTTTAGAGTAGGAGATTCCTGACTATCTCTTACCCCCCGGTTGTAGACATTATACAGATAGACCTCAAGGCTAATCGCCCCAATTATTTTAATACACAGTATGTCTAAAGATAGAATATATACAGTTTAATATTGCATTCAGGGAGACACGGATCCATATCACCAGACCTCCCAATGGGCGCCCCTTCCCAGTTGAGATCAAAGGCACAAAGGAATTGATATAGCCAGGTCTATGGATAGGATCCATACTCCAGGACTCCTTTAGCAGACAAATGTCAAATTGGTCCATAAAAGCCTCCCATTCCTTATTGCCCAACTTAGAATGTAGCCCCGCGACATTCCATGACAGAAAGTTTAAATTAGACACAGCCCTAGTCTGTAATTTGTTTGTCAGGCGTCGGGTGTGCGAGGTACATAGACTTTGTCCAACAAGGGGTCATCATCATTATTTATTAGGGGAGGGTTGCTAACCTTGAGTCCATCACCAGTGACAACCCCAAAGCACTATCAAATCGTGTGACACTCAAGTCGTGCAGTATAGCTGAAGTCTGGGGCATGCTGAATTTAAAGTGCATCAGTGTACTCTTTTGGGGTATTTTATGCAACTCCAACCCTACAAGCCCCTCTGCTAAATCAGGATCTTTTAATCTGAGCTCGATACAATTAGTTTGGCCCGCTAAGAGAGATAGGTCCTGGGATCTTTTAGCATATGTAATGTCTGACCTGATGAGAGAGTAACATTGCCTAGTGTGTCTTATATAATGGATGCACTTGTTTGTTAAAGATTCCTCATTCTCTTTTATCCCTTCTGCAGGTTTTGGGACATTAATCAAGGTTGCGGAGTTCAGTCTCTTGCCATCCTTATCCAAACCCAAAACCATCTCAGACAAAAACCTCTGCTCCTCTTGATAGGGGGCATGTCCCCTTCTAGGCCATTCCCTTCTGTTCTTATATTCACCAGTATTTTCATACATGTTTCTGAGGGTTTATCAACGATTTTCTGCCATTCTTGCAGTGGTGTGAAAATCTTTTTTTTAAAAGGACCGGACCTTCAGCCTTAGTGGACATTTTTAGTTGCCAGCACGGAGTGCTAAACTCACCTGCATCCCCATTAAACTAAAGTTGTGTACCACCATTAATGATTTAGTAAGGCAAATTACTTATTTTCAGTTGGAAGGCCATTCCAACCAGTCCATGTTTCTCTCAGTTCCCTGCTTTATTTAAAGTGTAGGCGAATGTGGTTTTCCTGATATCAGAGCAATCACCAGCTCTGCTGTCTGCAAATCTTGGCAGCCCAGATCCTCATGGGAATGGCATTAGTGGGTTCATAACATTCAGGAAAACATTAGCTATGTAATCTCTGAAGATGGAATTATATGATGGTGGTCTGTTTTTTGAAATGACAGTAGTTCTCCATGCCACCTTGGCATGACGGTCCTGAAGCATCTCTGTTCATGAATTCAGGAGACATATCGAGGAATACATGCATGACAACATGGCAGACAACTTTGAATTTGGCACCTATGGTTGGGGTGGGGGCATCTGCCACACCAACTGTATGGCTGCTGGACTGCTGAACTTAGCAATCTTTCAGTTTTTTTAATTGTGGCTTTATGCTCTTTGCATTCATCATCAATTCTAACCACAAAAATTATCTCTTGTTTGATCTTCAAGCTTATTTTATTTCTTCGCAGAAGCTCTTTTGAGAATAAACTCTTACGAATTTCAGCACCTGTTTAAATAGGTTTCTTATAAAGGTGTATAGTTGTTCCTGATAATTTCCTTATTCCATGTTCTGGATGTGATAACATATTATTTTAGTATCCTATGAGGCTTGCTGATTTGTCATAGTCTTTGTCCCCGGTCCATTCATTTCAGGTTAATTCTACGTGGTGGTTAATTAGCTTTTGTAATAAATCCATCATAATAATAATAGTTTGTGGATTCTGGTCACTCTACACTTTTATGTGGATTGTTCACCTACAGAAAAATGCCCAGTCTGACAAAGGGTTGAAGATGTAGTCCAAGCTCTGCTTGTTAGGCCTGAGCTCTATGACACAGTATTCGGTTAGCTTGTGTCAACTGCAAAATGGCTAAAATCAAAATGTTGTTATCTACTTGAATCAAAATTTTGTTATCTACTTGCTGAAAAGTATATTTTGGAATTGGAGCATCATATGCTGACCCTGCTTCCATAAACACATTGGGGCCTATTACGATGTTAGTTGGAGTTTCCTCCAACCGACACCGTGGCGTGGCGGAAACGGGACAGACCGACCTCCGTTCGGCAGTTCCGACCACCTGATTAAGATGCGAGCGAACACTGTTCGGTCGCATACTCCCATTTCTCTATGGGAGCTTGTGGTACAGCTGTAAACCGGCCATAATACAGGCTCCATAAAGAATTGGGGGGGTCTAAAACCCTGCCTGCCACACAGTGCATGGATTTACAGGGGGGCACCCTAGGTACCCCCTCGGTCACCAACCGTCGGCCATTGAGGCAAGGGGGCCCTGCTAGGGGCCCCCAAATTCGCTTTCTGACATCCTTTTTGTGTCGGAAAGGCCAGCACAGAAAGGCTGTCGGAAGCCGACATCGTAATCCCGATGGCAGAAATGCCGTCCATAAGGGATTACTGTGCGGGTTGAAGACTCCGAGTGCCGGTTGCAACTGCATTGGAATGACTGGCCAGTTTATGCTCCGAATGCCAGCATCATAATTCAGCAGTCAGACTGCAAACCGACCGTGTTCGGAGACTTTATAAGTGACACCGTAAGCGGCCCCTTTATCTGTTCATGACCATTCCTCTATTTTTTGCCCTAATATTTCCATTGACTATGAACATGTAATTCTTCAAGACTGAATTTCGGGCGCCCCTTGCTTTGTTTAGGTCTTCAAAGTATTTAAGCAAATATGAGTTCTCATTGGGTAGGTCTATATGTTTATTAGCTTCATGGGAGATTTTTTTTTTTATTGAAGATCATGATCTGAAAGATGCTAGAACTTTTGGAATCATCATGCCACTAGCATTATGAGTCTGCAATTTACTTGTAAGCCTTGCGCTTAACTTTATGAATTCCTGTCCTGAATAGTATTGCACCTATAAACACTTGTTCATACCCAGCAGGTTTTTGGCCATGTGTCCTGCAGAAGATTTGACAAAGACTCACATGCTCTTTGGTTCTTGTAAATTTTCATAAAAAGGGGATTCAAATCTATGATGGTCTAATTTTCCTATGTAGAAATGTTGTGATTTTTATCATTAAACTTGGCAGAGATACTACTATGATTGTTAACTTTAGTGATAAGACCCCTTCTTCATACTGACCTTTCAAAATAAACTTGTGTGCCTGTGTCATTAATCAATCTCAAGCTGGGTCCTCTGAAAGAAGATATGGTACTGAAAATGTTAGATAATTGATATGTGTTATATGGGCTTAGAGCTGCAGATTTCGTCATTCCAGATATTGAGAATGAAACCATGCATTCTGGAGAGTGCCTAAATGAAGGCCGTGTTTCTGGAACCAACTGTCATGCTTGCCTTTTATTCATATGACCACTATCCATCCTGAAGGACCCTCACAACCCAACATTACTCCAGATGGTCTTGTGTCTGATTCAGAGGCCATTTGGAGTTGCAGCCACCATCCATTCCCGTGCACAAAAGTCACAGTTCTGTGGAGCAGCTAAGTACCACAAATGATAGGCTTTGGGGAATGTCATCTCCTCTGTACCCATGTTGCAGACTGCCAAGCAGCAGGAAGAAGGTCGCATCTAAAATGGTGCCACAAATTAGAGCAATTCTTGCAATTCCGGACAAACATTTAATGTGGGTGCAATTGCTGCCCATTCAAAAAGGCATACACCACCCACCATTATAGATTGAAAAATCCTCTTTTGGAAGCATCAATGGCAATAACCATCTTGTGTAGGGTTTACATGCCCTTAATAGAGCTTAGCAGTTTCCCCTGTCACTTAGTCACCCAAATGAAAGTTGTGGACCATAGAGCACATAACTTGTTCGCTCGATCAGCTGTGTAGGCATAGGATCAGTGCCATCCCTTCTTTCAACATAAATAAAATGTTACTCTGTAGGAATTCTGAGGTAGGAAGGGCTTGCTAATTAGATTCCCGCTCCATGTGCTCCATGCTAAATATGATAATTGTATTTACGTTTAAATTATCATATTGACTCTTAGGTAAGTCAGCTATCAATGTCTTTGAACATTTTGCATAGCTGCACAAAGTTCAAACCTGAGATATAAGTTTGAACGATATATAACTTGGCTACTCATGGATATTTCTGAAAATTAAAACTTGATCTTTCATAAACTATCTTGAACAAAATCTCATATGAATTAGACTTCGAGTCTTATTTTCCTCAACCCAGTTTGCAATTGCCATCAAATATGAGCTTAGTGTAAAGCTTGCACTTTTAAAACTGATAATTCTGTATGGCTTTGCCTGGTTAGTAAGATTCTTTTTATATAGTAGTACAATTAACCTGGTTGGCTAGGAGGAGGGCAAACATGTTGGATTTAAACTTCAGAAAAAAGATAGCTGAGTGTGACCCACCACTTCTGTAGGTGTTTAAACATGCATTGAGAAATGATGTTGCCTAAGTTGTCTAATTGTCTGCCAGCTTAACAAACTACATATGTTACAATCTCTTTAGAGAGGAAATTATAGAATTTTCCCATGACTGGGGATGTTATGTTTTACTCTTTCATGTGTAACACCTGGGCCCTTCATTTGCCCCCTTGTTTGACTCGCAATACCTGGGGCATTAAATATGGCATTACACAAGTCCACCCACTCCTCCTTAAATATATTAGCTGCTAAATGAGAGCATTCTGTTCCTAAACATTTCCCTATGATCTTTCAGAAAATGTGGGATTTTATCTGCTGAACGATTCTAGCATCTACCATTTTACTTTTAGACATTTCTGTAATTTTACTCTTGTGGATGAATTCGCATTTATACCATTTTAGTGAATTTTAGTGAATTGGTGCCCAGCACCCCATACTTACAACTAAGTGCCCTGTTCAGTTTCGATGTCTCAAGCATTAGCACTTACATGAGTATCTGCCTATCTTTTCTGTGCATATTTCAAAGCTGTTTATTAGTCTTAGTAATTTACTCTGGCCCCTGGACTTTTGCGGTGATTTTCAGCACAGTGAGCAGCTCCAAATTTCAAAAGTTAGTTGATGACCATCCAACTCTTAACTGTGTGTTCCTGTCTAGTCAATATAGTTACTGAGATATTTCCACAGCTAGCCCTTCCCTGCTGCCTAGCTTCTTGCTTGCTTGATCACAGAGATCTGATTCAGTTCTGTCAAGTCAATTCCTCGGGTACTTGTTTCTTAATGCCTGATTCTGAACAATTGTTTTCTTCCTTTGCCTCCTTAGAAAAATCCTTCTCTCACTACTAGTAGTTGAGTACTGTGCATTTGTAACAGAAAAGTGTGTTAGAGCTCTTTCCATTTGCCTGAGAACCAAGCATCCTTTTGGTACGATGGTACAATGTGAAATTTCTTTAACATTAGTCTTGCAATGGTAAAGTAATCTAACAGATTCAATGAGAAATAGCTGTGTTATGTCACTGTCCAATTGTGGTGCATGAGGAGCATACCAACACCTTTACTTATAAAATTAAATCTCTTTTAAATTTGCACAAAGGATTATGCGTGTCTCTTAACTCATGTTATACAGAGCATGTGCACATGCAGACCTTAAATACAATCTTCTGGTGAACATACAGTGTGTGTTGCAATTCTTCATCAGTAAGAATTCCATCGTGGAAGTGAATTCTTGTTTATATGATCTGAACATTTCACTTAAAAAAGTATTCCACTTTACACCAAGGGGGTTTTTCTTTACATGAGTCTAGCATAAGGCTGTGCACAGACCTGGTGGAACAATAAAACACGCCTCTTGCACATTTTTAGGTCGAGCAGTCGAGACCTCATGTATATACTTTAGTATATACTTATATGTGTATGTAATTTGTGGGCTCTGGAGATCAGCCCTAGGACTTGTCTGCTTCCGCTTAGGGACTTTTTTTTTCTGTTCAACTGTTTCTGTTCAACTGCCTCTATTTAACTGTCTTGATAGAAAACGACCAGTAGAGGTCAGTAAACACTAATGGACAATAATATTTTTTTCAAATCTTGTATTTTCAGTGATATGACCACCGAAGGCCCTGATTTTATATTAAAAACAGAGCTTTGGACTATACCATTTCCAGCTGAAAGGCAATATTTCTCTCCACGTGTTCCCATACCTGGCGTGTCACGCAGTTTGGTGCTTACTTTCCCTCCATGTTAAACACAGTAGATGTTTCAGCACCCAGGCTAATGTGCTGTATAGCTAAATACATATAAGGCCCCAAAGACGAGACCGATTGCATTGCAAATGCTTGTTACTTTTCAGGCTGCTATTGACTGGCGATAGTCTGAGCATGTTTGCATTACAACAAGCTATAGTTTAATCATACATCATGTGTCGTCAAAAATATGAGAGATTTAACAAAAATACTAGGCTCAAGCTCTCAGCTGAAATCAAACTGGGCTGCCGACAGAGGTGGAAATGTGGATTTTAGCTCAGGGGTGGATATCCTTCTATGGTAGACTAAATAACTTTTGATCAATGTTCACAAGCATTTGGTCACTCTGGGGTCTAACTCACCCTGGACAGATACACTGCTTATACCCAGAATCCAAACACAAATCCATAGGCTCCCGCCCTGGCCACTGTCAGGGTTTCCCTTCAATTATAAAGACACCTGGGTTGTGGTGGGTAGATACAATGGCAGTGGTGTACAACAGCATGGTGGTGCATCACAATCATGTTATGTTATGTTATGTTACCTGGCACTTGTATACTGCACAACTGCAAATTGTGTGGCATTATGGCACTCAGAGTGATTACATATTTGCTTAATTGCAGAAACGTGTGGTTGCTGTATGATCTGTGTGGGAAGAATCGGAGCAAGGGATATGAGGTCTCCTGACACATGGTCTGGTAGTGTTGCTGCCAAAAGGGCGCTGAGTGTTTGCTTGCTCATGTGTAAAGCATATGTGAGGGAGATAAGATTGTGCTACATGCAGCTTTGCTGAAGTGTGCTGAGTTCGTGTCTGCAAGATATATATTCTAATTTGCATTGTAATCCAATAGTTTTGCTTACTTATTGCGTAGGGCCAGAGAATTCAAACAGCCAAGTTTTTAATACTGTATGAAAAGCAAGGTGGTTTTCTGGTTGCATTACATGAGTCAAGAGGGAGTTCAACAGCTGCGGGCTTGGACTGAGAAAGTGTACACTTGAGTATAGTTTTGCTGAAACTGGAGTAGAGTGCTGGAACGGAGGCTTTGACTAAGGTTTTGGGTCTTGAATCTGTAATTGGAATGCTGGCCCTCTTCCAAAACGTGTTTGGTGCGTGATGCACTATGCTTTCAACTCAATCTGGTGGAACACTGGGGGCCAAGTGCAAGGTTATCCATGCAGAATGAAAAAGGCGGAGGTGTATGTTGAATAACAGGGGAGAGATAGTTGAGCCCTGGGGACAGCAGTATCAATTGATAGGGTTTGGAGGTAAAATATGTTAGTGAGACAATGTGACTCCTGTTAAGTAGGAAGGCGGTGACTAGGATAGATTCTGTTCCGCAGCAAGAACAGAACCTAGTAGGTGCATCAGAAGGGGTGTTTTTGTCAGAGAGTTTCCACATTTGGATGCAGGCTACCTTTTCAATTTGTTTTTACCAAGACACATGCATTAGTGAATGGTCTTATTTGCATCCAGACCAGATTACTTTAAGAGCGGTTTGATAGATGAGGATTTGTGTCAGGTGATGATCCAAATTGTTTGCTGTTTCATACTGGGGGCCGGATTTAGGTAGAGTTTAACGAACTGAGTAGTATCTGTCGGGATGGCGGAGGATGTTACTCTGCTATCCTTATGGCACTCTGTCTGCCAGATTTAAAGATAATAATAATAAACATTTATAGAACGCACAGCTTCCCCAAATAGAGGTGTCCCGGCGCTACGCAGATATTGCAGAAGGGGACTAGCCAGCCAGTAGGGCTAACCTTGACTAAAGAGCCAGGTTTTTATGGTCTTCCTAAACTCTTGCTCTGACTCTATCTGGCGCAAATGAGGTGGCATAGAGTTCCACAGTCTAGCGGTCTTGACCATGAAAGACCTTCCCCCCATGTGGGGAATTAGCATAGCGAGGGACACAGAGCAGACACTGGTAATTAGATAGCAAAGTGTGTTCCTGTCGATAAGGGCTGAGCCTAAGCCTAAGGTAATCAGGGCCCATGTCATGGATGGCTCGGAAAGCCAAAGTCAGTGCCTTGAATTCTATCCTTTTAGCTACCGGGAGCCAATGTAACTGTCTTATGTGTGGAGAAATATGATGACGGAAAGAGACCATTCAAATTAGTCTTGCCGCTACGTTCTGAACCATCTGAAGTCTATAAATCAAGTAGGCTGGCAGCCCCAGATATAAACTGTTGGCATAGTCCAATAGGGACGTCACGAGCACATGGACCATAATCCGGCTGTCCTCCGGCAGTAGGTAAAGGAATTTCCTTAAGCTTCTCAGTTTCCCAAAGCACGATGACAAAATCTGACGTACTTGAGCCATAAAAGATAGATCCGTTTCCCACTTTATACCTAGATTTCTTGCTGTCTTTGCCGGTACCGGTGGTGAGCCCAGTACTGCAGGCCACCAAAGGCATGCCGGGGGAGGGGGAGGGGGAGCCTGACTAACAAACAGGACCTTCATCTTGTCTTCATTTAATTTCAGGCAATTACTGTTCATCCATCTAGAAATGTCCATCAGGCACTCCTTGAATCTATGGAAGGCAGCCACGGATTGTTCTTTAAACAAAACCACCAACTGGGTATCATCCGCATATGAGACTTCTTTCACCCCCCATGATGCAATGAGAGTAAAGAGTGTCACCAGATCAATATTAAAAAGCAGAGGACTCAAAGCAGAGCCCTGAGGCACTCCACACCGCAAGGGCTTTGATGCAGATCGAAATGGTCGGAGAAAGGCCTGTTGTAAGCGGTCTTTAAGACAAGACAATCCAAGAGAGTGCCACCCCCTGAATACCCAACTGATTTAGTCTATCCAGTAGGATTGAGTGTGCTACCGTGTTGAATGCTGCTGATAAATTTAATAAGACTAACCTGGCTGAAGCGCCAGCATTTACAGTCATTCTCACGGATTCAGCAACCTCAACCAACGCTGTCTGAGTGTTATCCAGATGGAGAATCATGAAGGAGGCCATTCGTCTCTATAAACTTGGCTAGTTGTCATTGCACCATTTTTTCAAGCATTTTTGCAGGTGCGGCCAAGAGGGAAATTGGTCAAAAATTGCTGAGCACAGCTGGATCAGCATTCGATTTTTTTCAGTAGAGGTAGTAAAAATGCTCCCGATGATTCCTCGAATGTTATAGGGAGGAATTCCGAGAAGGAGCCATGGGAGTTTGAGCTTACAGTTTTCTGCATAACCGAAACCTAAGACCCAGCCGGAAACGAGGAGTACACTTTTAGAATTTTTTCCTCGAAGAAGTCTGCTAAGCTTGTGCACAGTGAAGGGGAGGGGTGGATGATTCCCTCCAGCGCTGACGGATTGATAAAAGATATAACAATCTTAAAGATTTTCTTTCCCAAGTTCTCCGAACTCTCTATGCACCTGACCAAATATTCCCTTCTCGTCACCCGTATCAGTTTGCGAAGCTTCTTCATTGCCTTCTTTTAGCCATTTTTTGTTGCTGGATTGTACGTTTTTCTCCAGCAGCGCTCTAACCTCTTACACCTGCTCTTTTCCATTCAAAGGTGTTGTAGGGATTCTGCACATATACAGAGCTATGCACAGGATAATAGGACCTCGGAGTATAGTGGTGAACCAACCATGCACCTTAGTACCCACAATCCCAATCCGACTAGCTTTAGCGTCTCATTAGCAGCGATGCCACCAATGATTAGACAACCCAGAACACGGTCTCTCTCTCTCAGGACTCGCGGGAGCAAGAACACCCTTTCATAACTCACTCATACTTGTCCACAACGTGCGTAATAAGAGACACAGTATAGTTTAAAATGTTTATTTCAACTATCGTGCTCTAAGATACAGTACACGTGTCAGTACTATCAGCATAATGCATAAGAATAAAATAATAAGCATAGTTACAATTCCATAGAATACAAACGGGGAAAGCATGTCATAAAGCAGTGGACGTAGGGCTAAATGGCCTTACCACCCTCCCCGTGCTATTAACTAGTTTATTATAAAAATAGAAGACCTCTGGGCATTGTCAGGCGAACCCCCATACCTCAATATCTAGATGCAAGGTTTACATCATCAGACAAGCACAGCTCTTCTCTCTGGAAAGGTTTTTCTCCAAGTGTTTCTAACAGCGAAATCACCATATTAAAAGCACACAAATTTCTCCAGTGCAGCTGCATTCAGTGTTATGTCTAAGTGCGAGGGGCTGACCAGATCAGCAAGAACAAGGGACACTGTTTTTCGACCTTGTACATGATGTGCAGACGAAACCCACAGAGAACAGGAGGAAAGGTGAAAGGCAAAAAGGCAGACAGTTCTAAAATAGCCGGGCACAAGCAGAGGCTGGAAAAACAAAGTCACAAAGGAACGTGCGCAAAAAAGGCATCATGGCAGCCAGGCCTAAGCCAACTTAGCAAGGCAGACAATGAGGCCACAAACCACATGACACCCTCCCCTGGTCAGTCCATTGGCAAAGACATAGGACAAAGACAGAGTTCAAACAGATGGAGCAGAACGGAAACGTCTATTCTGCAATAGTCCCCAATGAAGGACAATGAATGGGAGAGGAAAAATGGCAGAATAAAAAAAATCCAGTGAGGCAGGATGCTGAAAGCGGAGGCCCCCTAATCCAATAGCGTGTAAGTGCAGAAAAACGCCACACCTTCCAAGAGGACATCATTGGAATCGTCAGAAAAAAGAGACGCCATCCAGTCCAACAAATCAAAACTGCAGTCATGTTCCTCGCAAGAGGGAGCAGTGATCAGCAATGCGGGACAACTTGCGTGATACTCAATATAACTTTGTCGTAGGAGAGTCTGAGCAGCCGCCCAGACATCCCATTGCGCCAAAATCCCAAGTGCAGCCGCACGCGCCATGAAGCCATCACCGGAACAGTCCCGTTCATGGGCCCCTAAGGGACCCACCAACTGGCCAAAATCCGGGTGAGACAGAGACGTATTGGAGAGGCAATAATCCAAGGACCACGAGAAAGGACATCGGATGCAAGACATCACAGGTTGCACACAAGTGAAATACGCAAAGCGAAAAGAAAGTCTATATGACACACTGAGTGTCGCCAATGGCAGGACGCCGAAGCCGGTGAGGATGCGTTCACGGAGCACCCAGAGTCGACCTTGGTCGAGGAGGGCCCCAGGAAGTGCAGCCATTGCGTAGCAAACAGACCAAAAGCAATATACCAGCCGCTAAGGCGAGGATCAACAGAAAGCCGCCAAAGACGCTGGAAAAAATGGAATGAATAAAAGCCGGTATTACACCAAAGATAGTTTGAAAGGAGGTAACAAGGCCAGAGCCCACAACTTTAAAAAAGTGCACAAGACCTTCGGTGCGTGATGCATTGAAACCACGGTGAATCAGCTCACCGAAATGTTGTGTGAGGTTTGTGTTCAAAAGGGCCTGTATTTCACTGTGGGTACTAGCCACCTGGAGAATGAATGTCTCCCGTGCGGATGTGAGCATAACCTCCTGGTTCAATAATAGCGCCTTTATTCTGCTCAATTTATTGAAATCTGCCTTCAAAGTCAGAATGGAAGGCCAAATGGAACTATCTATGACGTCGTGCAAGGGAGGAAAAAGTACATTTTTGCAGCAGACAACCCTGTGGGAAACTGTTACAATATAGGGTATGCCGGCCAGCATGCCACAGCAGTTCTGATTATTCAGAAGGAGATAGCTACCATTTGCAAGCACAGTGAAAGTAGGAGATATAGCAGGAGCAGGAATGCCCTTCAAAACACAAGCAAGATTCGGAGCCGAAACATTACAAGCTCCGTGCAATTTAATGTTCTTACAGATAAGGGAATGACCCACAGTAGAATCGCATGACTCTCCTTTGAGAAAAACTTCTTTTCCGTCCCTAAGGCATTTATACATGAAAGGCAGGGACCAAAGTTCATGCAAGAAGGCACTGCCCAGAGGCTGAAAACGGCCAACAGGATAATGTTTCATGCAGGAACTGAACTCAAATAAAGAAAAAGGCAAAGCAATAACCCCGTGAAATAGCCATACTGCAGAATCCAATTCTGCCACAGAGAATGGTAAGGGCTCTAGTTTTTTGATATGTAAGAGAGTGTATGTTGCATCTGTCATGGACATGAATTGCTGTTTCTCAGTTAAATTAAACGGCAAGAATAAGGCAGAGGTGTTCAAAAAATGCCAAGGAACTTTACCCATTTTAAGTGTTTGCAAAGTCCATGCAAACTGCATCACTGAACGCAATTGATTCTGACCATGATTTAACACAGAAACATCATCTTGTACAATATCAACAACAGAGGAAACTATATTCTCTAATGTGTAAATGCGGGAAGACAGGGTATTAATACTATTGTCAACAACAGCAAGCACCTTTTCTAAATTTGCTTGATCTATTTCCCGTAGACGGGAAGCAGCTTCAATTTGCGAAAGCTTCTAGAGTTCATTGTAAGTTTCATAAATGAATCTCTTAGGTCGAGGGCCCCGAGGCCCCAGAACAAAATCGGATAGATCAATGTTGCCTGATAGGAGGGATAAATGCTGTTTTACAGAATCTAATGAAGAGTGCTGCAACCACTGTTTACATAATTTACCAACAGAATATGTCGTAACAGTACGAGAGTCAGAAAACCTCGGGTCTGGCCTATCCTGTTTGTAACCAGGAGCTGAGTCATGAAAACACAGTTGGCAGGCATTTGCTGCCGTTGGCCAAGCCAACCAGGGTGACTGAACAAACGTAGAGACATTAAACGAATTGTTCTGAAACAAAGCTTGCAAATTGGCAAGGGAAATATTGAAACGCAAGCTCTCGTTGGGAGTGGAAGACAATACAGGAATGGAAGGTGCATTTAATTGTTTGGAAGTAGCCGAACCCCAACACGTTGTTTGATAGAAGGTATGATTTAAAAATAAAATTTGGGCCGGGATGAGGCAAGGTCGGTGCAAGGCTTCCGTGCCTTGTACCTGCCATGATTTGGAGCCCCATATAGATTTCAAGTCGATGGTGTCCTGCCAGTGCTCATAACCACCCACAGCTAAGGCGTTCAAAAAGGAACCCAAATATAGCAATTTAGTGTGGGTCAACATGATTTTCTGAGTGGACGAAGTGTTTAATTTAAAATAATAGGACCCAGGGTTTGATCTATCAAAGTCTGTAAAATAAGTAAACTTATTTCTAAGAGTTTGGGAGCTACCCGGCAAAGGGGTTGGACAATGTTCCCATTGGGTGTAATTAAAAGGACCCCGAAGGGTACTTGGTTTATGTAGAAAGTGGTTGCCCCAATGCTGGTAACAATATAAGTCAGCATAACTTGCAGAATTTAAATACAGATCTTCAGCATTAAAGGCAGCATAATATTTCAAATCAGAAAATAACGATTCAACGGCATGCACATCCCAATCGTCAGAATGAATATTACTCTTAACGACATCACCCATGGAAACACGGAGGACATTTGGTACATTAATAATTTCGGTTGGTCCATGAATTTGGAAATTTACTGCATCCCATACGATGCCATCAGCGACTGGGAAAGCTGAAATGTTCACAAAGGTATGGTCACGCTTCATGATGTGGGAAGAAGAATGCGGAGCCAAAGTCCCAGTGACACAGTTCACTGTAGAGTGTTCTGGTAAATATTGACCATTGATGAGTAGAAAAAACTGTCACAAAGCCAATGGACATGAACAGAAAAATCAGGAATAGTACCAACCAGATGTATGTCCATGGTGGGATCAAAAAATTGTCTCTGAACCAGGATACAAAAATACTGAATCTGGACGGGATAAGTGCTGAGGTGGAATCCGAGTCAAAGGAATAACGGGTTGGGCTCAATGGCGTTGCTGGTAGGTGAGCCACCGACTCGGTGGCGGGGTATGTATACTCGGTCTCCTCGTTGCAGGTGGAATCTGGGTAGTCGAGCACGCGATCAGGCAAATCTACCATCTCAATGGCAACATCAGTGACCGTTCGGGCAGGAGGGCCACAAACATGTGTCCTAAAAATGGCTGGACAGGAGACCGCTGGTGTTACACTATTCAGGATCGGCCAGATGTTGTAGCTTGACATTTTCCACTGAGATGTATCTGTTCTCCTTGCGACCAGGAAGCGGTGGTAAAATGACTGTACGAGTACCCTTCAAGCCAAGGACTGGAATCGGTGCACGATAAGAGGGGCCAAATTCTTTTTTGTTCTCCACCTTCTCTCGGACCAGGTCTCCAACTGTCGGAAGCCAGCCGGCAACCGGAATCTGCAGCGCAGCGTCTGTGGCCGAAGGTAAATGTTCGTTTGCAAGTTTGTCACGGGCTTCTTGTAAGTTCTGCAACATAGTAGAATGGTTATCTACATCAAAGATTCCGGATTGCGCCGCCATGTCTAGACCATCAAGGTCGGGCACAAACATTCGTATGCCAAAGAGCATTTCGTATGGGGTCCGCCCACCCAGAGGCCTTCTAGGGAGATTATTAAGTGCACGTTGTACGGTATACAAGTGGGCCAGCCAGTTCCTGCCAGTACCTAAGACTCTAGCTGTCAAGGATTGCTTTAAGTCACGGTTCATTCGTTCAACAATCAAATTGCCCTCAGGCCGATACAGAGACGAAAATTTCAACCGCACCCCCAGTGACCCCATCGCGTCCTTGTACGCCTTAGAGGCGAACGCTGGACCTTGGTCAGAATGGAAGGTGCCACAGGCAAAAATTCCCACAAAGACACGCAAATCCCTTATGACATTTCGAGCGGTCAGCACTCCGTTGTGGCCAAACCCAGATGAAACGTGTGTACTGAACCCACTGCAACCAAGATGTACTTATATGCAGTGTCAGAAGAAAATGGACCGCAGTGATCCAGGTAAACACACCCAAAAGGTCTGTTAGAAATGCAGAGCGGTGTTTGTGGTGGTCGTGTAACCGTTGAAGGCTTAATTTGCTGACAAACGTCACAAGAAAGCACATAAGTACGGGTCTGTTTATATAAACCACGCCACCAGTAACGCTGCTGCAAGATGGAAACCGTCGCAGAAACGCCAGCATGGGCCGAAGCCAAGCCTTCGTGTGCAGCCGTTATCAAGGAAAGTCTGCGGTCCGCATTGGGAATCAGCCGATCACCAACGTCTGGAATTCTTACGTAAGGAGCCTGTTCGGGACCTAATTGATAAGAGTACTTGGAAGGGAAACCCCGTGGGTAATTAGCACCTTCCTTTGTCGCAGCAATAGCTGCCAAAATATCATTATCTATTTTAGTCATGGATCTTGTAACTCCCGCTACTGAACACGTGGCTACTGCTGATTTGGCAGCTTCATCTGCCAAACCGTTACCGACAGCGTGTGCGCCCACACGCTGGTGGCCAAGAGTGTGAATCACCTGTGTGAGAGGCAGACGTTGTTTAAGATCTGCCACTCGAACCCAAAGCATCTTATGCTTAATTGTACTGCCTTTTGCATCTCTATAGTCTTTTTGCGACCAAAAGAATAGATTGTCATTGAAATATTGAACACAGTAGTAAGAATCGCATACAATAAGGGTTGTCACATCTGGATTAGCGAACTCGAGTGCGAGCACCAAAGCACGCAGCTCGGCCAGTTGTGCAGTACTGTCTCCTAGTGCCTGTGTGTGCACTACAGTCGATTTGAACTCACCGTTCACCATGGTACCTGTAACAATAGCACATGCTGCTGAATAAGCATGCTTGGAACCCGTGGCCGGTTGTGCCGAACCATCGGTATAGATAATACATTCGTACTCCTCAAGCGGTAGCAAGGACAGAGGAGGAGGATGAACAAATTCATACTGTAAAAACTCCTGTGTCTGAAGAGAGGAATCAAAGATAAAGGTGACATCCGGAGAAGTCAGAGATGTAGCCCATTGTATCCAACGGGGGTGCAAAGCCTTAGAGTTCGGTACACTTGCTTTCGTCACTGCCTCAAGGGAAGGATATGGTGTTACCACCAAAATGCGTTTTCCCTGTGCCAGTGCGTGTTCTTTTAGAATCGCCATTTGCACTGCAGTCAAAACTTTCTCCACAGAAGAAAAGCGCAACTCCGCTGAAGTGTAAAGATGTGACTTGTATGCATTCGGTACTGTGTCACCTTCGTTAAAGGTTAAGTATGTGAAACCCACTGCCCCTGGAACAATTCTAATCACCAGGTTAGTGTGGTTATCACGAGTCAACAAGAATTTCGATTCAAGTAAATCTGACTGCAAAGATTGCAGTATAGAGGAATGCTCGGGAAGCCAGCATGACTTCGAAAGTTAGGTTGTATCAAGGCATAAAGAGGCTTGATACGCTGGGCATATACGGGAATGTAAGTACTTCCGAAGTTTAGAAAACCCAGTAAAGACTGAAGTTTCTTCAGAGTAGTTGGAGGGCACAAGAGTGCGCATTTCTCCAAAAAATTGGGAGCTAAGCCCTTACCTTCATTGTTGAGCTCATAGCCCAAAAACAAAACGGTAAATTCAGCAATGTGAGATTTGGCAAAATTAAATTTGTATCCTAAGACCGCAAATTCAAGAATAATGCGGTCCACTCGGGAAAGATGCGGCCATAATTCATCGTCCGTCAGATAGATATCGTCGACGTACGAACACGCATCTGGCTCTATGCTGTCCAACAAAGAGACAACACGGGCGGCGAAGACACCCGGGCTGTTCTTATAGCCCATGGGTAAACACCGGAATTTGAGTTGTTTACCACCGGAAGTGAAAGCGCTCCATTGGCTGCACTCCGGGGACAAGTTGTGCATGTAAAATCCATTGGATAGGTCAAGTGTCGTTTTATATTTTTTACGAACAAGACTGTCTACAAGCGCAGAACTGTGGGTATTTTGCACCGCAAAGGTCCGACAAAGAGAGTTCAAATGTCGGTAATCCAAAACTAGGCGGTACGATCCATCGGGTTTAGAAACCGCGAAAAGGGGATTATTCATTGGTGATACGCATGTTTCAATTACTCCCTGATATTCTAACTGAGTCAGAATGTCGGAAACGGGACCTTTAGCTTCCCGCTTGATGGGATATTGGGGTTGTGGCTGAGGCAGAGACCGCAAGGGAATATCATGGGGGGGAGAGTCTTCATCCCAGCCCAGGTGATTACGGTATAACGCCGGAGCCAGGGCCCCAGCCCATTCAGCTGCGAGAGCCTCCGCTTTGTCCTTGGGGACATGACGAGAAAAGCTCGGAAGGATTACCTCCTCCCCTCTACGCGCAGCAAGGACGAATGGGGGCGGCCAATCCGCCTCTGCCAATAAAATGTCGTACGAAGAGGTCAGATTCTCCCCAAAAATCCCTTTTATAACACGCTGTATGTCACCTTCAATTTGAAGGACAATATTATATAGTCTGTCAGGGGGTGCCACTCTGGTGTCAGCTGTCTCGACAGTAATGAATGTGTCAGTTGCTGTCGCCTCCACATGAGGACGTAGTGCCTCCCGCACTATGGTAACTTCTGCGGCGCTGTCTAGGAGCGTCACTGCCCACGTCCAATTCAGGAGTCTCGTTCTCACCGTCTGTGGCATACCTCACTGTTAAAGCGGCAACCTTCTTCTTCTGAAACTGTGGGCGAGAATGTGGAAATTCTTCTTGTTTCCCTCGGACTTGTTGTCGAGGTTAGTCTCGTCCCTGTGGAGTCTCTCGACCCCTGCCTCTATCCTGGTGTTCTCCTCCACCTGTCTGGGAGGTCGATGGTGCCTGTGAAGAGCGAGGAGAACGCGGATCAGGGACTTGAAATCTCTCTGGAGATTTAATTATCGCTCTATCACGCAAATCATAAGTGCGTTCAGAAGATACGGAAACCGGGGATGCGCCACGCGGCCCTGGTTTTTTCTGTTGCTTTCCCTGTTTCTTCAACCTCCAGTTCTTTTTAGTAAAGAACGGCTTCTCATCTTTCTCAGATTGAGTTTTTTGTTGTGTCTGTAATTGAGTTTGCGTTTTAGCAAAAGGCTTAACTCCCAAACGATTGCGGCCAATGGTTTTATATGCCTGTGCAATAATTTTCGGTAATTCGCGTGCCTTGTCCGGTTCTGGGACCAAAGCCAAAGCATTAGCTACTTGAAAGTTAACTGCATCGCCCTTGATGTTCGCAAGGATTAAATCAGCCACTACATCGAACACTCCCACCAGTCTCATCCCTAATTCCACAGCCGCTTCAGGGCCATGTTCATCCTGTACTCGTTTAATTACAGAGGGGAGAACTGTCATGGAAGGAGTGCCGAAACACTTCGCATATACTGCTGCGAATACCTTACCCCAGTTGTTGCATTCTGCCAACTCGGGAATTAAGTCTTTCGGCAAACTAATCATCAAAATCCTGTGTTTTTCCACAGGAGAAGTAGTTGGAAAAACTGCCTCCAGCTGGTCAAATTTTTCTGCAAGCCAATAAGGTAAATCATCCTTATTTTGTGGGCGCTTGCCCATCACCGAATTAACCATGACAGGACTTATGGTTACACCGCCCGGTCCAGCTGGATGCGCCGCAACTCCAGGAGGGGCTCCCTGGACGTTGCCTGTAACATACTGTACCAAAGCTCTGTGCACACGTATCAAAGACGTATGTAATTCACGCAGTTCAGCAACTGCTAGCGTCATATAACGCAGATGTGGGGTATACCGGCCAAAACTGGCCAAGTGGCCCCGTCTATAGATAGGGGGCCTAAACGAACCGGTGTGACCGGATGTGGGAGGGCGCCATTAAACCAAATGCAGTGTTGCCATGCCGTAAGTGGTACTTCAAGAGCCTGATAAGGCTGATAAGCATTGGGTAGGGCAGTGAGAGTGTACTCATGGAACAAATTGTCCACTCCATCCACCGCCGGAAAAGTGACCCAAGAGTAAAACACCTCAAAGTGGTGAGCCGGGTCAGCCTGCACCACAAAGATGAGTGAGACACCCGCGTCAGGCACTCCATAAGCCAGTAAATGAGCCCGGAGAGCAGCGCGGCTATGTGCCGGGATATTTATATCCGCCATTAAGACCAGAAATGATCGACAACCTAATATGAGGCAGCACAATATAGGGTTTACTTAAACACCTTTTAACAACTTCAAGCTTGAAAGAACCTATAAAAACGTCAATATAGGAGGTATCACCCTCACACACGTTTCCGGAAGCGTATGCGAAGGGGGTTGTGGACAAGCACAAGTACTACTCAAGCGTCTCGCAGATAAGCAGCCCACTACGTTGGTGGCGCCATGTTGTAGGGATTCTGCACATATACAGAGCTATGCACAGGATAATAGGACCTCGGAGTATAGTGGTGAACCAACCATGCACCTTAGTACCCACAATCCCAATCCGACTAGCTTTAGCGTCTCATTAGCAGCGATGCCACCAATGATTAGACAACCCAGAACACGGTCTCTCTCTCTCAGGACTCGCGGGAGCAAGAACACCCTTTCATAACTCACTCATACTTGTCCACAACGTGCGTAATAAGAGACACAGTATAGTTTAAAATGTTTATTTCAACTATCGTGCTCTAAGATACAGTACACGTGTCAGTACTATCAGCATAATGCATAAGAATAAAATAATAAGCATAGTTACAATTCCATAAAATACAAACGGGGAAAGCATGTCATAAAGCAGTGGATATAGGGCTAAATGGCCTTACCACCCTCCCCGTGCTATTAACTAGTTTATTATAAAAATAGAAGACCTCTGGGCATTGTCAGGTGAACCCCCATACCTCAATATCTAGATGCAAGGTTTACATAATCAGACAAGCACAGCTCTTCTCTCTGGAAAGGTTTTTCTCCAAGTGTTTCTAACAGCGAAATCACCATATTAAAAGCACCCAAATTTCTCCAGTGCAGCTGCATTCAGTGTTATGTCTAAGTGCGAGGGGCTGACCATATCAGCAAGAACAAGGGGCACTGTTTTTTGACCTTGTACATGATGTGCAGACGAAACCCACAGGGAACAGGAGGAAAGGTGAAAGGCAAAAAGGCAGACAGTTCTAAAATAGCTGGGCACAAGCAGAGGCTGGAAAAACAAAGTCACAAAGGAACGTGCGTAAAAAAGGCATCATGGCAGCCAGGCCTAAGCCAACTTAGCAAGGCAGACAATGAGGCCACAAACCACATGACAAAGGTCTGCTGAAAACCAGGGGGCAGAGGGAGACTCTCTGGGAGTCGTGACTGGCGTAGTGGGTGCAACTGTATCTAAAGCGGACATGATCCACATATTAAACTAAGAGGGGTCATCATCAAGATTGCCGGATAGCTGTGGCTCTATTGCTTGTAAGCCTGACCCCAGGGTGTCAACTGTTACCTTTCTCCAATTCCTCTTTAATTCACTTTGTTTTCCCCCAGACAGCTGTTTAGTCACCAGCCTGAACAAGAAAGGGACAAGGAAATGATCCGTCCATGCCATGTGAGGGGGATCCTCCACTTTCAGATTTTGGATGTTCGAGAAAAATAGATCGAATGTATGGCCAGCTCTATGAGTGAGCGAACCAACGAGCTGAGTGAGGTTAAAGCCATTGAGCGTCAATATTAGCTTAGAAGCCTGAGTGAAGCTGGGATCATCTACGTGGAGATTTAGGTCTCCTAGAACCGTGAAGTTAGCATACTGCAGTGGCATCTGGGCAATGACATTGCATAGTTCTGGTATGAGGCTGAGGGCAGTCAGGCGGTCTATATATCAGTAGCCCCTGAAAGTATAGAGCTGGCGATAAATTAATACTGAAGTTTAAACCCTCCATATTGCCCATTTTGCTCAGCTCGGATGAAGTGATCTCCCATGTATCCTTCAGAATAATGGCTACCCCTTCCCCCCTTCAATCTCCACCCCTGTTAACACAAATAATTTGAAATCCAGGAGGAATAGCAAGGGTCAAATCCGGCTTTGATTCCTACATTATCCATGTTTCTGTTAAGAACATCACATCCCAGGCATTGTCCATCAGAGAGAGCCAGATGTCGTCCGCATGTTTAGGTAGTGACCTGCAAATAATCAGGCATGCTCTTACACTCCTATCCTTCACCTTAGAAGAGATAGAGATCACTATGTTTCCCTCAACCACCCCACCGAGTGCTTTGAAATTAAAGTTAGTCTTTACAGCGGTATTTGGAACCACCACTCTCCAAATTGGCACACGGGTTGGCTAAGCATAGGTTTCTTCTTAAAGCCAGGAGAGAATCTATCAGTCATTTTAAGATCTTACCGCTAATAATTTGTGCAGCATGGCTGGCGCTGGCCGCATTCTGGACGCGGACGGGTGCAGACGGGCTTGCCTTCAGCGAGCCAGTGGCGCGCCCGCTGCGCACGTCCGCATCGCGGCATGCATTAAATAGGCGCCGGGGAGCCAGTCAGCAAGAGCTAGACTATTCACCCTCCCAAAATGGCATCTAAAAGTATCCCTGCTGAACGGAGAAAAGATGGCGCTCTGCTCGGAAACCGGGCAGAAGAAAACCCAGCTCAGGCCTCCTCTATCTAAGGTATGTGTGCAAAATGTGCGATCATAATGAAAGTAGTAAAGTTACTCAAAAGTATCAGAGCAAATTTACACATGGAAATTACTTACGAGTCTATCTTACCTTTGTGAATAGCCCCAATGGTGTTTTTCTTTTCCTCTACATATTTCTTTCTAAAATTATGATCTGCTACTTGGATGAAAAACCAGTAAGAGCCCCAAAGTTTTTTGGGCGGCAGCCCCACAAAAGCATCCACATGCCTGACTGAAACATGGGACTTTTGAAACATTCAGCAAAGCAGTCTAGTTTGGTGTAACAAATTTCACATTGCAAGACAATACGCATAACTTAAACAGCATATACCTGCTGCCAGCCAACCACTTGTAGGGAAGTTAATTTCTGTATGTAAATTGCAAATCGGACTAGCTGCATAAGAGTTTTTGTCCTCCATCACTCAACCTAAACACAAACACGCCTGCACTCTAAAGGACATTTTTGTCACTATCTGGTCCATATTGCTGTTAGTCCTATAATAACATTTTCATAAATAGTTTTACAAACAAAATGATTATTTTACGCAGGTTTATGTTTTAAATGTCTAACATTCATAGTAATAGCGATCCGAATAATAATTTCGTTTGCACACAATAAAAGCAGAAAGTAGGGCAGAAAAAGCAAAGGTAAAACAGAAGAGAGAAGCAGAAAAATAAAAGAGAAAGTTGCACACAAAGAAAGTGAGAAAGCGAGAAAAGGGACGAACTGAAAAAAAATGCGACAGGAAAAGAAAAAGAGATTAGGAAATAAAACCAACGAGTAAGAAAAAAAAAGAATTGCTTGAGCAGAATTTCTTGTCCAAAATGTATAAAGAGAGTGCGCTTGAAGTCATCTCTAGTTACTGTATAATTCAAATACCTCTACATGGTGCTTGGACTGGAGGGCCACAGGTTGATAGTGTAGAGTGATACGAAACTGACTTTCAATAGGGAGGCTCCTTGCTATCAACAGCAGGAAGCTGGTGAAAAAGGAGATATATCCTGTTGGGAGGCGGATATAAAACAGATGGCTATAATTGTGAAACGCACTGTGACAACTGACAAGACAAACGCTGCCCCCTTGACAATTGACAGATACCAACTAGTCCTGAGAGCGCATTCCACAGCTCCTTCAAGGCTTCCCTTAAACAGCGCGTCCAGCCCTTCTTCTTTCAATCACCAAACAGACCGTAGAAGACTCAGCTGATAAACGCCTTGGCAGTCAACCCTCCCAAGCAGGAGAGAGAGGTCATTGGTTTCTGCAATGCGCCAAATACACGAGGAGGAATATGTACACAATACATCAGGAAGTCCGAAATTAATTCGAAGTCCTTGGCTTTCTGTGAGGAATGGCGTGGGATACTGGGTGGACAGTTGTCACTCCTACAAATGATGGAAGCTTAGATTCTTCCCATGCAAGGATGTTGTTTTGCACTAAATATTGTGAATGACACGCTTCTCCTATACTCTTATGTTTTAGAGAGTTTGATTTTTTTTTTACTAACCTGCAAGATCTTAAAACATCCCATGATGATAAAAAGAACGCGTAATCCAAATAGATTACAACAAGACCGTAGAACCCCAAAACCAAAGAATATGCAACAGCAGTTACAGGGTGTATATAGCAGGTGCCTCACTCATTACTTCGCATCTTGACTGACGCTGTCAGAAAGCATATGCCCGTAGCTTGTCCAGTTAGACCCTCGAGACAGCTTCCGGTCACAAATGTAAACAACGCACGCAAAGGTCACAACTTGAAAATCGGCGTGTATAATTGCGTTAGTTTATAAAATAAAAAAATGGAAACTCAGAGGGTCCTATTCACGAACGCATTTCAGAGTCATAACGTAGCACTCTTTTACATGCTTGCATGACTTCATGTGTTGACACCATAACATCTAAAGACGCAAAATAAGGGAATAATGATGGACTATCAATATACAATACTTACCAATAGAAAGGCCTGTGATCTGTTTGAATTTTTGCTAATAGTAGTAATACTTCCCGTAGTTATAAATGCTTTTGTGAATCAACCTAGAAACTTGAAAGTTGGAATGTGAGCGTGCATAATGCATTAACAAGAAAAACCTGGAAAAGCACTGAAAAATGAAGAAAGCAAAAAAACCAGCCAGAAGCAGAACCATGTACATCAGAAAGATGCATCCTGAACACACTCATGTTGTAAATACTCAACATGTTGGGCCTCATTCACAAAGTGCTCTTTGGTACACATATTGTAGGACTACAGTAGTACTACAAAAGTTATTACAAATGCTATTCACAAACTGCACTTTTGTAGTAACTTATACTTTTATAGTAATTTACATGTATAACTTACACTTTTGTAGAAGCTTACACATTTGTAGTCAGTGCAGCACTACACACGGCCAACAATGGTTACTGCAACACCCTCCCTTAGAAATTAGAAATAATGTAGAAACCCATAGGAAATATCGTTAAATTCAATTAAATTATTGAAAATATTAAACAAGTACATAAATATAAATTGATGTTGACAATATATTACCTACTGGCGGTCGCCAGTAGGTAGTTATAGTTAGGACCACGTTTCCATAGGAAAAGCATTTTTTGATGTGCTTATAACTTTGGCGTTGTTTGACGAATCTTTACGAAATTTTCCAAAACGTTCCTCTTTCAGGTCAGCTCCTATCCTAAAAGTTTGGGGGTATTCGTCAAGGGGGCTAAGAAAAAGGGGGTCCCAAAACGTGTTTTCTCCATGCAATTTCCATAGGAAACTTTAGACAAGGCTACAGGTCAAACTGCTGAACGGAATTACGCCAAATTTGGCACAGAGAAAGGTCTTGGTCCAGAAAGCACGCTTTTGTTTTAATCGGGTAAATCCGTTCCGTAGTTTTAGAGAAATATCAAATTTCCAGATATCAATATTTAAGAATTCTGACATCTGATTGGCTGAAGCGTTACGAGCACGAGCTTGCGGCTCATTGGCTGCGAACTGTTGAAACTAGGAAGTGTTGACAGCCATTTTGTGATTCAGTCCGTCAGCTCACAACTCTCCCTCTACAAGGCATCAGGTCCGTAGTTCTACCTCTGCGAGGCAACACTAAAAATATACAGCAGCTCTGTCTGTGCGAGATACCCCTTTCACGGTTCCTCTCCCCACATCACCAGCTCGCGGCTATGCCTTTAGAAGCCAGTCCGTCAGCTCGCAGCTCTGCGACTGCGAGCTGTGAGCCATTTTGTGACTCCGTCCGTCAGCTCGCATCTCTCCCTCTAAAAGGCATCGGATCCGTAATTCTACCTCTGCGAGGCAATACTGAAAATATCCCGCAGGTCTGTCTGTGCGAGATACTTCTTTTACGCTCCCTCTCCCCACATCATCAGCTCGCGGCTATGCCTTTAGAAGCCAGTCCGTCAGCTCGCAGCTCTGTGTCTGCGAGCCGTCGGGCCCGCAGCTCTACCTCTGTGAGCCACCTCGTTAGCTCGTAGTTGTGTCTGTGCTAGCAGGCCCGTTGGCCCGTTACTCTCCCTCTGCGAATTAGCCCGTCGGGTTGCAGCTCGGAGGGCTCGCAGCTGTATCTCTGCGAGCCAGCCCGTTAACTGATAGCTGTGTGTCTGCTACCAGGCCTGTTGGCCCGTTGGTCTCCCTCTGCGAGTCAGGCCACAGCTCTCCCTCTGCGAGCCAGTACGGTGCTGTGGCTTTTGCGAGCCAACGGCTCGTAGGTCTCCCTCTGCGAGCTGAGCCCACGGGCCGCAGCTCTTCCTCTGCGAGCCTGCCCGATGGCCCGCAGGTGTCCCTCTGCTAGCCGAACCGCAGCGGACACTCTGCGAGCCGAAATTGGGAATATAAGGCGGCTCTAAAAAGAGCCCTTGTGTTTATTAGTTGGAGCTACATGTAAGTGCGAATGCACAGCTTCAGGTTAATCAGGAACACTCGGTTTCCCTCATCTGTGAAGTGTACTCCATCACTTCTGTAGATATCAGCCATATCAAAACGTATGTTGTTGTTGTAAATCGACCCCATTCTATGGTCTCTGAGGTATGCAGACACAGCTTTGTTGACATTCTTCCTAGATTTTTCAATCTTATGACAAAATTGGTTTGACCATTTCCACTTCTGTCTTTGGCATATATTGGAATATACAAAGACAGTTTGAGGCAAAAGTAACATCAATTGTCCAAAGGTGTCCTTCATAAGCATTTCCAAACCTACCCCAGTCAATGTGCCTAGGTCGTTACCACCACAGTGCACAATCATGAGATCAGGGTGTTGGAGATGCAAACAGGTTTTAACCAAAGGGAGCAATTGGTGCCACTTCAATCCTCTCTGTGCAAACCATTTAATGTGCACATTTTGTAAACCTAGGTCAAAGTCAATACGTCTCTGTTCTGCATACCTCTTGCACCAGAAAACATAGCTATGTTCTACAATCCACACTAGCATTTTGAAGGTATGGCTAGAAGATATGGATAAATGTCTGTAGCTCATGCAGTCCGTTCGTAGAATAAGAGATATGTTTAAACATGGGGAACTACTTTTTTTTTACATACAAAACGTTAACCGATTGGGAGATGAAATGTATTGTGTCCTAAAAAGTAGGGTGTATATTAGTTTTGATGAAAAGCATCTTTGTGATTGGTTAATAAAAAGCAGTTTATACGTGGAGTACATATTATAGGATGAAATTTGCTCAGCTCAACCACACCTGCTAATTGTATTTGGAAGGTGCAGTTCAAACTTGAAAGAATGGTGAACTTTTGACCTCCACGTGCCGTTAAATGTTGAAGAAAATGTTGCAAAAAAAAAATATCGGTAGGTTAAAAAAATTATGAACTTTTAACCTGCACGTGTCGTAGAATGTTCTAGAAAGTGTTGATACAATACCTTGAACTTTTCACCTGTATGTGTCCTTAAAAATACTGTTTATATGGAAAGTTCAAAAATAACCAATAAAGAGAGGTTTTCAATCTAAAAAAAATAAGGAACTATTCCGATTTGTTCTTTACATGGATTTATGTGTGGAGCAACAGGGAAATTGTGCCATTACTGGTTCCATTCTTGATGAAAGCGGTGCATTACATGTACTGTGTGACAAGAAAAAAATTGCATGCGTTTGTGACATTTAAAATCTGTATACCAACTAGGAAGGTAAATTAGAAATTAAGAAGGTGTGTTATGTGTTTTGTAGTAGTGGTTAAGTATTTGAGATGATATTTTTAACCTTGAAAGTATTTTTTATTTCTAAATAACATAGTGATAGTAAAGTCTGGTGTTTTATTGGTTCTAAAATATGCATAATGTGTAACTAGTTGTTAAACAAGTACTTTATATATGTTTAGGAGTTTTTCACAAAGAAAAAGTGTAAGTTGTCATCTGTAAAGATTGTGGGCCATATTCTCAAGACCAGCGATAACATTATCGCCGCTTTAGCGGCAGTTTCCTGCCGCTAAAGCGGCGATAATGTTATCGCCATTCTTGTGAATATGGCCCTGTATGGTTTTGAAAATTCGATGTAGCGTTAATTTCCATTTGTATATTTATTCCGGCGAGATAAACAGAATGTGGGACGTTTGGAAATTATGCTCAGTCTGGAAATAGTGGAGAAGGGGTGACAGTAGAAAATTCATGTATTATTAGCTTAACAGAGATGGAATGTGGATCAGTTAGAGGCTCAGCTTCCGCATTGCCCACGTCACCTGCGTCCAGCCCTTGTTCCACTGCCGAACATGCACATTCGAGTGTCCCATGGATGTCTGCCTATCCAACACAACTGTTGATGAATTGGACTATGACTTGTGTTTGCGCCCCCTGTTGGATAACAAACAGGAGTGTAACCGAGACAGCTGTGCATGGGATGCCTTGACATACTGCGTATGTATTGGTAGTTGTGCATGGGAGATGGCACAATTTCTCGTGTGCAGTGACCACATCGAGGCGCTCCCCTATTGGGCTGTGTTGCGGATCGGTGAGACGGCGTGGGCTGAGCACACCTGCCCGGACCACCTAATGGATTGGCTCACCCTGGTGTTCCTTGAACACGACAACGACGTACTATTGGAACACATTGCACATGAAGCTGCACGGGCATTCATGGACGAGTAACTACGTACCTGCAGCCACATCCTATTGCCACCCACAGCACATGGCCCAACAACTTGTTGCACAGTGCGAATTGCTCACATATCCCACCAAAACAGCGGACACGTCTCCCTTCGGTCGAGCTCTGGCTGCATGTGCGTGGAATAACGCATGTGCACACACACCTGTCCAAGGCGACGCAGGTCCATGGTCCGAGCAACACAGTGTCGTTTGGGAACTTTGCCAATTCGGACACACTGCTCGGTGAGAGCACACACATGGCGATGTAGCACGACATGTGAACCTGTCGGACCCTCACACCTGATCACTGTCAGCAGAGCAGACAATTGACGCACCCCGGAGGCAGAGCACCATGCAGACCCCACGTACAGTGAGTCGTAACCCCTCACACGGGGCACTGTGCAGATGCCAAATAAACCATCTGACTTATCCACAGCCCACACATAGAAGCCCCTGCCTGTGGTACCCCCGCATGGGATGGCCTTGACACCCACGAAAACAGCAACCCATGTCCCACAACGTTGTACACACATTCAAATCATTGCTCAGAGCAGTGCCCTATCCTCCACACAAAAAAGAAGAAATGTTATGTGCACACTTTGTGGTCTCATTTTTTACACTGAGAGGTAGATTTCAATGTCAGTCCAGGCTGGTGTGGTACTGCGAGGCTTTGCATTTGGGTGTTCTTAGGAAATCTAAGTTGTTGGGGAGCAAGGCAAGGTGGGCTGTGAGCGTTGCCATATGTGATAAATCTTGTCCATTTCAGCCCCAACATCATCTGCCCCTCGACATGTACCCATGCTGCGTGTAAGTGTCTTAAGCATGTCCGTGCCTGTTGTGGCCGTTGCCTCGTCCGTACTGACATGCACATGCCAATAAAGCTTATGCCACTACACTGGTGTCTAACTGTGAGGTGTGTTGTAAAGATTGTCCACTCGTGTGCCACAATAGGCCTCCTCCCAACACAGGGAAGAACTGACTGTCGCATGTGCAACGAGGGTGTATCCCTTTGGCAAGCTCCGCCTCTGTGAGCCAGACATTGTTTTTGCATAGGTGCTGGACGACATCTCATCTGATGCAGCCCCATCACCTACGCAGTCTGATGTGTCAGGGGCACACAGCCATGCAGCCATCACTCCGCCACACACACCGGACACAGAACCCATATGAGGGGAGTTTTGTACCACATTGCCTTCATTGCTGATGTTCTGTGATTGCTATGTGTGTGGGCTGCATTGTGGGGGAATTGCCTGTGCACGGATAGCGATGCACACACACATGTTGGCATGTGGAGCCAGGTGCCCATGCGGACTTGCGCTGCTTGTGCTATCTCACTCCGTCTCTCTCCCTCGCTCTCTCCCGTCCTGTCATAGCAAACTTGTGAAAGCGATGGGTGCGCGGCTCTCAGCACGGCACTCGAGTACTTCTTAAGTCTTTCAAACATCGAGGGGTATATTCTCAAGGACATATCGCAGAGTTAACAGCACTTTATCGCAACCAAAATGGTGATAAATTTAACGCACCATTCACAAGCTAGAGCAAACAGCCCATATCACCAGTTTACCAGCGATAGCAGCCTCAAAAAGCATCGTCACAGATGACTCCGGCAAATATTGCTAAAGAGATGTAGAGTAGGCGTTCCCGTGCAAAAAGCAGCAAACACATCACTTCGCAAGTGTCTCAACCACCAGCAAGATCGTCGAAGAGAGTACAAAACAGGCGATAAGGTGCGTTAGTAGCAGAAAGTTTACACCTGCTCTGAGCTGGTGTAAAGTCGGACTACAACCTGCAATATGAAAGGGAGCCCAGCCCAGAGCCACACGTGAATGACAACAGATGCAATGGAGCCAACGATCATGCAGCTCGGACACCCAACACTGTTCCGACACCCCCCGCCACCAGCCCCTTGTCCGCCATCCCCCACTCACCCCCCCCCCACACAAACAAATGTGACAGCAACCTTAGGAAATCTGGAACGTAACAAATTGGCTGATGTCGCACAATTATAGTAAAGAAGATGCATGTGAGGTTGGACAAATAAGAATCTCAGTCATCTATGGATTTACATATAAAACATTTTATTTAAACAAAACAACAAAATAAAAGTAGGTACAGGTATGGCGTGTCATCCCTCGACAATTTGTGAATCACAGCCTGCAAGACAAAAAGAAAGATAAGATTGTGCTGCTGTATCCCATCCACTCCCACTGCCCAGAGGTGTCTGCCCGCTGCTGTGCACCCAGGCTGGTGCACCCCATCCAGTACCACTGCCCGGAGGTGACTGCCCGTTCCTGCGCACCCAGACTGCTGCATCTCATTCACTCCCACTGCCTACAGGTGTCTGCCCGCTCCTGTGCACCCAGGCTGCTGTACCCCATCCACTCCCACTGCTCAGAGGTGTCTGCCCGCTCTTGTGCACCCAGGGTGCTGCACACTATCCACTCCCACCGCCCAGAGGTGACTGCTCGCTAATGCGAAAACAAGCCTCTCTGCTCACCTTCCGCCACCGGCTTGTGTCTAAGAGGGTCCACCACGTGCCGAAGCAACCTCCTCAGGCGTTTCGTACATGCGGTCAAGCCGAGCTCACAATTCAAAGTGGGTGTTGATTGCAGGATGGCCACGCATCATCGCAGGCTGCACACGTGCTCAGCTCTGTTGGCACTAACTCAGTGGAACTGAAGTCATCGCCTCGTGGCAGGAGGTCCGTGTCGGGGGGCGGTCGTCAATCTGTGAATCACAGCCTGCTAGACAAAAATCAAGATAAGATTGTGTGTCATGCGTCCATCAAAGGAGAGAGAGAGAAAGAGTGAGAGAGAGAAAGAGAGAGAGAGAAAGAAAGAAAGAGTGAGAGGTAGACAGAGAGAAAGAGAGAAAGAGTGAGAGAGAGAGGAAGAGAGAGAGAAACAGTGAGAGAGAGGAAGAGAGAGAGAAAGAGAGAAACAGTGTGAGAAAGAGGAAGAGAGAAACAGAGGAAGAGTGAAAGAGAGAGAAAGAGAGAGAGGTAGAGAGAGAAAGAAAAAAAAACAGTGTGAGAGGAAGAGATAGAGTGAGAGAGGAAGAGAGAGAGAAAGAGTGTGAGGGAGAGAATCGAAGAGATGGAGAGGGACAGTGAGTGCCCACACTGTGGACAAAACCCTCACAGCTCACCTTTCCGTCACCGGTGTGTCTCCAACCACTTGCCGGGACATAGTGGAGCCCTCAAGCTTACTCATCTGAAACGTATTATGGAATCAGTAATGGCAGAGTACATACAACTGCACACGCCTAATTCTCTGTCCCGCCTTTGTGCATCCAGGCTGCTGCACCCCATCCACTTCCACTGCCCAGAGGTGTCTGCTCGCCGCTGCTGCACCCCATCCACTTCCACTGCCCAGAGGTGTCTGCCGCTGCTGCGCACCCAGGCTGCTGCACCCCATCCACTCCCACTGCCCGGAGGTGACTGTCCGCCGCTGCGCACCCAGGCTGCTGCACCCCATCCACTCCCACTGCCCGGAGGTGACTGCCCGCCGCTGCGCTAACAAGCCTCTCTGATCACCTTTCGCAACCTGCGTGTAGAAAAGAGGGCCTACCACGAGCCGCTGCAAGCCCCAAGCCCGGGGCCCGCGGACACAGCACTGTGCGTATCATGCAGCCCCGCTCCGCAGGCCACCAGGTCTCACATTTGGTGCTGGGTCTTGATTTCGCCATGGCAGAGGACATACCAGTGTACCAGGCTTTTCATCACAGGCTGCACACCCGCTCAGCCCTTGCGGTGCCACTAACTCTGTGACCAGCGAGGCGACGCCACGTGGCGGTAGGCCTGCGCTGTCTGATGGCTCAGGCCTACACTGCGGTCCAGCAGGGAACACAAAACCTGAGCTGTCCAGACCGCCGGGACGGACCATCACCGCAGGCTGCACACCCGCTCAGCAGTTATGGTACCCGTACCTCAGTGGACCGAAAGTCACCGTCCCGTGCCGGTGTGCCTGTGCCGGCCGCCGTGTATCCGGTGCGGGCAACTCTGAAATGGCATCGAGCACGTGCGCCCGGTCTTTTTTATTGGCAGGGTCACGTGTCCTGTGACACCTGTGCTGGATGGGTGTGGTGTGGGTGTATACTAGGCATGAGGGAGTGGCTGTGGCGTACTGACAACTAGGGTGTGACCAGCAGATCACTGCAATGAAAATCTGGGCCATGTAGCGTTGTTGTCCTTCCCTGTAAGCGTAAGCGGAGTGGGCTGGCCTGGCCTGGCGTATGGCAGTCCTGCGTGAGGCTGTGAAGAATGACTCCGGAGCTATGGGCGTGGCTCCGTCCTGGGCTGTATGAGGAATCAACTGATGCGGGTGTCCCTGTCGTAGTGCTGACGTCACCCGGGTCGCAAGCGCCAATGTGTCACTCTGTGAGCCAAGTCCCACAACATGGCCAACATGGAAGGTACGGGGAATCACTGACCCTACATTCATCCATAGTTCCACACATGAAAGATGGTGGACATGACACATCTGTGTGGATATGAATGTTTATTGCACATTCAGTGGAGTGTTGCAGCTGTAGCAATACAGGGCCATGCAAAGTTCAAGTTTCAGTTTTTGGCACATGGAGGGCAGCCAATTAGAGCCAAGCTTGTGTTCGAGGTTAGGCTGCGCCAACATATGTACTTATACAATTACTCCGCCAATCCCCAAGCACTTATAAATTCACTATACACTCTCCTTGCAGTACTCTAATGATCCAGTCTCTACGTACGTACTTGTACAATGACCGAGAGAAAGTTACATAACCAAAGTTTTCCCCACTGCCAGAGGTAACATGGTTGCATACGCTGTCCACAGCACAATGTAATGTGGTAGGGCCCAGGGGCGGCATCTTGCATACATAATGAACACACGGACACAGATAGATAGTGGAACTGGGTACGGGCACGTGCGCTCGACTAATTTTTATTGCCAGGGTCACATGTCCAGTGACGTCTGTGCTGGATGCGTGTGGGGTGAGTGTAAGCCAGCCCTCCGGGAATGGTTGGTGCTGGCAACAAGTACAACAGTAATCATTGGATCAGACACACAGATTCAATCATAGAGGGTCAATGATTTGTGCTGCACTAAGGTAGGGGCAACAGATGTGAAATAATACACACAAGATTGTATCGTAAAGGGTCCATGACTTGTGGTACACTGAGGTAGGGGCAGCAGATGTGAAATTATACACAAAGCATTGTATCATAAAGGGTCCATGAGTTGTGCTGCACTGAGATAGGGGCATCAGAAGCATTCAGCGTGTGCGCAGCCAGCGATGATGCGTGGTGCGGGCGAGCCGCACTGTGAGCAATGTCTGTTGCCTACTGGACTGAGTCATCTGCAATCGCGACGCAATGTGAATTGTGAGCCCTGCTATCCGCAGTGTAGATCGAAGGCAGTAGTCAGCACAGACATCGAAGAATGCTTTTAGTCACTTCCTGTTTACAAAATTCGAGGACATAGAGTACAATTCTCTCTGCAATAAATAAATCATGTCTCAATTTAAATTGTGAGCTCTGCTAACCGCAGTGTAGGTGTATGGAACAAAAGATGAAACATTTATGGAATACACTGTCGAAATATGTAGGTTTCAAGGACGTTATAGTTAGTTGCCTACTGGACTCTGAAAATAATGAATGAAGACTGAATTTGAATTGTGAGCCCTGCTGAGCACAGTTTAGGCCGGAGGCAGCGGTCAGGAAGGGCCTACAGCCACGTGGTGTTGACTTGAGCTGCATACAGTTAGTGGTAGGTGTGGCGCTCAGCGTATGCGCAGCCAGCGATGATGCAATGTCTCTTGCCTACTGGACTGCGTCATCTGCAATCGCGACTCGATCTGAATTGTGAGCCCTGCTGACCGCAGTGTAGGCCGGAGGCAGTGGTCAGGAAGAGCCCAGAGCCACGTGGCATTGACTTGAGCTGCATAGAGTTAGTGGTAGGTGTGGCGCTCAGCGTGTGCGCAGCCAGCGATCATGCAATGTCTGTTGCCTACTGGACTGCGTCATCTGCAATTGCGACTCGATCTGAATTGTGAGCCCTGCTGACCGCAGTGTAAGCCGGAGGCAGTGGTCAGGAAGAGTCCACAGCCACGTGGCGTTGACTTGAGCTGCATAGAGTTAGTGGTAGGTGTGGCACTCAGCATGTGTGCAGCGAGCGATGATGCAATGTATGTTGCCTACTGGACTGCGTCATCTGCAATCGCGACTCGATCTGAATTGTGAGCCCTGCTGACCGCAGTGTAGATCGACGGCAGTAGTCAGCACAGACATCAAGGAATGCTTTTTGTCACTTCCTCTTGACAAAATTCGAGGACATAGAGTACAATTCTGTCTGCAATTAATAAATCAAGACTCAATTCGAATTGTGAGCTCTGCTGTCCGCAGTATAGACTGCCATTCAGTGTTCCTTTGGACTTGCAAGATGAATTTGGTCATTGTACTAAAGCTATAACTGATATAAAACAAGTTGTTGAAGCAAGGATACTAAAAGGATATTATGTAGGTTTTAGGGACGTAATACTTAGTTGCCTACTGGACTCTGCAATTAATGAATCAAGAGTCAATTTTAAATGTGAGCCCTGATGACCGCAGTGTAGGCCGGAGGCAGCAGTCAGCAAGGGCCCACAGCCACGTGGCGTTGAGTTGAGCTGTACAGTTAGTGTCACCTGAAGCAACCAGCATGTGTGGAGCCTGCGATGATGCGTGATCCGGGCGGGCCGTGCTGGTAGCAATGTCTTTTGCCTAATGAATTCTGTCTTAATAAGTCCACGTGGCGTTGACTTGTGGTGCACTGAGTTAGTGGCACCTGAAGCACTCAGTGTGTGCGCAGTCTGCGATGATGCGTGGTCCAGGCGGGCCGCACTGGGATCAATGTCTCTTGCCTACTGGACTGCGTCATCTGCAATCGCGACTCGATCTGAATTGTGAGCCCTGCTGTCCGCAGTGTAGATCGAAGGCAGTAGTCTGTACAGACAAAAGTCTGTGGTGCTCTGCTGCTGGGTTTGCAGGGGGCCTGTGTCGAGGAGGCCGGCGGTCACGGCGGAGGCCTCGTGGCAGGGTGAGGGCTGCCGCCCTGGCAGATGCTTTGGCCTTCCCACAAGTAAACCACGCCCAGAGCCCCAGCCTATTTATTCATACTCCTACGCTGGAGTGGCGTACGTTGGACCAGCCCACTCCGCTTCCGCTTCCAGGGGGGGACAACACAGCTACATGACCGAGATCTTCTCCACTGCCTGAGGTAACATGGTTGCGTCTATTGTCCACAACACTACAAGCACCAGCAGTATATGTCCACATGGAGAGGTTTGTGCTCTGCATAGTGAGGTCTGTCCACCACATCACCGCTACACTTGGTATTGTGTGCATTTTTATTGATGGGTGACTTGCGTCCTTCACACATACTTGGTTGCCACATCTCCCAAGATTCAGCTATTGTGTGGCTGAGGGACCATGCCATTTTTGGAAGGTCCGCTGTCCTGTTCTGCCTCGGTGGTAGTAGGGAGGGGGGTGGTCTGGGGAGGAGGTCCTGAGGGTGATGGCAGTGGGTGATGTGGCCTTCTTGGGTGTCGGAGCTGCATGGTCAGTAGCTCTATGACATGTGTTGGTCTTCAGATGTGGTTCTGGGCTGGGCTCCCTTTCACGCTGTAGGTAGTCGTCCTGCTTTACACCAGTAAAAGACAGATGTTAAATTCCTACTGCTAACGCAGCTTATCGCATGTTTTTGGATTGCACCTCAGATTTGGCTGCTCGTTGAAAATATCGGGAAGTGGTGTTTTCGTGTTATTTTTGCACGGGAACGCCTACTCTGCATATTATTAGCGTTAATTGTCGCTCTCATTTGTGGTGAATTTTTTTGCGGAAGCTATTGTTGGAAAACTGGCGATATCGGCTGTTTTCACTAGGTTGAGAATGGAATGATAATTTAAAATCACTGAAAAACCATAGGTTTAATGAACATTATAATTAGAAATTAGCATTTAAAAAACGTTTGAAATTCACTGAAAAAACCATAGGTTTCAGGCACGTTATAGTTAGAAATTAACATTTAAAAAACCTTAGAAATTCACTGAAAAACCATAGGTTTCAGGGACGTTATAGTTAGAAATTAGTATTTAAAAAACATTTGAAATTCACTGAAAAAACCATAGGTTTCAGGGACGTTATAGTTAGAAATTAGCATTTAAAAAACCTTTGAAATTCACTGAAAAACCATAGGTTTCAGGGACGTTATAGTTAGCTGGACATTTCACTCGTACAAAACCATAGAAATTCCACTGTTATAGTTAGTTCAGCTAACTATAACTCGCGCCCCCGCAATGCACTTCTGATGACATCACATATTACATCATTCATGACATGGTCAGTGACATCACTGATGACATCACTGATGACATCTCAAATGACATCACTGATGACATCATCCAGTGAATGTGTTTTTATTTAAAGTTTAAATATGTATTATATATATATCAAGGTGTATTGAAGAATGAGTGGGTGTATAAGTGTCTGAATGGAGTATTTAGTAGGTGTGTGACTGACTGTTTAACTGAGTTATTATATGTGTCTTACTGAATGCATGGGTTAGTGACTAAACTGTGTGAATGTCTATATCAGTCTGTTTGCTGTTGTATAAGCTGCTGCATGGGTTGGTCAGTAGCTACATGAGTGTCTATATGGGTTATTAATTGGTTGCCAGAGCATTTGTATGGGTGCCTGAGTGTGTGTGTGGGTGCGTGGGAGGTGTGTGACTCTGTGCATATATGTTTGAGTGGTTGATTCACTGGGTGTATGGGTTCAAGAGTGCATGTGGAAACAGCTGTATGCGTGGGTGAGTGTGTGTATGGGTGTGTTAGTGAGTGAATGGATGTCTCAGTGGTACATGTCCAACTAAGTACATATGTAAAAGACAGTGTATGTGAGAGTTGGAGTATATAAATGACTATACGTGAGAGTTAGTGATTGTGAGAGTGGCTGTATGGATGAGTGTGTACTTGTATCAGTAATTGTATAAGAGAGTAATTATGCGTTTCTTACTGTTTGAATAAGTGAGGTGTTGTGTGTATAACTGTATAGGTCAGTAAATGGAAGTGTGATTGATTATTTGCATGACTGACTAGGTGTATGAGTAACTCTGGATGAGTGCTGGTGTGTGAGTGTCTGTGTAGGTGTATGAGTGCATATGATAGTGTTGTATTGATGAGTGACTGCATGTATGAGTGATTGTATGGGTGAATGAGTGGATGAGTGTGTAGACCTAAGAACCAGTGATTAGATATGTAGTAAGTGGTATTGGTGTGTCTATGGTTTCAAAAATGGTATTCTGTTTTTTGGAGTGGGTGTATCAAAGGTTATATTAAGGTGTGAGAAGGTGCATCAGATTGTCACATGGATAATGTCATCAGTGATGTCATTTGAGATGTCATCAGTGATGTCATCAGTGATGTCACTGACCATGTCATGAATGATGTAATATGTGATGTCATCAGCAGTGCATTGTGGGGCGCGAGTTATAGTTAGCTGAACTAACTATAACAGTGGAATTTCTATGGTTTTGTACGAGTGAAATGTCCAGCTAACTATAACGTCCCTGAAACCTATGGTTTTTTCAGTGAATTTCAAAGGTTTTTTAAATGTTAATCTATAACTATAACGTCCCTGAAACCTATGGTTTTTTCAGTGAATATATATATATATATATATATATATATATATATATATATATATATATATATTCACTGAACCAGAGGTTTCAGGGATGTTATAGTTAGTTGGACATTTCACTCGTACAAAACCAGAGAAATTTGGCTGCTATAGTTAGTTGAGCGAACTATAACTCGTGCCCCCGCAATGCACTGCTGATGACGTCACATATTACTTCATTCATGACATGGTCAGTAACATCACTGTTGACATCACTGATGACATCATCCAGTGACTGTGTGTTTCTGTAAAGTTTAAATATGTTTTATATATATATATATATATATATATATATATATATATGCCAAAGTGTATTGAAGTATGAGTGGGTGTATGAGTGTCTGAATAGATGATTTAGTAGGTGCGTGACTGACTGTATAAGTGAGTGATTAAACGTGTCTTACTGAATGCATGGGTTAGTGAGTAAACTGTTTAAATGTCTGTATCAGTTTGTCAGTTGGTGTGTAAGCGGCTGCATGGGTTGGTGAGTAGCTACATGAGTGTCTATATGTTATGTTATGTTATGTTAGTGGTACTTGCTATAGCGCACGTCTCACCCAGGGGCAGATCCTTACCAGAAGAGTCGGCCCAAAAATTTAATATAGGTAGGCTTTTAGTTGTTTCCTGAAATTGCTGTATGTGGGGGTCTCTCGGCGTGCTATAGGCAGTTTGTTCCAGTACCGTGGGGCAAAATACGAGAAGGCCTTGCCCCCCGTGCGGGCTTGACGAATTTGAGGTACGCACAAAAGGAGTTGGGTACTTGATCGCAGACTTCGGCTGGGGACCTAGGTGGTTAGTTTTTGGGGAGATATTGTGGGCCTTTGCCTCTCAGGGCGTTATACGTAAGGCAGCAGATTTTGTAATGGGAACGCTTCTTCACCGGGAGCCAGTGTAGTTCCCTCAGCAAAGGCGCAGAAGGAGTACCCGCAGGACGGTTCAAAATCAATCTTGCCGCGGTATTCTGGACTACCTGTAGCTTCGTGAGCAGGGTGTCACCTACTTCAGCCAGCAAGGCATTCCCATAGTCGAGTCGACTAATCACCATAGCCTGGACCAGGGTTCTATGGGCGTTTGTGGGAAGGAGGGGAAATATTCTGCGCAGAAGACGCATATTGTAATAACAGGAGCTTGAGGTGGCAGCAATATGGTCTTTCATTGTTACGACTTGATCAAATTTTATTCCTAGATTTTTTACCTTTTGTTTGGGCACGGGAATGGCACCCAGTTGGTGGGGCCACCAGTCATCCGACCAGATGGCTGGGGCTTTCCCAAGAAGCATAATCTCAGTTTTTTCTGGATTAAGCTGGAGACAGTTCTATGGGTTATATGGGTTATTGATTGGTTGTCTGAGTATCTGTATGGGTGCTTGAGTGTCTGTGTGGGTGGGTGGGGGGTGTGTGACTCTGTGCATAGATGTGTGAGTGGGTAATTCACTGGGTGTATGGGTTCAAGAGTGCATCTGTGAAGGGCTGTATGGGTGGGTGAGTGTGTGTACGGGTGTGTTGGTGAGTGAATGGATGCCTCAGTGGTACATGTGTGAGTAACTACATATGTGAAAGGCAGTATATGTGAGTGTTGGAGTATATAAATCACTAAATGTGAGAGTTAGTGATTGTGAGAGTGGCTGTATGGATGAGTGTGTGTTTGTATCAGTGATTGTATAAGAGAGTAAGTATGTGTTAGTATCTGTATGAATAAGTGAGGTGGTGTGTGTATAACTGTATAGGTGAGTAAATGGGAGTGTGATTGATTCTTTGCATGATTGACTGGGTGTGTGAGTACCTCTATGGATGAGTGGTGGTGTGTGAGTGTCTGGATAGGTGTATGAGTGCATATGATAGTGCTGTATTGATGAGTGACTGCATGTATGAGTGACTGTATGGATGAATGAGTGGATGTGTGTGTAGACCTAGGAATCAGTGAGTGGGTATGTAGTAACTGGTATTGGTGTGTCTATGGTTTCGAAAATGGTAGTCTGTATTTTTGAGTGGGTGTATCAAAGGTTATATTAGGCTGTGAGGAGGTGCATCAGATTATCACGTGGATGATGTCATCAGTGATGTCATCAGTGTTGTCATTTGAGATGTCATCAGTGATGTCACTGACCATGTCATGAATGATGTAATATGTGACATCATCAGCAGTGCATTGCGGGGACGCGAGTTATAGTTAGCTCAACTAACTATAACGGCCGAATTTCTCTGGTTTTGTACGTGTGAAATGTCCAACTAACTATAACGTCCCTGAAACCTATGGGTTTTTCAGTGAATTTCAAAGTTCTTTTAAATGCTCATTTCTAACTATAACGTCCCTGAAACCTATGGTTTTTTCAGTGAATTTCAAAGGTTTTTTAAATGCTGATTTCTAACTATGCCTACAGAGGTAGGACATGTGCAGAAAGAGGAAGAAAAGCACCGAAATAAGCAAGAGAAATCCAGAAAGAGGCAACAGAAGTCCAGAAAGACGAAGAAAGGTGCAGAAAGAAGCAAGAGATATGCAGAAAGAACCAACAGAGGGACAGAAAGAGGCCTTTTTGCAAAGTCATCCTGTGCCCCCAACGTTTTGCTGACTGGTACTGGTGGTAACTGACTCTGACTAACCAGGCCCGGAGCCAGTGCAATGCTGAAAGACACTTAGAATACAGTGAAAACATACATACACTAGGGTACACTATGGGTTGGGGTACCCTTGTGATTGGCATGACCTCCCCTGTAAGGCCCTAGTACATAATAGGGCAGGGGGATTAAAACTACCTCTAAGTCAGAGGTGCAGAAAGAGGCAAGAGAAGTGCAGAAAGAAGCACCAGGTGTGCAGAAAGAGGCAAGAGGGGTGCAAAAAGAGGGAAGCGGGGTGCAGAAAGAGGCACAAGGGGTGCAGAAAGAGGTAAAAGGGATACAAAAATTTGCAAGAGAGGTACAGAAAGAGGCAGGAGGGATGCAGAAAGAAGGAAGAGAAGTGCAGAAAGAGGCAAGAGAATTACTGAAAGAAGCAACAGAGGTGTAGATGCCCCACTTGAGTCAGATCCTATTGCTTGAAGTCTTCACAAAGCTGTAGAACTTCAAATCATTACTAAATATCCCTTTCAAGTCAGTTGCAACTCCTTTAAGTGTCCTTCACAAAGCTGAGAGGGGAGGCGTCAACATAAGCATTTACATATACTTGTTTGCTTCTCCAAAGAATTGTGCTTGTTTTCTAAAAGATAAGTAAATATGCCAAAGCTGGTTTGTGATAAGTCAATATTGCAACTTTAGACAAATGTCCTTATTACTATGAAACAGTTGTGATGACAGCCTAGCATAAATAAGTACTATCAGTCACTAGTAAATGCCAGTGCTTTACACCATATTCTTTGCAAACTTGTTTTTGAGAGGCACTAATCGTGTCACTGAATTGCAGTTGCTTATAATAATGTCTGCATATGACTGAATTGAGCTCAGCTATTGCCCTTTGCTGTGCGCTGTGGTAGGAGGAAGCAAAATGCCAATGTCAGTTGAGCAAACCCCTAGATAAAGGCATTTGACAAAGGCCTTTTTATTCACATCTATACATGTGTTTTTACTATTCATTTTTTTTGAAGCGGGCAAGATATTCACAAACCTGCAATACCTCAGCTTGTTACCTCTTGGTCAAATAAAATCCCTAAGTAGGAGTAGGAAAAGGATGAAGTATGCATTATTTTTGTGCTCTCAAGTAGTATGCCATGGCATTTTATAACTCTTTTCCCTAATTTAATTGAAAACGTTTTACTTATTTTGATTTTCAAACCCAGGCTCTGCATATACTGAACAAATTCGGTGAGTCCTCGCTGTAGGCCCAAAGGGGTACAGGCCATTAGCACTGCATCGTCTGCATAGAGGAGGGCCGGTATTGGTCAATGCCCAGCTTGGGGAAGATCGGAACATTTACTTGCCAGGGTGCTACCCAAGCTGTTAATGTACAAATTAAACAAAAAAGGAGCAAGTACACACCCTTGCCGGACCCCTCTCTCTATGCTAAACAGCTGTTTACATTCTCCTGTAAGGCTGTAGTGTACCCTGGCCCTACTTGACAGATACAGATGTCTAAGGAAGTTGAGTATTGTAGTGTCTACACCCATACTCAGCGTAATAGACCATAATTTATCATGTATTACACAATCAAAAGCAGAAGATAAATCAACAAATACTAAAAACAGATTACCTTGTTTGATGTGCACATATTTACCAATTAATATGTTCAAGTTGATGGCCTGCTCAATAGTTCCAACTCCTGGGCGGAATCCGTACTGTAAATCCGAAATGATGTTGTTAGAATCAGCCCAGTCCTGTAATCTACATAAAAGAATATGGCCAGCCACCTTGACTAAAGAGTCCAGTAAGGAAATGGGTCTGTATTGCGCCAGGCTATTGTGATCGCCTGTCTTATATTTGGGCAATATAAGGGATTCTGGTCAGGCATTTAAAATCCTGCACTCCCGCAAGCTCTAAAAAGGAGTGTCAGGAGGGGGCCCCAGAGGTCCGTGTTCGATTTATACAAGTCAATCGGAATGCCATCCGGGCCTGGTGCTTTGCCGCCTTTACTTGCTTTTAAGGCGAGAGTAACCTCATCTAGAGTGAAATTGGGATAAGTCTGGACATGAGGAAGTACCATCATAGAAGAGTCAATTATAGGCTCCAGCAAACAGGTTGCACTAGCACTGTCCTTTTGATTTAAATAAACATTGGAATAATGGGCTAGCCATTCGGCCTCTGAGAATTAATGATGCTCCAGAAGGCCGTATTATCGTTCTTAAGGCATGCCTCATGTAAATTTTCCTAAGCCTCCTCCTGGGAAGGGCCAATCACCTCCACAACATCATCCATTCCAAATCAAACAATTGAGTGTCAAACACCTATATAAACTAAACTCAACAAAGACAGAATTTGTCTTTTTCACAAACAGCAGCAAGCATTTTCAGATTGAAGCCTTGCTGTATGACAGGAATCTAGATGACCTCACACCACAGCTTTCTGCCACTGCAAAATCACTCAGATTCATCCTTGATGCAGTCCTCTCCTTCAAAAAATATATCTTCAAGAACATCAAAACAGGTTGGTACCTGTTTTTACTCCAGAAAATGTGATACTTCTTTTACCTGAATATGGCTTCTGGAAACAATGCAATATTCAGCACTCTCCTACCTAGATGGAGGCAAGGCACTACTCAAGGGCCTCCCTGGTGCTATCTTAACATTCCTAAAATGAGACCTCTATGCTGTAGCACATCTCATCAAAGTCTTGAGGACGTTTATAGACATTTCCCCAACTTTGAAGTAACTACAATGACTCTCCTTCCAAGCCCACATGACCTTCAAGACCAGTTCCATTACCTGGAAAACTACCAGAAATCACACTCCCACATATCCGGTTGAAACAATTACTACCCGAGGCCAAAAGCAGCAAACCAGGAACTAAGGGGCCGATTACGATGGCGGTCGGAAAATCATTCCGACCGCCGTGGCAATGGGAAAAGACCGCCCGCATGGCCTGCGGCACCACCGCCGATCACATTACGATGCACTGCCGGAAAAATCCGACCGCCGCGGTCGGATCCCAAGAAACACTGCCGGGCACGTGCAGAAAAGGCGAAATACCCTCCACGGCAGTCGGATTCACTGCGGAAAGCTCACAAACCGCCGATACACAAGTGGAATTTCCACGAGTGCAATTATGATCTTACCGAGGTGCCTGCGGTACGACCGCTTGTTTCCGACCGCCGCGATTGTCAGCAATGATGAATGGGAGAGCTGGAGGAATGACCATTGCAGTCAGACCGCGGTGTTCGCGCGGAAATAGTAATGGCGGTCGAAAGCAACTACACCACAAAACTACCAAATGTGGCTGTGTATCTGGCTCAGCCAATAAAAACAGCTAACACACCCCATTGACACATGCCCCTGGCAAATAAAAACTACAAATCCCAGCTCAACACAGACAACACACCTGACATGAATACTCAGTTTGGACCCACCCACATAGCAGAGCATAAAACCAGCCCTGCATGACCACAATTCCTTGCACAACTCCAGAACTGAAGGGCCCAACAATATCACACAAAGGATAGGCAACCCTGCACACATCACACCATCACAAACACACACACACCACACACATCACCACCACCACCACCACCTTCACACCTGCACTCTTAACCACTCAGCACATCACACACCATGGCACAGAAGATGCCCAAATTCACTGATGGTGAGTTGTCAGTCCTGGTGGATGAGATTATAAGAGTTGAGCCATATATTTTAGGAAGCAGGGTCCAGCAGACCCCATCAGCCAGGCAAAATCAAATGTGGCAAAGGATAGTTGACAGAGTCAATGTTGTAGGGCAAGTTCCACGCAACAGGAAGGAGATCAGGAAGAGGTGGACTGACCTCAAGAGCAAGGTCAAGGAGAAGAACAGCAAGAACCGTGAGCTGGCAAACCGGACTGGCAGTGGCCCTCCCATTCCACCAAGAACATTCAACGCATGGGAGGAGAAGGTGCTTGGCATACTGCACCCAGAGAGTTGCACTGGAATTGAGGGGGAATGGAGGCTGGTAAGTACCAACAAAAGTCTGCCATAACACTGCTATGTAGTAGCTTGCACAACTAAAAAGCAACACCTCCTAGGCCCAAATGTACACATGTCCACCACACTCCCCCCAAACATGTCTGACAGATCCCACAATAACTCCCTCTCATTCACCACAAAGGTACATAACAATATTTACATGGGGGCACATGTACAGGCAGCCAGCACTACAACTCCCAACAGGCCCCCTTGTCCCACAGCTGAGCAGGATGGAGCATTCCCCACACCCCCTAGCATGGGCCAGCCATTTTCCTCCAATGTGTAACCTTACAGGTAGGTAGCCATCTCAACAGGGAGGGGTCTTTGTGGCTGGGAAGTCTGCACTACAACTCCCAACAGGCCCCCTTGTCCCACAGCTCAGCAGGATGGAGCTTTCCCCACACCCCCAAGCATGGGCCAGCCATTTCCCTCCAATGTGTAACCTTACAGCTAGGTAGCCATCTCAACAGGGAGGGGTCTTTGTGGCTGGGAAGTCTGCACTACAACTCCCAACAGGCCCCCTTGTCCCACAGCTCAGCAGGATGGAGCATTCCCCACATCCCCAAGCATGGGCCAGACATTTCCCTCCAATGTGTAACCTTACAGGTAGGTAGCCATCTCAACAGGGAGGGGTCTTTGTGGCTGGGAAGTCTGCACTACAACTCCCAACAGGCCCCCTTGTCCCACAGCTCAGCAGGATGGAGCATTCCCCACACCCCCAAGCATGGGCCAGCCATTTCCCTCCAATGTGTAACCTTACAGGTAGGTAGCCATCTCAACAGGGAGGGGTCTTTGTGGCTGGGAAGTCTGCACTACAACTCCCAACAGGCCCCCTTGTCCCACAGCTCAGCAGGATGGAGCATTCCCCACACCCCCAAGCATGGGCCAGCCATTTCCCTCCAATGTGTAACCTTACAGGTAGGTAGCCATCTCAACAGGGAGGGGTCTTTGTGGCTGGGAAGTCTGCACTACAACTCCCAACAGGCCCCCTTGTCTCACAGCTCAGCAGGATGGAGCATTCCCCACACCCCCAAGCATGGGCCAGCCATTTCCCTCCAATGTGTAACCTTACAGGTAGGTAGCCATCTCAACAGGGAGGGGTCTTTGTGGCTGGGAAGTCTGCACTACAACTCCCAACAGGCCCCCTTGTCCCACAGCTCAGCAGGATGGAGCATTCCCCACACCCCCAAGCATGGGCCAGCCATTTCCCTCCAATGTGTAACCTTACAGCTAGGTAGCCATCTCAACAGGGAGGGGTCTTTGTGGCTGGGAAGTCTGCACCACAACTCCCAACAGGTCCCCTTGTCCCACAGCTGAGCAGGATGGAGCATTCCCCACACCCACAAGCATGGGCCAGCAATTTCCCTCCAATGTGTAACCTTACAGGTAGGTAGCCATCTCAACAGGGAGGGGTCTTTGTGGCTGGGAAGTCTGCACTACAACTCCCAACAGGCCCCCTTGTCCCACAGCTCAGCAGGATGGAGCATTCCCCACACCCCCAAGCATGGGCCAGTCATTTCCCTCCAATGTGTAACCTTACAGGTAGGTAGCCATCTCAACAGGGAGGGGTCTTTGTGGCTGGGAAGTCTGCACTACAACTCCCAACAGGCCCCCTTGTCCCACAGCTCAGCAGGATGGAGCATTCCCCACAACCCCATGCATGGGCCAGCCATTTCCCTCCAATGTGTAACCTTACAGGTAGGTAGCCATCTCAACAGGGAGGGGTCTTTGTGGCTAGGAAGTCTGCACTACAACTCCCAACAGGCCCCCTTGTCTCACAGCTCAGCAGGATGGAGCATTCCCCACACCCCCAAGCATGGGCCAGCCATTTCCCTCCAATGTGTAACCTTACAGGTAGGTAGCCATCTCAACAGGGAGGGGTCTTTGTGGCTGGGAAGTCTGCACTACAACTCCCAACAGGCCCCCTTGTCCCACAGCTCAGCAGGATGGAGCATTCCCCACACCCCCAAGCATGGGCCAGCCATTTGCCTCCAATGTGTAACCTTACAGGTAGGTAGCCATCTCAACAGGGAGGGGTCTTTGTGGCTGGGAAGTCTGCACTACAACTCCCAACAGTTCCCCTTGTCCCACAGCTGAGCAGGATGGAGCATTCCCCACACCCACAAGCATGGGCCAGCAATTTCCCTCCAATGTGTAACCTTACAGGTAGGTAGCCATCTCAACAGGGAGGGGTCTTTGTGGCTGGGAAGTCTGCACTACAACTCCCAACAAGGCCCCCTTGTCCCACAGCTCAGCAGGATGGAGCATTCCCCACACCCACAAGCATGGGGCAGATATCGCATTGCTCTCCCAAAACTTACACGTAGGTAGTGACTGCATGCACACCGCCATCCTTTTCTAAATGCATGTAGCCACATAACCACATCAGCACTAACATGTCAGCCAACTTGGCATAGTTTTAAATGCCACATCCAGTGTGCAGACATCTAAGTGCACGTAACTGTCACATATTCTGAACTCATGCTCACCAAGTCACAAGTGAAATAAATGCATCCCACAATCATGCACAGCAGAGAATGCAATGTGGAAGTGTCATGGTGTCTGAGCATGAAGGCCCATCTCAACACCAAACATGCCTGGTCTACATGAAAATAAAGGAAAGTACATGTGATTCCAAAGCTATGTATAACATGACAATGGTTCCTTCTAGCTCTGTTGAAATAGATTACATGAACAGCTAAATGAAAAGACGCACAACAGAAAGTTGATGTCACGCAATTAGGCAGATGAGGACATGTCCGTGTAGTTACACTATCTGTACACTGCACCAAGTTTCAATTCACAACGGACACCATGAACTACTAAGGTATGTACCTCAACGTCATGTCATGGTGCACAGTATATAGCAGGCATACAAAGTCATTGCATTGTAAAGTGTATGTTGTATCAAATGTCTCAAACAATTGTCTAACATCAAGCTTGTTGCGTGCAACTCAATTACCATATGACCTCTGTTCAACAGGAGATCAACAACTAACTGCAGAGGATGACACCAACATGCAGAGCCAGTCTCACCCCCTGGAACGTGAACTCTCGGATGCAGATTCCCCAACATTCTCGGACGAGGATTCTCAAGCTGGCCTCTCTGGGGTGGCAGGGACTAACATGTCTCAAGCCCTCATTGTCCCCACGACCACTACCACCACCACGGCAAGAACAACTGTGCTGCCCCCTGCCACTACGACCTGTGTGGCCTCCACCACCACCACCACGGCAAGAACAACTGTGCTGCCCCCTGCCACTACGACCTGTGTGGCCTCCACCACCACCATCACCACTGCTGCCTGCAACACACGCCCTGCCACGGTGGTTACCAACACCACCAAACAATCACAGCATGCCAGGGAGAGTGTGCCAGTGCGTCGGGGGACTATGCCACAGGTCCGTGTCAGGAGGGCAGGTGGGAGTACAACTGGGGCAGAGACACAGGAGGACAATGACCCTGAATCCCTGGCCACCATTGCAAGAGTCCTTGGTGCCTACCAAGAGAACCATGGAGTAATGGGCCAGCTTGCTGAAGACATGCATGAGATCCGCCTGCTGCAGCAGTCCATGGACACACGGATGGGCCAACTTGTCAACCTTGTTGGCCAGCTAGTGGGTGTTCTGAGGGACAGACTCCCAGCCCCAAGTGCAGCTCCACCCCCTCCAGTGTATTGCCTGCTGTGCAGCCCACCATTCCAGCTGCAGCCACAGAGAGGGGTGTGCAGGAGGAGAGTGAGTTCTCAGACACCACTGACCCTGCAGCAGATGCCCCCCCTCCCAAATGCACCAGGGGCCATCCGAGAAACCACAGGGGAGGATTTGGTGGCAGGCCACCATACCAACGCCACTCACAGAGCCAGCCATGATGGTATCTTGTTGTTCCCCTTTGCATTGACTATGTTGACTATCCTTGCCCACATTGCCATGTTGATGGCCTGAGTCTGTTGGACTGTGTGACTTCAGCTTTGTGGTGACTACACTATTTGTCTCAACTACCATGACTGACAACTCATTTATTCACTGTTCACATTTATGTACATATTCCCTTCACTTGCACAGAAACTAATTTTAAATAAACACTCTTCACATACCTATGTCTGTGTGAGCTACATGTTTATTCCAGTATGTACAATGACAAATCAGATTTCAATGTTCCAACAGCTCTGAAGCAGAGGAGGCATTGAGAGGGTGAATGAACCTAGAAAGACACAAGAGAATGACATTTACTTATCAGGTGACGCCTTTACAGCAGAAACACAACACTAGGCATCAAGGTACAAAAACAAGCACCCATAGCAATGGTCAACAACCTCAACATACACATGATGTACCTGGATACAAATACCCTGTGCCACACACATCATCCCTTATCACACACACAACAACAGCCAGCAGTTAAAATTCTCTATGCCTTGATACTAACATCCAAGCAAACACACAATGTCACTGTTCTACAAAGTCACTTACATTCAAGGGAAGTAGTTGGCAATGAGCTGTTGACGCAGGTCAACACCTTCCTCTTCACCACTATCGTCCGCACTGGAAGTGTGTGGGTGTGCAGGAGGGGGCATCTGCTGCTCATCGTCATCCAGGATCAGCGGAACGGCTTTGCGCAAGGCAAGGTTGTGTAGCATGCAGCATGCTACAACTATCCGGCACACCTTTCGTGGGGAATACAACAGTGCACCTCCGCTCTTGTCCAGGCACCGGAATCGGGACTTCAGGAGGCCAAAAGTGCGCTCCACCACACGTCGTGTCCTACCATGTGCCTCATTGTAGCTGACTTCACCCGGGGTACTTGGATTTCGCAGTGGGCTCAGCAACCACGGCCTGTTGGGATACGCTGAGTCACCTAGGTGTGATATACACAGAGAAATGTTGTGATGCAAACAGTTGACGAGAACAGCATGTCACACACAGCACACTACTTGACTCAGTGTACTCACCTACAAGCCATGCATGCTGTGGATGTAGATTTTCCATCAGCCGGGGTACAATGCTATTCCGCAGGATGTAGGAGTCATGGGCGGAGCCAGCAAATCGCGCACAAACATGGCTGATGATCATATCAGCTTGGCATACCACCTGCACATTTATGGAATGGTAGTGCTTCCTGTTCCTATACACCTGCTCACGTGCCTGTGGTGGGACAAGGGCAATGTGTGTGCCGTCAATGGAACCAACTACATGAGGAATGTGGCCAAGGGCATAAAAACCAGCCTTCACAGCAGGCAAATCTGCTGTATTTGGGAATCGTATGTATTGGTCCTTGTATAGCATCATTGCGGACACCACATCCCAGAGCACCATGCTGAATGTTGGTTGCGACATCCCACTGGCACTGGCCACCGTGTATTGGAAAGAGCCCGTAGCAAAAAAATGCAGCGCTGCCATGATCTTCACTGTTGGGGATAGGGCAGTTGGATATGTTCGTTGAGGCCTCAGATGGGGCTCCAACTGAGCACACAGCTCTTGCAGTGTAACGCGATCCAGACGAAATTTCCGGATGATGTCCACATCCTCCATGTCCACCAGCACTGTGAAAGGCCGGTGCACATTTGGTCGTCGCCTACATGAAATGGAAGAGGACTAATGTTATTCAAATTACACAATGAGATGTGTCCGACTTCTCACATCTTGACTCACGCAGCAGAAACAATGAATGTACTCCAACAATTGCTTAATCCACAACTCAGATGCAGAGACACCTTCACCACATGTGTTTTTACAAGTGGACATGTTGTACATACTGACTACCCCAAAAACATAATCAGAGGTTGTGAATGGTACACCAATACATCTGGTGTCCCCAGGCCTAGGAGTAGGTGACACAGCAGATGTATGAGACAGCAACACTGCTGACTCATATGTAGCTGCTTTACCTGCCACACCTTCTTGCTTAAGTTGCACAGACCACTAGTTATCATCACAATGTGCACAGTGTGTGTAAGCTGATCACATATCCTACTTAAATCAGCTATGGGCACAGTAAAATACCACCATTATGTGGACAGGCAATCATTACTGTTGTTTGATTAGCCATCTCACACATTGAGCTGATTTCAAAGATGAGACAACATCATACAACCAATAGATGTACATCCACACACATATCATAGGTGACATGAGTAAGTGCATGGCAATGCATGTCACATTTTCCACAGACATGGCATATGTAGGCATCAGTGAGTTGAATGTCACACTAGCATTCATTGTACAAAACAAGTGCAGTAAGACACTATGGAGGCATAGTGTTCAATTGTTAAATTTGACTATTGCCATTGCTAGTGCATAATGTGTCCATAACCGTGGTAGGCATGCACCGCCACCGCGGGGCCACTCATTGGCCACACTTGAAAGATGCAGCATAGCGGTAGTGACCGCCTGGCCTCCGCGGTGTGACACCACCAATGCCATTGCAGACAATGGGAACCGCGATTGCGGTAGTGAAATGCTACTTTGAAAACCGCGGTAGGCGTGCACCGCCACCGCGGGGCCGCTCATTGGCCACACTTGAAAGATGCAGCATAGCGGTAGCGACCACCTGGCCTTCGCGGTGTGACACCACCAATGCCATTGCAGACAATGGGAACCGCGATCGCGGTAGTGAAATGCTACTTTGAAAACCGCGGTAGGCGTGCACTGCCACCGCGGGGCCGCTCATTGGCCACACTTGAAAGATGCCAGCCAGGTGGACCAATTGCAGCAGCTGCCTGCCACTGATACCACCCCAGGGGCCTATAAATCTCTGTGGGAGAGCCACACATTTCACATGCATTCAGACACTGCTGACTGCCATTCCTCTACAACTGCATATTTTTCTGTATCCTGGACCCAGTGATGGCGAGAACAGAGAATGTCAGGGCCCGTCCCTTCACTACAGAGGAGCTGGAGCTTCTGGTGGACGAGGTCCTTGCACAGTATGGGAGGCTTTTTGGTGCGCCAGATGTACTGGTAAGTGTTCCTGATTCCAAGTGTGAGAGTGATCAAAATGATACCATGATGTTGCTGTGCAGTAGTATGTGCCTGTGAGTGCAAGTCGATGTACAGGCATCCTAATAGTTACCATGGCATGCTCCTTACATGTTCAGTGGAAATTGCATTTGATTATGTGTAGAAAATGGACACTCCTAAGGCCATTCTTGCACAAACTTAATGAACATGTTGGTCTGAGACTAGGTGATGTAAATGTGTGTTACACTGCCATGCAAGCTAACTTCATGTCAATGGTGTCTGTAGGCTTATTTCCACACCTACATAAGTTGATTGAAGGTAGGGGGAGACATGCATTGTTTAAACAGCCCCACAGATACGATGGTGTTTTGAAACAGTACAAGTCGGGACTAATTTTTACTGTGCCATGTTATGTAAGTGTCCACTCACTCTTCACAACCTCATATGTGACTGTTGAAATGTATATTGGACTGGAGCAATAACTTATGTGTGTTGTATATTTCTTAAGTGCACTATGTTGCTGTGAGCATCATGCACAATAGTCCAATGCATGAGTGGAACCCACTTGATGTTAATGCAACTATGACACTTCACATCAATGTAAGTAGTAGATGTCATCCTTACATTGATTTGAACATGTGTTCAGTCTCGCATGTGTTGGCACTTTTCACCCTCTCATGCTGTACATCCATGTGATTTATCTGAGGGACCATGTTGAACACCAGTGTGACTTCCTCTGGCCTGCAAAACGGAAACCTAGGCACACATGAATGTTAAGTTACCACAGTATGTAAAGTAAATACTACAATAAAATATACATAAAAACGGAAAGGAGACACAACCCGGAACACAGTGATCCGCCAGAGGGGCTCCTTGGGCGTACCCGCCTTGAGATCTATCACAACGCTGGAATTACCTGTTCCAGTTTCTCAACCCCCTCACAGCATCCCGATATGCAGTTGGTCTACCGTGACCTGATGTGACGATCGCCTATCTCTAAGAAAGACTGTCACAAATCACCCATTTTATGCGGGAATTTTGACATTACCGCTATTTTGATACGTCTTGAACGAATTGACTTATCCCTGACTGGTGGTTTTTTAGCCCAGCCGGGTTGGAATTATCACCGGCTGAGCGACATTCCGAATACTTTTCATCTGTATTCAGCCCTGAGGAAGTCGCGGAAGTAATTTCCACACGCGACGAAACACGTGTCGGCTGGTTTTTCTTCCTATTGCTGAAATTACAAGAAAAATTAAAGGCTGAACGTTAATCGACATCCTTGAAGAGATCTCCTTTCCGTTTTTATGTATATTTTATTGTAGTATTTACTTTACATACTGTGGTAACTTAACATTCATGTGTGCCTAGGTTTCCGTTTGCTTGTTCAGTGAGGGTTTTTACCCACACACAATTGGGGGTTACAGGGTTCATCCCCTCTCCTAGTTGCACCATGTGGATTATATTTTTAGTTTGAAATTTGTGCGTATATAGGGCAGAGCGCCTAAGATTTTTCCCTGATTACCAAAACCCTTCCTCTAGAATTGCATTCCTCTGGCCTGCACAGACACTGTCCAATGTTACTCTGAGCCATGCCTAACTGGACTGAGTCAAACATGTGTTTAGTCCACACACCTAATACTCACTGAGCCATCATAGTCTTGAGAATTGCACAATAGAGGACTTAACATTGTGAGAAGGGCGTGCTAATTCAGATTATGTCCCAATATGTTTCCTGAAAAATGCATTGAGCCATTCACAGGCCAAGGGCATCGAGGGGTGTGTAGTGGTGGACACAGTGAGTCTGCCACTACACTTCCTTAGCACTGTATTGCATGTCATGTTCACTCACATACTGCATCACAGATGAGGGCCTTCTGCACATAGCTGTCTTTGCTGCCATTGTGCATGTGTATGAGATGGCCATGTACTGTGTGCCGCGTCATACATGCATTCATTTCTATGTAGTATTGTAATGAACATGTACTATGTGTCATGCTGTATGGCCTCTGATGAAGATGTAGCGATTTGTGTGCCATGCATTTATGTTCTCCTGTACTGACACACAGTGTGAATGACACAGGGTCTCTGATACTTCCTTTTCTTGTCTCCCATGCCTGCAGCTGAAGGTCCACCAGCGTAAGGCCACATGGAAGAACATTGCATGGAAGGTGCGGACTCTGGGTGTATCCAACAGACGGCACACACACTGCCACAAGAGGTGGGACCACATCTCCCGTCTGAGCAGGACCGTGGCAGAGATGACGGTGGGGCTGCTCCCTCGCAGTGGCAGGTTGGCGCGCCGAACCATGACTCCACTAATGTCCCGCATCTTGTCTGTGACACAGCCAGAGCTGTATGAACGTTTGAGGGACCATCAGCATGGAGTTAGTGGTGAGTATTCTGCGTAGGCTGACTTTGGGTGTGAGTGACTGCATGAATGGCGACCGGGAGCCATTGCTGATCTTGCTGCTGTGTAAATTTTGATGAAATACTTCTCAATGGCCTATGTGTTGAGTGCAGGTGTCATGTATTTTCCCTAGATGTACTTTATCATGTGTTTCATACAATGGCCCTTGACATTGCATGATGAGATGTGGCCTTATGACATCTTCTGCATTCTGGGTGTCATGGACATCACCAGGCAGTGTACAGCAGTGTGCATCATGTCAGTGTGCATTTAACGATGTGTGCACTGCAGGACTTGTAAATGGTGTGAACTACACATCTGACACCAACGTGCAACAGTCTGCGTGATGAATTGCTCAACTTGTTAGACATCAGTAGCTCATGGACATTCTAAAGTACAAATTTGAATCTGTATCTGTGTTGTCCCCTTACAGTGACTCCATATGTGACAGAGGCAACATGCTGAGATGTATGCCTCTCTCACATACAGGCACGTGGGTATGCTTGCAGAGATGTTTATGTTGGATTACAAGGAGGCAGGGACCTGCTATTTGCCTGTGTGAACCTCACATGGCTCATTGATGTAAACAATGAATATTTCCATGCATCTTCTGTGTTTAGCATGATTGTTGCACATGCAGACTGCACAGGGTGTTGTGCAACTTGGGGTTGTCATTATCTAGTTTAGTGCTGTGCTTGCATTTGATGTTTGTGTGTATGGCACTGTACTGAACCTATGTCTCTGTCCATTGCAGCATCGACCGAGTGCACGGAAGGCCATGAGACGGACACCAGTGCTGAAGCATGTGGCATGCATGATAGCCATGAGATCACTGACACTGAGGTGACCAGCGCCTCGGAGGGGGACAGGAGTGTCCTTGAGGACTCGCGCGCAGAAAGCACAACCTCAACATCATCTGACTCCAGTGGTGAGTCAGCGACAATGGTGGTCACAGAGAGTGACAATGCTGCCTCTTCCTCCACCACATATCGGCCAGTGCCCACCATCCCGGCTACTACCACTAGTGCTGTCCGTGCCCGCAGGGCTGTTAAGGGTAGAGTCGCCTTCACCCCAGGCACCGCTGCCCCTGCCCCTGTCTCCCCTGCTGCCCTCAGTGTTGAGGCGGTAGAACTCTTGCGCCAACTGTGTGTGGGTCAGACAGCTCTCCTAAATGCTTTCCAGGATCAGGACAAGAAGTTGGGACAGGTTCTGGCATTAATGGAGGGCATTCATTCGGACGTGGGTGGGCTACACAGGACTGTCCAGGGTTTGTCCTCCACCGTGACAACAGCCATTCAGCTATCACAGCATCCAAGTCCAGCCCCAATGCCTTCAACAACCACCCTGCCAGTGGCAACCCCTGAGGAGAGTGACCACACAACTGAGCCCTCAAGCCCTAAGTCGTCGACACCCAGCACACGACAGCAGCACTCCAAGCGTGCCAGACCACAGACACCATCCCCAAAAATTAACACAGGCACACAGGGACGCAAAGAAAAAAGCCCTTCACATGACACTCAGGGGCATCAGTCAAAGAAGCAGGCCTCTAGCTCACGGTCCACAAGATTGCACCCATCACAAGAGCCTCCCATCCACAGAACTGCTGCAAGTGACAGACAAACAGTTGGCATGCCTGCTGTGGTGCTGGTGCCGCTGAAGGAATAGCCCAAAAAGCTCCTTAAGACTGCTTCACCCAGGACCTCTACTCCCACCCACAACCCTGTGAAGCGTGGTCAGGAGAGCAATGTGAGTGGTTCACCAGGACTACAGGGGATGGAGGGCAGAAGGCAAGCAAAAAGCAAGGCTAAGTCCATATCCAGCAAATCCCCACAAGGAGGGCCACCTGCACCTGTCACACCTTTGGTGGAGAGGGACTCTGTTGTGCCAGCCACACTTCCCACTACTCCCAAGACACTTCTGCAATATCGGATACCCAAGAAGTGTAGAGGCAGCCCTCAACATTCACCCTCACCCACTGTGTCTCACGGCAGCATCTCTCCGCCTCCACGTGCCACCATGCCACCCGGTCCGAGCAGCCCTACACCTGCCACAGCCACTACTGCCTCTGTGTCTCACGGCAGCATCTCTCCGCCTCTACGTGCCACCATGCCACCCGGTACGAGCAGGCCTACACCTGCCACAGCCACTACTGCCTCTGTGTCTCACGGCAGCATCTCTCCGCCTCCACGTGCCACCATGTCACCCGGTACGAGCAGGCCTACACCTGCCACAGCCACTACTGCCTCTGTGTCTCACTGCAGCATCTCTCCACCTCCACGTGCCACCATGCCACCCGGTCCAAGCAGCCCTACGCCTGCCACAGCCACTGCTGACTCTGGCTCTGATGATCCTCTCTCTCCCAGGTCCAGTTCCGCCAGTGGCCACGACAATCAGCCACCTCCCAGTCCAACTGACAGGCAAGTCTGAGGCACAGACCCCCTCCCATACCCATCTCTCCCACAGCGGTGCCTGGACTGAGCTTTAATATCCCCGGTGCTTTGGTCATTCACATGGCAGTGTACGGTGTTACCCATTCACTGTAAACATTTTCATGCACACATGTGCATTGTTTGAACTGTGGACTGGCCAATGGCCTTTTATTTGTTTGAAATGTTGTGCCTATCAGGATATTTTGCAATAAACACTGTTACTCCTGTCGTATAGTTTGTTACTGCCCTTGCTTAATTAAACATTTTAATATGTGGGTATGGATAAATGTGCCACATGCTCTGCATGGCACTTCCACATTGCCATTTACTTCATTCACTTTGTCATTGTTTGGCAAACGTAACACACACTTTTGGTCTGCTTGACTCTGAGGTTTGGGGGTGCAATGATGTCTGTTGGTGTTGATGTACTCTTGCAATCATCATTCGCTGTTGATTTTAGTATGATTGTACACATGTCATGTTAGGGGGCTATACCACAACAGAGGTGAATTCTACACACAGTCTAACTTGTGGGGTGTCCAAGGTTGGTGATGTCTGTGTGATGTGTTTGGATGTGTGAACAGCAGTGTGTGTGTGGTAATCTTGTGTAGGCCTGTCTTCGTACTCACATGGGTATATTTGGATGTGTGCAGTTGAGTGGTCACACAGTGTGCTTGGCCTGTCCTTGTCAGTGGTGTTGAGGTGTATGTGGCCCTGTACGTACCAACTACACACGTGTATGTTCGAGGTGGGGTTTGCCCCCTAATACTCATCTTGGCAGTGGCAGTAAGGGGGTTTAACACCACAAGCACCTTTTTGGCATTACTTTGCAGGTGGGGTTTGCCCCCTAATACTCATCTTGGCAGTGGCAGGAAGGGGTTTAACACCACAAGCACCTTTTTGGCATTACTTTGCAGGTGGGGTTTGCCCCTAATACTCATCTTGGCAGTGGCAGGAAGGGGTTTAACACCACAAGCACCTTTTTGGCATTACTTTGCAGGTGGGGTTTGCCCCCTAATACTCATCTTGGCAGTGGCAGGAAGGGGTTTAACACCACAAGCACCTTTTTGGCATTACTTTGCAGGTGGGGTTTGCCCCTAATACTCATCTTGGCAGTGGCAGGAAGGGGGTTTAACACCACAAGCACCTATTTGGCATTACTATGTAGGTGTTGTTTTGCCACCTATTACTCATCTTGCCAGTGGCAGTAAGGGGGTTTAACACCACAAGCACCTTTTTGGTATTACTTTGCAGGTGGGGTTTGCCCCCTAATACTCATCTTGGAAGTGGCAGGAAGGGGGTTTAACACCACAAGCACCTTTTTGGCATTACTTTGCAGGTGGGGTTTGCCCCCTAATACTCATCTTGGCAGTGGCAGGAAGGGGGTTTAACACCACAAGTACCTTTTTGGCATTACTTTGCAGGTGGGGTTTGCCCCCTAATACTCATCTTGCAAGTGGCAGGAAGGGGGTTTCACACCACAAACACCAATTTGGCATTACTATGCAGGTGTTGTTTTGCCACAATACACCTATGAACTTGTACACATACATCACTATCCCTGAATATCAGATGGGCACACATTTTGATGTTGAACAGGGTGGGATGGTAGGAGCTGTGATGGTATCAGGTAATGACAGCTGCTACCAACAGAGGCACACACTATACATTTGGCCCAGGGCCAACACAATGCTTACACGTCCAAGTGACTGCCCATGCGTGCCGCTGGACCTGCCTACTAGATTGTGCGGAACTTTTCCCGCGTCTTCACCGCTGCAGTGACGTGACCGGGAGGATGCGGTGATGACGTTGTTGATGGATGACTCCGATGCGGAGGTGTGGCATTGACGTACCTGCAGTGTTGTCGATGGCGGCGGCGTCTTTGTTGATCGCAGATCAGGAACAGCAGCGGTAGGGCTTGTAGAGCAGGATCCATAGCGGTAGCGAACGCGTGGAGTTGTGTGTGATTCCCGTTTTCCTCCGCAGTATTGTTTCCGCCGTGTTTCAATGGGTGGTTTCTCCATTGCGGTCCGATTGCCTATTTGAGGCATTGTGATTCGGACGGCGGTCTACACGTCATTCCGCACGGCGGTCTCCCGCTATTGGCTACGTCCGCCCTCGTCGCGGAACCAAACGACTGGCGGAACTAAAAACACTGCGGCGGTAGGGATTTGGCCTATGTCTGCCCATCGTAATATGGCGGTCGGGGATTTGCGACCGTGGTAGGCAAAACAGCACCCGCCAGGCCGGCGATCCGCCCGCCATCGTAATGACCCCCTTAGACACCACCAGATTGGAATTTAATGATTGCAAAATGGTAAATGTAAGACGGCTTCTCCATCTGTGGTTGCAGGAGCTAGAACAACATCCCAACCAACATCACAACTGCTTCTGCCCTCCTATAATTGAGAAAGAAACTGAAGACACACCTCTTCAAAGAAATGGTCCATTCTCACACAAGACTACAAAAGCCCCCTCCTGTCAATGATCCTGAATAGTTTCATAGGGGACACACAGTCTCTGTTTTACATTCCGTTGCTCACCAGCTAGGTTAGCACCATACAAATACCAACACTTCATTACTAGGTATGGTAATGTTCCACTGGCAATTTTGCTTTCCACTTTCCATGTTTATTTATTTATTTATGTGAAGGTTTTATATAGCGCTGTGGTATGATGACTCGCATTAATCAGTTCTGGTAAAAAAAGATGACAGTTTCTTGTATCTGTGTTGCTTTACCTTTATGCGTCTCTGATCTTAGATGCTGTCTTTGACAGTACAAATCTAGTGGTCTCACCTTTCAATATGCTACCCATTTCAGAATTTAATGAACTCAGTTAATTAAGAGAAAAGTTTCAGTTGCTGCTGCTAGTTCTTGTGTAGCCATCTGTGGCTAGAGGTTTTAGCTTTCTGATCCTTCTTGGATTTTTTGTTTCGTACCATGCGGCATAGTTGAACTAGGCTTGAGGGTCTTTGCCTGGTTTAGCCATTTATCAATGCACATTTAATGAATGTACACATATTCACTAGAATTGTTGCCCTATCAATCGGAAAGTGTCATGTGCTTTGCTTTTTCCTGTTTTTGAACACCTAATTACAATCAGTTTTCATTCTAAATGCATGACTTTGCTCATTATATCATTGCTTACATCACCAATCACAGGGTATCTTTCTCTCGTAATAATCCAGAGACATGATATATAAGTCGGAAACGCAAGCTCCTCTCATTGAGAGAGAGAATCTCTAGGTTTCAGAGAGAGCAAACAATCTGCCTAAGGTCGCACACTGGCACGAGTTGGCACAGTTGGTTGTTTCCTCAGCTAAAGCATAACTAAACAAAGACCAAAATTAACCTTGCTTGCTGCAGGCTGTGAAACTTCGAAAAGCTATGAGTGAAAACTATGTGTGTAATAAGACCAGCTAGAAAACTCATTAGTATGGCACTTTCGGTGATAGTATAAATATTGGTTGGAGGCTAGGAAGGGAGGGATTCAGATACAGACTGATTCTATCAATCATTTACCCTAATGATCATCATCTAATATGTTGCCTTTTTCCTTGTATTACCATTTATCACATTTTTGCTTCTCACCATTATGTTAATTTCTCATTCATATAATCTGAACTAGATCAGAGCCTTAAATTAATAAAGCCTTTTAAAAATATAATTGTGTGTACACCTTTTGAGAGATGGACTCCAGAACTAATATATATTATATATATTCCTGACAGAACTGACCTTTATCAAGCTACGGCCACTCCCTGAGACAAAAGGTAGAGGCAAAGGTGGGAGAATCAGGGAGCAGGCTGTAAGGGAGGTTGTTCCGGTTTCCCCCAAGAGAAAGGTGGCAAAATCTGGAGGGAGGCTTAAACATTGTGGCCCTAAGGAGATACATGCACCCATAAAGCCCCCTCCGTCCCTCAGCTCATACTTTAAAATAATGGAACAGATTGCTTCACCTCAGGGGGAAGGGAATAAGGCTACCCCACAGATGAAGTCAGCTCCCCTACTTTTGGAAAACCGTTTCTCCCCGCTGGCAGGGGGCACACAAGACAGTGAAGGGCAGAGTGAAAGCCTGAGTGTGGAGGTAAACACTAGTCTCACCTCTACCCTAAGCACAAGGTCGCCTCAAGGTAATGGCAGAACCCCTGTACCTGAGAGCTTAAAGCAAAGAGAGGATAACTTCCAAGCCGTAGGAGGAGTGGAAAGTCAGGTGGAAAAGATGCTTCTGAGCTTGAGGCAAGATATCCTTATGAAATTTGAGATATCCGAGACAAACCAGAAAGGGATCCAAGATAAATGCGGGATATTGGAGGAAAAACTGGATGACATTGCGCAACGGACAGGGATTTTGGAAGGGGAGGTGAAGGTCCTGTCAGAGGCTATGGTGGAGAATACCAAGGATATAGAGATGTTAAAGTTACAGAACAGAACCCTGCAGGATGATATGGAGAGGCTGGAAACGCAGGCTAGACGTAACAATTTGAGAGTCCTTAAAATACCGGAAGGGTCTGAGAAGGGGGATATCAAGGCTTTCGTATGTAATTTACTGAGAGAAGGAATCTTGAAGGACAGACCGGATATCGAGCTAGAGAAGGAGATCCAGAGAGTGCACAGGGACCCATTTAAGCTAAATCCGGCTAGGAAGATGCCTAGGAAAATCCTGGTAAATTTCCTTACATATGCTGTGAAGGAGCTGGTGCTGGGGCGTGCTTTGAAGGAAGGTTCTCTAAAGCATGATGATTTTAGCTACCAAATAAGATCAGATCTAGGCAAAAGGACGGCTCAGAGGCAGTGGGAGTTGGGAACTAGAATGAATGAACTACGGAGCAAGGGAGCCCAGGTTCAGATGAAGTTCCCAGCGATGTTAAAGATAACGTGGCGAAACAAGATGTATCACTGTATGCTGGGGTGACACTCCACCCCAAGACCAATGGCACAGCAAAGTGCTATTTGCACAATTTATCCTATGTATACAATTTTTATCCTCGTTTTCATTCTTTCCATCATGTTTTTTCCTTTTTCTTAAATCTCTGTGTAATTCTACACGTCAGACATCATGCCAATTTACAAAGTTTTCTCATGTTCAGGTTTGTCCATCCGGACCTTTTTCCAAGAACAAGTACAAACGCAAAAATTAATCAGAGGCAGTATTTTATTGACCCAATGCATTTCGGGCAATTCCAGCCCTTCGTCAGGGGTATCTAGAAATTTTTGGCGGAACAGAGAGAGGAGGAGGAATATGTTTCTGAGCAGAGACGGGTATGTAGAATGGCATAGTGTTTGGTTTTATGTTTTGCCACGCTGTTGGTATAGTGGGGTTGTAGTGTGTGTGAGGATGGGAGAGAGTGGGAGGCATAGGAAGAGTGGAGAGTGACGGGGCTGTTTGTAGCGTAAGGTTGAGTTAGATAGTGAGTGATGCAGAAGGGCGAGAGGGTGATAAGGAGATTAAAGTGTGGAGGGTTATGAGGTGACATGGCAGAGTGAGGATGCGGGGGAGAGAGAGGTGGTAGATTGGATGAAGTGTTGATGAATCGGGGTTAAGTATATATGGTTAAGACGTGGAAAAATAAGAATAGGGTGGGTTTACAGTCCTGTAAGGAGAATGATCGTTAGTAATGTTATGTGGAAGGGAGGGGTAATTTCAGAGAGAAAGTAATAAAGGTTAAAGTGACAGGAAGAGGAGTGAGATTCGGGGCTCGGGCACAAGCTAGAGATAATTATTGTTTGCGAAAAGAGAGGTTGAAAAAAGGGAAAAGTGCTGGGACCACTTAGGATTAAACAGTGACGGTAGCAAAATATTGTTTGTTATTGAACTGATTATTACACAGGAGAGGAACACATGGTAAAAAACGTTGTTTTCAATGGGAATTGAAGTGCAGCTATTTCATTATGGATTGTGATATTGTTTGGATTTTACAGTGTTGTATTTTATAATAATGCGTGTTTCATTGATATTTCTAGTTACCCCTGACGAAGGGCTGGAATTGCCGAAATGCATTGGGTCAATAAAATACTGCCTCTGATGAATTTTTGCGTTTGTACTTGTTCTTGGAAAAAGGTCCGGATGGACAAACCTGAACATGAGAAAACTTTGTAAATTGGCATGATGTCTGACGTGTGGAATTACAAAGAGATTTAAGAAAAAGGAAAAACATGATGGAAAGAATGAAAACGAGGATAAAAATTGTATAGATAGGATGAATTGTGCAAATAGCACTTTGCTGTGCCATTGGTCTTGGGGTGGAGTGTCGCCCCAGCATACAGTGATTTAGTACCCAGGTGCCATTAGGGCAAGGCACCAAACCAAGTGAGCACGCAACATTGGATGAATTATGCGGACTAACAGTGATGAACCATGAAAAAATGAAAAACGGTGTGCATTCCCCACCATAAAAAATGTAGTCTTTGAAACAAGATGTATAACATCAGTAACCCTGAGGAAGTCGATACCTTCCTAGCACAGATGGAGGGATGAGTTTCGGGATTATGGTATAAGTAAAAGGGGGTGCTATAATTGAAGGTATAGATACCGTATATAAACTCACTATGAAGTATTGGGCTGTTTTTCCCTTATATGTCTTTTTTTTTTCTCTTTTTTTTTTCTCTCTTTGGGATGTGGGGTCACGAAGGGCGGATTGTATCACCTAGGGAGTAGAAAGGGGGTTTCCCAGGGGGGTGGGGGGGCACTGGGTGTGAGAAGCATAGGGAAAAAAGAAAAAAATGTTGTCCTCATGATGTTATCTTCTGAAGGGGTGAAGGGTAGGCTCGAGTTCAATGAGGTTAAGAAGTGTAAGCTAGGTCCTATACTAAAGGAGATGAAGCTTTGTAATGGAAATAGAATTGAATATGGATAGGTCGAAAGTGGTCAACCTCTTAACATGGAATGTGAATGGGTTGAGAATCAGGAAAAAGGCGTCTCGGGTAACTGAATTCTTAAAAGAGAGTGAGGCACAAATGATATTTTTGCAAGAGACCCATCTGGAAAAACATGAGTGTAGACAATGTTTTAGTAAGTTACGATGGGTCCAGGAGGTAGTTTGTTCAGATCAGAGAGGGAGCACTAGGGGAGTGGCCCTTATTATAAGAAGTAATGCTGGAATAAGGGTAGTTAAATATGAGTCTGACCTCTCAGGGAGATGGATAGTGGCCACCCTATTAATTCAGGACAGGCCATTAGTGTGTGCAGTTTATTATGGGCCAAATGAGGATAACCCGGAGGCCCTAACAAAGCTTGAATCCTGCTTATTGGAGACAACAGCCCCGATAGTATTGGGAGGGGATTTTAATTTAGTCCTGAATAAGGCATTAGACCGAACATCACGAGCAAAATATATTAGTCCTCCAAAAACACTTGCCAGATTGAAGAGCATGATAAGGGAATTCAATTTGGTGGATATCTGGCGTAGCAAGATGGGGGAAGTTAGAGATTTCACCTTCTATAGCAAGAAGTACAGACATCACTACCACATAGCTGTATGCAGATGCAGAGGCGGTAACCCACATTCCGGCGATCTTGTCAGATTATTCCGCAGTGGCCATGTCCCTGAGGTTCCATCAAAAAGAGGGGCAGAGGCGGTGGACGCTGGATAGGACCATTTTATTGGATGAGGAAGTGGTACGCGATCTGGGGGAGAGAACCGCTGATTATTTCCAGTTCAATAAAGGCTCGGCAAAGGGGCAAATAGTCTGGGATGCTTTTAAAGCGTATCTAAGGGGGATATTAAGGTCTATAATGGGGGAAAAAGGCGGGTGGCGAAGCAAGAAGAAGAGATAAAAATTAGAGAGATCAAGGTAAAAGAAGGGGAGTTACAGAAAGCTTCCATGGATGGCTTAGATAGTGTGCTCGTACTTGGTAAAGAATTGGAGAGGTTGCAGGCGGAATTTCAGGCGCAGCTAGATAAAAAGCTACTTGATAGATGGAGAGTGAGTAAGCTTCAACACTTCGCTTATGGAGAGAAATGTAGTTCGTTGCTGGCCTGGAAGGAGAAAGCAGATAGGGTCAGAAACACAATAAGAGGCTTAATTAGTAGGGAGTCAGGAGAAGTACTCTATGCTAATGCAGACATATGCAGAGAAGCCCGAAGCTTTATGAGTGATCTCTATAGTGAGGATATACTACTGGGCCGAGAGTGTATAGAGGATTGGTTAAAAATTACGACACTTCCACAATGAACAAATGAACAGAAGAGAATTTTGGAGGTGGAGATCACAGAAGAAGAGGTCAGGGCGCAGTGTAGAAAAATGGCAAGGGGAAAGGCAGCCGGATCAGATGGTCTTCCAGTTGAGGCTTATGCATGTATTATAGTCAAAGTGGCGCCAGTTTTAAAAGTCTTATTCAACTAAATATATATAGATGGGGAAACCGCCCACAGCTCTTGGTCAGAGGCCACGGTTACGTTAATTTTGAAACCGAATAAGGATCCGCAGAAAGTGGACTCTTACAGACCTATATCCCTTTTAAACATAGATTATAAGATCTTTTCAGGAATTGTGGCATCACGAGTAGCTATGGTTATATAAGGGGTTATTCATACTGACCAAAGAGGTTTTATACCAGGGAGGCAGCTTAATGAATTAACGTTTCAGATGATGGGGGTTGTAGACATGGCGGAGGCCCGGAATATACCTTTAACTATAGTAGCGGTAGATGCAGCTAAAGCCTTCGACCAAGTGAACTGGGCATATTTGTGGGAGACCTTAAGTAGCTTTGGCTTCCCACAAAATATGGTGAGGGCAGTGCAAAATTTGTATCATAACCCTAGGGCTAAGGTGCTGGTCAATGGAGAACTATCGAATTGGTTTAACATCACAAGAGGTACAAGACAAGGTTGCCCCCTGTCCCCGCTTCTCTTCAATCTGAATATAGAGCCTTTCGCCAATTTGATCAGGGCAGATTCTGCAATCCTTCCTTTTAAATCCTTTGGGTTTGAAGCAAAATTGGCTCTATATGCAGATGATCTGATCCTCTATACCAGCAATCCGCAAGATGCAATTCCTAATTTAATGAGGAAGGCGGAGGGCTTCAATTTAATTTCAGGTTATAAGGTTAATACGGAAAAAAGCGAAATAATGGAGTGGAATCAGAGTTTAACGAGTCAGGGGGCCAAAACCCAAATGCGTTATCTCGGGGTATTGATCACTCAGAAGCTAGAGGATATCCCTAAAATGAACTGGAAGAAAGTTAGTCAGGAGACAATGAGTTTGCTGTCAAAATGGGCGAACCTACCGTTAAATATATATGGTCGGGTAAATCTCATAAAAATGATTATTCTCCCCAAAATCACTTTTCTTTTTAATTCCATCCCTTTAACTTTTCGAAAGGAGGATATTGCCAAACTTCAGGGGAAAATAGGTAGTTTTATCTGGGCGTCAAAGGGTCCTAGGATTGCCTGGAAAAAGCTGAGAAGGAGGTTAGAGGCCGGAGGATTGGTTTTACCAGACTTAGGGGCCGATTCCAATTCTGGCCGGAAAACGTACCGTCCGACTCGGAGCCGGAATACATTCCGACCGACACGTACCGGTGCAGCCCGACCCGCCAAGTACGATGAGAAGCGAGCAAAACCCGACCGACTCGTACGGAACACAAGCCGAAGGACCGAGCCGCGCGGAAAACAGCAATCCGGCCGGAAAAACACGCGAATCAAACCGACCGACTCGCACCCGGAACAATACCGAACGAGACGTACCCGCGGACTCCCACCAGCTAAGTACGATGCAAGGCGTGGAAAACACGACCGAGTCGCACGGAGGACAAGCCGTACGACCGACACGCATACAAAACTGCGAGCCGAAGCAACCCAAAACACCGCGACCGACGCGTACGCAGCATAGAAAACAGCACAAACACAGCGTGAACGAAACGGACAAGCCCGTACGAGACAACTGCAGGGTCCGACTCGGTCACAAGAACGTCTCCTACATGCACGAAAAGTACAAAGGGAAAATACACAAAAAAGGCCAAACAAGCAATTACAAAGCCAATAAATACTGGGGGAGGGGCAGGGAACAAAGACACACCCACAACTCCACCCATATAAAGGACACAAATCCCTACCATGATCCTTTGCAAATTCAAATTACCTGCCAGCACTCAACAGACAGCAACCACACACCCACAGCTCATCCATCACACAAGCCACACACCATCAGCACCACAACAAATAGAAACCTCACATACACCTAGCAAAACACACACTCACACACCTTCACCTGCACACCAACACACACATCACTCACCATCACCACCCATCACCATGCCCCCAAAGAAGAATCACAAGTTCCTAGATAGTGAATTGGAAGTCCTGGTAGATGAGATCCTCAGGGTAGAGCCACAGCTCTTTGGTACACTGGTCCAACAGACACCCATGTCACAGAAAACAAAGATGTGGGAGAGGATCGTCGACAGGGTGAACGCACAATCACCATGTTTGCGCACAAAGACAGACATCCAGAACAGGTGGTATGACGTGCGCAGGAGGGTGAAGGAGCTGTTGAAGAAGGACTACATCTTGAGCCAACACACCGGCAGTGGCCCTCCTGCCAAGCCAGTATACCTCAGGCCCTGGGAGGAGAAGGTGCGGGCCATCCTACCACCAGTGAGCGTCTATGGACTAGAAAACATCCCAGAGCCTGGTGAGTACACAACAAATGTACACAATATTCTGCGACTACACACACACATCACTGTCAAGGGGAGAGTCAAACCATGCACTCTTAGCAAATACACAGCAACCAGAACAGAATCATCCCAAAATGTGTATGTCACTCAGAGAAACACAACACATGCCATCACAAAGTGACATTTAACTGTGTCATCACATGTACAAACACAACTACAACTACAGCTAGGCAGTGGCACAAATATAACTGACAAACACATCCAGACAAGTAGCCACCACTACAACACCAGCACACAGTGAAGCCCACTGAAAGAAAGGAAATATGTGTATGCTGGGCAAGTTAGTGTAGCCAATAGCATGATGGGAGTTGTAGGCACAGATATTGCTCACCCCCACAACTGTCCCATCAACACCACCCTGAACCATGCGCACATCACAGGAGTGGAAAACAACTGACAAGATGGCTGACACTGGGCACTGCTGTGGGAGCACAAGGCCCTGCTGGCAACTGTGCAACAACCAACAGCAGGACACCACTGTCAGCCATCTTGCCATTGCTCTCACACTCACACACACTGAAGTCCACCCAAAAGCAAGTAAGTATGGGCATGCTGGGAAGTGGGGTGGAGGCAATAGCATGATGGGAGTGGTAGGCACAGATATTGCTCACCCTCACAATTGGCCCATCAACACCACTCTCAACCATGCTCACATCACAGGGAGTGGAAAAGGACTCACAAGATGGCTGACACTGGCTACTGCTGTGGGGAGCACAAGGCCCTGCTGGCAACTGTGCAACAACCAACAGCAGGACACCACTGACTGACATCCTGAAAGACAACTTGCACTCCCTGCAATGGAAGCACGGTCCATGGTGGGATATCTGGCTGGATGGGAAGGAGGACTCACAGCACTGACCATAGTCACAAGCACCTCCCCTCACACCCCCCCTCAACACATACTCCACAGAACCCAGCTGGCGGAATGCAATGCCTCACATCCTAACTCAAGGTCCCACAAAGAACCACCACCCTGGGTCATGCTGTGTGAAGCACAGGGACACTCCTGGGACATATAGCCAAACAACTGCCCGGACAACACTCCCAGCCATCCTGTCAGCACAGGCAGCCCACCCCACAGGGAAGCAGAGTCAAAAGGAAGGAAGTATGGGCATGCTGGGAAGGGGGTGGAGGCAATAGCATGATGGGAGTTGTAGGCACAGATATTGCTCACCCTCACAATTGGCCCATCAACACCACACTCAACCATGCTCACATCACAGGGAGTGGAAAAGGACTCACAAGATCGCTGACACTGGCTACTGCTGTGGGGAGCACAAGGCCCTGCTGGCAACTGTGCAACAACCAACAGCAGGACACCACTGACTGACATCCTGAAAGACAACTTGCACTCCCTGCGATGGAAGCACGGTCCATGGTGGGATATCTGGCTGGGTGGGAAGGAGGACTCACAGCACTGACCATAGTCACAAGCACCTCCCCTCACACCCCCTCAACACATACTCCACAGAACCCACCTGGCGGAATGCAATGCCTCACATCCTAACTCAAGGTCCCACAAAGAACCACCACCCTGGGTCATGCTGTGTGAAGCACAGGGACACTCCTGGGACATATAGCCAAACAACTGCCCGGACAACACTCCCAGCCATCCTGTCAGCACAGGCAGCCCACCCCACAGGGAAGCAGAGTCAAAAGGAAGGAAGTATGGGCATGCTGGGAAGGGGGGTGGAGGCAATAGCATGATGGGAGTTGTAGGCACAGATATTGCTCACCCTCACAATTGGCCCATCAACACCACACTCAACCATGCTCACATCACAGGGAGTGGAAAAGGACTCACAAGATGGCTGACACTGGCTACTGCTGTGGGGAGCACAAGGCCCTGCTGGCAACTGTGCAACAACCAACAGCAGGACACCACTGTCAGCCATCTTGCCATTGCTCTCACACTCACTGAAGTCCACCCAAAAGCAAGTAAGTATGGGCATGCTGGGAAGTGGGGTGGAGGCAATAGCATGATGGGAGTGGTAGCCACAGAAATTGGTCACCCCCACAACTGTCCCATAAACACCACCCTGAACCATGCGCACATCACAGGGAGTGGAAAACAACTGACAAGATGGCTGACACTGGCTACTGCTGTGTGGAGCACAAGGGCCTGCTGGCAACTGTGCACCAACCAACAGCAGGACACCACTGACTGACATCCTGAAAGACAACTTGCACTCCCTGCAATGGAAGCACCTTCCATGGTGGAATATCTGGCTGGGTGGGAAGGAGGAGCGGATGACAACCAAATACAACCAATGCAGACCATGTACACACCCCAACATTCACATAGAAATGCCCAAATAATGCAGGACAATGTGCTACACCAATATCAACCCCTGACTGTGACAACTTAGGACAATGCAATGTACAGGCCCACATCCAGAGGCACAGTCACAACTGTCAGGTGTGTCAATCATTGATGCCTGCAGAAACATAACATACATTGTGTGTGTCTCCCAAAAACAGGTGATGATGGGGACACAGCAGCAGATGCTGAGGAGTCCTCGTCCCAGGCTCAAGAGGATACGGAGCTCACTGGTGTGGAACAGCCTCTGCCCTCCTCGGATGAAGAAGACTTACCTGGCACCTCCGGAGCAAGTCATCATGCAGCACCAGCAGGACCACCAGCTGCACCCCCTGCACCCACCCCTCCAACGACTGTCAACACACATACCACCCCTGCCGACATGGACAGACCAGGAGCAGCACCACCACCAGCACAGGGACCCTGGACCAACGTGGGGCCATGGACACCACCACCACCAACAACCCACAAGGTGGCCCAGGGTCACCTGTGCCTGCCACCTCAGGTACTGCACGTGTCGCCAGGGGTGGTGGGAGGGGTGGGAGACATAGGTCGCTGCTCACAGAGGGGTCTGGACTGCATGATGACCCACAACTGGCACGCATAGCCGATGCGTACCAGTCCAGCACCGGAGAGTTCAGCCAGGTAGTGGGGCTCCTCAGGGACATTAAACAGCAGCAGGCTGCCCATCATGCCCGCTTGGACTCACACATGTCCCGCGTGGAGTCCAAGTGGGACACACTGCAAGAGATGACGGCGGTGCATAGGGACATATTACAATGCCTCCGCCAGATGAGCAGCAACCAGTCAACACCTCCCTGTGTGCCCACAACATCTGGTGCTGAAACAACTGCAACTGCCACAGGGAGGGCGGATGACTCTGGCGGAGAGTCCCCTGCACCGCAGCAGCCTGCACTTGAGGGTCCCCCAAAGAAGAGGGGCCGTCCGAGGAGGGGCAAGTGAGAGGCCGATGGCCATGTGCAACCCCAGGAAGCCAAAACCTGTTCTGGAGAATAACCTTTGTGCGCAAACTGTTCATCCTGTTGACTGCAACACAACTCTCCCACATGACATGGGAGCTCAAGTTGGACCAATGTCTCTGATTACTGTGGACTTTACTCTGGACATTTCTGCTACCAGGACTTCCAAATTATCTAGGAACTTTGGATCACAATCACAATGTACAGCACCCAACAACCTGTGCACTATACTCACACATGTATGTCAATAAACTCACTTATACACCATACTTGCCTCTGTTGTGATTCCTATGTTGTCTCAGAAGTTGCAATGATGATCGGGAAATGACACTGTGCATGCTAACTGCTACAGCAAGTACAACACCGGCATGTGAGTCATGGCGACTTCACACATATGGGTGAGGCACACCACCAGGGCTACACAACACATACACACCATGGACATCTGACTCATCGCCTACACTGATGTTGCCAGGAAATACGTTGCATTGCACAGACCCAACACCTATTCACAGTCTGTGTTAACTAGCCCACTGGTGCAGTAAGCAAATGTCAGTCAGATGTGTGACCACAGACAACGCACATCACAAAGTGAAGCACAGGTTTATTACACATTTGCAACATGTTGTAACCACCACAGATGCAAGGTAATCCCACCTGGCAGCGGGCACACAGTCAACAAGTGTAGAAGGAAGGAAGTCCATGGGTGTGGTGCACATCACCTGTAGGGACACAACAGCTACCACCCGGGAAGTCGAATCACGGTGTTGGGGATCACAGTTGACCAAACGACTCTGAAAGTACCCTGTGAAGGACAGAAATGACACACAGTCAAAAGTACTGAAGAACAGGACAGAACTGCAATACTCATGCACAATACATGTTACAAGATACCCACCCAGAACCAAGTTAGCATGTCAACACTGTTGGGGAGTACAGACTACCTGCAAGGACACATCGCTACACGCATACAGACATGTAGCCCATGGACACACTCAAACAGCACCAGAGCACCACCAACACATATCATGCAAACTCACATCATTGACATGCCATCTCTGGATACTCACATTCAGCTGAAGAAGTTGGTGATGAGCTGTGTGCGTACATCACCCTCAACATCATCATCATCATCACTGGCATCGTGGTCCAGGCCAGGATCCTCCACAGGTGGCGGACGTTGGTCATCGTCATCCAGGATGAGAGGCAACTCCTTCCACACTGCCAGGTTGTGGAGCATGCAGCAGACGATGATAATCTTGCACACCTTTGCTGGGGCATATGGGAGGGACCCTCCTGTCTTGTCGAGGCAGCGGAAGCGGCTCTTCAGGAGACCAAATGTCCGCTCAATCACTCTCCTGGTCCGACCATGTGCCTCATTGTAGCGCATCTGGGCTGGTGTCACAGGGTTCCTGAGGGCGTCAGCAACCACGGCATGTTGGGGTATCCGGAGTCACCTACATACAGACAATTAGCACATTAGCAGAGTTGGAAAAGAGGGTGGAACACTACATAGCAGAACACACACAATGGTACAAAGTCAGTACACACCTACAAGCCAGGCACGCTGGTTCCGCATCTGTGCCATCATCCTCGGGATGCGACTACTCCTCATCACGTAGGCATCGTGTGCAGAACCAGGGAAACGGGCACACACGTGTGTGATGCTCATATCTGCAAGACAGACCACCAGTGCATTGACCGAGTGGTAGTGTTTGCGGTTACGGTAGGCCTGCTCTTGGGCCTGTGGTGGTACCAAAGCCACATGTGTCCCATCAATGGAGCCAATGACATGCGACATGCTCCCCAGGGCATAGAAGTCACTCTTCACGCCAGTGAGTCGTTGGAGTCTAGGGAAATAGATGTACTGGTTCAGGTATATCAACATAGCCTCCAAAACATCCCGGAGCTCACGGCTGAACATGGTCTGTGACATCCCACCAGCAGTCGCCAGAGTGTGTTGAAAGGTACCGGTGGCAAAGAAGTGTAGGGCTGCCATCACCTTCACCTTGGGGGTCAGCGCTGTAGGGTACGGACGGCCAGGTTGCAAATGTGGTGCCAAGCGCACTGCCAAATCCTCAATCAGCTGCCTGGTGAAGCGGTACCGTCGGATGCTGTCACGTTCCACCATCGTTGCCAGGTCAGGGAATGGTCTATGGACAGCTGGTGCCCTGCAGTGCATAGGTGAAGAAAGCAAGATTGTCAGTCACCCCACATATGTGGCATTGAACACACTCAACATCACATGATACATCATAATGAGGCACAAGTACATGATGTGTGCAGTTCCGTACGGATATGTATGGCACATACATGGCCAATATCTAACATCACAGTCCAACAAGTGGCATCAATAAGTCCCAGGTCGTGCCATTGGATACCATGAGGCCGTGTCCCAGTTCCCATCTCCTGCTGCCAAATAACAAACACACGCCACAGTGACATGTGAGGGCTGATGTGCCCCAGGCATCACAGCTCAACGACAGGTAGATTCCCAGGGACCCTGTATTGCCACATGGACACTGGCATGACATGGTGTATCATGTATACACCACAGCAAAACAACCATGAGCCCCACAGGTAGTGGTCCCTGTTGCCTCGGCAGGACAGACATGGACGTCTGTGACACACACACGCACAACATCAAAGTCCATGCACAAACAACGTGGATGTGGAGACTGCCTCCCATTGTGCACATGAAATCAGAGACATTGTAATCACAACATGCACACAGACTGTGGAGGCCCATCACCATTGTGCCAATGGGTCACCCTGGAGTTGAACATAACGTCCCACATGGGACTCAGGGGTATGTGACATGACATACACATACACCACCGTGAACTGTGACCATGCCACATGCTCAGATATGAACAGTTGCACATCACAGTGGTCATGTACACGAAACACCAAGGATTCTGTCCCCATAAACACGTGCACAGCCTGGGGGTGGCTTCCCCAAGTGACACCCACAGAACAACATGTTCACCCCCATACACGGAATAGGTAATGCAGCCTTACATGCCCTAGGATACAGTTTGGACAGGCTGTGGTGTTGTAGGTGTGCCCCTCACTCCCTGGGAAGTATATGTGGCTGGCATATGTTCACCTGTGACAGGCATGGTGACATATGCCAGTGACTTGTACAGGGATGCGTTGGACAGCAATGGACCGATCAGTGCGCACACATTGGCCATTGCATTCAATGTGCGCTGGTACGCGTTGTATTGGCAATACGCGTTGGACAGCAATGGACCGATCAGTGCGCACACATTGGCCATTGCATTCAATGTGCGCTGGTACGCGTTGTATTGGCAATACGCGTTGGACAGCAATGGACCGATCAGTGCGCACACATTGGCCATTGCATTCAATGTGCGCTGGTCCGCGTTGTATTGGCAATACGCGTTGGACAGCAATGGACCGATCAGTGCGCACACATTGGCCATTGCATTCAATGTGCGCTGGTCCGCGTTGTATTGGCAATACGCGTTGGACAGCAATGGACCGATCAGTGCGCACACATTGGCCATTGCATTCAATGTGCGCTGGTACAGCGTTGTATTGGCAATACGCGTTGGACAGCAATGGACCGATCAGTGCGCACACATTGGCCATTGCATTCAATGTGCGCTGAGTACAGCGTTGTATTGGCAATACGCGTTGGACAGCAATGGACCGATCAGTGCGCACACATTGGCCATTGCATTCAATGTGTGCGGGTATGCGTTGTATCCTATGTACGCGTTGAACAGCAATGGTCCGATCGGTGCGCACCCATTGGCTATGGCCTGGCCTAGCAACGGACGCGTTTTCAAAATTTGAGCGAGTCTGATGCTGTAAATTCAGTTGGTCACCCACAACAATGTTGCAATTTCATGGGTGTCATGAAGTTGAACATTTGAAGGATGCTGGGGCGTGTGTAAGTGGTGCAATTCCATGGATTGGCCAGATTCAGATGATGCAAACGACTTGGACCTATCACTTTGGACACATGGGACAGTATCTGCCTCTGCAGCACACATATAATGCTGGCTGTTCCCCTGAGAGCTCACTTGCCTGCACTACATGCTCCAGGACGACATCTGCCACTACACTGCTGCTGTTTCTGCACCCTCTGGACCCTGCAATGGCACGTACTGTGGAGAGAGCCCCAGCCTTCAGCACTGAGGAGAACCAGGCCCTGCTGGATGGCCTCCTTCCACAGTACAGCAAGCTGTATGGGAAAGCAGGGGAGCAGGTGAGTGTTCTGTCCACTGCCTTTCTAAATGTGCATGTTGTCTGACTAGCAAGGCTAACAGTCTGCACGCCACTGGCTAGCAGGCTCACTGAGTAGTTGTCACCCCCATAGTGTGTAGTTACATGCACTGGACAGGTATAGTGCAGTGACAGTGCATTTAAACAAGGTTTTACTGCCCAGGCAATGATACCATGTAGTAACTGCTGGCATACTGTCCATGGCCATCGTTGCACTGCCTGTGTACATCATATGCCCCTGTGATTGAGACATGTATATCCAACTGTGTAATGCACGGTTATGTTGCACGTGTAGTTATGGCATTCTCACTTTGTCATCCTCACAGGTTGATGCCTACCAGAAGCAGAAGATATGGCTGACCATCGTCTGGGCAGTGAGATCCGTGGGGGTCTACAAGCGCCGGATCCGCAACTGCCAGAAGAGGTGGCAGGACCTACGGGGCTGGACCCGGAGGATCGCACGGGTCCAGCTGAAGCTGTCGCCTCCTCGCAGGAGGGGCGGACACCGGACCCTGACCCCCACATGCTGAGGATCCTGGCGGTGGTCTTCCCTGATCTGGATGGGCAGCTGAAGGCCAGAGAGCAGCAAGGAGGGGTGAGTCCATGTCTGCATTGTGAACTATGTCTGCCATGCTATGTGCCCTCCTCTGGCCTGGTTAAACTTCCACAGTACATCAGTCTTGTGGTCCAGGACCCATGTCCCTCTATTGTGCACTGCCCACTCCTCATCTGATACCCAGGTGTGGCCCTTACAGTCAGGGTATTGTGTCACTTGGGTACTGTGTCCTTGCAGTTTGCTTGACTCAAGGTGGGGGACAGCATCTGTTTCCCTGACTCTGTGGTGGGCATCATGGGTGGGTCCATTGCTTACACATTGCCTGTGTTCTGACATGTGTTCTGCGTGTCACTTTGATATGTGGCCCAATTGCTGAGCTGATCCACCACACGTACCTGGGGTATCTGGCACACACCCATGCTGCGGGTGGGAACAATGTTTGTGCCCCAGGAGTGCGTATATAACGTGTGTCACACATACTTAGCCAGCTGCCTACTGTCCAGGGCTCATCCCTCATTCATGTGGGACAGGACAGTCATGCCTACTCCAGGCCATACAATACACTCTGTACTCCCACTTCCGTGTATCAGCTGACACGTTTTGCTCAGTGATTTGTCCCCTCAGGTGTCTGCCTCTGTGTCAGTGTGCTGTGGCTTCGTTGTCAGGTCTGCTGGGGTGTTCCTCGGTTGGGGCTCCGCATGCCACCAGAGATGTGACCACAGGAGATGATACATGTGTGACACATAGGTGTTTGATCACCTGACCGTGCAGACTGGGGTATGCGAATATGAGGTTCAGGCAGCTGTTTCCATTCACAGCAGATTGTGATGTGCTCAGGTGCAGAGGGTAGTGTTACAGGTCTCCCATATGCCCAATGGGTATGACCTGGACAGATGAGGGTACAGATGATGTGGTGTGTGGGGGATGTACATGTGCACTTGTTCAGCTCCAGGATTTGCATTCCCCATGATCTACTATTGTGACACAGTGCAGAGTGTTGTTGTCTGGCTGCCCTGCCCATGTGACTGGAGACAGTGATGTATGACTTAGCAGGCATGGCTGTGCCATGGCATGTGACTTCCTATTAGTGATCCTGCAGGGGAGTGACATGTGCTACATGCACACCATTGTGGCAATGGCTATCAGGACATGTGTGCATCATGGTGTCTGTCGCTGGTATGCATCACATGCATTTCCTATTTGACTCTGGGCATCCCTTTCATCCGGACACCTGCACTGACTCAGTGGCAAGAGTTGTGATGTGTGCATGTCCACATGCTTCACTGGGTTCTCTGCACTGTCCAAATACTGTGTAGGTGGTGCATGTGTCCACACTGGGGTATTGCCATCCAACAGACACCAGACAGATGGGTGCAAGGCCAGGTGGGATGTGAGTGCCATGGTTGACCATCAGACTGACAATTGACTTCTCCTGTTCTGTTTGTGCAGTTTTAGCAATGTTCAACTAAGGATGCCAGGGCTTGCTCTGTAATGTGCTGTACTTACTGTGGTGTGTGCGTTCGGTGCAGGTGACTGATGTCTGTCTGTTTCCCTATTGATTGCAGATACATCCACGGCCACAGGAGGGACATCTCCATGGACCAGGAGGAGCCGCAGAGCCAGACTGGGTCAGCAGCCGAGGAGTGGTCGGAGGGACCCAGTGGCACGGAGGGCGAGGGGAGCCACACCGAGGAGTCCTCAGCACCATCCACCTCAGCTGAGGACCAGAGCAACTCGGATGATTACTCCCTTATGGAGGCGGGTGTCAGCATCCACCACACCCCAGCTAGTGTTGCTGTCCCCGCCACCACCACCACCACCACCACCGCCCTCCCGTCGGCTCCCATTCCCGAGGTCCGTGGAGGCTCCCATGTTCGGGAGCGTGTCTCCTTCGGGCCAGGCACCGCACCCCCTGCCCCTGTGTCCCCTGCTGCCCTGAGTGAGGAGTCTGTGTACCTCCTCCGCCTACTCCATGTAGGACAGACAGCGATGCTGAGTGTCCTCCATGCACACACCAGTCTGTTGACTCAGCTGGTGTCATTCATGGAGGGCATCTCATCGGGCATGTCTGCCCTACAGAGGGGCAATAGGTCCATGGACTCCTCCCTGATGGCAGCAGTGTCCCTCCTCCGACAGTCCCTCACCCCTCCTGCCTCTGCCCCATCCACACTCCCCAGCACCTTACCCGTCCCAAGCACACACACACTGGCACAGGCACACACCAGCACAGACACATGCAGCACACGGACACACACGCCACAAACAAGACGCACACGCACGCACCATCAGGGGACTGCATCCACACTCACAGGGGATGGGGCACAGGCACAAACACACGCATCCACAAGCACTGCGCAGTCCTCAGTTGCCTCTCCCTCCAAAGACCCCTCCCTTGCCTCACCTGCAACCCCAAAGACACAGCGGCTCTTCCTCTGTAACCTTGGCCTCTTCCCCTCCGATCCAGCTGATCCAGCATTCAGGGGGAAGAGGAAACCCACCCACACGGAGCGGAGTGCCCCTGGCCCCCGGACACCATCCCCCAGGCGCAGACCGACTGAGGCCCCCACCCGCAAGTCCCCCGGTCCCGGAAGAGCAAGACCCCACCGCCGCCCTGCAGCTCAGGCACCAAGTCTCCTTCCTCCATCCCTCAGGCCCCCACTCCACAGGTGCCCCCACCACACCCTGCCCCAGGTTCCCCCACCCACAGATACACCATCCCCAGAAGGGTCAGGCCTTCTCCCCTGCCACTTGCTCTTCCGGCCCCACACCCCCGCTGCGCTTGTCTGTACCACTGATGTGGTGAGGGTGTCCTCCCCTCTGTCCTGCCCACCTTACCTGATCCCCATTCTCCTCCCCTGGAGGTGGGCACTGCAGTGGAGTCCACTATCACCCTGTCTGACTTGGGCGCTGCAGTGGCGGACCTGTCCACTCCATCTGCAGGGTCCACTGCAGTTGTGCCGGCACCCACAACATCTGAGTCATGCCCCCAGTTGTGCCGGCACACACCATGTCAGACACCTCCACTGCAGTTGTCAGTGGCTCTCCAGCACCCACCACCCCTTCCCTGCTTCCTCCTGGTGAGCCCTGATCCTGTCCCTGCGGTGCCTGGCCTGCCCCCCCGTATGCCCCTCCTAGGGGATTGTCCCCGGTTGTGATCAGTGCAGGCATGCGTAGGGTGACATCTGCCACTGTCACCCTGTATAGACTTCCTTGATGGATTGGCCATTGGCCTTTGTTGATACCTTACAGTTCTTCCAAGTTTTGAACCCACATGCTGAATAAAGCAACTTTCTGTCCTCTAGTGCTTTTACTTCTGATGTACATGATGTTGATGACGCTAACCATGCCATTGCTGCAGTGATGGTGATATTTGGACTCATGAAAATGAAGTGTTACTGTGCAGGAACCCATGTGTTCCAGGGGGACAGTGTCCTATCCTGTGGTGTATCCATGTCATCCTTAGCAGCATCTGAGGGTGTCATGTTTTCAATATTTGGCAATGGGATTTCCTACTTACATTAGCAATGTCACATCTGTGGGTTCCACCCATGCACATCTGTTGTGTTTGCCATTGTTCAATTAGTCTAGTTCCCTGACCGTGTGGCCATCTCCACTGGACATGCAGGTTTGGGCATCAATGGGGAAGGACTCATCTGTGTTGTCAGTGCAACTTGCTATACATGTGTGTTGGATCTGTGCTGTTGATTTCGTTGACATTCCCATGACCAGGCTGATGTGACGGGAGCCTTCATTTGGTGCTAATTGTTGACTGTGTGACCAAGTGTTCTGCTGACATGATGGAGCCCTACTGATGCGACATATGGCACAGCTTTCCTCACACAGGAGTGGAGTCCCCTCATGGCAGTGTGTACTCCTGTGACATCTCGTGCGCCCAAGGTGTGTGTTGTATGAGCATGTGTGTGTGTTCACTTCCATGTTGCTGTGCATGCTGGGATCCCTAGTGATGTTCCTGTTTGTGATGCTTGCTGAGTTGAGCTATGTTCCCCCAAAGTCTTCTCCCTGGGTTCTCTGTGATGTGGGTGCATGGCACATTACTGGTCATCAGGGTGTCACCCATAGGTGTGTTTGCTGTCAAGGCTGAGTTTGTGGGCAGACGCTGATGTGTCACAGTCAGGATTCCCCTTTGCACTTGTTGTTTACACCTGTCATGTGATTTCTGGTTTGTGTTAGCTTTCATTGGTTGTGACACATTGTGTGTGTGACTACTGGCACTCCTCAGGGCTGCAATGTTGGTAGTTGTCTATGTGTGTTCTTTGTGGGTGACCTTGGCTTCTTCATAGGTGTGTGACTGTGGCTGGGATCCCATTGGTTGGTGTGGTATTGCTGTCATGTCCATGTACAGCGTAGTGTGCAGTGTGTCAGACATTCAGGAGTCTGGTAGAGTGGCCATGTGTGATGTGTTTCTGCACCTTGGTTCCCACCACCCCCTGGGATTGTCATGGGTGCATGTGCAATGTCACCAGTGCATGTGAGCTTCACTGCTGCACATTGTTGGAGGTCGAGGTGTGTGGTGTTGAGTGTGTGCAGATGAGAGTTGTTGCCCGGCTAGACCCCTGCCTCCATGTTGGCCTTGGCTGACAGGCCGTGCTGGTTGATTTGTGCTTGTGTAGGTGTGATGGTAGTTTGTTGCTCAGGACACATGACTGTGGTTCACAGTGTGAACGACATCTAGCTTTGTCATCACAGTGGGATTGTAATGCAGCCCAGGGTCACCACATTGTGGGGGCCCTGGGTGTGGTGCTGTGGTGTCTGTGTGTCTTGCTGTGTCAGTTGCTGTTCCTACATGCTTGTGTGACATGTGTGATTTCTGCTCCCTCTCATCTGACAATGCCTGATTGCCCACATAGGGGATTTGGATCCATGAGTTACCTTTGTGTGGCACTTTATGCACATCTGTGTAATTGGTATTCAGGCCTCCTCATGTGTTGTGTGGTTGCCTGGGGACACTGGTACCCCCCTCACCTGTTGTGTTTGATGTGCAGTGTGGGTCTGCCTGTTTGTGTATGTGCATCGGCACCACTGCATTGGCATATCTTAGGTGTGCCATTGGCTGTATGTTGTTTGGTGTGTTTGCCCTGCTGTCCCTGGGACTCCTAGGTCATCAGTCAGCACAATGATCATTGTGTGTGTATCCCATTGCTGCCATGGTATGGTATCTGTTCACCTCCCTTCTACAGTCTCCACTGGGTATCTGAATTTGTGTGCCCATTGGTGCAAATATGTGGGTCTGCATTCTGATGGTCACTTCTGTCATTGTGTCATTGATGAATGTTGACAGTGTCAGCCCCATGGGTGATGTTTGTCTGCACATGGCCAAAGGTATGTCTTGTTTGCACTGCACTGTTTGCCTCCCCCATTCTATGTTGCTATGGGACACAAGCACTACTTTGCCACTGATGTGTTTGTTGTTCTGTGACCAGGAATCATCCATGCAGTTTGGCAGTTGCAGCTTATTCTTTGTCAACACATACATTTTGGTCACTGTGATGATGGGGGTTTGGACCCCATTGCCACAATGTTCAATATGTGCTTCAGCTATGGACCCCACACTCACATTTTGGTCACTGTGATGATGGGGGTTTGGACCCCATTGCCTCAATGTTCAATATGTGCTTCAGCTATGGACCCCACACTTACATTTTGGGCACTGTGATGATGGGGGTTTGGACGCCATTGCCACAATGGTCATGGCCTGCTTGCAGTGTGGGTGCCACACACATTTATGTGTGGCACTTGTGATAGGGGGTCACATTGTATGTCCACAGTCCTGTTCAGTGTTGTAGGCATTTGACACAGTCTACACACGCTTGTCATGGTGTTGGGGGGGATGTCTTTGTGTTGCATTCTTTCTGCTGGTGTGTGCTTCATGTGGCATGTATTTGCCATCCTGTGAGTGGGGGGTTGGTGGTGGTAGGCATCCATCCCCCATGGGTAGAGGTGGTAGTAGTGACAGGCATCCAGCCCCCATGGGTAGAGGTGGTAGTAGTGGTAGGCACCTGGCACCCCCTGGGTATGGGTGGTAGTAGTGGTAGGCACCTGGCACCCCCTGGGTAGAGGTGGTAGTAGTGGTGGGCATCTGGCACCCCCTGGGTAGAGGTGGCAGTAGTGGTAGGCACCTGGCACCCCCTGGGTATGGGTGGTAGTAGTGGTAGGCACCTGGCACCCCCTGGGTAGAGGTGGTAGTAGTGGTAGGCACCTGGCACCCCCTGGGTATGGGTGGTAGTAGTGGTAGGCACCTGGCACCCCCTGGGTAGAGGTGGTAGTAGTGGTGGGCATCTGGCACCCACTGGGTAGAGGTGGCAGTAGTGGTAGGCACCTGGCACCCCTGGGTAAGGGTGGTAGTAGTGACAGGCATCCAGCCCCCCATGGGTAGAGGTGGTAGTAGTGGTAGGCACCTGGCACCCCCATGGGTAGAGGTGGTAGTAATGGTTGGCACCTGGCACCCCCTGGGTATGGGTGGTATTAGTGGTAGGCACCTGGCACCCCCTGGGTAGAGGTGGCAGTAGTGGTAGGCACCTGGCACCCTCTGGGTAAGGGTGGTAGTAGTGACAGGCATCCAGCCCCCATGGGTAGAGGTGGTAGTAGTGGTAGGCACCTGGCACCCCCATGGGTAGAGGTGGTAGTAGTGGTAGGCACCTGGCACCCCCTGGGTAGAGGTGGCAGTAGTGGTAGGCACCTGGCACCCCCTGGGTAAGGGTGGTAGTAGTGACAGGCATCCAGCCCCCCATGGGTAGAGGTGGTAATAGTGGTAGGCACCTGGCACCCCCATGGGTAGAGGTGGTAGTAGTGGTAGGCACCTGGCACCCCCTGGGTAGAGGTGGTAGTAGTGGTGGCCATCTGGCACCCCCTGGGTAGAGGTGGCAGTAGTGGTAGGCATCTGGCACCCCCTGGGTAAGGGTGGTAGTAGTGGTAGGCACCTGGCACCCCTGGGTAGAGGTGGTAGTAGTGGTGGGCATCTGGCACCCCCTGGGTAGAGGTGGCAGTAGTGGTAGGCACCTGGCACCCCCTGGGTAAGGGTGGTAGTAGTGACAGGCATCCAGCCCCCCATGGGTAGAGGTGGTAGTAGTGGTAGGCACCTGGCACCCCCATGGGTAGAGGTGGTAGTAGTGGGAGGCACCTGGCACCCCATGGGTAGGGGTGGTAGTAGTGACAGGCATCCGGGCCCCTATGTGTATATGTGGCATTGGTGATAGGCATCCCGCCCCTATGGTGCTGCTGTTTCTGGAGTAAGTAATTTCTGCATCCCTGTGTGTGTGTGTGATATGTCGGGTACGTGTAGTTTGTGTTTGTGGTTGGTGTCTGACCTACCTTCTGCGCCGTACGCGTCCGTGCCTGTTCCGGTAGTAGATGTAGAATATTGGTAGGATCGGAACGATGGGATTCATTGTTGGTTCGTCTCGTTCGTCTTTGTCGTTGCTTCGCCTCGTCCTCGTTGCTTGCGTGTTCGTCTCGTAGCCGTGGATCGTGTTCTGGCGCGAATCGGAGCTTATGTGCGCCTCTCCCGGATGCTTTGACGTGCCGTGCGTAGCGACGGGTTCGGCGCGTATGGGAAGCGCATCGTACTTGTCCGGCCGGACGGGGCTGCTTTTTGGCTTCCGGGCGACTCGAATCTGCGTTTACGGATCCGGCTCGGTCGGGGATCAGGACCTGGATTTGGTGAGTACGACTGGGTCGGAATCTGTGCTGTTGTGCGCATCGTACTTGTTCGTTCGGATTAATGTGCGGATTGGTCGGGAAACAGGCATTCGCATGGCTTTTTTCCCGACCGAATGGCGTTGGGTGCGTCTCCGACCGAGATCGGAATCGACCCCTTACTTGTTTATTGTCATGCTTTCCATTTTAAGAACATTCGTATGTTTGCAAACAAGATTGATATGTCATCAATGGACTTATTGTTTGAGGCTATGCTAGGTGATGTCTGCCAAGGCAGCACCATTTCCTTTTTAAATATGGTGACCCAATGTTTTTAAAAAAGGTGAGGCTGAAGAGTTTGAGGTCCGCTTTAAGAACTTGGATTTACATGCAGAAAAAATTGGGAGTCCCATACTATTCGTCACGGGCACCGATTTGGGAATCCCCGGGTACCCCAGAATGCCTGAGAGACCAACTTAGTCAGCCTTTAAAATCGGGGGGTATATGTCCTTGGGCAGATCTTAAAATGGGTACTAGCCTAGTGAGCTGGGAGGAGCTAAGTAATCTTACCAAGGGACGACTGACAAAGTTTAAGCATTACCAATTATGTTCCTGGTGGGCAACACAAGATTGGACACAGGAGGAGGAGAATTCAAAATTCGATCACGGGGTTGAGAACGGATAAATGGAAAAAGGAAATCTCCTTCTGGTATTGGGCCTTCCTGGAGACAGATGATAAGATCGAAACTGAAATTGCAAACTTATGGGGTAAAGAGTTTGGCAATGAAGATTTGAAGCAAATGTGGTTTGACTCATTTGGTATGTTACGAACAGTGGTAAAACCTGCATCGCTTAAGCGTAACCATTTATTTACTGCCCACAGAGTCTATTGGTCTCCAGCGAAGTTGTCAAAGGTCACAGGTAATACCTATAACTGCCCAAGGTGTATGATCACAGCGGCGGATGACCTGCACTTGTTTATGGAGTGTCCAAAAATGATGCCCTACTGGACCTCGGTTTGTAATTTTCTCGGGGAAATACTTGGTAAACAGATCAAGGTAAGTCCTTGCCTGATATATTTTTGGACTTAATCAAGAAGAAGATCAGGTTAACACAGTTAGTTCCAAGTTCATATTCTATGTGATAGTGTTGGCGAGGCACGAGATCTGTAGGCTATGGAAATCTGAAAGCCCTCCATCTTTTACTGAGTGTTTAAAGAATATCATCTATACAAGTGAATCTGATATGGCCTGCGATCCAAGAAGTAAAGATAAGATCTGGACACTATTGGTAGATTGGAGAGAGAAGGCAAGTGGGTCCAATGATTAAGCCAAATATGCTGTTGGTCCTGGCCTCTCCAGTATTCCTCCATGGCCCTCGTGTGTGTAGGAGATGGAAGTGGAAACAGCAGTATTCTTGTGGGGTGCTACTCTTCCTCCCTTTTCTCTTCCCCCTTGGGTTTAGAGGGATAAGAGGAATCCCAACAAGAGAGTTGGCAAAATGAGGACTTAAAAAAAAAAAAAGAACTGACCTTTATCCAATATGCATTATCACTAAGTAAATTGTAAAAGGTGAGTCACAGCCTATCTTTCCTGCTCATGTTGGTGAAGTGGTTCATATCTGTGGGTAAACAGTCAGTAGGAAATGTCGACTTGCACTAATATCGAGTGCAAAATATCGTGATACAGAAATATCGACTGCCAGAATATCGTGGTCAAGAATATCGAGTTTAAGGTAAGAAATATCGTTTTCCAAAATATCGAAGTTATTAATATCGTTTGCTAAAATATAGTTGTTAAAAAATTCATTTTTTTAGTTAGTGTTATGTATTTTAGTATGTATTTTAAATGTATGTGCTATATTTTTGTATGTGTTAAATTTTTAGAAGTTATACATTTTATTTTAATTAAATTTTGCGTTTTAGTTCCGTAGCGGGTTATGGGTTTATAGGGAAATAGGGTGGGAAGTAATTTAATTATAATAAATTGAATATTAATTTTCTTTTAATTAAATTTTGCGTTTTAGTTCCGTAGCGGGTTGTGGGTTTATAGGGGAATAGGGTGGGAAGTAATTTAATTATAATAAATTTAATAATAATTTTTATTTATTAGTATCTTTTTAATTTTGATTTTATAGTGTTAATTATGGTGATTAATTTATTATTCATTAATTAATAATTGGCTGTTAATTTTTATTGATTAATTAATTGGTAAATATGTTAATTGTGTCATTTTTTTAGGAGCGGGTTGTGGGTTTATAGGGGAATAGGGTAGGAAGTAATTTGATTATAATTAAATTATCATTATTTTATCATAATTAATATTTATTTATTTAATATTTTATATTGTTAATTGTGGGAAATAATATATTATTAATTATTTATTATTTTGTTATTAATTATTAATTACTTGGTAATTATGTTAATTGTGTGATTTTTTAGGAGTGGGTTTTGTGTTGATAGGGGAGTAGGGTGGAAAGTAATTTAATTTTAATAAATGTAATACTTTTTTATATAATATTTATTAATTATTATTTTATAGTGTTAATTATGTGAATTAATTTATAAATAATTATTTATATTTTGATTGTTAATTGTTATTAATTAATTAATTAGTTGTTAATTAATTATGTTAATTGTATACTTTTTACGAAATTGTTGGTGGCATTTATAGGGTAATATGGTGGGAGGTAATTTGTTTTTAATTAATTAATTCTTTGTTAATTGATGCTAATTGATTAATTACATTTTAATTTTGTCATTTGTGTAATAATTTTGATGTGTGAGTTGTGGTGTTCATAGTGGTAAATGGTGGGAAGTAAATTTTTAAAAATTAATTACTTATTTGTTGTTCATTGATATGAATTTATTAATGTAAAATTAGTTTTGGAAATTGTGTGAATATTTTTAGGTGTGTGTTATGGTGTTTATTGGGGTAGATGGTGGAAAGTAATTTAGTTTACATTAACTAATCATTACTTGATCATTAATATTTATTTATTAATTGTTAAAAAGATTTTTGGTAATTGTTTATTTTTTTTGTTTGGGGATTTATGTTGTATAGCTGTAATGTTTGGTTACTACAATAATTTTAAACTTTTTAAATATGTTTTTTAATTATTAATAATTTTTAAATTGATAATTAATTGTGTTAATTATGGAGGTACACTTTTTTATTTAATTTAGATGTGTGTTGTAAATTGTGTGGTGTTATAGGGTAGGAAAAAAATATTACATTTATGTAATAATTATTTTTTTAGATTACAATTAATTTCTATTACAAAATATTTATTTGTTTGATAATTTTTTGTTAAAATTAAAAAAATAATCTTTTTATGTAAATGTTATATTTTTTCTACAATATTATATGTTTCTATGTTTTGTAAACATTTATAATAGATATGTTTTGTTTTTGGGTGTTTTATTATATGTTGTATAGTAGTTGATATTTTGTTTGTTTTTAAATTTGAATTTTCTTAAGTGGGAATAGTAATTTTTACCCCTGCGCTATCCAACACTTTCCCTACTGTTGCACTCGCTGGAGTGGGAATAGTAATTTTCACCCCTACACTATCCAACACTTTCCCTACTGTTGCACTCGCTGGAGTGGGAATAGTAATTTTTAACCGTACGCTATCCAACACTTTCCCAACTGTTGCATTCGCTGGAGTGGGAATAGTAATTTTTACCCCTACTCTATCCAACATTTTCTCTACTGTTGCACTCGCTGGAGTCAGAATAGTAAATGTTATCCCTACGCTATCCAACACTTTCCCTACTGTTGCACTCTTTGGAGTGGGAATAGTAAATTATTCCCCTCCGCCATCCAACACTTTCCCTACTGTTGCACTCGCTGGAGTGGAAATAGCAATTTTTACCCCTTTGCTATCCAACACTTTCCCTACTGTTGCACTCGCTGGAGTGGGGATAGTAATTTTTACCCCTACGCTATCCAACATTTTCCCTACTGTTGCACTTGCTGGAGTGGGAATAGTAATTTTTACCCCTACGCTATCCAACACTTTCACTACTGTTGCACTCTTTGGAGTGGGAATAGTAATTTTATCCCCTCCGCTATCCAACACTTTCCCTACTGTTGCACTCATTGGAGTGGGAATAGTAAATTATTCGCCTCCGCTATCCGACACTTTCCCTACTTGAACTTGCTGGAGTGGGAATAGTAATTTTTATCCCTATGCTATCCAACACTTTCCCTACTGTTGCACTCACTGGAGTGGGAATAGTAAAGTATTCCCCTCCGCTATCCAACACTTTCCCACTGTTGCAGTTATTGGAGTTTTATAGTAGATATGTTTTGTTTTTGGGTGTTTTATTATATGTTGTATAGTAGTTGATATTTTGTTTGTTTTTAAATTTGAATTTTCTTAAGTGTGAATAGTAATTTTTACCCCTGCGCTATCCAACACTTTCCCTACTGTTGCACTCGCTGGGGTGGGAATAGTAATTTTTACCCCTACGCTATCCAACATTTTCTCTACTGTTGCACTCGCTAGAGTCGGAATAGTAAATTTTACCCCTACGCTATCCAACACTTTCCCTACTGTTGCACTCTTTGGAGTGGGAATAGTAATTTTATCCCCTCCGCTATCCAACACTTTCCCTACTGTTGCACTCATTGGAGTGGGAATAGAAAATTATTCCCCTCCGCTATCCAACACTTTCCCTACTGTTGCACTCGCTGGAGTGGGAATAGCAATTTTTACCCCTTTGCTATCCAACGCTTTCCCTACTGTTGCACTCGCTGGAGTGGGAATAGTAATTTTTACCCCTACGCTATCCAACATTTTCCCTACTGTTGCACTCGCTGGAGTGGGAATAGTAATTTTTACCCCTACGCTATCCAACACTTTCGCTACTGTTGCACTCTTTGGAGTGAGAATAGTAATTTTATCCCCTCCGCTATCCAACACTTTCCCTACTGTTGCACTCATTGGAGTGGGAAATAGTAAATTATTCCCCTCAGCTATCCAACACTTTCTCTACTGTTGCACTCGCTGGAGTGGGAATAGTAATTTTATCCCCTCCGCTATCCAACACTTTCCCTACTGTTGCACTCATTGGAGTGGGAAATAGTAAATTATTCCCCTCAGCTATCCAACACTTTCTCTACTGTTGCACTCGCTGGAGTGGGAATAGTAATTTTTACCCCTACGCTATCCAACACTTTCTCTACTCTTGCACTCACTGGAGTGGGAATAGTAAATTATTCCCCTCCGCTATCCGACACTTTCCCTACTGTTGAACTTGCTGGAGTGGGAATAGTCATTTTTATCCCTATGCTTTCCCACACTTTCCCTACTGTTGCACTCGCTGGAGTGGGAATAGTAAAGTATTCCCCTCCGCTATCCAACACTTTCCCACTGTTGCAGTTATTGGAGTGGGCATAGTAAATTATTCCCCTCCGCTATCCAACACTTTCCCTACTGTTGCACTCGCTGGAGTGGGAATAGTAATTTTTTCTCCTCCGCTATCCAACTCTTTCCCTACTGTTGCAGTGAATGTAGTGTAAAATGTAGGTTTAAAAAATATTATATATTTTAATATTTTAATTTATAATATAATTTTTTATTTTTTTATTTTTATGTTACGGGTGTATGTATATTATATATTTATTTATAAATTTTAATATATGTCTAACATTTTATAATTAATTAAAATTATTATTTAATAATTATTTTTAAGTGAATATATATATATATTACATTTTAAATATGTATGTTTAATTTATTTTTTCATTGCATTTATTACTTATAATTGTTAAAATATACAAATAAATCTAAATATTTTTTTTAAGTTAAATGTATTATTTAATTTATTTTACATTATTTTTTATACATATTAAAAAACGATATTTTCAACTTCGATATTTTTAACAACGATATTTTTTTGTTGATATTTTGGTACTTAGCAATATGAAGATAGGAGGTCGATATTTTTGACAACGATATTTTTGTCACGATATTTCTGTAGGTCGATATTTCTGTTGTCGATGTTCTGTCAGTGATCCATATCTGCGCTTTCCAGAGGTTTGTGAAACTCTATCCAGGCTTTAATTGCAAGGGGACCTGCAAACACAAATCAGTACTTTATTTCCACAATGGTCTTATTGTATTTATTGTTTATCTATTTACAAAAACCCACAGAGGGAGCCTAGCCAGGGTATACTTTGAAGATGTGTTTGGAGTCTGAACTCAAGTAGTGACATACATGTGTCCAGGTATATTCTGGGGCAGTAAAAGAAGAAAAATGACACGCTCACCATGGTAGAAAACTCCCATTGTGTAGGAGTCATTCTTTTTTTTTCCAAAAGCAAACTCCTGCTATGAGAGTTTGATTTTGAAAAATATAAAAACTTTTGAAAAGTTAGATGGCTGGCTGTGATTTTTGACTGAGCGTCCGTCAAACATTTCCTACATTGACAAGAATCACCATGAGGACTGGGTAATACTAATTTATAGAGATGTCCATGGGATGTCAGCCATCTCTAAATTTGGCAGTTGGAATAAAGGCTGTAGGTGGAAATAGTGCCCTCCGCCACCCTGTTTGACTTTATTCTGTCAGCCAAAACCTAATACCGGCCCTATATAATTTCAAGTAATATATGCCTGAAGCACTATCTGTGTTAACCAATAAACACAAATTATTAAGCTCATTATGGAAATTATGTTTTTTCCAGGGCTTTTAAGTAGGCAGAAGGCATTTCCAGGGCAGAAGTATGGGTCACTTTCAGTGCAGCAGTTATATGCTTTGCAGTCTATTTAGTCACAAGTGCTGCCAATACTTACTTCACCTTATGTGGGAATTTGCTTTAGAACCTTTTCAAGACATCAAAGTTAAGAAGCAGTTTGTTGTCACAGCTGGCTGTACAGGAAGTGGCATTTGGGAGAGTAGAGTGTGCAAACTATTTCAAATGGTGGGAAACTCAATAAACTATCTGGTTGTCAATATTTTCTAGTGTGGTATTTGTTCAAAGATATTATTCACTAACCTTTCAATTGTTGATGTGTTCTTACACTCTAATATCAGCTTTAAGCACTACAAGAATTTTAATGGAATCAGGTCAACACTTTAACCAGGAGTAGACTAAACAGATACAATACATAAAATAATTACAGCTCAACAAGAATTTGAAACAAACCTCCCATGTTTATTAGCAAGCCTGTTCATTGTATTCCAAAGAAATGCCCTATTTTGAATTTTATCTTTTATAGTGGATCTGCAAATATATCACTAAACAGGCTGTGATATACTGGATTATAATTTTGTGCTTGTTATCTTTTCTTTTTCTCAGCACCAGATTTGAACTGCTTTTCCTGCCACAAGGCAAAAGAAATACTACTTTGTCATTCTTGCTTTATTGGTCAAAGCAGTATTTTTCCAGAAAAATATGTTTTCTGCTGGCTGGTATTTCTCAAACAACTACAAATGGTGGCCTTCCAGCGTGTGTTCATTCTGAGGAAGAAGGTTGGCTGTGAATAATGGAGAAAGTGAGAGGTCATTGTAGAATTCCAGCACGATGGCCAAACATATTCACAGCATGGAGAGGGTGGGTGCAACAGGAGCTGATTGCCTGGCAGTGCCCCTCTTGGACGGATGGTAGCTGGACAGTCACAGACTTTTACATCTGATACAGCTCTTGAAAGCTTATTGAAAGCTTTAAAATTGCTAAATAATGTGATCCAGGTATTGATTATAACGACATAGTCGCCACTGTTGATACACTGTCCATGACTGGTACAACCATCACCATTAGTATAGAACAAAAACAGACATCAAATTGAAAAAAGAAACCATTGTATACCCAGATCTCAAAGTTTGTGAGATTTTTCTAGAAAGATGTTTGTGGGAGTAACGCACCAATTAATCACAGACACAGATAGGGTTGTGAGTGAATATTTACACCATACTGTTTACAAGCTATAACATGGTGTTCACTGAGCATTCCCTCATGCATTTGGTTGTACACCTGGTAGCAGCTTGATCATTGTCATTCTCAGACATCTCCCTTCTTTTCTCATCTTCACCCATTTCACTGTTTGCCACACAGCCTCATTCCATCTTTTTCCACCAAACACGTGTGGTCAGTCTGTCTTGAAACCCTTTTTGTGCCACTTAATTCTTACTTTGTTTCCAATATGAAAATCTCTCTTTTAGATGCACTGTAATGAATCATATTGCAACCTGGCTTGTTCTTGTTTTCTCTTCACTCTGGCTTTCGTTTCTTTGTCCAAGCAATATTCGCACAGAGGACTGTTCAAACTGGGTCTCAACAAAAGTGCTAGCATTACATCCCCTCAATACTTCAAAGGGTGATACACCATTGATTAATTGAGGATTTTTATGATATGCCACAACATCTCTCAGAGAACGCTTTCTACAGGAAGAGTTCCTGTCAGCACAAACCTGATGCAGTTGCCTATTAATCTATTAGCTCTTTCAGCCAAACCATTACCTTAGGGATAATACTAGCACATGTTCCAGAGCTGAATATCGATTTTCTTCTTCTGGTGTGAATTTGACCCGTTGTCAGTAACAATTATAGAAGGAAGACCCTCACAATCAAAAACTTCCCTCAAAAACTGAATAACCAATTTAGTGGTCAAGTTGACTAGGCATCTGGACACTATTATGAGTAGCAATCTATGAGAACAAGGGCCAATCTGTTGCCACCCATTCTGAAGCCCCAGAAAAGCCCTAAAAATGTCAATGTAATTTTGTCCCATGTATCAGTTGGTCTACAGAGACTAAAGGCGCAATACTAATGATCAGATACTTGTCAACGACCCTAAATGTCCTGCACTCATGAAGTTTGTTTTCAACATCAATGTCCATATTCAGCCACCAATAGGTCTCATGTAATTTATTTTTGTTAAGAGTCATTCATTCCTAGATGATCATATGTACAATGTCCACAAGTTTACTCCTCAACATGACAGGAGGAATTAAGGGGCTCATTACGATGGCGTGCGGAGGCACAACCGCGGTGCTGGCGGAATCTTTTTCCGCACTCCAGCAGCGGTCCTCGCGCCCGCCATATTACAAGGGGAAAACATAGCCCATTTGCCGTCTGCCGCGGAGCGACGTGAACCGCCAGAAATTTGCACCCGCTACCGCGCCGGAGGGAGCCAATAGAGACCCACCGCCGTGCAGAATGACGTCCCTTTCGCCGTACAAATCAAGATGCCACAAACAGCCCATCACACCGCAGCGGAGAATCCACCCACCCAGAGACGGCGGAAGCACGACAGCGGAACGCGAAACCAGACTCCCGGTCCCCTCCACCCGGTCCGGACCGCAATGGATCCAGCTCTTCAAGCCTTTCCTCTGCTGTACCTCATCCACTACCAGCAAATAATAGACCGTCGCGGACAACGCCGCAGGTACGCAAATACACAACTCCGCACACAACCACAACACACAACTCCTGTGCTGATATACGGTTCCTGTCCACATCAGACACTCTGGTGGGGACAGGAACACATCCCCAAGTGTACCCACAGATGTCCTACCTGTTAGAAAATCACCCCTCCGCATCCGGGTCACCCATCAACGCCAAATCACAGCAATGTCCCGGTCACGTCACCATAGCGGTGAAGACGCGGGAAAACCTGCGCACAATGTAGTAGGCAGGGCCGGCGCCAGGCATGGGCAGTCCACAAAGATTTACAGGGCTCCACCTCCACCCTTCACACACTACGCTTCCCACACCCATTTGGGGACATGCTGTGTGCTCCTCCTGTGCCCCCCCCCTGCACAATTCATCTGCCAGGTGTAGCCAGACCTTGCACCTCACACACCAAAGGACCAGGGAGCCTGGCTTGGAAGGTGGGGGTGAAGAGGAACACCCTGCACAGAAGCTCAGGGGCTGGACAACCCTCCCCCTCACACCTACCTTCCACTCATGTGAAGCAAAATGAGTATAATTCCAAAATGAAGACTGACACTGCATATGAACATCCACTGAACTGTTCACACTGCCTGGCAAGTCACTCACAAACACCCCACACTGACACCCAGCCACATACCCATACCATAGCTCAGCAGCAATGGAGGACAATAAATGGGTCAGCCAAAAGTGAAGTGGACAGTGCTGGAAAGCCATGGAGCAAGCCACATAACATGTGTACAACACATGCAAGAGAAGGAACATATCACACCACCCTTAGGCCATCAAATCACACATGGGTGGCACAGTGATTGAAATTAACCCAAAGTGACCTACATGCAACAACTCAGGGAGACATCAAGGCAAGCCATGCATAGGCATGGGAATGATAGGAAGTGTCTGAAGTCAAACAGTGACCAGCCGCACATCTGTGTCAACTTACTTGACATGTGTATGTCATCAGCACAACACACAAGGCTCATTGTCACACTCCCTGACTGTCAAACACAAGTAGGACCTTCACACATGCCTCTCATCTACCCACCTCACACCTGCAACACTCAACACCAGTGTGAAACACACAGAATGGTGCAAATGATGTTCACTGACAACCAATCACACTCCCTGGGGTGCATCCACAAACATCACACTCACGCTCAGGGATGTCTGAACCAATGCTGACACAAAAACAATAGCCAAACACAAAGCTCACAAACAACATACACAGAAGTCCAACAAGCCCACACATGGGCAGCCAAACAGTGGAAAGGCAATGTGACCCTAGACAGAACAGGAACACACAACATTGTCACTCATGGCCAATGCACAGACACCATACATCAATACAAACAAGAGGTGCATCCTCAAAAATCAACCATGAACACCAACTGGGATCAATGGGACAATCAGCTAACACAGACAGAGACACAACACCACTCATCAAGTGGACAAGGTGCCATATTGTACCACAAGCATGCACATGCACAATCCTGAAAAATGACAGGTCAAAAATAGGAGGACAAACCACCAATGTGCACTCAAAACAAGCCCAGCAACAAGAATCCACCTTGCTGCATGTGACAGACACACAAGTAATGCACACCACACCTGAAACACACATCTGAATGTATCACACAGCAACAACCACTCACACACAACGTCATGCAAATAGAACATCACACACACATAGCATCTGTCAGTAGAAAGAGCCAACACAGGCCAAACACTGCATACATCCACAACAAAAACACAACAGATGCAGAGACCAATCCATCACAATGCAAACTCAGCTGCACGTCAGGGGGATGCACAACAAGCAAGTACAAGGCAACATACACTGACAACACTGCATGCACACCAAGCAGTGTGTGCACAACAACCAAATCAGTAGCACACACAGCTCAGTGCAACACCATGTACTCCCACAACACAAATCATCACAGCACACAGAGAACATCACACTCAGGAAGGTTAGCAGTACCTCAGCAAACACACATACAGCTTAGCCATCACCCACAGATGCACAACTCAGGGACACCCAGGTGCAAACAACATGACCAGAGGACTGTGCTGCCCAAACATCTACACTAAACATGAGCAACCATGACAGCAAACCAGTACAAGAAAATAACACATAACCAATTGGGAAACTGTCCTGAGTAGCACATTTGTCCTGTACACAGATCAGCCTCACACAGCATAGTGTCACACTATGAAGTGGTGGGGAGGCTCACACACTGGCAAGCCATGGGGTGGAAGACATGAGATTTAAGTGGTGTGTACTTCAGTAGTGGACAGGTGAGCAGTGTACAGTACACAAACACATAGAGGAGTTACTCATAATGTGTAGGCATCAGAAGCACATATAGGGGATGGCATTACTCCACATACCACATACCATACTGGAGCCAAAAATGGGTCAAGTGACAGCAATGCATGAGAAAACTCACAAATAATGTCAGTGTGGCTGAGCAGGTCTGCACAGTGTGCACAAACAGTAACAAGACACATGGCTGATCAACAAAACACAACACAGACTTGGCTGTCACACACTCTGCATACTCACAACTGGCAGCAACAAGAAGTAGGTGTCCCCCAGGAGTGCAAGGACACACCCACACACTGCACAGTGCCCAACCTACAACTCATACATGTGCCCACAATATGAAGCACATGGCAGACAATTGAAACAAACAGGCACACATCTTCTGGGTCATACTTGTGTGCAGTTGGCATTGCAGGGGCACACACACATCAACACTACTGACAATTACAGCCCATTCACACTTCATGACCACACAAGTGCACACATCCAAATGTACCCATGTGACCAGGAAGACAGGCCATCACAAGATGACCATACATCAACACTGCTGTTCACACATCAAAAAAGATCACACAGATATGATGGACCCTGGCCAGCCCGCAAGTAATCCTGTGGATAGAATTCACCTCTGTTTTGGTATTGCATCATAACATGACATGTGTACAATTTAGCAAACATGACCATATGATGAGTATGACAATAGTAGACCATCACAAACACCCATCATTGCACTCTCAACCCTCAGAATGAAGAAGAACTAAAGTGCCCCTCACCACTGGCAAACCCTGAAAAAGTAAAATAAGCAATTGGCAAGGTTAAAGTGGCATACAGAGCATTTGTCACATGCAACCATACCCATACAGAAAGCACTTTTATTTAGCAAGGACACTGACAAAGCAGACAACAGGAGTAACTGTTTTTATTACATATCACCAAGAAAGGCATGAAAAGTAGACAACAGCAAGGCCAGTGGCCAGTCCATAGTCCAAAGGAGGGACATGTGTGCATGAGAACCCGCACAGGGAATGGGCATCCAAAGTTACAAACAGCAAGGCCAGTGGCCAGTCCATAGTTCAAAGGAGGGACATGTGTGCATGAGAACCTGCACAGGGAATGGGCATCCAAAGTTACAAACAGCAAGGCCAGAGGCCAGTCCATAGTCCAAAGGAGGGACATGTGTGCATGAGAACCTGCACAGGGAATGTGTGACACCGTACACTGCCATGGTAAGCAACACAGCTAGGGGGATACCAATAAGCAGTTCAGGCACCGCTGTGGGAGAGATAGATTTGGGAGGGGGACTTTGCCTCAGACTTGGCTGTCAGTCGAACTGGGAGGTGGCTGATTGTCAGGGCCAGTTGGAGTACTGGACCTGGAAGAGAGAGGACCAGCTGAGGTAGAGGCATCAGTGGCTTTGGGAGGCGGAGGGCTGCTTGGACCGGGTGGCATGGTGGCACGGGGAGGCGGAGACATGCTGCCGTGAGACACAGTGTGTGAGGGTGAATGTGGAGGGCTGCCTCTCCACTTCTTGGGTATTCGATAGTGAAGAATTGTCTTGGTAGGAGTAGGAAGTGTGGTGGGCACAACAGCCTCACTCTCCACCAAAGGTGCATCAGGTGCAGGTGGCTCTCCCTGTGGGGATTTGCTTGATCTGGCGGTACGGTTGGGCTGGCCTTGCCTTTTCCCCTCCATCCCCTGTTGACCAGGTGAACCCCCCACAGTGCCCTCCTGTCCCAGCTTCACAGGGGTTTGGGTGGGAGTTGAGGTTGTGAGTGAATCTGCCTTAGAGGGCTGTTTCTGTGGACTCTTAGCAGGCACCAGCTTCACAGCAGGCACGGCAACTGTTTGCCTGTCTTTGGGAGCCGTTTTTGGGATGGGAGTATCCTTGGATGGGGCTGATTTTGAGGCATGTGAGCCTGAGGCCTGCTTCTTGGCTTGATGCCCCTGAGTGTCACCTGATGGGCTTTTTCCTTTGCGCTCCTGTGTGAGTTTCTTTTGTGTGGGGAGGATGGTGTCTGCGCTCTGGGCCAATTGGGGTGCTGCTGTTGTGTGCTGCGTGTGGAGTACCTGGAGCCTGAGGGCTGTGGTGTTTGGTCACTCTCGTCAGATGTTGCCACTGGCAGGGGGGTTGCCAAAGGGACTGGAGCTGGACTCTGAGCCTGTGACAGCTGAATGGCTGCCGTCACTGTGGAGGACAAAGACTGGACAGTTCTGTGTAGCCCACCCACGTCTGAATGAATCCCCTCCTTGAAGGCAACTACCTGTGCCAACTTCTTGTCATGATCCTGGAAGGCATTCAGGAGAGTTGTCTGACCCACACACAGCTGGCGCAAAAGGTCCACAGCCTCAACACTGAGGGCAGCAGGGGAGACGGGCAGGGGCAGTGGTGCCTGGGGGGAAGGACACTCTTCCCTTCTTACTGCTGCGGGCACGTGCAGCACTAGTGGAAGTAGCCGGGAGGGTGGGCACTGGACGATGTGTGGTGGAAAAAGAGTCAGATTTCCCACTCCCTGTGCCCGCCAACATCTAGGAGTCACCGCTGACGTCAGATGACGTTGAGGTTGGTGTTTCTGGGCGTGATTCTTCAAGGGCACTCCTGTCCCCCTCCGAGGCGCTGGTCACATCAGTGTCAGTGAGATCATGTGTAGCAGTGGTGCAAGATGTCTCACCACTGGTGTCCATCCCCTGTCCTTCTGTGCACTCGGTAGATGCTGCAAGAGACAGAGACGTAGGTTCAGTTTAGTGCCATACTCACAAACATCATATGCAAACAAAGCACAGAACAAGATGATGATACCCCCATGTTGCACACCCCCCTGTGCAGTCTGCATGTGCAACCTAAATGCAAAAACCAAAAGGTGCATGTGATGTTCACACAGCCAAATAGCTTGCCTGTGCCTCCATGTAACCAGACATACAGATTCCTGTAAGCATGCCTAGGTGCCCGTAGGTAAAAAAGATGTACATCTCAACATGTTGTCATAGTCACATATGGAGTCACTTTAAGGGGACAACACAGATACAGACTCCAAAATGTCCTTTTGCAATGGCCATAAGCTTCAGCTATCCCCCATGTTGTGCTTCGAAGCACAACTACGGTTGCACATTGGTGTCAGCTGTGTAGTTCTCACAATTACGAGGTAAGGCACTGCACACATCGACGAAAGCACACTAAGATGAGGCACACTGCCGTTCACTGCCCAGTGATGTTCATGACTCCCCAGATGCAGCTGATGCCATAAGGCCACATCTCAGCATGCAATGTCAAGGTCCAGTACATTAAACACATGATGAAGTACATGTGGCGTAAATGGATGACAGCTGCACTCAACACAGAGGCCTATTACAAGCCATAGCATCACACTAGAAACATCCCAGAGCTCCACATTGGCTCAGGGTTGTGATACATGCAGTCACTCACACCCAAATTCACACTTCGCAGAATACTCACCCCAACTTGCTGCTGATGGGCCCTCAAACGTTCATCCAGCTCTGGCTGTGTCATGCCAAGATGCGGGCCATTAGTGGTGTCATGCTCCTGCTCGCCAACCTGCCAGTCCGAGGGAGCAGCCCCAGCGTCATCTCTGCCACATTTTTGCTCAGCCGGCAGATGCCATCCCACATCTTGTGACAGTGTGTGTGCCGTCGGTTGGAGACACCAAGAGCCCGCACCTTGCGTGCAATGGCCCTCCATAAGGCCTTACACTGGTGGACTTTAAGCTGCAGGCATGGGAGACAAGAGGAGGAAATATCAGTAACACTGGGTTTTGTACCACTGTGTCTCAGTACAGGAGCATGCACAGCTATTCAGATATGTTTAGCAGGGGCCATACAGCATGACACGTACTACATTAGCATAAGACAATTGTACCCAAATGCATGCAGGTATGAGTATGGACACATGCAGAATACCAGCACAGAAAGCAATGTGAAGAAGGCCCACATCTGCAATGCAGTTTGTGAGGGAGCAAGACATACATCACATTGTAAATGGATGTTGGACTTGGCCCTTTTTGGCAGGTTCACCCCTAAACTTTTTGCCTTAAGTTCTGATATGGTGTTGGTGGGTTTAGGCCTCTGGGCACTTTAGCACTGTGGTCCAGTGTAAAGTGCGTGCACTCTCTGTGTACATTTGGTGAAGTTGGCCTGCCCTCCCATAGGAATGCATTGGGGATTCCCTGATCAGTGTGTGTCAGTGGTAATTCCTGTTATGAGAGGAGCAGTGTGGTCAAGTCTGGTATGTATGAAATTGTGAGAATAAATGCTGCGCAATGGTGTGCGCAGATTTATTATGACTATAAGAGAAATGCCACTTTTAGAAGTTGGCATTTCTGTGTGCTATGTGTCTGCCTGCCTGATGTGAATTGAATGTCTGGCTTGTGAGTGACAGGGGCTGGGAGGTGTGTGTGGCTCCAGGAGGGGCAGGGTGAGTCAGCGCTGGGCTGAATAGGACACCTGGGCTGGGAGTAGTGGGAGGAGTAATCCACTGACTCTGAATAGGAGTGTGCCTGCCTTGTACAATGCTGGCTCCGCCCCCTGTGGTGTGTCTGATCACCTAGCCCCCACCTGACAAAGGGGAAGAGGAGCTTGGAAAACAAAGTGCTCCAAATCCCCCCTGAACGAGTTCATCTGGTTCCCCAAGCCCTGCGCTTTAGACAAAGGATTTGGTGATATAAATATAGGGGCTGTGACCCCATGATGTTGTTCAGTTCCAGGATGCCGTGCTGATCCTGCTGGGGCGTGCTGCTGCTGGGGCCCAGGAGGAACTGCCATGAGGGCTTGCCTCCCTGGGCCCTGCATTGCCCCCCCTTGACCTCTGAAGACCTTTTTGTTGGGACCCTTGGGCTTTTCTTGGCATCCTCCAGCACCCAGGACCTGTGCTGCATTTTGAGTACCCTGTGAGCGCTTTATTTTTAATTATTCTGAAAGGGGAGCGCTGTGCTTTAATTTCCCCTTAAGAGAGGAGCGCTGGAGCGTCGCAGAACTGGGCAGCGCGTTGCTGCTGAGGGAATCCCCATCGTAGGGATTCCCCCCGTGATGCCGGCATAATAGCGGGTGCCCACCCCGCTTTATAGATATTGAAAATGGTGGGTGCCCACCCCGCCTTACGCTGCCTGTAGGCGGGTGCCCACCCTGCTTGTGCCTTATTTGAAATTACGAGGGAGCCTACCCCTCATTGCCGCCGAAGGAAACTGCCGGGCCGCGGCTGAGTGCGACCCGGAAGACAGGCACCATTGCCTGGTTGTGGGGGGGGCTTAGTACGCGCCCCCGGAAGTGACCAGGGCTCCCGTGAGCTGTGGGAGCCCCGCGTGTTGCTGAAGCCAGGCGGGAGCCCACCCCGCACTGGCGAACCAAAGAGGAAAGTCCGGCGGGAGCCCACCCCGCCTTCGTGAATGCCGCGTGGGGCGGCCAGAGCAGGAATCCAGGTGGGGCTCCTGTGATGAGGACGGAGCCCCGTGTGTTGCTGTGCCGCCAGAGACCGGGACCGCAACAGTGAGGAGAGAAGTCCGCTGAGTGGAGCTGGGGGGGAGGGGGTATGTCGAGGCACGCTATCGGTGCCTGCCCCCATTGTGCTTCCCCAAGGCACCGTGTCGGTGCCTGAGCGGCCCCGCCAGAGAGCGGGCCGCTCCCACGTTGTTGGGCATGTTTTGTTTTGAGAGCCTGTGTGGCTCCAACGGTGGGCCAGAATGATTGCTAAAGGGCCCAGAGGGGCCCGTGCTTTCCCCCCCCATATGGCCTTTTTCACAGTTTCCCCGCGTGGCAGTGGGCAACTGCAACAATGGGGACAAGTATTGGGAGAGCCCCAGTGAGGCCCCGAGGGCACAGTGGTGCCAGGGCGTATTTGCTTATTCCCCTCTGCGCCGCACCAGCGCGGGCAGCTGAAACGTTTTTGCATAACTGTTTGGAGGGCACAGTGGTGCCAGGGCCTTCACTTGATTCACAGCTGCGCATCACTTAGTGCCAGCTGCTACGTTTAGGCCCACAGTTCTTTGGGGGCATTGTTAGGGAGACAGGAGTGAGATGCACTCCTCTGCCCCAGTACTTTCACAGCTGCACGGCAATTAGCATCAGCTGCAAAGTTTAGGTTTGCGCAATGGCGCACATGGATTCCGCTGCATTGGCAGCAGCCTTGACATTTTGGACACAGGGCATTTGAGCCCCTTTTTAGAAGGCCAGTTGGCCAGGGGGACTGTGAGTTGATAGGGTGCCAGGCCCTAATGTGATTTATGTGGTGCTAGGAAATGTGATTCATGTATTATGATTTACGCACCCTGTTTTATGCCTGTAAATGTGGTTTTATGTATGAGGTTATTTGCATACTGTGTTTATGCTAGTGAGATTATTCTCTACTGTGAGTTATGCCCCTAATGTGAGTTATGCTTAGGAGGTTATTGTCTAATGCATTTAGACTTATGAAATGATTGCATAATGTGTTTATGCTGGTGAGGTTGGCGCAGAATAGATTTCACGCCTAATGTGATGATGACTGCATAATATGGTTTATGGTTGCAGGACGATGCTGAGTACGAGGTTTTGCCAGTAATTACTGGTTGTATTCTACATCTACAATTTGTGCTACATTTATTATAAGTTCTACATTTACTAAGTTCACTTTGTGATGGTTCTGACAGTGGTCCAGTTGGCCCTGTCAGGTGTAAATAATCCCTTGTAGATATTACCTAGTGCCAGGTGGCACAATGTATATTATGTGATTACTATTCTAATGTGTTATGAGAATACAAAGGCTATTTTTGATATAACCTTGTGTGGAGTTCCTTTTGTGGTGTGCCTGGTATGTTGTTGCTGTGTGCGTGTTGCGCAAACGCTTTACACATTGCCTTCGGGATAAGCCTGACTGCTCGTGCCAAGCTACCAAGGGGGTGAGCAAGGGTTATCTTCGGCGTGTAACTCCCTTGCCCTGACAAGAGTGGTGGTCTCTGTCTGGCTTTGGCGCAAGCCTTAGCCAACCAGAGATCCCTTTTCTAACATTGATTGTCAGCGGTGGGGATAGGACTTGCGTTTGCGCAGTACCACAGCGACAACTGGTTACACTACAAGCTCTGCATTTTAGATAGTCACATGGATGGGGATTATTGTTTCTGAGTTTGTTTTAAGTGTCATTTCTTTTTGAAATGTGTTTTAGTGTTGCACTATGAGTTGGGGGTCCTGCCAAGGACAGAAACCAGAGATTCTGGAGGAGTTTTGTACTGCCCTTGTGCAGACTGCTATTTCTGGGGTGGCCCTGCAGCGCAAGCTGGAGGAGGTAACTGCCCCTGTGCTTTCTGCTATTTCTAGGGTTGGCCTACAGTGGTAACTTAATTGGCATGGAGTAACTATCTCGGGGGGGGGTAGATTATCCCCTAAGTGCAGTTTTAGTTTTCTGGAATCCCCAGTAAGGGTGGGATCCAGTGGTGGCAGCAATATGTAGTCCAGTGCAGGAAGTCCCATTCCCAGTTCCCAGAGTATGGTACCTGGTTCCCGGTTAAGAGGGGGACAGGTTGAGATTCAGGGGCAGTAAGATGCTGTCTCACCAGTCTGGGGGGGGAGTATGTGGATGAGTGTTCTGGTGCACTGGACGTTTGGGTGATTGGTTAGCACGGTAAATGGTGTTAAAGGGCTGTTCAGTCTGTTTTGTCAGAGAGAACATGCCCCGTAATTGTGTTCCGGAGTCGCGCCAACACCTGTTGGAGTGTGTGAGTTCTTTGATTCTAAGGAGCTTGCATTGGGGAGTGAGACTAGAAGAATGGTGCAGGTGTCTTCCAACCCAGAATGGTGGAAGTGGTTCAGAGTAGCCCAGCTAGGTAACCTTATAGTGAGGAGGTTGTAGGGACTCACATCCTGTCTCGCAGGAGAAGGAGTGAGATTGGGCTGTGGCCCGAAGTGCCCGCACCTCAGTCTCCAGTACTGGATGGTTCTTAGAGGGAACACCAGGTAGGGAGCCTAGTCTGTCCTGTTGGACCATTCTTCGAGGGGGATCTCCCCGTATTAGGTGAGCTGGGAGTGTCTGTAATCAGGCCTCCATCAGTTCTGGTGTCTGGCAGTACCACTCCTAAGTGGAGGGTGCAGAAGTCCAGATTGAGGGGTGAGAGGGGAAAGAGTCCCCAGTGGAAGAACCATTGGGTCAGGGGCCAGCCAGAAGGGCTGAGCCACCAATGATTGACCATGACCATGACACCACTTCTGTCCTGGGGCATCTTCGCGCACTGTCAGTGACAGGAGGTTGCGAGCTCTGCGCCAGGCAGACTGTCACATGACACATTAGTTATGTGTCACCCTCAGGGGGGGCATGCGTGCTCCCCATGAAGTCCTGGTTCGCCGGGCATCTGACCAAAGGGTACCGTCCCTGGGTTGGGGAGCCAGGAGCAGGTGTTTCCTGACCTGGACGGCAGGGCAACTGTAATCAGTGTCCTGACCGGTTTGCCTTCTAGGGGTACCACTCCAGTTGGGGAGTATAGGGCTCTGGAAGGGGGTGCAGAGGGAGGGAGTCCTCACCTCTGACCCCGGTGCAGCCGGTGAATTTGGATCCCAGGTGGTAGACCAGTTGATGGAGAGAGGTCCTGAACTGGTGGGAGAGTTGTGTTCTGGTGGGTGCTTCTCCTGGGAGAGCGCAGAACCCCAGAAGTAGAGGTAGGGTGAGGAGACGCTTCGCCCGTGACCTCTGATCAGCCTGAGGGTACGGACCCTAGGTTGGAGGATCAGTGGTAGTTTGGAACTACGCTGAGGAGAGTGGAGAATGGCTATTATGTGCCAGGGGTTACTGCCCCCCTCTCTGTGGATTGGCAAGGACCAGTGACGTCTGGGTGGCCTAGGGCCTGGTCCTGGCCGTGGACAACTAGGGAGTACCAGTGGGGTAACCTAGTTGGGTCTGAGAGTTCTTTTTCAGAGGGAACCACGTGGGTTCAGAGTGGTGTAGAACCGGAGGGTGTCCCTGCAGTGAGGGCCTGCGTCCGTGTTCTATGCCCGAAGCAGGGAAGCCCATCAAGGTATTGATTGGTCTACCCTGCGTTTTGGCTGGAAGGGGGTTGTGTTGGACTTGGCCCTTTTTGGCAGGTTCACCCCTAAACGTTTTGCCTTAAGTTATGATATGGTGTTGGTGGGTTTAGGCCTCTGGGCACTTTAGCACTGTGGTCCAGTGTAAAGTGCGTGCACTCTCTGTGTACATTTGGTGAAGTTGGCCTGCCCTCCCATAGGAATGCATTGGGGATTCCCTGATCAGTGTGTGTCAGTGGTAATTCCTGTTATGAGAGGAGCAGTGTGGTCAAGTCTGGTATGTATGAAATTGTGAGAATAAATGCTGCGCAATGGTGCGCGCAGATTTATTATGACTATAAGAGAAATGTAACTTTTAGAAGTCAGCATTTCTGTGTGCTATGTGTCTGCCTGCCTGATGTGAATTGAATGTCTGGCTTGTGAGTGACAGGGGCTGGGAGGTGTGTGTGGCTCCAGGAGGGGCAGGGTGAGTCAGCGCAGGCTGAATAGGACACCTGGGCTGGGAGTAGTGGGAGGAGTAATCCCCTGACTCTGAATAGGAGTGTGCCTGCCTTGTACAATGCTGGCTCCGCCCCCTGTGGTGTGTCTGATCACCTAGCCCCCACCTCACAAAGGGGAAGAGGAGCTTGGAAAACAAAGTGCTCCAAATCCCCCCTGAACCAGTTGCATCTGGTTCCCCAAGCCCTGCGCTTTAGACAAAGGATTTGGTGATATAAATATAGGGGCTGTGACCCCATGATGTTGGTCAGTTCCAGGATGCCGTGCTGATCCTGCTGGGGCATGCTGCTGCTGGGGCCCAGGAGGAACTGCCATGAGGGCTTGCCTCCCTGGGCCCTGCATTGCCCCCCCCTTGACCTCTGAAGACCTTTTTGCTGGGACCCTTGGGCTTTTCTTGGCATCCTCCAGCACCCAGGACCTGTGCTGCATTTTGAGTACCCTGTGAGCTTTAATTTCCCTTTAAGAGAGGAGCGCTGGAGCGTCGCAGAACTGGGCAGCGCGTTGCTGCTGAGGGAATCCCCATCGTAGGGATTCCCCCCGTGATGCCGGCATAATTGCGGGTGCCCACCCCGCTTTATAGATATTGAAAATGGCGGGTTCCCACCCCGCCTTACGGTGCCTGTAGGCGGGTGCCCACCCCGCTTGTGCCTTATTTGAAATTATGAGGGAGCCTACCCCTGATTGCCGCCGAAGGAAACTGCCGGGCCGTGGCTGAGCGCGACCTGGAAGACAGGCACCGTTGCCTGGTTGTGGGCGGGGCTTAGTACGCCCCCCCAGAAGTGACCGGGCTCCCGTGAGCTGTGGGAGACCCGCGTGTTGCTGAAGCCAGGCGGGCACCCCGCACTGTCGAACCAAAGAGGAAAGTCCGGCGGGAGCCCACCCCGCCTTCGTGAATGCCGCGTGGGGCGGCCAGAGCAGGAATCCAGGCGGGGCTCCTGTGATGAGGACGGAGCCCCGCGTGATGCTGCGCCGCCAGAGACCGGGACCGCGACAGTGAGGAGAGGAGTCTGGTGAGTGCAGCTGGGGGGGAGGGGGTATGTCGAGGCACCCTATCGGTGCCTGCCCCCATTGTGCTTCCCAAAGGCACCGTGTCGGTGCCTGAGCGGCCCCGCCAGAGAGCGGGCCGCTCCCACGTTGTTGGGCATGTTTTGTTTTGAGAGCCCGTGTGGCTCCAACGGTGGGGCAGAATGATTGTTAAAGGGCCCAGAGGGGCCCGTGCTTTTCCCCCCCATGTGGCCTTTTTCACAGTTGCCCCGCGTGGCAGTGGGCAACTGCAATGATGGGGACAAGTATTGGGAGAGCACCAGTGAGGCCCCGAGGGCACAGTGGTGCCTGGGCCTATTTGCTTATTCCCCGCTGCGCCGCACCAGCGCGGGCAGCTGCAACATTTTTGCATAACTGTTTGGAGGGCACAGTGGTGCCAGGGCCTTCACTTGATTCACAGCTGCGCAGCACTTAGTGCCAGCTGCTACGTTTAGGCCCACAGTTCTTTGGGGGCATTGTTAGGGAGACAGGAGTGAGATGCACTCCTCTGCCCCAGTACTTTCACAGCTGCACGGCAATTAGCGTCAGCTGCAACGTTTAGGTTTGCGCAATGGCGCACATGGATTCCGCTGCATTGGCAGCAGCCCTGACATTTTGGACACAGGGCATTTGAGCCCCTTTTGAGAAGGCCAGTTGGCCAGGGGGACTGTGAGTTGATAGGGCGCCAGGCCCAAATGTGATTTATGTGGTGCTAGGAAATGTGATTCATGTATTATGATTTACGCACCCTGTTTTATGCCTCTAAATGTGGTTTTATGTATGAGGTTATTTGCATACTGTGTTAATGCTAGTGAGATTATTCTCTACTGTGAGTTAAGCCCCTAATGTGAGTTATGCTTAGGAGGTTATTGTCTAATGCGTTTAGACTTATGAGATGATTGCATAATGTGTTTATGCTGGTGAGGTTGGCGTAGAATAGATTTCACGCCTAATGTGATGATGACTGCATAATATGGTTTATGGTTGCAGGACGATGCTGAGTACAAGGTTTTGCCAGTAATTACTGGTTGTATTCTACATCTACAATTTGTGCTACATTTATTATAAGTTCTACATTTACTAAGTTCACTTTGTGATGGTTCTGACAGTGGTCCAGTTGGCCCTGTCAGGTGTAAATAATCCCTTGTAGATATTACCTAGTGCCAGGTGGCACAATGTATATTATGTGATTACTATTCTAATGTGTTATGAGAATACAAAGGCTATTTTTGATATAACCTTGTGTGGAGTTCCTTTTGTGGTGTGCCTGGTATGTTGTTGCTGTGTGCGTGTTGCGCAAACGCTTTACACATTGCCTCCGGGATAAGCCTGACTGCTTGTGCCAAGCTACCAAGGGGGTGAGCAAGGGTTATCTTCGGCATGTAACTCCCTTGCCCTGACTAGAGTGGTGGCCTCTGCCTGGCTTTGGCGCAAGCCTTAGCCAACCAGAGATCCCATTTCTAACAATGGAGTTTCGGGGCAGAATCACTGTGTCCAACAATGCACACCCCTCATGGTCCTTGGGCTGTAAATGGCTACCTGTGTCATGGAGGTCACATATAGGGACATGATCTAACATTCTCACACCCTTCTCACAAGGTCTGTCTTGTGCAATCCACAGGCCTGAGATAGATCATTGAGGAATAGGGTGGCAGACAACACATATGTCTCACTCTGTCCCTTCAGTGATGGCTCCCTGTCAAATTGGGCAGTAACTGTGCAGGCCAGGGGGGCTCACACTGAGGTTAAACGTGGGCCATCAGAACAGTCACATGCATGTACAATATGAGAGGGCAAACAGTGCCTACACATGCGAGTCAGTACACATAATGAAAATAATGGAAGGGGGATGTTTCTGAAGTACAACAATCTGCTGTGTCATATGGGAATTTCCACCAGGAGTGTCACCCATGGTGGCAATACAAAGTCAAACACACTTCCATCAGTACCCTCTGGACGGAAAGTATTTGTAATGTCACAAATGAGCATGTGAAAACCTCATGGACTCAAACATCCATTAGCACAGGCAATGTATGTTCTGACTTCCACTTTCCAAACCTGCAGTGTCACTGTATGGCTGCAAAAACACTGCATGTCACTCCCATCCTGAAATGCTGGCCGGCAAATTTGTAAAATAGGCTACAAACCCCATTTTCCTGAAGTCAGCATGCTAGGCAGTGTATCACACAAACCCACACTCTCAGGCACATACTGCAGCAGATCAACTTCATGTGTGCACTCCCTGCACTTTCACTTCCACTCTGAAACACTTACCATGACTTCTGGAGCACCATATAGCCTCCCATACTGTGAGAGCACCTCGTCCACAAGGACCTCCAGCTCCTCTGTGGTGAAGGGACGGGCCCTGATGTTCTCAGTCCTCGCCATCACTGGGTCCAGGAGACAGGAACAGCAGTTGGTGGTGAAGAGTGTCAGTCAGCAGTGTCTGGAAGCAGTGGGTGTGGCTCTCTCCCACACATATATAGCCCCCTGGGGTTGTTTCAGTGGTACTCAGCTGCTGCAATTGGTGTTCCAGGTCAGCTTTTTTCAAATGCATCCAATGACGGGCCCCGCGGTAGCGGAGCACGCCTACCGCGATTTTCAAATGTGCATTTGTCTACCGCGATTGCGGTTCCCATTGGCTGTAATGGCATGGGCATTGGCGGTGTCACACCGCGGAGCCCAGGCGGTCGCTACAGCGATCGTGCATCTTTCAATTGCATCCAATGTCCAGCCCCGCGGTAGCGGAGCACGCCTACCGCGATTTTCAAAAGTGCATTTGTCTACCGCGATTGCGGTTCCCATTGGCTGTAATGGCATGGGCATTGGCGGTGTCCCACTGCAGGGGCCAGGCGGTCGCTAACGCAATTTGGCCGCTTGATATTGGTGCCAATGGCCGTGATTACGGTGGCAGAGCACGCCAACCGCCATATTCCAATATGTATATCACTAACGCGATTGCGGTTCCCATTGGCTGTGGGGGCATGGGCATTGGCGGTGTCACACCGCAGGGGCCAGGCGGTCGCTACCGCGATTTGGCATCTTTACCTTGGTGCCTATGGCCGTGATTGCAGTGGCGGTGCACGCTTACGGCACCTATGGACACATCATGCGGTAGCAAAGGCAATGGCCAGTTCTCAGCATTGAACAGTAGACACTTACTATGAATCATGCCACCAGATAGTGTAATTCAGTGCTAGTGTGACATTTAACTCACTGATGACTACACATGCCATGACAGTGCACAGGATTACATGCATTGGCATGTACTACCTCACATGTCACTTATGATGTTGTTGTGCATGTAGACAGATCTGTTGTGTGGTGGACTCTCAAATATGTACACATGTCAATGTGTGAGATGGCTAAGCAACCCACATTAATGAAGGACTGACTACATAATGTGCATATTTCACTGTGTAGATTGCTGAACTCATGTTGATACTTGATCTTCATGCACACACTGTGCTCATTGTGTGGGTGATCTGTGCCCGGTCCGAATTATGCAAGAAGGTGTGGCAGGTACAGCAGCTACGTAGAAGCCAGCAGTGTTGCTGTTTCAGACATGTGCTGTGTCAACTACTCTCAGGGCTGGTGACACAAGATGTAGGAATGTACCTTTTGGCATTCACATAGTCTGAATCTGTTTTGGGGGTACTCACTGTGTAAATACTGGACACGTGTACAACTACTTTAGATCAAGGCGTCTCTACATGTGACTTGTGCTGTAAGCTGTAGTTTCAGGCCATTCATTGTTGGCGCTGTGTCAGTCAAAGGGTAAGATGTTGGACACATCTGAAAGGGGAATTGAATTAACATGTGTCTCCTTTCATCCTACCTAGGAGGCGGCCAAATGTGCATCGTCCATTCACATTGCTTGCGGACATGGAGGATGAGGACATCATACGGAAATTCTGTTTGGATCGACCTACCCTTCAGGACCTATGTGCTCAGTTGGAGCCCCATCTGAGGCCTCGCAGAACCTATCCAACTGCTTTGACACCAACATGTAAAGTGATGGCGGCCCTGCATTTTTTTGCAACTGATTCATTCCAGTACACGGTGGCCAGCGCACGTGGGATGTCTCAACCAATGTTCAGCATGGTGCTACGTGATGTCCTGTCAGCTATGATGAACTACAAGGACAGCTACATCCATTTCCCCAGGAGACATGAATTGGCAGCTGTGAAGGGAGATTTTTATGACCTTGCCCACATCCCTAATGTTGTTGGTGCCATTGACTGCACACATGTTGGCCTGGTTCCCCCGCAGGCACGTGAGCACATCTACAGGAACAGGAAGCATACCCATTCCATCAATGTGCAAGTGGTATGCCAGGCGGATATGATAATCTCCCATGTCTGTGCCAAATTTCCAGGATCAGCTACATCCTGCGTAACAGCATCGTACCACAGCTGATGGCAAATCTGCATCCGGAGCGTGCGTGAATTGTGGGTGAGTACGCAGAGTCAAGTAGTGTGCTGTATGTGTGACATGCTGTCCTCTGCCACAGTTTTATTACAAAGTTGGTCTGTGTATCTCACACCTAGGTGACTCTGCATATCCCAACTGGCCTTGGTTGCTGAGCCCACTGCGGAATCCCAGGACCCCGGGTGAAGTCCGCTACAATGAGGCCCATGGGAGGACACGTCGTGTGGTGGAGCGTACTTTTGGTCTTCTTAAGTCCCGATTTCAGTGCCTGGACAGGACCGGAGGTGCACTGATGTACTCTCCACAAAAGGTGTGTCAGATCGTAGTTGCATGCTGCATGCTCCACAACCTGGCCTTGCGCAAAGAGATCCCCCTGATCCTGGACGATGATGAGCAGCAGATACCCCCGCCTGCAAACCCACACATGTCCAGTGACGAGGATAGTGGAGAGGAGGAAGGTGTCGACCTGCATCAACAGCTCATCAACCGCTACTTCCCTTGAAGGTGAGTGACATTGTACAACGGTGCCATTGTATGCTGTTTTTGTTGTTGTTGAAAATGCCTAGGGGAGCTTTGTGACAGCTGCCTGTTGTTGGCTCTGTGCTGAGGGCTGATGTCTCTGGGACAGGGTAGTTATACACAGCTACATGATGTCTATGTCAATATCGTTGCTCATTGTAATGTGTGCAGGTTTGAGTACCTTGATAACAAGTGTTGTGTAATGGGTGTGATACCATCACCTGACAAGTGAATGTTGTTCTCTTGTGTTTTCCTAGGTCCCTTCAGCCTCTCAATGCCTCACAACAATCAGTGCACCTGGTACATTGTAATCAGAGTCAAGATTGTACATCCTGTGATAAACATGGAGCTGACACGAAAACATAGGTGTGTAAGAGTGTTTATTTACAATAAGTATATGTGACAGGGAAGTGATTATTTACAAAAAGGTGCAAAGTGAATCAATGAGTTGTCAGTGATGGTAGATGAGACAATAGAGTAGTCACCACATTGATGTGGTGACAGTCCAACAGACGCCTGCATCAACATGGCAGTATGGGTAAGGATAGTCAACAAAGTCAGGGGCAAGGTGAAGAGAGGTGCCATCATGGCTGGCTCTTTGACTGGCGTTTAGCTGGTGCTTTGCCACGTGATCCTCCCGTGCTTTTCCTCGGATGGCCCCTTGAGCATTTGGCAGGGGGGGCCTCTGCTGCGGGATCTGCGGTGTCTGAGGACTCATCCTGTTCCAGCTCACCCCTCTCTGTGGCCGCAGGTGAGGTGGTGGGACTGTCATCCTGCGGGCCACTGGAGGGAGGTTGAGCTGTCCTTTGGGCCGCACGCCTGTCCCTCAGAACACCCACAAGCTGGCCCAAGAGGTCCACGATTTGGCCCATATGCCTGTCCATGGACCTCAGCAGCAGGCGGACCTCATGCACTTCTTCCAGAACCTGGCCCATCTGTCCCTGGGTTTGTTCATAGGGCCCAAGGACTCTTGCGATGTTGGCCAGGGCTTCGGACCCAGTGCCCTGTTGGATTTGTCGCCCAGTTGCCCTCCCACCTGGCCTGCTGTCCCGGACCTGTGGCGTCACCACTCGACGCGCCCGCTGACTCTCCCTGCCCTCCTCAGATTGTGGGGTAGTGTGGGTATCCTCTGAGGCAGGGACAGTGTTGCAGGCAGCACTGGTGGTGGTGGTGGTGGAGGCTGCATAGGTCGTTACAGCAGGGGTCAGCGCAGTTGTTGTTGCTGAGGTGATGGTGGTGGGGACAGTGGGGGCCTGGGCCCTGGTGTACCCTGGCAGGCCTGATGGGCCAGGTTCTGTGTCCGCATCCGAGGAATTTAGGGAGTCTGCATCCAAGAGTCCAGGTTCCGGGGGGGGAGTGGCTCAGCAGGTTGGTGTTGTCATCTGCAGCAGTCAATTCTTGGTCACCTGTGGTACAGAGAAGAAATGGTCATTGAAGTGCACCCCACAAGCTTGGTGTTAGATGTTTGGATGTTACATGTTATACACCACACAGTTTACATTGAGATCACTTTGTATGGCTGCACGGTACTGAGCATCATGACATGTTGTGGCGGTACGTACATTACTTGTCCATGTTGTGTCATGTCAATAGATACCATGCTCCACGTACAGATTGTGTGATTACAAGGACATGTCGTCATCTAACGACTAGTAGCACAACAACTTTATGTGAAGCGTATTTGTTGTTTACTCTGCATGTAAGACGTTCATTCTGCGCATGTACTGGCCATTGTTATCTCCTGCATCCCTCTGTCATATCATGTGCTTTGCTTTCTTTTTACAACTGACCATGCTTGTTTTGTTTTCATATGGGCCTTGATGCTCGGCCCCCATGGCACTTACAGATAGCATTCAGTGCTGTGCATGATTGTGCCCTTAATTTCTTCTACATGTGACTTTGTGGTTCAAATTTTAATTTCTGTGACAGTTACATACACTTAGCTGTCTGCACACTGGAAGTGGCTATTGGATTTATACCAAGTTGGGTGGGATGTGAGGGCTGGTGTGGTCACATGGCTCCCTGCTTTTTTGAGAGACATGGCAGGGTGCATGCACTGTCTACCTACCTGTTCTGTGGCACAGTTGGGGGTATTGCTGACACATGGTTGTGGGTGTGGGGGAGTGCTCCAGTTTGCTCAGCTGTGGGACAAGGGGGCCTGGTGGGAGTTGTAGTGCTGGCTTGCCACCCACAAACACCCCTCCATGTGAAAATAGCTACCTACCTGTAAGTTCGATGAGTGAAATACAATGACTGCCACATGCTTATGGGGGGGGGAGTGCTCCATCCTGCTGAGCTGTGGGACAAGGGGGCCTGGTGGGAGTTGTAGTGCTGGCTGCCTATCCTCACACCCACCTCCATGTTAAGATGGCTGCCTCCCTGTGAAGTGGAGCAGAGGTAGGGAATAGGTTACACATGGCTCTTGGATGGGGGAGTGTTCCATCCTGCTCAGGGATGGGACAGGAGAGCATACGATGGCTACCTACCTGTTAGTTTGGTTGATGATATACAGTGGCTGCCACATGCTTCTGGGTGTAGTGGGGAGTGCTCCACCCTGCTCAGCTGTGGGACAAGGGGGCCTGGTGGGAGTTGTAGTGCTGGCTGCCTGTACACAAACACCCCTCCCTGTTGAGATGGTTACCTACCTGTTAGTTTGATGTGAGCAAACCCCCCTCCCTGTTAGGATGGCTACCTACCTGTAAGTTTGGTTGGTGGAATACAATGGCTGCCACATGCTTCTGGGTGTGGGGGGGAGTGTTCCATCTTGCTCAGCTGTGGGACAAGGGGGCCTGGTGGGAGTTGTAGTGTTGGCTTGCTACCCACAAACACCCCTCCATGTGAAAATGGCTACCTACCTATTGGTTTGATGAGGGGAATGCAATGGCTGCCACATGCTTCTGGGTGGGGGGAGTGCTCCACCCTGCTCAGCTGTGGGACAAGGGGGCCTGGTGGGAGTTGTAGTGCTGGCTGCCTGTACACAAACACCCCACCCTGTTGAGATGGCTACCTACTTGTTAGTTTGATGTGAGCAAACCCCCCTCCCTGTTGAGATGGCTACCTACTTGTAAGTTTGGTTGGTGAAATACAATGGCTGCCACATGCTTCTGGCTGTGGGGGGGAGTGCTCCATCTTGCTCAGCTGTGGGACAAGGCGGCCTGGTGGGAGTTGTAGTGCTGTCTTGCCACCCACAAACACCCCTCCATGTGAAAATGGCTACCTACCTGTTGGTTTGATGAGGAGAATGCAATGGCTGCCACATGCTTCTGGGTAGGGGGAGTGCTCCACCCTGTTCAGCTGTGGGACAAGGGGGCCTGGTGGGAGTTGTAGTGCTGGCTGCCTATACACAAACACCCTTCCCTGTTGAGATGGCTACCTACCTGTTAGTTTGATGTGAGCAAACCCCCTCCCTGTTAAGATGGCTATCTACCTGTAAGTTTGGTTGGTGAAATACAATGGCTGCCACATGCTTCTGGGTGTGGGGGGAAGTGCTCCATCTTCCTTAGCTGTGGGACAAGGGGGCCTGGTGGGAGTTGTAGTGCTGGCTTGCCACCCACAAACACCCCTCCATGTGAAAATGGCTACCTACCTGTTGGTTTGATGAGGGGAATGCAATGGCTGCCACATGCTTCTGGGTGGGGGGAGTGCTCCACCCTGCTCAGCTGTGGAACAAGGGGGCCTGGTGGGAGTTGTAGAGCTGGCTGCCTGTACACAAACACCCCTCCCTGTTGAGATGGCTACCTACCTGTTAGTTTGATGTGAGCAAACCCCCTCCCTGTTAAGATGGCTACCTACCTGTAAGTTTGGTTGGTGAAATACAATGGCTGCCACATGCTTCTGGGTATGGGGGGAGTGCTCCACCCTGCTCAGCTGTGGGACAAGGGGGCCTGGTGGGAGTTGTAGTGCTGGCTACCTGTACACATGCCCCCATGGTAATGTTGCTAGCTACCTTTGGGGTGAATCAGAGGGAGTGAATGTTGGATCTGTGAGACATGTGTTGGGGAGTGTGTGGTGTGCATGGATGCATTTGGGCCTAGGAGGTGTAGCTTTGTAGTTGTTTAAGACAGTACATAGCAGTGTGATGGTAGACATGTGTTGTTACTTACCAGCCTCCACTCCCCCGGGTATTCCTGTGAGACTCTCTGGATGCAGTATGCCAAGCACCTTCTCCTCCCATGCGGTGAATGTTCTTAGTGGAATGGGAGGGCCACCGCCAGTCATCTGAGCCAGCTTGAGGTTCTTGTTGTTCTTCTCTTTCACCTTGCTCTTGAGGTCATGCCACCGCTTCACGATCTCCTTCTTTGTGCGCGGGACAGTCTCTACTGCATTGACCTTGCGGACTATCCTTCCCCACATTTGTGTTCTGGTGGCTAATGGTGTCTGTTGGACCAGGTTTCCAAACAATTGTGGTTCTACTCTGATTACCTCATCTACCATGATTGACAACTCATTGTCAGTGAATTTGGGCATTTTCTTCTGTGCCATGGTGTGTGATGTGCAAATGGGTTAAAGGTGCAGGTGTGGGAGTGGTGGTGGTGATGTAAGTGGTGTGTGTGTGTGTTGTTGTGCTGGTGAGATGTGTGGTGGTTTGCCTCTCCTTTGTGCTGTATGGTAGGTTCCTTCAGTGGTGGAGTATTGCAAAGGATTCTGGTCAGGGAAGGGGCTGGTTTTATACTCAGCTATGTGGGTGTGTCAAGATGGAGTATTCCTGTCAGGTGTGTTGTGTGGGTTGACCTGGGATTTGTATTTTTTTAGTTGCCATGGGGATGTGTCATTGGGGTGTGTTAGGTGTTTTTTGAGGCTGTGCCAGCTTAATGGGTGCCCTTGGTGGGCTTGTTGTGTGTTTTTTTTGTCGTCCGCCATAATTGTTCCGGAGCGGCCGCGGCGGTGGGTTAACAACCGCCCTTCCGCCGGCTCTCCCATTCATCACTGGTTGTGATCGCGGTGGTTGGAAACAGCGGATCGTTCCGCTGTCACCTCAATGGTATCCTAATTTCACGTGCGGTGAATCCGCTGGCTGTGCAGCGGTTTTGGGTTTTTCCGCTGCGAATCCGACCGCCACGGATGGATTTTCACCAGCTCCACACGCTACCGGCGGTCTTTCGTGGCATCGTTCCTCCGCGGTCAGATTTTTCTGGTGGTTGATCCTAATCGGACCACCGGTTTTGCCTCGGTACCGGCGGATGGTTAATTTCCGCTACCACGGCGGTCGGAATGGTTTTCCTCCCGCCATCGTAATCAGCCCCTAATAACTTATCACCTCTAAAAAGTATGCTCTTTTCTGTTGACAACTCCAACCTAATCTTAGCAAAAACACTGCTACTCACCCTCTAAGCGTCTCTATCTTTAGGCTATCCTTCAATGAAAAACTTCAAAAAATTTAAATAATTGGATCAGAACGCATTACCTCACACAAATGTTCTTCAGTGACACATGTCAGGCCCACAAAATCAGCAGAAGCAATTACTGTCAAGAACGCACCTATTGTCACATGGGAGGTATGCAAAGTGATTTTCCTGTGATGGACCTTCGCTGGTGTGGTGTGTTTCTCTCTCGCCGTCCCGTATTCTTATACCCCTCTTTTCCTGTTCCAGGCTGATCCGGAAGGTTGTGTTACCATCCCACTTCTCTGGAAGTCCTTATAGGGAGATTTGGGGATTATCGCCCACAGCCTGAATGGATGGCATTGCAGTAAGCGATCTCGTAGTCACGCTAAAGGACCTGAAAGAACAAGTTGCATAATGACAATCAATATATATATAAATACAGGCATTAAAAATGAAAGAATACACAAAAAAGGAAGGCAGTGGGACCCATGGGAGTGGTATTGAGTCCCAAAGGCATCAGGAAACACTTGGAGGCCCAGAAGACAGTCAGGCAAAGCAGTTGTGGGTAGGTTCACACATAGTCGCGTAGAAGAGCTTTGTGGCTATGTCTCACTCCATCCATCAATAAAAAACCCATAAAATAATACAAAATTTCATTTAAAAATATTGCAACAGCAGATAACAATCACATTCTAAAAGTTTGAAAATCCAATCATGAATTATTTAAACATCAAAAATTACCAATAGCCCAAGTCCTGTCTAAACATTATACAGCAGCAGCTATAAGCAATCCTGCAAAACTTTAGAACTCAGGCCATAAAGTGATTATTGCACAAAGCTAAACATATCATATCAGCAAAAAAAAGGAGCAAAGGCAGGGGCCTTTTGGCATTTGTTCGTATCATCTCTCATCCACCCACAAATAATGCATGAAACAGTAGCATGAATTGCAGCGATAATTAATCACATTCTACAAAACATGCCCATGCTCTATATTACTTGCCCAATATATTTCTCTGTCTTACTGCAGCCGAAATTAATCTGTACACTATGTAAACGACTGATTCAGACTGCAGAAGTTGTAAGTAGAGAAGGGGTGACCTGGATCTTCTTATATTATCAAAGGACTAATAGTGGAGCACTCAATGTGCAAATGAACAAGTCAAATCATAAAGCTGACACCCTATTAGATGTACATACAACAATTGGACACAGTTGTTTCCAATTCTTATGTGTTCCTGCCCAAAAAAGTCCAGACTTCATGTATCGTGGCAGACAATTTTTTACTTCTTACTGATAAAGTCACAGTGTTAATACAGTTGTTCCAATAATGATATAGCAATTGATACAGCTTGAGTAATGACATATAACAGATGATTCAGCCATAAAAGATGATTCAGCTGGCACGTGTTTCGATCCAACATATGGACTTTTTAAAGGCTGTATATGAGATGGTTTGACCTCCAAAAATTATATTTTATAAGAAATTAACCAGCAAAAAATCTTCCATACTTTAAGCCAAGATAACGCTTGGAACAGATGAACAGGTTAATCCCATAATCTTTCATAAAAGAGAAAGGTAGAGCTGTTAGGCACCATCAAGATTCTCCTGGTATGTATTCCATACAGGTTGGATTTCCCAAAACTGCTGTAATCCCCGAGATCCAATTATCTCAAAGTTCTGTCCCAGAGAGTATGGGAGAACACATCCAAAACTGTAAATAACCACGTGATCTGCAATGATCAGTTAGAGAACCTCAGGACCTTACTAAGTCCCCACATATACCATAGCCAGTGTAGGGCTGCCACAGTAATTGCCATCCGCCCGTCACAGTAGGTCATGGGGATGTGCGACATTTATACCATAGTTGCCTTCTTTTTCGTTTATGATCTTCTTATATTAAGCGACCTAAGTAAAGGAATTAGAAAGAGTTTCTTTGGTGCTTCCTAAAGTTTACAAAAAGAAAAAATGTAAAGTGGATTGTGCAGACTCCGAGGCATATTTACAAAAAAAGTCAGAGAGCGGTGCTACACCAAATTTGGCAACTCCATGCTCCGACATTTTTTAAATGCAGGGATACCCCATATTCACAAGAATGCGGCGCACCCCTGCATTTCCCCTAGTGCTGGTGCAAAAAAAGCTGCCTAGCGCGAGCGCCGGCACGCTGCCACCATGTCACAAGGGTGTCTGCGCTGCAGGGGCTATTGTTCATGAAGCGACACCTTCCTGCACATAAACAATCAATAATGGTGATTTGCTCTTTCTATGTGTGCTGCAGAATGCATCACACATAGAAAGAGCAAAAAATGCAGAGAAATTAATAGTTTCTCCTCATATCGCCATGCTAAGACCAGGTATTCCCTGGCATTAGCTTTGGCGCTGCCTCAGCCTTGTAAATCTGGGGCAGCATCAAAAAGCAATGGTTGTTGTGGTGGAATGCCCACTGCAACACCCATTGCATGCCCCTTTGCCGCAGAGGACGCCGGAGGAAAGGGGCATATTTACAAGGTGGCATTAAGCCATGTTAAGCGGCTTAGCGCCACCTGGTAAATATGGGAAATGGCGCTTCACCGCCGGAGCGTCAAAAAAGTGACGCTCCAGTGACGAATGGGGCTTGCAAATATGCCCCTCAGTCTCATGGGCATGGCACCAGGTTTGTTTTGCCAAACACATCTCTAGGATACAAAACCAAGAGATGGGCGGAGTTGAAACGAAACCTGATCAAATAGTACCTATGTTGATCATGCTGTACAAGATATAAGTAGCGCTCCATGGAACTTGTGGTCACTAAGGGTTGATGGGTCACCACCCTTCTCTTACTACACTCATGGGCTTCTCTTCTCCTCGTTAGCATCACAAGAAATTCAGTTTTGTCACAGATGTTGATTGATGTACTAATGCTCTGGGGATTATTAAAATGTTTCTGTGCCCTATCAAACAAATTGGTCTTTTACATATGTCAGCCATCAGATATCACAAGCTTTATCAAGCCTCAGTGGGTGATCACAGCTTGGTAAAGTAATTTTTCTGATTTTGGCCAGGTAGAGAGCCATAATATTAAGGGTGCGAGTTTTAATTGGTCCTCGATATATGTTAGCCTCAATTCGATATTACAAACATAGGTAGGTACAGTGGTGGGAACCGTTAGCAGCCTTCTCAAAAAGGCATTTTCACTGATCTGTATTTGTGCCATATCATAGACTTCCCAAATGCCAGCACCATACGTGGCCACAGAGATACATCTGGCCTTGAATATATGTCAATCATCGCATCCAGAAGTTTGAAAGCCAATTTGGCAGCAAACTTAAAAATTGCAGCAATGGACTTCTCAGATTGGGTCTTCCTCACATTTTTACCCAGATGCACCCAGCTGTCTTTGTTATCAAAGGGGTTGGTATGCAGAGGAGTCAGGTCTTATTAATATAGCAGGATTTCAGTTTGCTAGGAGACCGGCCACAAAGCATAGCATAGGATTTGGAGTTGTTAATTGACAAAACCAATTGATTCATAAACAGAGCAAAGTAATCCATTAACTTCTGTAGCCCTACCTTAATTCTAGAAAATATAACCCAATCATCAGCATATAGTAAAGCCAGAAGTCTCCTTGCACCCACACTAGGTGTATCTGCTTCTAAACATAGCAAGGATGTATCGAGGTCATTGATATAAAGGCAGAAAAGAAAGGGTGCCACAACACACCCTTATATAATGCCCTGCCTAATCTTAATAGAAGAAGTGCACTCACCTTTGGGGCCATACCTAATGCACCCTGTCACATCCGCATGGAGTTGAATCATCAGGTTCACAATCCGGGAATCCACTCTCATTTCCAGAATCCTCCCCATAATTTGGTTCGGTTGATACAGTCAAACGTGGAACTAAAATCCATGAATGCTAAATGTAAGCAGCCTCTTTTCACGTTGGTGTATTGGCTAATTAAAAGGTGAGGATTCAGGCATTGGTCTATAGTCCCCAAGCTTTGTCTAAACCCATACAGAATAGCAGAGAGAATGCCTTTCTCAGCAGCCCAAGCCTCCAATCGCTCTAATAAAACTCTTCCCAGCACTTTTGCAGTAGAGCAAATGAGGGAAATGGGGCGCTAACAAGAGGGATCAGCATGGTCCCACTTCTTGAAAATGGGGACAATGACTGAGTTAGACCAGGACGTGAGGGAGCAGCATATATTGCAGCCCTCCATACATTGACTAGTAATGGGGCTCATAGATCTATATTTTCTTTGAACGGGTCAAGAGGGACCACATCTGGGCCTGGCTCGAGACTACGAGGAGGACGCGTGCTACCTGGCCGGCTTTGCAACCCCGTGGACACCTATTACAGTGCCCATGGTAGGGTGGTCAATTTACTCCACCTTTTTCCTATGCTACCACGATTTGGAATCATAATACGAAGCACCTTTGTTTCATACCATGAGCATATTTTCTGCAGAGACTCACACATCTCTGAAATTGGAGTAGAGGTTTCTGCCAGACCTGGACTTTGTGAAATTATCTATGACCTTTGTTATTGATACACAGATATCGATCCTTGATGCAACTTTCCCAAGGACCATTTATCTGACGCTTTAATGTCATCGACCATTAATGCATCTATTTACTACGCCCTGAAGAAGTCCAAGTTTTTACTTGATGAAACGCGTTGGCTGATGTTTTTATGAATCTGAAATAAATCCACAATAAAGTGAAGAAATACAACTGGATCTTGCCGGAAGTTGACTTTGTCAAATTGTTCTAAATTTGATTGCATAACACTGTCTCTTCATTCTATATGTGGTGCAGCTCTGTTTCTGTTTTGTGTACATCTGGGCCTGGGGCTTTGTTTCTTGGGCTCCATTAAATTGCCAAGATCAACTCCTTTAGGGTATTTTGGGGAAATCTCTCTTATGCAAAGTTGGATCACTCATATCTATGCTGTGTGACGTATCTATTAGCGTGGCACTGTCATACACCTTAGAAAAGTGTGCCACCCATAAATGGGGTGGAATAATCATGTCCATACTTTTATTATGGATGTCTTCAAAAAAGGTGCATTTACAATTTCCCAAAAATGGCCTTGCGCAATTGCTCCCAAACTGCTTGCCTTATAACCTCCTTTCTCTCCTTTATCACCTCCTTATAGCATGATCTGCACATCCTCACTTCCTCCGCCACTCTTGGTTACTTTTTTAGTGCCCTAATTAAGCTACTATGGGCAGGAGGACGGGCCACATCAAACCATTACTTTTTCTTTGAGTCCCTAGAAGATAATTGAAAAGTTAGTAGTTCTATGACAGATTTACAAGTTTCATTGTGGGCCCCAAGCAAGTGAGAAGGGTCTTTTCCAGACCCCAAGCACACTATAAGATGTCCCCAGTTCCTGGCAACCAGTTTTGTCTATAAGTATCCAGCTTCTATAATAGCCCACTTGAGCAAAATGCCTCTGTTCTTGGTCGCCTCTACTGGGGGAACAACATGAGAGTGTTTTAATTGGGTGTGGCCTGTAGATAATCTTAATGCTAAAAAAATATACCCAATCAGGGAATTCTGATTAATTGTGTAGTTGGAGACCTTTTGACACCAATGGTTTGAGATGGTGATAAAATGAATTATGCTGCCTGCACCTCTCCCAGTAAAAGTGATGTGGTTAAAGATTGTTGCTGGTACTAAGTTTAATGTGAGCTCTAGGTCATGAATGATCCTGATCTTATTAAAAACATCTCCAGATGGGTTCTGCTGAAAGTCCAGGTGATCCACATTATTATACCCTATAGTGCCATACGCAGCATTCCATAAGATAGTACAAAATCTGCTGTTAAAATCACCCCCCGCCCCAGATTACAACAGAATTCCCTCTTTAATTCATCACAAACCACACTGAAAGCAAGGTTAAGTGAATTGGCTATATCAACATTCTTACAATTAAACTTACTGGTAGGCAGCAACAGACAAATAATTTGAAAATGAGGTGAAATGAGAAAAACATTGCTTATCCTGGCTGCTAAACGGACACTAAAGTTAGCAAGTCACCCCTAGTGTCCTGCTCTGGAGACGATAGCCAATGTTTCGAGGGAATAATAACCACTAATATGTACATGTTCACAGGCCCAGGTCTCCTGTAAGCACACAATATGATATTCCTTTATTAAGCTGTGCAAATTACCATCAGTCAATTTAGAAGCAATACCAGCCACATTCTAAAACAACAAATTAAAATTCAATGGTGATGCTACGCTACATATTTTAGGAATTAGCATTACCCCAGGTTTCATGGAAAACACAACTTTGTCAGTGGCCAAACAAGTTAAATCTTTGGCCACTTGCCTCACAGACTCCTGCAGAGGTATAATCTTATGAGGGTTTGCCACCGGGATCTGGGCTCCTTCTGACAAAGTCATTCAAAGTCATGCAGCATTTATTTTCAGACTTCCTTTCCATTATCACTGGGGCCCTGGTTATTACCTTAGACTTGTAATCATTAGTGTATAATGCTGGATTCCATGTCCCACATGAGCCTGAGCATAGGCATTAATGGAACAACAGGTCTGCTGGGCATGCTGTAACTTGGCTTATAAAAGTATCCAAGAGGGTTTGCCTTGATGGTGCTCAGTGATGCCTCTGTCTAGCTCAATCAATAGAGTATAAAACCAACCAACCGCGGATCCCTGAAATTAATTACAACACAGTCCCCATTCTCCCTTTTTGGACTGTTGCCCACTTAGGATACTCTATGAACAGTGATTATATTTTTTTGTAAGACATCACAATAAGGATTCTGAGTGTTCTGCCCATCCAGTGAATTACTTTATTTTTTAGTTGGCAGTCATCTCCGGTTTGGTGTGGTTGCAAAGTTGGGACATATCTGAGCACAATGACCAGGAACGTGGCTTGTGGCGTAACTTGCAATGTCTCGGAATATTGTCCGACACTTGTATCACCATAGGAAAAATTATCATTCCGGTGTGATGGTGTTTCTGATTCTGGGAGAGGCAGTATGATCTCAGTATTTGGCACTTGACTATTATGTGTTGAGTTCACTGTTGGATTACCCTAATGAATATTGTCGCAAGGAACCCTTGGTGGGCTGGTCTCCAGTAAAGGTTCAGTTGTTGACCTGTTATCGCCATCTTTGCTGTGGATACCTTCAATCACTCTGGGACCACCCGATAACATAAGAGGGCCTTGCTCTAGTAGTTTCTTCAATGTAGAATCTATGCCTCTAAGTAGGGAGAGAATGGGGTCAATTAAAGCCGTAAGAGCATCCTTCAGAGCCTTAATCTGTTAATTTACCACGTTACTTTCAATATACTTAAGATTTTCTGCTTGGTCAGGAGCAGGTTCTGACTCAAATTGCTGGTTGTGAGGTGAAGAACTAGTCCCTGATTTGAATTGTGGTTTAGCTCCTACAGGTGTCTTTCTTGAATGCCTATTCGCATGGCGCAAAGTGCAGTTTTTATTTTTAGGTGGTGGGGAACTCACTGGTTCATTATTGTTGGATAATCTATTGTTAGATGTTATCAATAGATCCCCAGTAAAAATACAGAGATTAGATAATGCACCCTCCTGAGCACTCTGAGTGGGCTCATTAACTAAATGCTCCCTGGAAGTGTCCAGGTCTTGATCATTATTCATAGCCTATATTACTACCTTTTTAGTTAACCCCAGTCTTCCTTCTATGCACTCAATCTCTGCATTGATTGTGTCCATAGAGTAAGTTGAGAAACGAATTATCGATGTCATTATCGGGCGATCCTTAAGGGGCGTAGATGAAGCAACTGATTTTCTCTTACCCATGTGTTCTGGTCACAGGCAGCAGTAATGTCCTAGAGAATAAGCAGCTATGGGGCCCAAGGCCGGTGGCCCAGTTCAGCCTTGTTCGGCCGAGCACGGGCGCAGACGGGTCACAGGCAGCAGTAATGTCCGAGAGAATAAGCAGATATGGGGCCCAAGGCCGGTGGCCAAGTGCAGCCTTGTTCGGCTGAGCACGGGCGCAGATGGATCACAGGCAGCAGTAATGTCCGAGAGAATAAGCAGCTATGGGGCCCAAGGCCGGTGGCCCAGTCCAGCCTTGTTCGGCTGAGCACGGGCGCAGACGGGTCACAGGCAGCAGTAATGTCCGAGAGAATAAGCAGCTATGGGGCCCAAGGCCGGTGGCCCAGTCCAGCCTTGTTCGGCCGAGCACGGGCGCAGACGGGTCACAGGCAGCAGTAATGTCCGAGAGAATAAGCAGCTATGGGACCCAAGGCCGGTGGCCCTGTCCAGCCTTGTTCGGCAGAGCACGGGCGCAGATGACTCACAGGCAGCAGTAATGTCCGAGATAATAAGCAGCTATGGGGCCCAAGGCCGGTGGCCCTGTCCAGCCTTGTTCGGCAGAGCACGGGCGCAGACGGGTCCGCTCTTGGCCCGGTCTAGGCCCGGGCACGTGCCCGATTGTGTCCCGTGCCGCGGACCCCAGGAGCCCCTTAAATGGTGCAGATTCTAAGTGTTGCTGGGTGGAGGAGACTGGAGCATGTAGTTCTGCCCCAGATAAGACCCGGATTGCAGCAGTGCCATAAAGCACGCCATGGAGAATAGCGTTGTGAGTATGTCATACATATTCACAGAGAAAAGCTTTGCGGATATGTCACACATATGTCACATCTGCTCATTGAGACGAGCTTTCTGAATCAGACCCTTAATGAGCCATTCTTCCAGCAGGGACAATGTATATTCAATGAGACAGCACTTACACTTTTCAACATGTCTATTATTCTTGTAATGAGATAGTAGTAATTCTCAGCAGGCCTACTTAAATGGGATGCACACATATATCTATTAAAATGGCTGCATCACTATGTGTACCAATACATGCATTCCATGTATTTAAATAATACAGTAGAGGGACTTCCTACAAAGGCAGCTATAAATGTATGCATTGTCAGCACTTTCCGAACAACTGATTTACATTAGATACCTGTAAGATTAGCAGGGTTTTCACATTTCTAATGCTGCTGTACTTCAAGTGCACAATATTACTAGTTCACTCAAGGTATGCTCTTTTTTCTTAAGGTGGACTAGAATTTACCAGGTGTCCTGTGAATATTATCTGACACTTTAAAAATATTTCCAAAATGCTGCAGAAAATATGAGTGCTGTGGAGTGCGAGTAGCAATGCCGCTGGAAGCACTTGCATCATCCACCATGACTGTAGTAAGCGGTCAATATTGACTATGAAGACCCCATTGTAACCAGTTCTCATGTATGCAGGACGATTTTATGATCTTAGGAGCTGACACGTCATAGAGCATGAAAAGAGGAATTGCAACACGGTTGCAACATAACAGCAGGATTGCCCAAATGCAGACAGTGTGCTTATTCCCTCTTGCTGGCATGCAGTGACGCTACACAAAATGAAGAGGCCCCTGCAGAATGAGATGAGGCGTCCTTGAGCCTTCTATATCTTAGAGATATACATTAGCCTTCAGCTGTATTGAGAGCCTCCTTGAAGAGTTGGAGGCCTCCTGGGCCCCTGAGGATGCAGGGGCCTGCATTAGGGCCCTTCTGCCATGCGACAGTATTTCTGAGACCACTTGCAAGCACCTCCTTTCTGTCATATTTTATTAGGTCGAGCCTGGGCAGCGCATGCACTGCTCTGCGGCATGCTGTACTGGAGGATGGAATAGAAGTCCGGCCCTCTCTCCGCCCATATTTGTCATTGGCTTGTGTCATTGCCCTTTGTAAATGCTGGCTTCTGATTCGTTGATAGGCTTGTTAGTACCTCCTTAGTACCGCCTTGTCTTCATTTGTAACCTCCCAAGAGGACTGGCCCTTTTACTTCGGTTGTTATATGGCACGTCTTTTTAGGTCGAGCCTAAACAGTGCTTGAGCTGTAGGCGATCTGTTATATCTACTTTGTGGGGTTTGACTCCTCCTTTGCGTAGGATTGGCTTATCTGTGTGTCATTTACAAATGTGAGTGTGGTAATGGCTGATGGGTGTTGAATGTCCCACCTTTCCATGCAAGTTAATTCCCATGGAGTATTGCCGCGGGGACGAGCAGGGACGAGCATTCTCCTTGAGTGCTTTTATTGTTTGTTTATTTTTCCTTGAATGCCCTTTGGCTATAAAACGTGCTCACCAGATGTTACACAAAGCCAGCAAAGCATTACAAAATAAAACTGGCAGGGACGAGCATTCTGCTGAGTGCCTTTATTGTTTCTTTGTTTTTCCTTGAATGCCCTTTGGCTACAAAACATGCTCACCTGATGTTACAAAAAGTCAGCAAAACATTACAAAATACAAAATAAAACCCATCTAGTCTATTTTTTTTCTTTGATTGCGTGAAAGTGTTTATTGTATATTTGTTTGTTTTTTCTGTATTTACTTTCACACCGTATATTTGTTCTTATGGAATCTAGAGGTTAGGGATGCATTTTTGTTATTAATATGGTGCTAAGGTTTGTTGGCGCATGTGTGCGCGCTTGTTAGTTTCACACTATATTTAACCCCCCACCCTGCCTCCCAGGCCAAGAACGAACTCAACGCACCCACTGCACTTCTTCATGGCAAAAACAAGCGACAAGGAAATCTCCACCATAACAACCCTGCCACCTCCACTCCCCCACCCGGTAAACACAACACCAGAAGCACCAGTGGCGGCTCGCAGAGGTAACGCTGTAGGGTGGTGAGGCGGGGAGGGGCGGGGCTGGGCTGGGTGGGGGGGTAGTGAAGTCCGACATATAACAGCAAAGGTGAACGTAAATAAATAAATATCTGCTGTCGTATGTCGGACTCCACTATCCCCCACCCAGCCCCGCCCCCTCCCCGCCTCACCGTCCCACAGCGTTACCTCTGCGAGCCGCCACTGAACAGCACGCTTCTCTAACACTCAGTCCCCACAGTGCAACACTATAAATGCAGCATACCTCCCTTTTATACAGCCATCCTATCAATAAGGGACTAATATTACCCTTCACAATCCCAAAATATCGGCAATTTAAACAACTTAAACAAAATTTCGATAGCCCTTTTTATATAATTGATATTTATAAAACGTATATTCTTCTGTGACCATAATAGCCTAAATAAAGCATATGTAATAATACACAACAGTACTCATTTTATCAACATTAGAAGGATAACAGGCTCATTCAACATGTTGAAATTTGAACTATTAATTTTATCGACCTCATAAGGATAAAAGGCTCAGTTAACATGTCAGGATTTGAACCTGTGACCATAAGGTCAAACTCAGGCCCACACAGCAGACACATTGGTCCACTAAGCCACCAAACACTGCTGTTACGTGTTGTGAAAGGATTGTATTACCCTGTACCTTTAACCCCCCCACCCAGCCCCCTCCCCCATGCCAGGAACGTGCTCAACGCTCCCGCTGCATCTCTTCATGGCCCAAAGCAAGTCACCAGGAAAACTCCACCATAACAACCCTGCCACCCCCACTCCCCTTGATAAACACAACACTAGCAGCACGCTTCTCTAACACTGAGTCCTCAGGGTGCAACACTCTAAATGCAACATGTCTCCGTTTTATACAGTCATCCACACAATAAGGAGCTAATATTACCCTTCACAATCCCAAAATATCTGCAATTTATGCAACAACTTAAACAAAATTTAATTCGCACTTTTTATATAATTGGTATTTATAAAACGTATATTCTTCTGTGACCATATTAGCCTAAACAAAGCATATGTAATATTACACAACAGTACTCGTTGTATCGACCTTAGAAGGATAACAGGCTCATTCAACATGTTGAAATTTGAACTATTAATTTTATCAACCTCATAAGGATAAAAGGCTCAATTAACATGTCATGATTTGAACTTGTGACCATAATGTCAAACACAAGAGCACACAGCAGACACATTAGTCCACTAAGCCACCAAGCTCAGCTGTTACCTCTTGTGAAAGGATTGTATTATCCTGTACCTTTAACTCCCCCGCCCAGCACCCCATGCCAGGAACGAGCTCAACGCACCCACTGCATTCCTTCATGGCTCAAAGCAAGCGACAGGGAAAACTCCTCAATAACAACCTTGCCAACTCCACTCCCCCTCGGTAAACACAACACCAGCAGCACGTTTCTCTAACACTCAGGGGTCGATTCCGATTCGGGCCGGAAAAAGCACCGACCGACTCGGATCCGGAAAAAATACCGACCGACACGTACCCGTGGCGCCCGACACGCCAAGTACGATGCAAGGCGCGAAAAATCCGACCGACACGTAACGAAACCAAGTCGACCGACCGAGCCGCACGGAAAACAGCAATCCAGCCGGAAAAACACGCGAATCCAACCGACCGACACGCACCCGGAACAAATCCGACCGAAACGTACACGCTAACTCCAAACCGCTAAGTACGATGCAAGGCGCGAAAACCACGAGCGAGTCGGACGGAGGACAAGCCGTACGACCGACACGCATACAAAACCGAGCCGAAGCAACACAATACACCGCGACCGACGCGTACGCAGCATAGAAAACTGCACAAACACAGCGTGAACGAAACGGAGAACACCGTACGAGACAAATGCAGGGTCCGACTCGGTCACAAGAACGTTTCCAACATACACAAACAGCACAAAGGAAAAATCACCCAAAAAAAGGCCAAACAAGCAATTACCAAGCCAATAAATACTGGGGGGTGGGGACAGAGAACAAAGACACACCCACAACTCCACCTATATAAAGGACACAAATCACTACCATGAGCCTTTGCAAATGCCATTCCACTGCCAGCACCCAAGAGAAAGCAACCACACACCCACAGCTCATCCCTCACACAAGCCACACACCATCAGCACACCAACAAATACCTACCTCACATACACCCAGCAAAACACACACTCACACCCCCCACCTGCACACCAACACACACATCACCCACCATCACCACCCATCACCATGCCCCCAAGAAGAATCCCAAGTTCCTAGATAGTGAATTGGAAGTCATGGTAGACGAGATCCTCAGGGTGGAGCCACAGCTGTTTGGCACACTGGTCCAACAGACCCCCATGTCGCAGAAAACCAAGATGTGGGAGAGGATCATCAACAGGGTGAACGCACAATCACCATGTCGGCGCACAAAGACCGACATCCAGAACAGGTGGTATGACGTGCGCAGGAGGGTACGGGACATGCTGAAGAAAGACTACATCAACAGCCAATACACCGGCAGTGGCCCTCCTGCCAAGCCAATATACCTCAGGCCCTGGGAGGAGAAGGTGCGGGCCATCCTTCCGCCAGTGAGCGTATATGGACTAGAGGACATCCCAGAGCCTGGTGAGTACACAACAAATGTACACAATATACTGCCACAAAACACACACATCACTGTCAAGGGGAGAGTCAAACCATGCACTCATAGCAATTACACAGCAACCAGAACAGAATCATCCCAAAATGTGTATGTCAGTCAGATAAACACAACACATGCCATCAAAAAAGTCACATCCAACTGTGCCAACACATGTACAAACACAACTACAACAACAGCTAGGCAGTGGCACAAATAGAACTAACAAACACATCCACACATGTAGCCACCACAACAACACCAACACACAGTGAAGACCACTCAAAGGAAGGAATTCTGTGTATGCTGGCCAAGTCAGTGTAGCCAATAGCATCATGGGAGTCGCAGTCACACATATTGCCCGCCCCAAAACTGTCCCATCAACACCACCATGAACCATGCGCACATCACAGGGAGTGGAGAAGGACTCACAAGATGGCTGACACTGGCTACTGCTGTGGGGAGCACAAGGCCCTGCTGGCAACTGTGCACCAACAAACAGCAGGACACCACTGACTGACATCCTGAGAGACAACTTACACTCCCTGCAATGCAAGCACGTTCCATGGTGGGATATCTGGCTGGCTGGGTGGGAAGGGGGACTTGCAGCACTGACTATAGTCACCAGCACCTCCCCTCACACCCCCCAACACAAACTCCACAGTACCCACCTGGTAGAATGCAATGCCCTCCATCCTAACACAAGATCCCACAAAGCACCACCACCCTGGGTTATGTTGTGTGAAGCACAGGGACACTCTTGGAACTCTTAGCCAAACAACTGCCAGGACAACACTCCCAGCCATCCTGTCAGCACCGCCAGCCCACCCCACAGGGAAGCAGAGTCAAAGGAAGGAAGCATGGGCATGCTGGGAAGGGGGTGGAGGCAATAGCATGATGGGAGTCGTAGTCACAGACATTGCTCAGCCTCACAACTGGCCCATCAACACCACCCTGAACCATGCTCACATCACAGGGAGTGGAGAAGGACTCACAAGATGGCTGACACTGGCTACTGCTGTGGGGAGCACAAGGCCCTGCTGGCAACTGTGCACCAACAAACAGCAGGACACCACTGACTGACATCCTGAGAGACAACTTACACTCCCTGCAATGCAAGCACGTTCCATGGTGGGATATCTGGCTGGCTGGGTGGGAAGGGGGACTTGCAGCACTGACTATAGTCACCAGCACCTCCCCTCACACCCCCCCAACACAAACTCCACAGTACCCACCTGGTAGAATGCAATGCCCTCCATCCTAACACAAGATCCCACAAAGCACCACCACCCTGGGTTATGTTGTGTGAAGCACAGGGACACTCTTGGGACTCTTAGCCAAACAACTGCCAGGACAACACTCCCAGCCATCCTGTCAGCACAGCCAGCCCACCCCACAGGGAAGCAGAGTCAAAAGGAAGGAAGCATGGGCATGCTGGGAAGGGGGTGGAGGCAATAGCATGATGGGAGTCGTAGTCACAGACATTGCTCAGCCTCACAACTGGCCCATCAACACCACCCTGAACCATGCTCACATCACAGGGAGTGGAGAAGGACTCACAAGATGGCTGACACTGGCTACTGCTGTGGGGAGCACAAGGCCCTGCTGCCAACTGTGCACCAACAAACAGCAGGACACCACTGACTGACATCCTGAGAGACAACTTACACTCCCTGCAATGCAAGCACGTTCCATGGTGGGATATCTGGCTGGCTGGGTGGGAAGGGGGACTTGCAGCACTGACTATAGTCACCAGCACCTCCCCTCACACCCCCAACACAAACTCCACAGTACCCACCTGGTAGAATGCAATGCCCTCCATCCTAACACAAGATCCCACAAAGCACCACCACCCTGGGTTATGTTGTGTGAAGCACAGGGACACTCTTGGAACTCTTAGCCAAACAACTGCCAGGACAACACTCCCAGCCATCCTGTCAGCACCGCCAGCCCACCCCACAGGGAAGCAGAGTCAAAAGGAAGGAAGCATGGGCATGCTGGGAAGGGGGTGGAGGCAATAGCATGATGGGAGTCGTAGTCACAGACATTGCTCAGCCTCACAACTGGCCCATCAACACCACCCTGAACCATGCTCACATCACAGGGAGTGGAGAAGGACTCACAAGATGGCTGACACTGGCTACTGCTGTGGGGAGCACAAGGCCCTGCTGGCAACTGTGCACCAACAAACAGCAGGACACCACTGACTGACATCCTGAGAGACAACTTACACTCCCTGCAATGCAAGCACGTTCCATGGTGGGATATCTGGCTGGCTGGGTGGGAAGGGGGACTTGCAGCACTGACTATAGTCACCAGCACCTCCCCTCACACCCCCAACACAAACTCCACAGTACCCACCTGGTAGAATGCAATGCCCTCCATCCTAACACAAGATCCCACAAAGCACCACCACCCTGGGTTATGTTGTGTGAAGCACAGGGACACTCTTGGGACTCTTAGCCAAACAACTGCCAGGACAACACTCCCAGCCATCCTGTCAGCACAGCCAGCCCACCCCACAGGGAAGCAGAGTCAAAAGGAAGGAAGCATGGGCATGCTGGGAAGGGGGTGGAGGCAATAGCATGATGGGAGTCGTAGTCACAGACATTGCTCAGCCTCACAACTGGCCCATCAACACCACCCTGAACCATGCTCACATCACAGGGAGTGGAGAAGGACTCACAAGATGGCTGACACTGGCTACTGCTGTGGGGAGCACAAGGCCCTGCTGCCAACTGTGCACCAACAAACAGCAGGACACCACTGACTGACATCCTGAGAGACAACTTACACTCCCTGCAATGCAAGCACGTTCCATGGTGGGATATCTGGCTGGGTGGGTGGGAAGGGGGACTTGCAGCACTGACTATAGTCACCAGCACCTCCCCTCACACCCCCCCAACACAAACTCCACAGTACCCACCTGGTAGAATGCAATGCCCTCCATCCTAACACAAGATCCCACAAAGCACCACCACCCTGGGTTATGTTGTGTGAAGCACAGGGACACTCTTGGGACTCTTAGCCAAACAACTGCCAGGACAACACTCCCAGCCATCCTGTCAGCACCGCCAGCCCAACCCACAGGGAAGCAGAGTCAAAAGGAAGGAAGCATGGGCATGCTGGGAAGGGGGAGGAGGCAATAGCATGATGGGAGTCATAGTCACAGCCCTACATCCCCCACCACATGGCCCAGCAAGCTCACACTCACGCATGCACATCCCACAGAGAGTGGAAAGGCCCATCAAAGATGTCTGACACTGTTGCTGTGTCGTGGGGAGCACAAGGGCATGCTGGGTACTGCACACCAACCAACAGCAGGACACCACTGTCAGCCATCTTGCCATTGCCCTCACACCCACACCCACTGAACTCCACACAAAAGCAAGTAAGTATGGGAATGCTGGCAAGTGGGGTGGAGGCAATGGCATGATGGGAGTCGTAGTCACAGACATAGCTCACCCCCACAACTGTCCCATCAACACCACCCTGAACCATGCTCACATCACAGGGAGTGGAGAAGGACTCACAAGATGGCTGACACTGGCTACTGCTGTGGGGAGCACAAGGCCCTGCTGGCAACTGTGCACCAACAAACAGCAGGACACCACTGACTGACATCCTGAGAGACAACTTCCACTCCCTGCAATGCAAGCACGTTCCATGGTGGGAGATCTGGCTGGCTGGGTGGGAAGGGGGACTTGCAGCACTGACTATAGTCACCAGCACCTCCCCTCACACCCCCCAACACAAACTCCACAGTACCCACCTGGTAGAATGCAATGCCCTCCATCCTAACACAAGATCCCACAAAGCACCACCACCCTGGGTTATGTTGTGTGAAGCACAGGGACACTCTTGGGACTCTTAGCCAAACAACTGCCAGGACAACACTCCCAGCCATCCTGTCAGCACAGCCAGCCCAACCCACAGGGAAGCAGAGTCAAAAGGAAGGAAGCATGGGCATGCTGGGAAGGGGGTGGAGGCAATAGCATGATGGGAGTCGTAGTCACAGACATTGCTCAGCCTCACAACTGGCCCATCAACACCACCCTGAACCATGCTCACATCACAGGGAGTGGAGAAGGACTCACAAGATGGCTGACACTGGCTACTGCTGTGGGGAGCACAAGGCCCTGCTGCCAACTGTGCACCAACAAACAGCAGGACACCACTGACTGACATCCTGAGAGACAACTTACACTCCCTGCAATGCAAGCACGTTCCATGGTGGGATATCTGGCTGGCTGGGTGGGAAGGGGGACTTGCAGCACTGACTATAGTCACCAGCACCTCCCCTCACACCCCCCAACACAAACTCCACAGTACCCACCTGGTAGAATGCAATGCCCTCCATCCTAACACAAGATCCCACAAAGCACCACCACCCTGGGTTATGTTGTGTGAAGCACAGGGACACTCTTGGGACTGTTAGCCAAACAACTGCCAGGACAACACTCCCAGCCATCCTGTCAGCACCGCCAGCCCAACCCACAGGGAAGCAGAGTCAAAGGAAGGAAGCATGGGCATGCTGGGAAGGGGGAGGAGGCAATAGCATGATGGGAGTCGTAGTCACAGCCCTACATCCCCCACCACATGGCCCAGCAAGCTCACACTCACGCATGCACATCCCACAGAGAGTGGAAAGGCCCATCAAAGATGTCTGACACTGTTGCTGTGTCGTGGGGAGCACAAGGGCATGCTGAGTACTGCACACCAACCAACAGCAGGACACCACTGTCAGCCATCTTGCCATTGCCCTCACACCCACACCCACTGAACTCCACACAAAAGCAAGTAAGTATGGGAATGCTGGCAAGTGGGGTGGAGGCAATGGCATGATGGGAGTCGTAGTCACAGACATAGCTCACCCCCACAACTGTCCCATCAACACCACCCTGAACCATGCTCACATCACAGGGAGTGGAGAAGGACTCACAAGATGGCTGACACTGGCTACTGCTGTGGGGAGCACAAGGCCCTGCTGCCAACTGTGCACCAACAAACAGCAGGACACCACTGACTGACATCCTGAGAGACAACTTCCACTCCCTGCAATGCAAGCACGTTCCATGGTGGGAGATCTGGCTGGCTGGGTGGGAAGGGGGACTTGCAGCACTGACTATAGTCACCAGCACCTCCCCTCACACCCCCCAACACAAACTCCACAGTACCCACCTGGTAGAATGCAATGCCCTCCATCCTAACACAAGATCCCACAAAGCACCACCACCCTGGGTTATGTTGTGTGAAGCACAGGGACACTCTTGGGACTCTTAGCCAAACAACTGCCAGGACAACACTCCCAGCCATCCTGTCAGCACAGCCAGCCCAACCCACAGGGAAGCAGAGTCAAAAGGAAGGAAGCATGGGCATGCTGGGAAGGGGGTGGAGGCAATAGCATGATGGGAGTCGTAGTCACAGACATTGCTCAGCCTCACAACTGGCCCATCAACACCACCCTGAACCATGCTCACATCACAGGGAGTGGAGAAGGACTCACTAGATGGCTGACACTGGCTACTGCTGTGGGGAGCACAAGGCCCTGCTGCCAACTGTGCACCAACAAACAGCAGGACACCACTGACTGACATCCTGAGAGACAACTTACACTCCCTGCAATGCAAGCACGTTCCATGGTGGGATATCTGGCTGGCTGGGTGGGAAGGGGGACTTGCAGCACTGACTATAGTCACCAGCACCTCCCCTCACACCCCCCAACACAAACTCCACAGTGCCCACCTGGTAGAATGCAATGCCCTCCATCCTAACACAAGATCCCACAAAGCACCACCACCCTGGGTTATGTTGTGTGAAGCACAGGGACACTCTTGGGACTCTTAGCCAAACAACTGCCAGGACAACACTCCCAGCCATCCTGTCAGCACCGCCAGCCCAACCCACAGGGAAGCAGAGTCAAAGGAAGGAAGCATGGGCATGCTGGGAAGGGGGGAGGAGGCAATAGCATGATGGGAGTCGTAGTCACAGCCCTACATCCCCCACCACATGGCCCAGCAAGCTCACACTCACGCATGCACATCCCACAGAGAGTGGAAAGGCCCATCAAAGATGTCTGACACTGTTGCTGTGTCGTGGGGAGCACAAGGGCATGCTGGGTACTGCACACCAACCAACAGCAGGACACCACTGTCAGCCATCTTGCCATTGCCCTCACACCCACACCCACTGAACTCCACACAAAAGCAAGTAAGTATGGGAATGCTGGCAAGTGGGGTGGAGGCAATGGCATGATGGGAGTCGTAGTCACAGACATAGCTCACCCCCACAACTGTCCCATCAACACCACCCTGAACCATGCTCACATCACAGGGAGTGGAGAAGGACTCACAAGATGGCTGACACTGGCTACTGCTGTGGGGAGCACAAGGCCCTGCTGGCAACTGTGCACCAACAAACAGCAGGACACCACTGACTGACATCCTGAGAGACAACTTCCACTCCCTGCAATGCAAGCACGTTCCATGGTGGGAGATCTGGCTGGCTGGGTGGGAAGGGGGACTTGCAGCACTGACTATAGTCACCAGCACCTCCCCTCACACCCCCCCAACACAAACTCCACAGTACCCACCTGGTAGAATGCAATGCCCTCCATCCTAACACAAGATCCCACAAAGCACCACCACCCTGGGTTATGTTGTGTGAAGCACAGGGACACTCTTGGGACTCTTAGCCAAACAACTGCCAGGACAACACTCCCAGCCATCCTGTCAGCACAGCCAGCCCAACCCACAGGGAAGCAGAGTCAAAGGAAGGAAGCATGGGCATGCTGGGAAGGGGGGTGGAGGCAATAGCATGATGGGAGTCGTAGTCACAGACATTGCTCAGCCTCACAACTGGCCCATCAACACCACCCTGAACCATGCTCACATCACAGGGAGTGGAGAAGGACTCACAAGATGGCTGACACTGGCTACTGCTGTGGGGAGCACAAGGCCCTGCTGCCAACTGTGCACCAACAAACAGCAGGACACCACTGACTGACATCCTGAGAGACAACTTCCACTCCCTGCAATGCAAGCACGTTCCATGGTGGGAGATCTGGCTGGCTGGGTGGGAAGGGGGACTTGCAGCACTGACTATAGTCACCAGCACCTCCCCTCACACCCCCCAACACAAACTCCACAGTACCCACCTGGTAGAATGCAATGCCCTCCATCCTAACACAAGATCCCACAAAGCACCACCACCCTGGGTTATGTTGTGTGAAGCACAGGGACACTCTTGGGACTCTTAGCCAAACAACTGCCAGGACAACACTCCCAGCCATCCTGTCAGCACCGCCAGCCCAACCCACAGGGAAGCAGAGTCAAAAGGAAGGAAGCATGGGCATGCTGGGAAGGGGGAGGAGGCAATAGCATGATGGGAGTCGTAGTCACAGCCCTACATCCCCCACCACATGGCCCAGCAAGCTCACACTCACGCATGCACATCCCGCAGAGAGTGGAAAGGCCCATCAAAGATGTCTGACACTGTTGCTGTGTCGTGGGGAGCACAAGGGCATGCTGGGTACTGCACACCAACCAACAGCAGGACACCACTGTCAGCCATCTTGCCATTGCCCTCACACCCACACCCACTGAACTCCACACAAAAGCAAGTAAGTATGGGAATGCTGGCAAGTGGGGTGGAGGCAATGGCATGATGGGAGTCGTAGTCACAGACATAGCTCACCCCCACAACTGTCCCATCAACACCACCCTGAACCATGCTCACATCACAGGGAGTGGAGAAGGACTCACAAGATGGCTGACACTGGCTACTGCTGTGGGGAGCACAAGGCCCTGCTGGCAACTGTGCACCAACAAACAGCAGGACACCACTGACTGACATCCTGAGAGACAACTTCCACTCCCTGCAATGCAAGCACGTTCCATGGTGGGAGATCTGGCTGGCTGGGTGGGAAGGGGGACTTGCAGCACTGACTATAGTCACCAGCACCTCCCCTCACACCCCCCAACACAAACTCCACAGTACCCACCTGGTAGAATGCAATGCCCTCCATCCTAACACAAGATCCCACAAAGCACCACCACCCTGGGTTATGTTGTGTGAAGCACAGGGACACTCTTGGGACTCTTAGCCAAACAACTGCCAGGACAACACTCCCAGCCATCCTGTCAGCACAGCCAGCCCAACCCACAGGGAAGCAGAGTCAAAAGGAAGGAAGCATGGGCATGCTGGGAAGGGGGTGGAGGCAATAGCATGATGGGAGTCGTAGTCACAGACATTGCTCAGCCTCACAACTGGCCCATCAACACCACCCTGAACCATGCTCACATCACAGGGAGTGGAGAAGGACTCACAAGATGGCTGACACTGGCTACTGCTGTGGGGAGCACAAGGCCCTGCTGCCAACTGTGCACCAACAAACAGCAGGACACCACTGACTGACATCCTGAGAGACAACTTCCACTCCCTGCAATGCAAGCACGTTCCATGGTGGGAAATCTGGCTGGCTGGGTGGGAAGTGGGACTTGCAGCACTGACTATAGTCACCAGCACCTCCCCTCACACCCCCCAACACAAACTCCACAGTACCCACCTGGTAGAATGCAATGCCCTCCATCCTAACACAAGATCCCACAAAGCACCACCACCCTGGGTTATGTTGTGTGAAGCACAGGGACACTCTTGGGACTGTTAGCCAAACAACTGCCAGGACAACACTCCCAGCCATCCTGTCAGCACCACCAGCCCAACCCACAGGGAAGCAGAGTCAAAGGAAGGAAGCATGGGCATGCTGGGAAGGGGGAGGAGGCAATAGCATGATGGGAGTCGTAGTCACAGCCCTACATCCCCCACCACATGGCCCAGCAAGCTCACACTCACGCATGCACATCCCACAGAGAGTGGAAAGGCCCATCAAAGATGTCTGACACTGTTGCTGTGTCGTGGGGAGCACAAGGGCATGCTGGGTACTGCACACCAACCAACAGCAGGACACCACTGTCAGCCATCTTGCCATTGCCCTCACACCCACACCCACTGAACTCCACACAAAAGCAAGTAAGTATGGGAATGCTGGCAAGTGGGGTGGAGGCAATGGCATGATGGGAGTCGTAGTCACAGATATAGCTCACCCCCACAACTGTCCCATCAACACCACCCTGAACCATGCTCACATCACAGGGAGTGGAGAAGGACTCACAAGATGGCTGACACTGGCTACTGCTGTGGGGAGCACAAGGCCCTGCTGGCAACTGTGCACCAACAAACAGCAGGACACCACTGACTGACATCCTGAGAGACAACTTCCACTCCCTGCAATGCAAGCACGTTCCATGGTGGGAGATCTGGCTGGCTGGGTGGGAAGGGGGACTTGCAGCACTGACTATAGTCACCAGCACCTCCCCTCACACCCCCCAACACAAACTCCACAGTACCCACCTGGTAGAATGCAATGCCCTCCATCCTAACACAAGATCCCACAAAGCACCACCACCCTGGGTTATGTTGTGTGAAGCACAGGGACACTCTTGGGACTCTTAGCCAAACAACTGCCAGGACAACACTCCCAGCCATCCTGTCAGCACAGCCAGCCCAACCCACAGGGAAGCAGAGTCAAAAGGAAGGAAGCATGGGCATGCTGGGAAGGGGGGGAGGCAATAGCATGATGGGAGTCGTAGTCACAGACATTGCTCAGCCTCACAACTGGCCCATCAACACCACCCTGAACCATGCTCACATCACAGGGAGTGGAGAAGGACTCACAAGATGGCTGGCACTGGCTACTGCTGTGGGGAGCACAAGGCCCTGCTGCCAACTGTGCACCAACAAACAGCAGGACACCACTGACTGACATCCTGAGAGACAACTTCCACTCCCTGCAATGCAAGCACGTTCCATGGTGGGATAACTGACTGGCTGGGTGGGTGGGAAGGAGGTCCGGCTGTCAACCAAACACAAGCAATGCAGACCATGTTCACACCCCAGAAAATACATAGAAATGCCCAAATAATGCAGGACAATGTGCCACACCAATATCAACCCCTGACTGTGACGACTTAGGACAATGCAATGTACAGGCCCGCACCCAGAGGCACAGTCACAACTGTCATGTGTGTCAACCATTGATGCCTGCAGAAACATGACATACATTGTTTGTGTCTCCCAAAAACAGGTGATGATGGGGACACAGCAGCAGACGCTGAGGAGTCCCAGTCCCAGGCTCAAGAGGATGCCGAGCTCACTGGCGTCGTACAGCCTCTGTCCTCCTCGGACGATGAAGAACAACCTGGCACATCCGGTGCAAGTCAACATGCAGCACCAGCAGGACCACCAGCTGCAGCACCAGCAGGACCACCAGCTGCACCCCCTGCACCCACCCCTACAACGACTGTCACCACGAATACCATCCCTGCCGACATGGACAGAATAAGGAGCAACACCAGCACAGTGACCCTGGACCAACCTGGGGCCATGGACACCACCACCACCACCAACCCCCAAGGTGGACCAGGGTTATCTGTGCGTGCCACTGCACACGCTGCACATGTCAGCAGGGGTGGTGGGAGGGGTGGGAGACAGAGGTCGCTGCTTGCAGACGTTGCTGGTGTGCATGACGACCCACAACTGGTACGCATAGCTGATGCGTACCAGTCCAGCACCGGAGAGCTCAGCCAGGTAGTGGGGCTCCTCAGAGACATTAAACAGCAGCAGGCTGCCCATCATGCCCGCTTGGACTCCCACATGTCCCACGTGGAGTCACACATGTCCCGTGTGGACTCACACATGTCCCGCGTGGAGTCCAAGTGGGATGCACTGCATGAGATGACGGCGGTGCACAGGGACATTTTACAATGCCTCCGCCAGATGAACAGCAACCAGTCCACACCTCCCTGTGTGCCAACAACATCTGGAGCCGAACAAACTGCAACTGCCACAGGGAGGGAGGAGGACTCTGGCGGAGAGTCCCCTGCACCGCAGCAGCCTGCACTTGAGGGCCCCCCCAAGAAGAGGGGTCGTCCGAGGAGGGAAAAGTGAGAGGCCGATGGCCAAGCGCAACTCCCAGGAAGCCTGAACCTGTTCTGGATGTTCGCCTTTGTGCACAGACTGTTCACCCTGTTGACGGCAACACTACTCCCACACATTGCATGGGGAGTACAAGTTGGACCAATGTGTCAGACAACTGTGGCCCCGATACTGGGGATCCTGTCTACCCGGACTTTCAATTCACCTAGGAACTTGGGATTGCAAGATTCATGTACAGCACAACCCATCCTATGCACTATTAACACAAATGTATCACAATAAACACACTAATACACCATACTTGCCTCTGTCGTGATTCCAACGTGGGTGCTGTTATGGGGATGATGAACTGCAAAATTACACTGTGTATGCGAACTGCAACAGCAAGGACAACACAGGCATGTGAGTACAGGCAACGTGACACACATGAGGGAGACACACCACCAGGGCTACACGACACATACACACCTAGGCCATCTGACTCATTGCCTACACTGATGTTGCCAGGGAAGACGGTGCAATGCACAGACACCACACCCATTCCCAGTTGGAGTCAAGTAGCCCACAGGTGCAGTAAGCAAATGGCAGTCAAATGTGTGACCACAGACAACGCACATCACAAAGTGAAGCACAGGTTTATTACACAGTTGCAACATGCCGTAACCACTACAGATGCAAGGTAACCCCACCTGGTAGCGGGCACACAGTCAACAACTGTAGATGGAAGGAAGTCCATGGGTGTGGCGCACATCACCTGTAGGGACACAACAGCTACCAGCCTGGATGTGCGATCACGTCGTCGGTGGACACAGTTGACCAAACGAATCTGAAAGTACCCTGTGAAGGACAGAAATGACACACAGTCAAAAGCAATGGAGTACAGGACAGAACAGCAAAACTCATGCACAATACATGTTACAAGATACCCACCCAGAACCAAGTTAGCATGTCAACACTGTTGGGGAGTACAGCCCACCTGTCACCACACATCGCAACACATATCCAGTCAAGTAGCCCATGGACACACTCCAACAGCACCAGAGCACCACCCACACATCATGCCAACTCACATCATTGACATGACACCTCAGGATACTCACATTCAGCTAAAGAAGTTGGTGATGAGCTGTGTGCGGACATCACCATCACCATCATCATCATCATCATCGTCACTGGCATCGTGGTCCAGGCCAGGATCCTCCACAGGTGGCGGATGTTGGTCATTGTCATCCTGGATGAGAGGCAACTCCTTCCGCACTGCCAGGTTGTGGAGCATGCAGCAGACGATGATAATCTTGCACACTTTCGCAGGGGCATATGGGAGGGACCCTCCGGTCTTGTCCAGGCAGCGGAAGCGGCTCTTCAGGAGACCAAAGGTCCGCTCAATCACTCTCCTGGTCCGACCATGTGCCTCATTGTAGTGCATCTGGGCAGGTGTCACAGGGTTCCTGAGGGGTGTCAGCAACCACGGCATGTTGGGGTATCCCGAGTCACCTACGGACAGACAAGTGCACATTAGCTGACTTGGAAAAGTGGGCGGAATACTACAGATCAGATCACACACAATGGCACAAAGTCAGTACACACCGACAAGCCAGGCACGCTGGTTCTGCATCTGTGCCATCATCCTGGGGATGCGACTACTCCTCATCACAAAGGCATCGTGTGCTGAACCAGGGAAACGGGCACACACGTGTGTGATGGTCATGTCTGCAAGACACACCACCAGTGCATTGACCGAGTGGTAGTGCTTGCGGTTCCTGTAGGCCTGCTCCTGGGCCTGTGGTGGTACCAAAGCCACATGTGTCCCATCAATGGAGCCAATTACATGCGGCATCCTCCCCAGGGCATAAAAGTCACTCTTCACGTCAGTGAGTCGTCGCAGTCTAGGGAAATAGATGTACCGGTTCAGGAAGAGCAACATTGCCGCCAAAACATCGCGGAGCACACGGCTGAACATGGTCTGTGACATCCCACCAGCAGTCGCCACAGTATGTTGGAAGGTACCGGTGGCAAAGAAGTGTAGGGCTGCCATCACCTTCACCTTGGGGGTCAGCGCTGTAGGATACGGCCGGCCAGGCTGCAAATGTGGGGACAACTGCACTGCCAAATCCTCAATCAGCTGCCTGGTGAAGCGGTACCGTCGGATGCTGTCCCATTCCACCATCGTTGCCAGGTCTGGGAATGGCCGATGGACAGCAGGAGCCCTGCAGTGCAGAGGAGAAGTAAGCAAGATTGTCAGTCACCCCACATATGCGGCATTGAACACACTCAAGATCCCAACATACATCATTATGAGGCACAACTACATGAAGTGTGCAGTACCGGAAGGACATGTATGGTACATACATGGCCAACATCTGTCAACACGGTCCTACAGGCGGCATCAATTTGTCCCAGGTTGGCCCATTGGATATCATGATGCCGTGTCACAGTTCCCATCTCCTGCTGCCGTGTCACAATCACCCCCCACAGTGACATGTGAGGACAGATGTGCCCCAGGCACCACAGCTCAACGACAGGTACATTCCCAGGGACCCTGTAATGCCACATGGACACTGGCATCACATGGAGTATCATGTGTACACCACAGCAAAACAAACATGACCCCCACAGGTAGTGGCCCCACTTGCCACGGCAGGACAGACATGGACGTCTGTGACACACACGCACAACATCAGAGTCCATGCACACACAACGTGGATGTGGATACTGTCTCCCATTGTGCACATGAAATCAGAGACATTGTAAACACTACATGCACAAAGACTGTGGAAGTCCATCACTATTGTGCCACTGGGACACCCTGGCTCAAACATACCATCCCACATGGGACTCACGGGGTATGTGACATGACATACACAAACACCACTGTGAAATGTGACCATGGCACATGCACAGATATGAACAGTTGCACATCACAGTGGTCACGTACACGTAACACCCAGGATCCTGTCCCCATGAACACGTGCACAGCCTGGGGGTGGCTGCCCACAGGTGACACCCACAGGACAACATGTACACCAACATACACACAATAGGAAATGCAGCCTTACATGCCTTATGATAAGGTTTGGACAGGCTGTCGTGATGTAGGTGTGCCCCTCACTCCCTGGGAGCTATCTGTGGCTGGCATCTGTCCATCTGAGACAGGCATGCTGACATATGCCAGTCACATGTACAGTGATGCGTTGTACTGCAATGGACCGATCGGTGCCTCCGGCCGGCCCATTGCTTTCAATGTGTGGGGGTACGCGTTGTACCCCTGTGCGCGTTGAACTGCAATGGACCGATCGGTGCCTCCGGCCGGCCCATTGCTTTCAATGTGTGCGGGTACGCGTTGTACCCCTGTGCGCGTTGAACTGCAATGGACCGATCGGTGCCTCCGGCCGGCCCATTGCTTTCAATGTGCGCGGTACGCGTTGTACCCCTGTGCGCGTTGAACTGCAATGGACCGATCGGTGCCTCCGGCCGGCCCATTGCTTTCAATGTGTGCGGGTACGCGTTGTACCCCTGTGCGCGTTGAACTGCAATGGACCGATCGGTGCCGCCGGCCGGCCCATTGCTTTCAATGTGTGCGGGTACGCGTTGTACCCCTGTGCGCGTTGAACTGCAATGGACCGATCGGTGCCTCCGGCCGGCCCATTGCTTTCAATGTGTGCGGGTACGCGTTGTACCCCTGTGCGCGTTGAACTGCAATGGACCGATCGGTGCCTCCGGCCGGCCCATTGCTTTCAATGTGTGCGGGTACGCGTTGTACCCCTGTGCGCGTTGAACTGCAATGGACCGATCGGTGCCTCCGGCCGGCCCATTGCTTTCAATGTGTGCGGGTACGCGTTGTACCCCTGTGCGCGTTGAACTGCAATGGACCGATCTGTGCCTCCGGCCGGCCCATTGCTTTCAATGTGTGCGGGTACGCGTTGTAACCCTGTGCGCGTTGAACTGCAATGGACCGATCGGTGCCTCCGGCCGGCCCATTGCTTTCAATGTGTGCGGGTACGCGTTGTACCCCTGTGCGCGTTGAACTGCAATGGACCGATCGGTGCCTCCGGCCGGCCCATTGCTTTCAATGTGTGCGGGTACGCGTTGTACCCCTGTGCGCGTTGAACTGCAATGGACCGATCGGTGCGCACCCATTGACAATGGGCTTGCCTGGCAACGGACGTGTTTTCGAATTTCGAACGAGTCGGTTGCTGGAAAATCAGTTGGTCACCCACAATAATGTTGCAAAATCATGTATGTCATGAAGTTGAAGATTTGAAGGATGCTGTGGGCGTGTTTTGGTGCTGCTATTCCATGGATTGGCCAGATTCAGAAGATGCAAACGACTTGGACCTACCACTCTGGACACAAGGGACAGTATCTGCCTCTCCAGCACATATATATTGCTGGCTGTTCCCCTGAGAGCCCACTTGCCTGCACTACATGCTCCAAGACGACATCTGCCACTGCACTGCTGCTGTCTCTGCCCCTCTGGACCCTGCAATGGCACGTACTGTGGAGAGAGCCCCAGCCTTCAGCCTTGAAGAGAACCAGGCCCTGCTGGACAGCCTACTTCCACAGTACAGCAAGCTGTATGGGACACCAGGGGAGCAGGTGAGTGTCCTGTGCACTGCCTTTCTGAATGTGCATTTTGTCTGACTAGCAAGGCTGAGAGTCTGCACGCCACTGGCTAGCAGGCTCACTGAGTAGTTGTCACCCCCCATAGTGTGTAGTGACTTGCACTGGACAGGTATGGTGCAGTGACAGTGCTTCTGAACAGGGTTTTACTCCCCATGCAATGATACCATGTAGTGACTTCTGGAAAACTGTCCATGGGCAGCCGTGCACTGCCTGTGTACACCATGTGCCCCTGTGATTGCGACATGTATATGCAACTGTGTCATGCACGGATATGTTGCATGTGTAGTAATGGCCTTATCACTTTGTCATCCTGACAGGCTTCTGCCCATCGGAAGCAGGAGATCTGGAAGGACATCGTCCGGGCTGTCCGGTCCGTGGGGGTCTACAAGCGCCGGATCCGCAACTGCCAAAAGAGGTGGCAGGACCTTCGGGGCTGGACCCGGAGGATTGCATGGGTCCAGCTGAAGCTGTCGCCTCCTCGCAGGAGGGGCGGAACACGGACCCTGACCCCCACATGCTCAGGATCCTGGCGGTGGTCTTTCCAGACCTGGATGGGCAGCTGAAGGCCAGAGAGCAGCAAGGAGGGGTGAGTCAAAGACTGCACTGTGAACTCTGTCTAACATGCTATGTGCCCTCCTCGGGCCTGGTTAAACTGCCACAGTACAGCAGTCATGTTGTCCAGGAGCCATGTCCCTCTATTGTGCACTGCCCACTCCTCATCTGATACCCAGGTGTGGCCCTTACATGCAGGGAATTCTGTCACTTAGGACTGTGTCCTTGCAGTTTGCTTGACTCAAGGTGGGAGACAGCATCTGTTTCCCTGACTCTGTGGTGGGCATCATGGGTGGGTCCATTGCTTACACAATGCCTGTATTCTGACATGTATTCAGCGTGTTACTTTGATCTGTGGTCCAATTGCTGAGCTGATCCACCACATGTGGCTGGGGTATCTGGCACACACCCATGCTGCGGGTGGGAACAATGTTTGGGCCCCAGGAGTATGTATATGACGTGTGTCACACATACTTAGCCAGCTGCCTACAGTCCAGGGCTCATCCCTCATTCATGTGGGGCTGGACAGTCATGCCTACTCCAGGCCATACAATACACTCTGTACTCCCACTCCCGTGTATCAGCTGACACATTGTGCGCAGTGATTTGACCCCTCAGGTGTCTTCCTCTGTGTCAGTGTGCTGTGGATTAGTCGCCAGGACTGCTGTGGAGTTTCTTGGTAGGGGCTCAGCATGCCACTGGAGATGTGACCATAGGAGACGATACTTGTGTGTCACATAGGTGTCTGATCAGCTGCCCATGCAGACTGGGGCATGTGAATGTGAAGTTCAGGCAGCTGTTCCCCATTCACTGCAGAGTGTGAGGGGCTCAGGTTCAGAGGGTAGTGTCACAGGTCTCCCATATGTCCAATAGGTATGACCTGGACAGATGAGGGTTGAGAGGATGTGTTGTGGGGGGATGTACATGTGCACTTGTGCAGCTCCAGGACTTGCATTCCCCATGACCTACTATTGTGACACAGTGCAGAGTGTTGTTGTCTGGCTGCAAAGTCATACATCACTGAGACAGTGATGTATGACTTTGCAGTCATGCCTCCGCCATGGCATGTGTCTACTGATTGGTGAGCCTGCAGGGGAGTGACATGTGCTACATGCACACCATAGTGGCGCTGGCTATCAGGACATGGGTGCATCATGGTGTCTGTCGCTGGTATGCATCACATGCATTTCCTATTTGACTCTGGGCATCCCTTTCATCCGGAAACCTGTACTGACTCAGTGGCAAGAGCTGTGATGTGTGCATGTCCACATGCCACACCGTGTCCTCTGCACTGTCCAACTACTGTGTACTTGGTGCATGTGTCCACACTGGGGGTTGCAATCCAACAGACACCAGACAGATGGGTGCAAGGCCATGTGGGATGTGAGTGCCATGCTTGGCATCAGACTGACAATTGGCTTCTCCTGTTCAGTTAGGGCACTTTTAGCAATGTACAACTAATGATGCCAGGGCTTGCTCTGTGATGTGCTGTGCTCACAGTGGTGTGTGCGTTTTGTGCAGGTGACTGATGTCTGTCTGTTTCCCCATTGTTTGCAGATACATCCACGGCCACGGAAGGGGACAGCTCCGCGGACCAGGAGGAGCCAGAGAGCCAGACTGGGTCAGCAGCCGAGGAGTGGTCGGAGGGACCCAGTGGCACGGAGGGCGAGGGGAGCCACACCGAGGAGTCCTCAGCAGCATCCACCTCAGCTGAGGACCAGAGCAACTCGGAGGATGACTCCCTTGTGGAGGCGGGTGTCAGCAGCCACCACACCCCAGCTAGTGTTGCTGTCCCCGCCACCACCAGCACCACCACCGCCCTCCCATCGGCTCCCATTCCCCAGGTCCGTGGAGGCTCCCATGTCCGGGAGCGTGTCTCCTTTGGGCCAGGCACCGCAGCCCCTGCCCCTGTGTCCCCTGCTGCCCTGAGTGAGGAGTCTGTGTACCTCCTTCGCCAGCTCCATGTAGGCCAGACAGCCATGCTGAGTGTCCTCCATGCGCACACCGCGCTGTTGACTCAGCTGGTGTCGTTCATGGAGGGCATCTCATCGGGCATGTCTGACCTACAGAGGGGCAATAGGTCCATGGACTCCTCCCTGACGGCAGCAGTGTCCCTCCTCAAACGGTCCCTCACCCCTCCTGCCTCTGCTCCATCCACACTCCCCAGCACCTTACCCATCCCAAGCACACACACACCGGCACAGGCACACACCAGCACACACACATCCAGCACACTGACACACACGCCAATGACAAAACGCACACGCACGCACATTCAGGGGACTGAAGCCAGACTCACAGGGGATGGGGCCCTGGAACACACACACGCATCCACATGCACTGCGCAGTCCTCAGTTCCCTCTCCCTCCAAAGCACCCTCCCTTGCCTCACCTGCAACCCCAAAGTCACAGCAGCTCTTCCTCTGTGACCTCGGCCTCTTCCCCACCGATGAAGCTGCTCCAGCATCCCGGGGGAAGAGGAAGCCCACCCACACGGATCAGAGTGCCCCTCGCCCCCGGACACCCTCCCCCAGGCGCAGACGGACTGAGGCCCCCACCCGCAAGTCCCCCCGGAGTCCTAAGAGCAAGACCCGGCCACCGCCCTGCAGCTCAGGCACAAGGTCTCAGTCCTCCATCCCTCAGGCCCCCACTGCACAGGTGCCCCCACCACACCCTGCCCCAGGTTCCCCCACCCACAGATATACCATCCCCAAGAGGATCAGGCCTTCTCCCCCTGCCACTTGCTCTCCCAGCACCACACCCCCCGCTGCGCTTGTCTGTGCCACTGATGTGGTGAGGGTGTCCTCCCCCTCTGTCCAACCCACCTTGCCTGTTCCCCATTCTCCTCCCCTGGAGGTAGGCACTGCAGTGGAGTCCACTACCGCCCTGTCTGACTTGGGCACTGCAGTGGCGGACCTGTCCACTCCATCTGCAGGGTCCACTGCAGTTGTGCCGGCACCCACGACATCTGAGTCATGCCCCCAGTTGTGCCGGCACACACCATGTCAGACACCTCCACTGCAGTTGTCAGTGGCTCTCCAGCACCCACCACCCCTTCCCTGACTCCCCTGGTGAGCCCTGATCCTGTCCCTGCGGTGCCTGGCCTGCCCCCCGGTTGCCCCTCCTAGTGGATTGTCCCTGGTTTTGTGCAGGCATGCGTAGGGTGACATCTGCCAGTGTCACCCTGTTTGAACTTTGACAATGGACTGGCCATTGGCCTTTGCTCTTTTTCTCTGGACGTCGTTTTCATTCAACACATATGCTGAATAAAGCAACTTTCTTTTCTCTAGTGCTCATGCTTCAGATGTACATGTTGTTGGTGCTGCTAACCATGCCCTTGCTGCAGTGATGGTGATATCTGGTCTCATGATTATGAAGTGTTACTGTGCAGGAACCCATGTGGTCCAGGGGGAATGTGTCCTATCATGTGGTGTATCCATGTCATCCATAGCAGCATCTGAGGGTGTCATGTGTTCAGTATTTGGCAATGGGATTTCCTACTTACATTAGCAATTTCATATCTGTGGCTTCCACCCCTGCACATCTGTTGTGCCTGCCATTGTTGGATTTGTCTACTTCCCTGACCGTGTTGCCATCTCCACTGGACATGCAGGTTTGGGCATCAATGGGGAAGGACTCATCCGTGTAGTCAGTGCAACATTGCTATACAAGTGTGTTGGATCTGTGCTGATGATTCCGTTGGCACATCCATGACCAGGCTGATGTGACGGGAGCCCTCATTTGGTGCTAGTTGTTGATTGTGTGACCAAGTGCTCAGCTGACATGATGGGGCCCTACTGAGGCAACATATGGCACAGCTTTCCTCACACAGGAGAGGAGTCCCCTCATGGCAGTGTGTACACGTGTGACATTGCCTGCGCCCAAGGTGTGTGTTGTATGTGCATGTCTGTGTGTTCACTTCCATTTATCTGCGCATGCTGTGATCCCTAGTGTTGTACCTGTTTGTGATGCTTGCTGAGTTGACCTATGTTCCCCCAAAGTCTTCTCCCTGGGTTCTCTGTGATGTGGGTGCATGGCACATTACTGGTCATCAGGGTGTCACCCATAGGTGTGTTTGCTGTCAGGGCTGAGTTTGTGTGCAGACGCAGATGGGTCACAGTCAGGTTTCCCCTTGGCACTTGTTGTTTGCCCCTGTCATGTGATTTTCAGTTCGTGTTATCTTTAAGTTATTGTGACACGTTGTGTGTGTGACTGCTGGCACTCCTCAGGGTCCGGGCTGCGATGTTGGTTGTTGTCTATGTGTGTTCTTTGTGGGTGACCTTGGCTTCTTCATTGGTGTGTGACTGTGGCTGGGATCCCATTGGTTGGTGTGGTATCGCCGTCATGTCCATGTACAGCGTAGTGTGCAGTGTGTCAGACATTCAGGAGTCTTGTTGAGTGGCCATGTGTGATGTGTTTCTGCACCTTGGTTCCCACCCACCACCCTGGAATAGTCATGGGTGCATGTGCAATGTCACCAGTGCATGTGTACTTCACTGCTGCACATTGTTGGAGGTCGAGGGGTGTGGTCTTGAGTGTGTGCAGATGGGAGTTGTTGCCCAGCTAGACCCCTGCCTCCATGTTGGCCTTGGCTTACTGGCCATGCTGATTGATTTGTGCTTGTGTCGGTGTGATGGTAGTTTGTTGCTCAGGACACATGACTGTGGTTCACAGTGTGAACCACATTCAGCTTTGTCATCAGAGTGGGATTTTTATGCAGCCAAGGGTCACCACATTGTGGGGGCCCTGGGGGTGGTGCTGTGGTGTGCCTGTGTCTTGCTGTGTCAGTTGTTGTTCCTACGTGCCTGTGTGACATGTGTGTTTTGTGCTCCCTCTCATCTGACAATGCCTGCTTGCCCACATAGGGGATTTGGATCCATGAGTTACCTTAGTGTGGCAGTGTATGCACATCTGTATGATTGGTATTCAGCTCTCCTCATGTGTTGTGTGGTTACCTGGGGACACTGGCACCCCCCCTCACCTGCTGTGTATGATGACAGTGTTGGTCTGCCTGTTTGTGTTTGTGCATCTGCACCACTGCATTGGCATATCTTGGGTGTGCTATTGGCTGTATGTTGTTTGGTGTGTTTCCCCTGCTGTCCCTGGGACTCCTAGGTCATCGGTCAGCACAGTGATCATGGTTTGTGTGTCCCATTGCTGCCATGGTATGGTATCTGTTCACCTCACATCTGCTGTCTCCACAGGTTATCTGCATTTGTGTGCCCATTGGTGCAAATATGTGGTTCTGCATTCTGATGGTCACTTCTGTCATTGTGTCATTGATGAATGTTGACGGTGTCATCCCCCATGGGTGTTGTTTGTCTGCACATGGCCAAAGGAATGTCTCATTTGCACTGCAGTATTTGGCTCACCCAATTTATGTTGCAATGGGACACATACACTACTTTGCCACAGATGAGTTTTTGGTTCTGTGACCAGGAATGATCCATGCAGTTTGGCAGTTGCAGCTCTTTCTTTGTCAACACTTACCTTTTGGTCACTGTGATGATGGGGGTGTAGACCCCATTGCCACAATGGTCAAAATGTGCTTCAGCTATGGACCCCACACTTGCCTTTTGGTCACTGTGATGATGGGGGTTTAGACCCCATTGCCACAATGGTCAAAATGTGCTTCAGCTATGGACCCCACACTTGCCTTTTGGTCACTGTGATGATGGGGGTTTAGACCCCATTGCCACAATGGTCAAAATGTGCTTCAGCTATGGACCCCACACTTGCCTTTTGGTCACTGTGATGATGGGGGTTTAGACCCCATTGCCACAATGGTCAAAATGTGCTTCAGCTATGGACCCCACACTTGCCTTTTGTCACTGTGATGATGGGGGTTTAGACCCCATTGCCACAATGGTCAAAATGTGCTTCAGCTATGGACCCCACACTTGCCTTTTGGTCACTGTGATGATGGGGGTTTAGACCCCATTGCCACAATGGTCAAAATGTGCTTCAGCTATGGACCCCACACTTGCCTTTTGGTCACTGTGATGATGGGGGTTTAGGCCCCATTGCCACAATGGTCATGGGCTGCTTGCATTGTGGGTGCCACACACATATATGTGTGGCACATGTGCTAGGGGGTCACATTGTATGTTCAAAGTCATGTTCGGTGTTGTAGGCATTTGACACAGCCTACACACGCTTGTCATGGTGGTGGGGGGATGTCTTTATCTTGCATTCCCTAGGTTGTGGTGTGCTGGTTGTGTCATGCATTGTCCATCCTATGAGTGGGGGTGGTAGTAGTGGTAGGCATCCAGCCCCCCCTGGCTAAGGGTGGTAGTAGTGGTAGGCATACAGCCCCCCCTGGCTAAGGGTGGTAGTAGTGGTAGGCATCCAGCCCCCCCTGGCTAAGGGTGGTAGTAGTGGTAGGCATCCTGCCCCCCCTGGGTGAGGGTGGTAGTGGTGGTAGGCATCCAGCCCCCCTGGGTGAGGGTGGTAGTAGTGGTAGGCATCCAGCCCCCCTGGCTAAGGGTGGTAGTAGTGGTAGGCATCCAGCCCCCCTGGCTAAGGGTGGTAGTAGTGGTAGGCATCCAGCACCCCTGGGTGATGGTGGTAGTAGTGGTAGGCATCCAGCCCCCCTGGCTAAGGGTGGTAGTAGTGGTAGGCATCCAGCCCCCTGGCTAAGGGTGGTAGTAGTGGTAGGCATCCTGCCCCCCTGGGTGAGGGTGGTAGTGGTGGTAGGCATCCAGCCCCCCTGGGTGAGGGTGGTAGTAGTGGTAGGCATCCAGCCCTCCCTGGCTAAGGGTGGTAGTAGTGGTAGGCATCCAGCCCCCCTGGCTAAGGGTGGTAGTAGTGGTAGGCATCCAGCCCCCCTGGCTAAGGGTGGTAGTAGTGGTAGGCATCCTGCCCCCTGGGTGAGGGTGGTAGTGGTGGTAGGCATCCAGCCCCCTGGGTGAGGGTGGTAGTAGTGGTAGGCATCCAGCCCCCTGGCTAAGGGTGGTAGTAGTGGTAGGCATCCAGCCCCCCTGGCTAAGGGTGGTAGTAGTGGTAGGCATCCAGCCCCCCTGGGTGAGGGTGGTAGTAGTGGTAGGCATCCAGCCCCCCTGGCTAAGGGTGGTAGTAGTGGTAGGCATCCAGCCCCCTGGCTAAGGGTGGTAGTAGTGGTAGGCATCCTGTCCCCCCTGGGTGAGGGTGGTAGTGGTGGTAGGCATCCAGCCCCCTGGGTGAGGGTGGTAGTAGTGGTAGGCATCCAGCCCCCTGGCTAAGGGTGGTAGTAGTGGTAGGCATCCAGCCCCCCTGGCTAAGGGTGGTAGTAGTGGTAGGCATCCAGCCCCCCTGGCTAAGGGTGGTAGTAGTGGTAGGCATCCAGCCCCCTGGCTGAGGGTGGTAGTAGTGGTAGGCATCCAGCCCCCCTGGGTGAGGGTGGTAGTAGTGGTAGGCATCCAGCCCCCTGGCTAAGGGTGGTAGTAGTGGTAGGCATCCAGCCCCCTGGCTAAGGGTGGTAGTAGTGGTAGGCATCCAGCCCCCTGGGTGAGGGTGGTAGTAGTGGTAGGCATCCAGCCCCCTGGCTAAGGGTGGTAGTAGTGGTAGGCATCCAGCCCCCTGGGTGAGGGTGGTAGTAGTGGTAGGCATCCAGCCCCCTGGCTAAGGGTGGTAGTAGTGGTAGGCATCCTGCCCCCCTGGGTGAGGGTGGTAGTGGTGGTAGGCATCCAGCCCCCCTGGGTGAGGGTGGTAGTAGTGGTAGGCATCCAGCCCCCCTGGCTAAGGGTGGTAGTAGTGGTAGGCATCCAGCCCCCCTGGCTAAGGGTGGTAGTAGTGGTAGGCATCCAGCCCCCCTGGGTGAGGGTGGTAGTAGTGGTAGGCATCCAGCCCCCTGGCTAAGGGTGGTAGTAGTGGTAGGCATCCAGCCCCCTGGCTAAGGGTGGTAGTAGTGGTAGGCATCCTGCCCCCCTGGGTGAGGGTGGTAGTGGTGGTAGGCATCCAGCCCCCCTGGGTGAGGGTGGTAGTAGTGGTAGGCATCCAGCCCCCCTGGCTAAGGGTGGTAGTAGTGGTAGGCATCCAGCCCCCCTGGCTAAGGGTGGTAGTAGTGGTAGGCATCCAGCCCCCCTGGCTAAGGGTGGTAGTAGTGGTAGGCATCCAGCCCCCCTGGGTGAGGGTGGTAGTAGTGGTAGGCATCCAGCCCCCCTGGCTAAGGGTGGTAGTAGTGGTAGGCATCCAGCCCCCCTGGCTAAGGGTGGTAGTAGTGGTAGGCATCCTGCCCCCTGGGTGAGGGTGGTAGTGGTGGTAGGCATCCAGCCCCCCTGGGTGAGGGTGGTAGTAGTGGTAGGCATCCAGCCCCCCTGGCTAAGGGTGGTAGTAGTGGTAGGCATCCAGCCCCCTGGCTAAGGGTGGTAGTAGTGGTAGGCATCCAGCCCCCCTGGGTGAGGGTGGTAGTAGTGGAAGGCATCCAGCCCCCCTGGCTAAGGGTGGTAGTAGTGGTAGGCATCCTGCCCCCCTGGGTGAGGGTGGTAGTGGTGGTAGGCATCCAGCTCCCCCTGGGTGAGGGTGGTAGTAGTGGTAGGCATCCAGCCCCCCTGGCTAAGGGTGGTAGTAGTGGTAGGCATCCAGCCCCCTGGCTAAGGGTGGTAGTAGTGGTAGGCATCCAGCCCCCCTGGGTGAGGGTGGTAGTAGTGGTAGGCATCCAGCCCCCTGGCTAAGGGTGGTAGTAGTGGTAGGCATTCAGCCCCCTGGCTAAGGGTGGTAGTAGTGGTAGGCATCCTGCCCCCCTGGGTGAGGGTGGTAGTGGTGGTAGGCATCCAGCCCCCCTGGGTGAGGGTGGTAGTAGTGGTAGGCATCCAGCCCCCTGGCTAAGGGTGGTAGTAGTGGTAGGCATCCAGCCCCCCTGGCTAAGGGTGGTAGTAGTGGTAGGCATCCAGCCCCCCGGGTGAGGGTGGTAGTAGTGGTAGGCATCCAGCCCCCTGGCTAAGGGTGGTAGTAGTGGTAGGCATCCTGCCCCCCTGGGTGAGGGTGGTAGTGGTGGTAGGCATCCAGCCCCCTGGGTGAGGGTGGTAGTAGTGGTAGGCATCCAGCCCCCCTGGCTAAGGGTGGTAGTAGTGGTAGGCATCCAGCCCCCCTGGCTAAGGGTGGTAGTAGTGGTAGGCATCCAGCCCCCTGGGTGAGGGTGGTAGTAGTGGTAGGCATCCAGCCCCCCTGGCTAAGGGTGGTAGTAGTGGTAGGCATCCAGCCCCCCTGGCTAAGGGTGGTAGTAGTGGTAGGCATCCTGCCCCCCTGGGTGAGGGTGGTAGTGGTGGTAGGCATCCAGCCCCCCTGGGTGAGGGTGGTAGTAGTGGTAGGCATCCAGCCCCCCTGGCTAAGGGTGGTAGTAGTGGTAGGCATCCAGCCCCCCTGGCTAAGGGTGGTAGTAGTGGTAGGCATCCAGCCCCCCTGGGTGAGGGTGGTAGTAGTGGTAGGCATCCTGCCCCCCTGGGTGAGGGTGGTTGTGGTGGTAGGCATCATGCCACCCCTGGGTGAGGGTGGTAGTGGTGGTAGGCATCATGCCACCCCTGGGTAGGGGTGGTGGTGCGCATTCAGGCCCCTGTGTGCATATGTGGCATTGGTGATGGGCATCCCGCCCCTATGGTGCTGCTGTTGCTGGTGTAAGTATATTCAGCATCCCCGTGTATGTGTGTGATGTGTCGTGTACGTGTTGTATGTGTTTTGTGGTGTGTGTCTGGCTTACCTTCTGCACCGTACGCGTCCGTGCCTGTTCCGGTAGTAAATGTAGAATATTGGTATGATCGGGACGAAGGGATTCATGGTTGGTACGTGTCGTTCGTCCTTCTCGTTGCTTGGCGTCGTCCTCGTCGCTTCGCCTCGTCCTCGTCGCTTCGCGTCGTCCTCGTCGGTGCCGTGTTCGTCTCGGAGCCGTGGATCGTGTTGTGGCGCGAATCGGAGCTTATGTGCGCCTCTCCCGGATGCTTTGACGTGCCGTGCGTAGCGACGGGTTCGGAGCGTACGGAAAGCGCATCGTACTTGTCCGGCCGGACAGGGCTGCATTTTCCCTTCCGTGCGACTCGATTCGGCGTTTCCAGATTCGCCTCGGTCGGAGAACAGGACCTGGTTTGGGTGAGTACGGCTCGGCCGGATTTTTTGCTGTTGTGCGCATCGTACTTGCTCATTCGGTGTACTGTACGAATCGGTCGGGAAACAGGCTTTCGCATGGCTTTTTTCCCGACCGAATGGTATTGGGTGCGCCTCCGACCGAGATCGGAATCGGCCCCTCAGTCCGCAGGATGCAACACTATAAATGAAGCGAGCCTCCGTTTTATACAGCCATTCTCAAAATAAGGAGCTAATATTACCCTTGACAATCCCAAAATATCAGCAATTTAAAGAACAACTTCAACAAAATTTCGTTTGCACTGTTTATATAATTGGTATTTTTAAGACGTATATTCTTCTGTGCCCATATTAGCCTAAAAAAAAGCTTATGTAATAATACACAACAGTGCTCATTGTATCGACCTTAGAAGGATAACAGGCTCATTCAACATGTTGAAATTTGAACTTTTAATTTTATCGACCTCATAAGGATAAAAGGCTCAGTTAACATGTCGGTATTTGAATGTGTTACTATAATGTCAAACACAGGCCCATATAGTGTACGCATTAGTTCACTAAGCCCCCAAACTCTGCTGCTGGATATTTTGAAAGGATTGTATTATCCTGTACCTTTAACCCCCCCAGGCCCCTAGACCCCCAAGCCAGGAGCGAGCTCAACGCTTCCACCGCATCTCTTCATGGCCCAAAACAAGATGCTTGCAGAGGGGCATGTGGCAAGGGACTGGTCGGGAATACACTGCTGTTTTTGAAGAGCAAGGTTGGTATTTCGCACACACCACCCGTCCGAGGTCGCAGCTCTTTTTTTATTTGGTTTAATTACAATTGAATTAAGCTTTTTTTTCCGGAGTGTTGACCCGAAGGTATCAGAGCACCTTACATGAGCACCAGTTGTGTTACAGACGGACACATTAATTTTTTGTTAGGCACGGGGAGGTTAAGTGATTTGCAGAAAATCACAGGATGTTGAGCGTCCCTGCCGAGACACGAACCCGGTTCCCCAGCGTCCGTTACGTAATCTGAATCTCCCTATGCTGTATTCTACCACACCCTCTCACTTCCCACAACACTACTTACCCGCCCCCACCACCCCTCTAAGATCTCTGCTTTTAAATGTTCCCCTCTGCAACATAGTCTACTACGTGTTCTAATTATCACTGAAAATGTGCAGGCTCCGTTTGCATGTCTCCTCCCCTCTCCCTGTGCTCATCCTCCCTTTCTTTTGGCCTGTACATTCATGCTCCAATGCCTCTACACTACCCCTCCCCCCATTTCATCTCTCCTCCCCCTGCGTGCTGTGTGTTTATTCAGACACCAGGAATGCGGTGCTTGCTTAGCACTGAGGGCCCAAGGGGGCTGAAATTTTAAAGCCACATTCACAAACTGCAACGGATCACTGACAGAATATCGAGTACCAGAATATCGAGTTACAAAAATATCGGGACATAAATATCGTTGTCAAAAATATCAACCTCCTATCTTCATAATGGTAAGTACAAAAATATCGAAAAAATAATATCGTTGTTAAAAATATCGAAGTACAAAATATCGGTTTATTATATGTATAAATAATAATGTAAAATATATTAAATAATACATTTAACTTAAAAATAAATTTAGATTTATTTGTAAATTGTAACAATTATAAGTAATACATTTAATTTAAAAATAAATTAAACATACATATATAAAATGTAATATATATATATTTACTTAGAAATATTTAATAAATAATAATTTTAATTAATTATAAAATGTTACAAATATATTAAAAATTATAAATAAATATATATATACATACACCTGTAACATAAAAATTATATAAAAAAACTATATTATAAATTAAAATATTAAAATATTTAATATTTTTTAAACCTACATTTTACACTACATTGAGTTCAACAGTAGGCAAAGTGTTGGATAGCGTAGGGGAAAAAATTACAATTCCCACTCCAGCGAGTGCAACAGTAGGGAAAGTGTTGGATAGCGGAGGGGAAAAAATTACTATTCCCCCTCCAGCGAGTGCAACAGTAGGGAAAGTGTTGGACAGCGGAGAGGAATTATTTACTATTCCCACTCCAATGAGTGTAACAGTAGAGAAAGTGTTGGATAGCGGAGGGATAAAAATTACTATTCCTACTCCAGCGAGTGCAACAGTAGGGAAAGTGTTAGATAGCGAAGGGGTAAAAATTACTATTCCCACTCCAGTGAGTGCAACAATAGGGAAAGTGTTGGATAGCGGAGGGGAATAATTTACTATTCCCACTCCAGCGAGTGCAACAGTAGGGAAAGTGTTGGATAGCTGAGGGATAAAAATTACTATTCCCACTCCAGTGAGTGCAACAGTAGGGAAAGTATTGGATAGCAAAGAGGAATAATTTACTATTCCCACTCCAATGAGTGCAACAGTAGGGAAAGTGTTGGATAGCGGAGGGGATAAAATTACTATTCCCACTCCAGTTAGTGCAACAGTAGGGAAAGTGTTGGATAGCGGAGGGTTAAAAATTACTATTCCCACTCCAATGAGTGCAACAGTAGGGAAAGTGTTGGATAGCAGAGGGGAATAATTTACTATTCCCACTCCAATGAGTGCAACAGTAGGGAAAGTGTTGGATAGAGAAGGGGATAAAATTATTATTCCTACTCCTGTGAGTGCAACAGTAGGGAAAGTGTTGGATAGCGGAGGGGTAAAAATTACTATTCCCACTCCAGGGAATGCAACAATAGGGAAAGTGTTGGATAGCGGAGGGGAATAATTTACTATTTCCACTCCAGCGAGTACAACAGTAGGGAAAGTGTTGGATAGCGGAGGGATAAAAATTACTATTCCCACTCCAGCGAGTGCAACAGTCGGGAAAGTGTTGGATAGCGGAGGGGTAAAAATTACTATTCCCACTCCAGTGAGTGCAACAGTAGGGAAAGTGTTGGATAGCAAAGAGGAATAATTTACTATTCCCACTCCAATGAGTGCAACAGTAGGGAAAGTGTTGGATAGCGGTGGGGATAAAAGTACTAATCCCACTCCAGTGAGTGCAACAGTAGGGAAAGTGTTGGATAGCAGAGGGGTAAAAATTACTATTCCCACTCCAATGAGTGCAACAGTAGGGAAAGTGTTGGATAGCGGAGGGATAAAAATTACTATTCCCACTCCAGGGAACGCAAAAGTAGGGAAAGTGTTTGATAGCGGAGGGGAATAATTTACTATTCCCACTCCAACAAGTGCAACAGTAGGGAAAGTGTTGGGTAGTGGAGGGGATAAAATTACTATTCCCACTCCACTGAATGCAACAGTAGGGAAAGTGTTGGATACCGGAGGGGAATAATTTACTATTCCCACTCCAACAAGTGCAACAGTAAGGAAAGTGTTGGATAGCGGAGGGGTAAAAATTACTATTCCCACAAAAGAAAATTCAAAATTAAAAACAAACAAAATATCAACTACAATACAAAATATAATTAAAAAAACAAAACAAAACATATATAAAAATATACAGATTTACAAAACATAGAAACATATTATATTGTAGAAAAAATCTAAAATTTACATAAAAAGATTATTTTTTTTAATTTAACAAAAAATTAACAAACAAATAGATATTTTGGAATAGAAATTAATTTTAATCAAAAAAAATATTTATTACATAAATTAATATTTTTTCCTACCCTATAACACCACACAATTTACAACACAAACTAAATTTAAAAAAAAAGTGTACCTCCATAATTAACACAATTAATTATCAATTAAACAATTATTAATGATTAAAAAACACATTTAAGAAGGAAAAAATGAATGTACTAACCAAACGTTACAGCTATAGAACCTAAATCCCCAAACAAAATAAAAATAAACAACTACCAAAAATATTTATCAATTAATAAATTAATATTAATTATCAAGTAATGATTAATTCATTTAAACTAAATTACTTTTCACCCTCTACCCCAATAAACACCAAAACACACACCTCAAAATATTTACACAATTTCCATAACTAATTTTACATTAATAAATTAATATCAATTAACAACAAATCATTAATTAATTTAAAAAGATTTACTTCCCACCATTTACCACTATAAACCCCACAACTCACACATCAAAATAATTACACAATTGCCATATTTAAATTTTAATTAATTAATTAGCATTAATTAACAATTAATTAATTAATTATAAATAAATTACCTCTCACCATATTCCCCTATAAATGCCACCACCAATTTCTTAAAACTTGACACAATTAACATAATTAATTAACAATTAATTAATTAATAACAATTAACAAGCAAAATATAAATAATTATTAATAAATTAATTCACAGCATTAACACTACAAAAATAAAATTAAATAAATATTATATCAAAAATATTAAGAAATGTATTAAAATTAAATTACTTCCCATCCTACTCCCCTATCAACCCACAACCCACTCCTAAAAAAAGAACACAATTAACATAATTACCAATTAATTAATAATAATTAACAACCAATTAATAAATAATTAATAATACATTAATTCCCACAATTAACAATATAAAATATTAAATAAATAATATTTATTTAAAAAAAAAAAAATTAATGATAATTAAATTACTTCCCACCCTATACCCCTATAAACCCACATCCCGCTCCTAAAAAATAACACAATTACCATATTTACCAAATAATTAAGCAATAAAAATTAACAGCCAAGACCTGTTGGTAGGTCGCTCCCCCTCCGCCCAGCACCGCCTGTGTGGTCCCTGCCCCAGCTGCTGCTGCTTAGGAAGTTCGAGGCCCTCCTCCACCCTCAGGCTACCACCTGCGCCTCATCCCTGGTGGCCAGTGGTAGGCCGTAGGTTTGTATCTTCCTCTTCTGTACTGCCTTGTACTGCCATTTCTCTTTCGGTTGTCTGTGTCCTAATTGTTCTGTGCCCGTTTTTTCATTCTGTGCCCCTCGCTGTCCTGATTGTTCTGTGCCCGTTTTTTTCATTCTATGCCCCTCACTGTCCTGACTGTTCTGTGCCAATTTTTTCATTCTGTGCCCCTCACTGTCCTGACTGTTCTGTACCCGTTTTTCATTCTGTGCCCCTCGCTGTCCTGATTGTTCTGTGCCCGTTTTTTCATTCTGTGCCCCTCGCTGTCCTGGCTGTTCTGTGCCCGTTTTTTCATTCTGTGCCCCTCGTTGCCCCCTGTGCGCTCTGTGCCAGGTTCTGTCTTCTGCTCCTTGCTGTGCCCCTAATCCCATGCCCTTTTGCCTTCTGTTCCACCCGTCGCCCCTCGCCGATCCCGTTCCCGCCGCTGCGTCCCCTGCGGCCCCGCCCCCTCTCTGCCCATTTGCTGCCCCTGCCTCCCGCCTCCCAACTGCTTCTCCCTCCCACCTCCCCATATATGGCGCCCGCTGCGCGGTGAGGAGAGCGACCCTTGACCTGTTGGTAGGTCGCTCCCCCTCCGCACAGCACTGCCTGTGTGGTCCCTGCCCCAGCTGCCGCTGCTGAGGAAGTTCGAGGCCCTCCTCCACCCTCAGGCTACCACCTGCGCCTCATCGCTCGTGGCCAGTGGTAGGCCGTAGGTTTGTATCTTCCTCTTCTGTACTGCCTTGTACTGCCATTCCTCTTTCGGTTGTCTGTGTCCTAATTGTTCTGTGCCCGTTTTTTTCATTCTGTGCCCCTCGCTGTCCTGATTGTTCTGTGCCCGTTTTTTTCATTCTGTGCCCCTCGCTGTCCTGACTGTTCTGTGCCCGTTTTTCATTCTGTGCCCCTCGCTGTCCTGACTGTTCTGTGCCCGTTTTTCATTCTGTGCCCCTCGCTGTCCTGACTGTTCTGTGCCCGTTTTTCATTCTGTGCCCCTCGCTGTCCTGACTGTTCTGTGCCCGTTTTTTCATTCTGTGCCCCTCGCTGTCCTGATTGTTCTGTGCCCGTTTTTTCATTCTGTGCCCCTCGCTGTCCTGACTGTTCTGTGCCCGTTTTTGATTCTGTGCCCCTCGCTGTCCTGACTGTTCTGTGCCCGTTTTTTCATTCTGTGCCCCTCGCTGCCCCCTGTGCGCTCTGTGCCAGGTTCTGTCTTCTGCTCCTTGCTGTGCCCCTAATCCCGTGCCCTTTTGTCTTCAGTTCCACCCGTCGCCCCTCGCCGATCCCGTTCCCGCCGCTGCGTTCCCTGCGGCCCTGCCCCCTCTCTGCCCATTCGCTGCCCCTGCCTCCCGCCTCCCAACTGCTCCTCCCTCCCACCTCCCCATATATGGCGGCCGCTGCATGGCCGCGCCGCAGGCACGCCTAAGGCAAGCCTGTCTGCGCCCGTCCGTGCCTGGACCGCGCCCAGCACCAGAACCCCTGGGCTGCACGCCCCCGCCATGGCGATCGCCGCCGATACGATGCCAGCACACTCCACGCTCTCAACCCTGGACGGACCCACACCTGCTTCAAGGCCACCCCGAAACGCACACATGGTCCCTTCGCCTACCGGAACCGCAGCTACACCAGCCTCAGAGCCGCCGAACCACCCTCCAAGAAGGACCTCAACCACCTCCGGTGCATCCTATTTAACTTAACACCCGCTCCGCACGCAAACACGCCGTTGAGCTCTGGGACCTGCTCGACACATCATCACCGGACGTCGCCTTCCTGACAGAGACCTGGATGAACGACTCCTCCGCACCCGACATCGCCATAGCCATCCCAGACAGCTATAAGATCACCCGCAGAGACGGCACCAACGGAGTAGGAGAAGGAATCGCCATCATCCGCAAGAACACCATCAGGGTCTCGACCAGCACCGACGAAACTCTCTGCACCGCCGAACACATGCACTTCCAGATCCACACGGACCCCAACACCACCCTAAGAGGCACCCTCGTCTACAGACCCCCCGGACCCCGACCCCAATTCAGCGATTCCATCGCCGACTTCATCAGCAGGCACGCCCTGACCTCCACCGACTACATCCTCCTCAGAGACCCGAACTTTCACCTGGAGAACAACAACGACAGCAACTCCACCACCCTGATCGACAACCTCGCCAACCTCGGACTGAGACAGCTCGTCACAAAACCGACCCATTCCGCCGGCCATACGCTTGACCCCGTCTTCTCCTCAAGCTCCCATGTCTCCTTCAGCCACACCACCGAACTCCTCTGGACCGACCACCGCTGCATCCACTTCACCTTCCAGAAACCCACCACACACCACCGCACCCAACAAATCCCATGCCGCTGCTGGAGCAAAGTCACCGAAGACCAACTACAAGCAAACCTCACTCTCAGCCCACCCGCCGACCCCTCCAACACCAACGACGCTGCCCGCAACCTCAGACGATGGATAGACGACTGCGCCAACACCCTCGCCCCGCTGAAAAAAACCATCTACAGAGACACCAGCAAGAGAGCCAGCTGGTTCACCCCGGAACTCCTAGCTTCCAAGCGCACCTGCCGGAAACTAGAGAAGAAATGGCACAGTGAAAAGACACCGGACAGCCACGCAGCCCACAAAGACGCCATCCGTAACCACCATCACCTCATCAGATCCGCCAAGAGGATCTCCTTCATAGACCGCCTCGACAACAACGCATACAACAGCAAGGAGCTCTTCAACATCGTGAAGGAACTCTCCAACCCCAGCTCCAACACCAACGACATCCCGCCGTCGCAAACCCTGTGCGATTCCCTCGCCACCTTCTTCCACCGCAAGATCACCGACATCCACGACAGCTTCGACACCCAGACTGCCCCAACAGACACCGACATACCAGACTCGCCACACACCATCGACCACGACCCCTTGATAGCCTGGGCCAACGTGAACATCGATGACACCATCAAGACCATGAGCACAATCCACTCCGGCTCCCCGTCAGACCCTTTTCCGCTCCACATCTTCAACAAAGCCAGCAGCTCCATCGCACTCCACCTGCGCAATGTCATCAACCTCTCCTTCGAGACCGCAACCTTCCCAGAGAGCTGGAAACACGCCGAGATCAACGCCCTACTCAAAAAACCCAAGGCGGACCCGAGAGACCTCAAGAACTTCCGGCCCATCTCCCTGCTTCCGTTCCCAGCCAAGGTCATCGAAAAGATCGTCAACAGACAGCTAACCCGATACCTCAAAGAAAACAGCATCCTGGACCCATCCGAGTTAGGGTTCCGCAGCAACCACAGCACCGAGACTGCCCTCATCGCCGCCACCGACGACATCAGGACCCTGCTGGACAACGGTGAGACCGCAGCCCTCATCCTGCTGGACCTCTCCGCCACCTTCGACACTGTCTGCCACCGCACACTACGCGAACGCCTCAACGATGCAGGGATCCGAGAGAAGGCCCTGGAGTGGACCATTTCCTTCCTCTCCAGCAGAACCCAGAGAGTCCGCCTCCCCCCATTCCGATCCGAAGCCTCCGAGATCATCTGCGGCGTACCCCAGGGATCATCCCTCAGCCCGACACTGTTCAACATCTACATGGCCCCGCTCGCACGCATCGCCCGACAGCACGACCTCAACATCATCTCCTACGCCGACGACACCCAACTGATCCTCTCCCTCACCAAGGACGCCCTCACCGCCAAATCCAACCTCCACGAAGGAATGAAGGCCGTCGCCGATTGGATGAAGAGCAGCCGACTAACGCTGAACACGGACAAGACGGAGGTCCTCATCTTTGGCTCCAACCCTTCAGCCTGGGACGACTCCTGGTGGCCTACAACACTGGGGGCAGCCCCAACACCCACCGACCATGCACGCAACCTGGGAGTCATCCTCGACTCAACGCTCTCCATGGCCAAGCAAGTCAACGCAGACTCCTCCTCCTGCTTCAACACCCTCCGCATGCTCCGCAAGATCTACAGGTGGATCCCGACAGATACAAGAAGAACAGTCACCCAAGCCCTCGTCAGTAGCAGACTCGACTATGGAAACGCCCTCTACGCGGGAGCCCCGGCCAAGCTCATCAAACGACTGCAACGCATTCAAAACGCCTCTGCACGCCTGATCCTCGACGTACCACGCCACAGCCACATCACCCCCCACCTGAGAAACCTGCACTGGCTCCCCGTCAACAGGAGAATCTCCTTCAAACTCCTCATCCACGCACACAAGGCACTCCACAAGACCGGCCCAGCCTACCTCAACAGACGACTCTTCTTCTACGTCCCCAACCGCCAGCTCCGCTCCGCCGACCTCTCCCTCGCCACCGTCCTTCGCATCCGAAGAACTACCACCGGCGGCAGATCCTTCTCCCAAGACCTGGAACACCCTTCCACTCAGCCTACGTCAGACCCAAGACCTGCTGACCTTCAGGAGGCTACTCAAGACCTGGCTGTTCGACCAGTAGCGGCACCCCCCCCCTTCTTCTCTTCCCCAGCGCGTTTAGACCCTCGCGGGTAAGTAGTGCGCTCTACAAATTCTGGAATTGAATTGAATTGAATTGAATTGAATAATAAATTAATTCCCACAATTAACACTATAAAATCAAAATTAAATAAATACTAATAAATAAAAATGTATATTCAATTTATTATAATTAAATTACTTCCCACCCTATTCCCCTATAAACCCACAACCCGCTACAGAACTAAAACGCAAAATTTAATTAAAATAACATTAATAACTTCTAAAAATGTAACACATATATTGAAAAACAAATGCAATACTTAGACAAAAAACTAGAGCACATACATTTAAAATACATACTAAAATACATAACATTAACTAAAAAAACGATATTTTTACAACTATATTTTTGCAAATCATATTAATGACTTCGATATTTTTTAAAATGATATTTTTACCTTAAACTCGATATTCTTGACCACAATATTCTTGCAGTCGATATTTCTGTATATCAATATTCTGCACTCGATATTAGTGCAAGTCGACATTTCCAACTCGATATTCTGACTCTTTACACTGCAACAGGACCTGTACCTTCCCCCACCTCACTATCTATTAACCCTCAAGTACCGGATACTCACTTCTACCAAAGCATAAACAAACATATGGTTCACTTCCAATCTGGCAGTCGTGAGACATTACTTAAGGGCACTTAAAGGTGCTAAAAACAAACATCTTCATAAGGAACAAACATTTCCATTACAACGCCAGTAGCTCTAATGCGAGACCTACTGCATTGCAAATGCTTGTTTAGTCCGTAAGCACTATTTTCTTTAATGAGTTTCTCCTACTGCAGGCACGACATGCTTTCTTGCAACATTCAGCCTGCCATGCGCGCTTTCACTTTCCGAGCAGCCCAGGAAAATGGCGGCCACTTCTTTGAATAGGTCTCACATTTACAAGAGTTTGAGCTATTGGCATTGTACATGACAATGCCTTTTATTTATGTGTTAATTAGCAAAACAGATAAATAAAAAGCATTCTCATTTACAATGCTAATAGCTTAAACTCTCGCAAATGCGAGACCTCTTGCATTGCAAATGCTTGTCAGTTTTGTGTCTTGGCAGCCACATATAGGAGGGAAACCTTTGTTAGTCTGTCATAAAGAAAGCACTATTGGTCAAGAGGTACCATGACACCTTGCCTAGCGAAAACACCACTTTCTATATAAGTTTCTTTGGCGTGTAGTGCTTGAATTTCCTAATCCCAGACCTTTCACCAGACAATATTTACAGTAGTTAGGTTTGATTTCATACAAGAAATTCGACTTTTTGGAGACATTCAGGGTCTTTATCCGCCAGATATTTATTTTCAGCCAAATAATCGAATTTAAGCCCTAAACAGAGTTACTTCATCTCCACAGCTGGATGGAAAGGAGACGTTCTCAGTGATACGCACTTGTAACTCGTTGCATACATGTTTTCCTGCAACGTTTTGGTAGCAGATGCTGTCCTTTTGCTTCCTCTCTGCATCCTCTGTGGGGAACTCGCTGGAAAGAACCAGCTATATAGACAATTCTACAGGGAAAGTAATTCCTCCAACAGCTGTGGAATCGCATTTGAGTATAATACGCGCTCTTCGTCTGTCAGCATCGTCCGGATCGGTCTGACAAGTGGTAATTCTCCCAGATGGCCGACATTATTCGATGAAGCCACAACAGCGGCGCTGCTGTATGTTGCCGGCACCCTCAAGATGGCAGGCTCGCTTCCGGGGTCCTGTGAGACAGCCATTTTAGGAGAGTAGTTCAACACTAATTGCATGTTGATCTTTTTGCAACTTTAATCCTTGGCCAGCAGTTGGGCGGATGTCAAAAAGCGTATATATACTATAAAGAGAATAATGAAAATATTATCTATATGTACAATGTTTTTAACATGCAATTTCACAGTCCATCAATGAACAGTTTTCTCCCTTTAAAATGCAAAATGTGGTGGAAAAACCTAACAGACGCCTAGTACCACTGGTGCATCTGTATGGGGTATATGATGATTTTCAAGGTTTGGCCCTGCTAACCACTATCCACTTTCATTAATCAGAATGAAATGGGCCATCTGCCTAGAAAAAGAGCAGTGATGCTGTCTCCCATTTTTTCTAGGTTTTGTTTGTGTGTGGTTTGTATAGCATGACACCCAATGCCCGTCAGAACTTCACAAAAAACACTAATCCATTTGATTTCTTATATTACGTTTTGCTGAAGTCAGAATTCAAGTTACGAGTTACAATCAAGCACAATATAATTCTTTGAGGCAGTTCTTGAATAGGGTACCAGGTGCATGTATTGTAGGGTGATGGCATACATTTAGTCTGCCTGTTTGCTGAGGTGGAACACACGCTACAATGGCGCTATCTTTAGCCCTGCCTAGGATTCAGCTGCTGTCCAGGGTGTTGGGGAGGAGGCAATCCAGAGTTGCGTCCCACACCCCTGCAGTTTCAGACCAACTCTTGGATGTGAAGAATGGGATTTCTAATTTGCTAATTATTGTAACCGTATGGTGGTAAGGGAATCGACTGTTAATAACGTTTCAGCTGATTTTGGGTTAATATGCTATGATCATGGACACTGTACTGCTATGCAGCCACGCCCGGTGATGTGGCCCCGGAGCCTTTCTGCTGGCCATTTCCATGGCGCTTTGCAGTGTCCATTGAAGTGTCTAAAACAGAGCTCCTTGGTCTGCACACAGTGCACTGCTGAAGCTAAGGGGTGCATGTTGAGGGCACAGGATCCTCTTTCGACTACTCTGGAATCTTCTTGATTCAATGGCCCTCTTGAACTAGTCACAGCCACAATGAAGAAGGCACTGAGGTGGATCACGCAGTTCCTAGCCGGTTCAAGTGCTTGCTTGTAAGGAAGTGGAGGGGCACTAGTTTGGCAGAGACTGGGGCAGAAGATGGGACAGGATGAAGGGGCAGAGTGCGCATGCTCATGATTGGTGTGAAGTGGACAAGACACAGAGGAAGAAAGACCCATCTCCTATGAACACAGAAGTAACAACACATTTTTAATTTGTATCTCAAACTTTAATCAGTTAAGTCCTTCTATGCAGCCCTTAGGTAAAAATGTTCAATATATTAAATATGTAACTTAAAGGTGGCTGTACAAACAGAGGCAGCAGTTAACAACACCAAAGATGGCCACAAAGAGCTGTGCTTGACAAAAATCAAACTTGCACTAAACAGAACGAGTCTAGAGTATTGTTAACGCTAACTGCAAATAAAATCCTGTCTACATAAAATGAAGTGCAAGATTCATCAAACTGTCTTCCAATTTCACCATTAATGGGCGGGGTGGGCCGAATGATTCCAGTGTATTTTGTTAGTCCTCCATAGCACCCTCATCTCTGTAATGTGTTGCAACACATGCGCTGCATTGTGTAGGGCCTGATAAATAGCCTTACTGCTGTCTAAGAGTCTGATTACGAGTTTGACGGTGTGGGAAAAGACCGCTGCGCCTGCGGCATGCTTCCCCACCACCAAACACATGTGCACACCGCTCACCAGATTACGAGTTTCCTCGTGTCTGGTGGGCTTTTTTTGGCGGACCTGCAGTGGTGCCTCTGAAAATGGGCACCGAAATGAGAACACCAAAAACAGTTCCTGCACAGCATGGACTGCAAAGTCCATGCCCTGCATGCATCCACATGCACATTGGCAACAGGGGGCCCTGTAGGGCTCCCTTTGTTTCAGGACCGCCAGCCTTTTCATGGAGTAAAGACCTCCATGACACCACTGACGGTCCTAAAACTCGTAATATGCATGGCGGTGACGCAGCGGCACCACCAGCATATTGCTGAGCCCCTGACCGCCGTTATGGCGGTACAGTGGCAGTCTAACTGCCAAAGTTGTAATTGGGCGGTCGGAGCGCTGGTGCAGTGGTTGCTCGGACCGCCACCGCCATGCCCCCACAAGTCTGGCGGTCCTCGGACCACCAGACTCGTAATTAGGCCCTAAGTAGCTAGTGGTTCATGGACGGCTAGTGCCCTAATATTGCATTCGCACTCTGATCCATGTTGTGCATAATTGTATTGTATTGTATTGCAATTGCATTTATATAGCGCTTACTACCCCTGACGCGGCGTCAAAGCGCTTTTTCAGTGAGTAGCACGCTACTCTGGAACCCAAGAAGGATTAGTGTTAAATTAGTATAAAGAAATATGCAAGTAATTTGAGTGGTGGATAGGTTAGTCAGTTATTTGGATTCAGAAGGATAGCGGAGGGATAGAAGAGGGAAAAAGGTTTGCATTTATATAGCGCTTGTTACCCCTGATGGGGTGTTGAAGTGCTTTTTTTGGCAAGTAGCACGCTACTCCGGAACCCATAAAGGATTAGTGTTGAATTAGTATAGTGAAATATGAAAGTAATTTGAGTGGTGGATATTAGTCAGTTATTTGGATTGAGAAGGATAGCGGAGGGATAGAAAAGGGAAAAAAGGTTTGCATTTATATGGCACTCGTTACCCTTAATGGGGTGTTGAAGCACTTTCTTGGTGAGTAGCGCGCTACTCCGGAACCCATAAGGATTAGTGGTGAATTAGTATAGTGAAATATGAAAGTAATGTGAGTGGTGGATATTAATCAGTTATTTGGATTGAGAAGGTTAGCGGAGGGATTGAGGAGGGAAAAAGGTTTGCATTTATATAGCACTTGTTACCCCTGTTGGGGTGTTGAAGTGCTTTTTTGGCGGGTAGCACGCTACTCCGGAACCCATTAAAGGATTAGTGTTGAATTAGTATATTAAAATATGAAAGTAATTTGAGTGGTGGATGATCATCTGACCTATGACAAACATTATTCCACCATGCAACAAAAGATGTATTAGTAGAACATTTCCAATTAATAGTAATTTGCTGAACAACTATGGACAGCATAAGATCCAATAAGCCCTTGTCATGAAACTTTAACATAACTACACTTGATAAACTACCAAGAAAAAGCAAAGAGGTAGACATAGGACAATGCAGATTAAATAAATCTGAAAGTTGAGACCTTATTTTCTCCCAAAAAATAGTAGTAGGAAGACAGAAAAAAAGATGTATTAAATCTCCATTAGAATGACCACATGACCAACAGGTCTTATTGGCTCCCTTTGCAAAATTAGCTATAGAGGTAGGAGTATGGTATAATCTATGATGCAAAAAGCAAAGGGTCTGAGTAGTGGCAGCAGTCCTTGAAACTTGATATACTCTGGACCAAAATTATATTCCATAATTTAATAGACCAATCACATCCCAAGTCAATTTCCCAAGTAAGTTCTATCTTAGTTTTAGCACGAGAGAGGAATGGGCACAAAAGCATCTATAAATAGGGAAGCTTTACGAGCAACTATAAGCAATGTGAGAACCAAATCGGGAGGCGTTTGAGTGAATGAAGCTAATGGAAAGGAGTAAAGAATATCTAAAATAAGTTCCATAGGAATCGAAAATTATACCAAAATGACCACAGACAATTAAAAGATACCTGAAATTGAGGTAAGGAATGAAGGTTCAAACCTTTAAATAAGTCCTAACCATATAATTCCAAGACTGCCAATAAATAGGCATATTATTGATAGTAATAAGACGCTTAAACAAAAGTGGAGAATGCAAAAAAAAGTCACCATATAAAATCTGAGAATGAAAGTGAAGTTTCAACAAAGAGCACGTGTAGTTGAATTGAGGTGAAGATGTAAACCTTTTTTTTGAGGAAAAAGCTAGGACTTCTTTAGGGGTGCAAGGTGAAAGAAAGGAAAGCTCAACATCACACCACAAAGGCCAAAAAGAAGAAGAAAGAGCGAGAAGCCACTTAGAAGCATGTCTTAAACAAAATGCTTTATGATATGTCAGAAAATCTGCACAACCATCTGCCTTAAATTTTTTAAGATGAGAAAGAGAAATTCTAGATCTTTTGCCGTTCCAGAGAAATTTAGAGAAAAGCGAGTCAATTTTTTTGAAATATTTAGATGCAATGCGTATTGGGATCATAGATAAAATATATAGTGAAATAGGAGTAATCATCCTTTTAAGAGAATCCATGTGGCCCCACCATGACAAGAGAAGGGGATTCCAGGTAGATATAAGCATATCAATTCTATTTAAACCTTCTTTCAATTTGACTGTATCTGCAATAGAGTTTTGAAACCAACTGCCCAAATATTTAATATTGGACTTTTTCCAATGAAAAGCTGTGGATTCAAAAGAATCCTTAACACAACACTTTGTAATGGGCAAAACCTCAGTTTTATAAGAATTAATTTTATATTCCGAAACAGCAGACAAAGCTGAAATTTCATGAAGAAGGGCTGGAATGGAAGAATCTGGATTGGAAAGAAAAAGAAAATCATCTGCATAAGCAGATCATTTTAAATGTTTATCTCTGTAATGAAAACCTAATATGAGTATTCTTGCGGATGCGGTATAAAAAAGGTTCAAGAGATAAGATAAATAAAAGCGGTGATAAAGGACATCCTTGGCGAACCCCCTGTTGTAATGGAAAAGTATGATAAAGACACCCATTAACTAGCACAGAAGCACTTGGGGCTGAATAAAGCAAAGAAATCAATGAAATAATCTTTGGACCAAAAGCATGCAAAACAAGGGATTTGAATAAAACTTTCTGCTGGTTAATAGGAATAACAAAACCTTTTACATTCCAAGATATTACCCTGAATGCAATAGGCACCAAATGAATAGGAAGCTACACAATCAATAGTTTGATAGAAATAAGAAGTGGATAAAAAGGAGCAAAGAAAAATAAAAAATAAAAAATGGAAACGAACCGGAGAAGATAAAATAAAAGGAACAGAAAGAGGAAAGAACAGGAGAAAGGAAACAAATAGAACAGAAGAAGACAGTACATGCCAGAAAATGATGACTGAAATACGTATCTTACAGGAGACAAAAAGGAAGAGGGAGTGGCGACACACAGAAGATGGCACGACCAACAGGGGAGGACAAATCACACCAGAGCGCCATACAGAACAAATATGAAACATATAACAGAATGATCTTAAAGACCTGCAAAGGAATTGAAAAGAGTTAGTTTAAACATATATTGAAAGTATCAATGAACATTCAATGAAGCAGTCAATAAAAAACACTACAATAGCAAAACGCAACAACAGTCAAGTTATGGAGGAAGGACCAGCAGTATCCATTGACATCATCGAGTGAGATTGAATGAATTTCCTGAGATCTGCTGGCTTATCAAATGTCAAAGGATGGAACAATCCATAACGAGCACCCATGGAGCGCAATTCACGATGCAGATCCAGAAAGTCTTTCCTGCATTTAGCTGTGGCTGTTGAACCATCTTGTGATAGAAACAATTTGCACCAGACCATATAAGTTGTGTCTTAGACTTTGCTGCTCGTAAGACTTGTAAAAGATCTGTAAATCTCAAAAACAATATGATGACTCCACGAGGCCCTGTAGGAGCAGATGACGAAGATAGGCGAGGACCGAGGTGGTGAGCACGCTAAATGCATACGTTGGTAGTTGATGGTAAATTCACAAGCTTAGGCAATAATGAGTTGAAGAAGGAGACAGTGTCCCCTCCCCCAAGACCTTCTGGATGACCATACAAATGCAGGTTATTATGCCTATTTCAATTTTCTATGTCTTCAGAATATTTTTTCAACAATAATAAATCCTTCTCCAAAGCGCCAATTTTAGAAGATGTATCCAGCATATCATCAACCCAAGACTCCACCAAAGTCACTCTAGATTCCATGGAAGACCATTTGTCATCCAGTGCTTGAATACAACTATTGGTTTCCTCAATGAAGGGTCGTAATGCATGAATTTCCTCCAACACAGTGTCAAGAGAAACATGAGAAGATGACTTCAGAGGAGAAGTAGGATCCTGTTTAAGTTTTTAGTTGGCAGAAGAAGGTGTCTGTACTTTTAACACTGGAAGCACCGAAGCAGCTACACAAGAAGAACCAGGCTGAGCCATGCCAGTAGATACGCAAGAGCCCTCAGCTAATGACACTGTAGATGGCCAAGCAGAGTCCACAGTAGCCTAATGAGTTGCTGTACTGGAGTAAAGGAGTTTTATAGCTCTGCCCATGAATCACAAGTGCACCTCTGAAAAAGCAGAGTCTGAATTAAAATGAGCAGCTAAGAGTAACAAGATTCTCAAAGAGGCAATAGTGGCAGCGCAGAATGAAGACTGCTGTGAAAAAGTAATAATTACCCCTCAAAGAGTTGCCAGTTTAATATAGAAAATGACTCATAAAATATATATAATAAACATAGTTATGAAACAGTTCTGCTGAGGCCATTAGTGAACAGCACAGGTTGAGCACCTAGGAAAGAAGATATTCAATAATGTTTCAACAGTGCCGAAGTACTGAGGAGAAATGCATTAACGTGGTGAAAAAAAATGGCGGCCTCATCTGTGAAGGGAACAACGACCGCGATTTCCAGCTTCAAAAGCTAATGAAGAGGCAGCAAATACCTAAAACACAGGTGTCTTGATGTTTGCCTGCACCATGTCAATGAAACCCAGGGAAGAAAGATACGAACACTGCCGTAAGGGAGTCGGCGGTTCACGCGTAATGCAAAGCACCGAAGCTAGGTGACCATCTTGGGTGGCATCCAGGCCACGCCCAAAGTACCACATATTTTAATTGCAGTAAAATTAACTGTTTTGTCAGAGACCACAGTCTCAGGGTAGACACATTTGTAATACCTCTGAGTGAAATTTAAAAAAATTACATAAAATGATGCACTGTGGTAACTGACAAAATATCGAAACAACAAATATCGTGGGACATGAATATCGAGTCAAAAATATTGATCAGAAAAATATCGTTATCCTATACTTATAATGTAAATAACAAAAATATTTTCTGTTAAATTATTATACACTAATATCAAAAACAAAAATATAGTTTTTCAATATAAACATAGTTAAAAATGGTAAACATTAAATATATTATCATTAATAAGCAATATAATCTAAATTGAATATATTTAAATAATTTAAAATTATATATAAAAATTAAACTTATTTAAGAAAAACTCATAAATATGTGCATCTTTATTTAAACATATATAATTTAAAACTATTATTAAAATAATAATTATAATTTATGTTATAATTTACAAATTGTTTGTAAACTTTATAAAAAACAAATATATATATACATATATACATATATATATATACATATATATATATATGTATATGTATATATATATATATCTACATATACAGAATAAATTAGAAACTGTAACAAACAAACTGGAACAAATTCTAAAAAAGATACCAATTTAATCACACATAAAAAGTAAACAAAATAAAAAATTACATTTTACTGAAAATATATTACATATTGCAAATATTAATCAATAAAAATAATATAGTGTTAAACACACAAAACATCATCATAATATACATTTAAACAACATAAACAAAACTATACAATTGTACGAATAATAAATATATAAATCCCACTCAAATCTCTGGAACAGTAGAGAAATCATTGGACTCAGAAGGGGTACAAATTACTATTCCCACTTCAGTCACTGCAACAGTAGGGAAAGTGTTGGATTGCGGAGAGGTAAAATTCATTATTCCCACCCCAATCAGTGCAACAGTAGGGAAAGCGTTGGACTCAGGAGGGGTAAAATTTACTTTTCCCACTCCAGTCAGTGCAACAGTATGAAAAGTGTTGGACTCAGGAGTGGTACAAATTACTATTCCCACTCCAGTCCCTACAACAGTAGGGTAAATGTTGGATTTCGGAGGAGTAAAATTTACTATTCCTACTCCAGTTGGTGCATCAGTAGAGAAAGTGTTGGATTGCGGAGGGGTAGAATTTACGATTTCCACTCCAGTCGGTGCAACAGTAGGGAAGATGTTGGACTCAAGAGGGGTAACAATTTACTAATCGTGGGAGAGGATGTAGCTTTACGGCTAGAGCGGTCGACGTAGACGCTGGGGAACCGGGTTCGAGTCTCGGCAACGACGCTCAACATCCTGTGATTCTGGGCAAATCACTTAATCTCCCCGTGCCTAACAAAAATGAATGTGTTCTTGTGTAACGAAACTGGTGCTATGTAAAGCGCTCTGATACCCGATATCTTCGGGTCTAGTTCACGCTATATTAAAAAAAACTCTATAAACTATTCCCACTCCAGTCACTGCAACAGTAGAGAAAGTGTTGAACTCAGGAGGGGTAAAATTTAGTATTCCCACTCCAGTCAGTGCTACAGTAGGGAAAGGGTTGCAACCAGCAGGGGTAACAATTTACTATTTCCACTCCAGTCAGTGCAACAGAAGGGAAAGTTTTGGATTGCGGAGGGGTAAAATTTACTATTTCCACTCCAGTCTGTGCAACAGTAGGGAAAAGGTTGGACTCGGGAGGGGTAAAATTAACTATTCCCACTCCAGTCTGTGTAATAGTAGAGAGATTAGTTCACTTCAAACAAATAAAATATTTGAACAACTACATTAAATAACCACAAATATAAATATTTAAATCTAAAATATATATATAAAAAAAATTAAATAAAAAAATTACATATCTATTACAATGTTTAATAAGTATTTTTTAAATTAAAACTAATAATAATATAATTGAAATACTACACTAAGGGCCCGATTCCGATCTCGCTGGAAAAGCCCTACGGCCGACTGGCGCCCGTAGAGCTTTCCGTGCGACTCAGGCTACTGGACTCCGAGCAACAGAGTACGATGCGCTGCAGCACTGACGGACTCGGGTCGCTCGGAGCACCATTGAAGTCAATGGGAGCCTGGTGTACGTTGCGTACATGGGCTCCAATAGACCTAAAACACACGTCTCGGACAAGGGTGCCCCCTGTCGCGGGGACGCTTCGGTCCCGCCCGCACCATGCAGGCACATATAGGGGGGACCCTTGGGACCCCCCAGTGATCGAGTCGTAGGGCTGTGGGTAAAGGGGGGTCTGCTACGGACCCCCGAAGTCCGCTTCCCGGAGCTTCTTTGAGTCGGAGGCTCCGACTCGATCTGGCTGCTCGACGCTCGCATCGTACTTGGACGCTCGGAAATCGGACCCATTGCGCCGTGCGCGTCGATGAAGTCGGAGTCGTCCGGACGGCATCGCTGAAGGGTACGAGTCGGACTGAGCGCGAGGCTATCCTCGCATCGTACTTGCTCGCTCGTACAGCGGTACGAGTCATCCGGAAACTGGGGCTACGAATCGGACTCGCTCGCTACGGATCCTGTTCGGTGCCCTTAATAATAATAATAATAACAAGCTTATAAAGCGCTTGGTTACACTTACTAGTGTGTCCCCACGCTGCGGCACAAATCAGGTGCCGGGCAGAGGAAAGAAGAAGAGATTAAACATGAGAGCTCAAAGAAGGAAAGAGCCAGGTTTTTAGCTTTTTCCGAAAGACTGTCTCCGCAGACTCCAGCCGGAGCCCCGGGGGGAGTTTATTCCAATGTTTGGCAGCTAGGAAACGAAAGGAGCGGCCACCCATCCTAGCTCTCCTAATGGTCGGAATGCTAACCTGCCCTGTCCCGCTAGATCTCAAACAGCGGGTCGGAGAGTATGGGGTAAGAAATTCATGCAAATAGGTGGGTCCTTTTCTCTGTAAAATGCGATGGCTCACACACATAGCTTTAAAAAGAATTTGTTCCCTTACCGGGAGCCAGTGAAGGGAAGCCAGGGCCTTGTTGGAAGAGGCTCTCCTGGGTAACATTAAAACGAGACGAGCTGCAGCATTCTGTATGCGTTGGAGTCTCTGCACACATTTGGAACTAGCTCCCAAATAAAGGGCGTTCTCATAATCCATGCGTGACTTCACCAGAGCGTGGACCATAGTTTTCCTCGCTGAAATTGGCAGTACATCCAAGGTCTTCCGGAGACCTCGCAGAACCCCAAAACATTTTCCCGCCACTCGCCTAGTGTGATTATCAAAGGAAAGCTTGGAATCCAGCCACACCCCAAGATTCTTTACCTGATCACAGGGGGACGGGGTTGGTCCCAGTGTCTGAGGCCACCATGCTGATGACCAGATTGTGGGAGCTTTACCTATCACAAGAACTTCAGTTTTATTACCATTAAGCTTAAGGCAGTTGTTAGCCTTCCGAGCGAGATTGGAATCGGGCCCAGAATTTTCACAAGTTTAACAACCAACAAATATAATTTTATTTACAATTAAAAACCATAACACAATCAACACATATCATAATAACTAATAAATTTTTTAAACAATACATAACTATTTGTACACTTATTTTTACTTAAATATCTTCCTAACTTATACCTCTAAAAAAGTAAACAACACACACCTAAAATATATCTTGCAATTCTATTACATAATGTACATAATTATTTATCAATTAAGCAATTAATATTAATCAAGTGATAAAAAAATTGCTAAATTTAATTAACTTCCCACTCTTTATCCCTACAACCCCAACAACGCGCACCTAATATATATTTTAAAAACGTATCACATAATTTACTTAATTAACTATCAATAAAACAAATAACAATTAACTAATAATAAAATAATTATATTTAATAAACCTCCCACCCTTTACCCCTACAAACAAAACAACCCTCACCTCATATAAAACTTAAAACATTTCTTTGTTACACAATTTACATACATTATTATCAAATGAATAATTAACATTAATTAATTATTAACATAATTAATTTCCTTCACACCCTTTACCCCTACACAAAGCACAACCCACAGCAAAAATATTAATAATAATTACATTAATTATGTACTTTCTGTAAATAATTATCAATTAAATAGTTAATAATAAAAACTTTATTAAATGATTATAATTAAATTACTTGCCATTCTATACTCCTACAAATGGCACAACCCACACCTAAAACTTAACACAATTAAAAAAAATATTTACACAATTAACATAATTAATTATCAATAAAATTATTAATATTAATAATTAACTATTAGTTATAATTAAATTACTTCCCACCCTATACCCCTACGAACCCCAAAGCCCACTACCTAAAAATTAACGCAATTCAAAAATGAATTACACAATTAACATAATTAATTATTAATTAAATAACATATAAATTAATAGTTAATTATTAATTATAATTAAATTACTTCCCACCCTATAGCCCTACAAAACCCACAACCCGCTACGGCCCTAAAAATTCAAATAAACTAATAAATGTAATTTAAAAACAACAAAAAATGTATATAATATATAAAACAAATTAACAATAATTATACAAACAATTTATGACACATACAATTAGACTATATACCAAAATACATAAATATAATTAAAAAACTATATCATTAACGATATATTTGTCAATGATATTAACAGCATAGATATTTTTAACATCAATATTTCCTATCTTAAAATCAATACTCTGATATTTTTGCACACAATATTTCTACATCACGAAATTTCAAACTCGATATTTCTGCTCCTCGTTTGTTTCTCGATATTTTGTCTGAATACCATGCATTATAACTCAAAATGATGGCCCCACAATTTGTGCTATTTTTTAAATGCAAAATGCATCCTTCCATACACTCATTATACTCTAAAAAATGGCACAAAATGTCATATAGTAACAACAGCTGCTCGTGTTCCATTTGTTCATGTTGTCCCTTAGCTCCAGCGATAGAATTTTTACAAGAACAAATTCTCAAATAAGTGACATAGCGTAATGACATAATCGCAGGCATTTGGCATAATGCAAAATGCCAAAAATAACGCAAGATTATGCCAGCGTAAACGAAATTTTGCCTCGGCCTACATTTTAACCGTGAAAGTGTCCTTTTGGATCGCTAAAAGAGCCTCTATATTTTATAGCAAATGTGATACGAAAATGCTGTCTTGCACTGAACAACCAGTTCACGAAAAAAGTTGGAAATTCACTGCTGCTAGGTTACTTCTACTTTTGGTGAAAATGTCCAACTTTTTTCTAATTTTTTCTGGAATGCAGGAATACTATTAGAAAACTGCAACTGTCCCAGCTTCATAGGAGTATTCACAAAAGTAAAACATTTTGAATGGGACAATGTAATACATAAGTGCATTTTGTAACCTTTTTTCTGCATCTGGATAGAGAAAGCCCATTTTTTAATATCCTTGCCATTTTTTATTCTTTTTCCTTCACTTTACTATCATAAGCAGTGATTTATTCTGAACATTAAAAGAGAGAATTCTCCAACCATTTTCAAATGGGAAACTACCTGTAACGGTCTTGACAGTACTTTGGCATACTCAAAACATGTCAGGGACTGACAGGTTCAATCACATTTAAAATGAAACTCAACAGCTATAATTGTACGAGTAAGTAAATCCATCTGGGAGTGCAAATTCACATTTTGTGAATAATAAAGTTCATTTGTACTCACAAATATTGCTATTTGCACACAAAGAACTTTATGAATCAAGCCCAAAGTACATAACGAGTTCACATTGGACCTCTCTGTAGGCTACCAATATCTTCTGTAAATCCAACAGTTTGCTGTCTCCCTTGCCAACATTATGAGACCGTTAGCAGCATCAGCATTAGCCTTCTAAATCAAAGTGTCAGGGACAAAGAATTTGAAAGCAAACATATTCAGATTCTTCAGGCCCTGATACATTTTGAGATTCTGGCATCTTGCTTCAAACAAGATGATGCCAAATTTAATTTCCTGTAGGATGGCAACTAGGTGGTTGCAGACTAACAAACCTGCAGAGGTACAGATGTAAAAACCCATTCAATAAGAAGGAAAACCTTTCAATCTCCAATTTGTGAAATTAAATACATCCACTTGCACCCTCTGCCTTACAGTTATTCAGCACAACAATGACAATCAGACTTCCAGTGTATGACGGAAATGAAGCTCTCCTAGATTTAAAAAAAAAAGTAAAACAGGTGCAGAGAACCACCATCTATGCCCATTGAGTGCTTCCTAAATTTCCGGAACATTTCACAACCATGAATGGGTGGATTGCGCCGTCTTCTTTAAATAAAAAAACATGCTTGAAACATGTCTGGCACTAGATGAAAGAGAGTTTCCTGTGCATGAACAGATTGAAGACTGAAAACCTGACATTAAGGCCTTGATTATGATGTCGTTCGGAGTTGCCTCCGACCGACATCATCGCAGATTCGGGACCGGCCGAACTCCGGTTGGTGGTCCAGACCGAAGTATTACAATGCGACCGCAATCCCATTTCTCTATGGGAGCTTGTGCTGCGGCCGTAAACCGGCTGTCGCACAAGCTCCCATAGAGAAATTGGAGATTCTGTTAATCCCAGCACAGCCTGGCAGGCACTTCAAGGTGCCCGCCACATGGTGCAGGGATTAACAGGGGGGGGGGCATAGGTACCCCATTGGCCCCCAACCGGAGGCCGTGGAGGAATGGGGGCCCCTGCTAGGGGCCCCCAAAGTCGCTTTCCGACAGGCTTTACATGTCGGTAAGCCTGACAAGGAAAGCCTGTCAGAAACCGACATCGTAATCCGGAAGGCGGAAACGCCGTCATATAGGGATTACGTGCTGGTTCCAACTAGGGGCAGTTGGAATTGAAGCCAACCGGAATGACCGGCTGGTTTCAATTCCAACTGCCTAGATTGTAATCAGGTGGTCGGAATTCAACCATTGATGTCGGTCGGAAAGCCTCCGACCTGTGGTTGGAGGCTTTCCGACCAACATCATAATCAGGCCCTTAGTCTCAGTCTTTCCCATTATACTTCAGTTAGCTCTCCCAGTTTAGGATCATCTATTGCCACTCTACCAAAAGTGAGAAATCTTGGAGTACTGGTTGACTACAAGATCTACTTCTTCCTCAAGCTAATGCATTAATCAAAGAGCATCAACTTGCATCTCTCCTTTGTGCCTGAAACCTCTCATGCTTTTCCAAACAAATCACGGAGTTGAGCTAATGAGAGATCTGTTTAGGGCATGCTAGGGCTGCTGACTCATATACAATCATTAAAGTGAAGGGTATACCCAAAATCACTGGGACCTGGGTGTAGGACTGTATAAAGAGTAGTGGTCCCAGTATTAATACATCAATACAGTGTAACAAAATGAAATTCACAACCGTAAATCAAACTAAAGAGAATAAAGAAATGCACAAGTGTTATTTAATCACACTGAACAAAGGGAACACATTTCACGAAGAACATTGAAAACCATCGTAGTTGTGCCCAAAGGATAAAGGGGAAAGGGAAAAGGCAGTGACATGAGTGAGGTAGTGAGGTTAGTGACAAACATTACTCATGAATATAACCATCAAATTGTTGGGCATGCTATTCATTGCCACAAAATCTTAGCATCAAGACAAAAAATTATTTTAAAACAATGAATTATGTAGCCATGTAACAGAACAAATCACAGTGTAAGCATACACTGTTGACGGTACTGGCATCAGTAGTGTGTCGACGTTTCGACCCCTGATAGTGTGTAGGTATTGTTGTAGACCTTACAATCGGGGTCTTCCTCAGGACAAGTGGTAGGTGAGAGGGTGGCTAAAAAGGGGCACCTAAAAATATAAAGGCAAGCAGTCAGGTCCAGAGCTTAAAAAGGACGAGAACATGAAAAGGTAAAGGTAATACTCAACATAAATACCATGTCTGACTTAAAGGAGGGTCCTCAAAGGCGCAAAATATGTCGTCGAGGACAGAGAAGGCCCAATGGCTCCAAGAATATGAAGGATGAGAGAGAAATGAACACCTGTATAAATAAGGCGTCTGTCAGTAGATACTCGTATAAATCAAAGAAACAGGGAGACATAGACTTTATTAAATAGAAAAGACTTACTCAAAAATTTGGGCTGGTCTCCCAAACTTATTAGCTTATTTTTGAATCGCGGTTGAACCGTCAATTCGATAGTGGAAGTCATCCACAATCCTACTATTAATTTAGGAAATGGTCTAAAATAAAAAGAAAAAATACCAATCAATTTATTAACCCAATGCTGGAAATCAAAGGAGTCAAAACCATAAGTTTAAATAAGTGCCACGTACAACGTAGGTATGTAAAACATCCCACACGCCTAATTTAAAATGAACGATTTCAAGAAACAGGAAAATCGCCAAAAAAGGCACTTAGTTAGAAAGCGTTCGCAGTAAAGTTAAACTGAAAGTCCATGATTAATGAGGGGAAAAAAAAAAAAAACATCGTGCCTCTCCAAATACAGAGTGCACCTTAACGACACTAGATGGCATCGGTGTCTACAAATGAAGAAACAAAGCTGCTTAATGCGCGCGTAAAAATACCTGTCAAAATTCCAAAGTTCTTGCCTCTCAATAAACTGAGTGCAACGGTACGAAATTGAAAAGAAAACGAAGTCTGCAAAGTACAAGCATTTAGGAAATAATGCACAAAGGCAGTCACGCTTATGTAATAGCGTTAACTACTAAAGAGGGGAAAGATCGCATGGCCACAAGGAGCAACAGCAGAGCGGCCGTCAGAGAGAGAGACTCACCATCGTGTGTTAGACTTGATTCCCCCGAATGGAAAGGTCGCGCCGCCAGGACAGACGGCATGAATAAATAGAGGCGTAACTAGCGTGCTGTGAGCGCCAGCGTGACGCTCAATGGTATGCAGGCGCTAAATGCTTGTATTAGCCTGGAGCTGGGCAGGGAAGAGAGACTATGAGGTGTGTGAATAATGAAAGAAATCAATCAACGTCAATATTTTTAAACAGAACCCCAGCCAAAATGTGATCATACATTATCAAGGGGTAAAAATACAAACACATTGAGAACAAAGTTTGCCTAGGTTTTAACGTTATATAGCCCAATATTCTGCCATAGAAAGTTCAAAAACATTATGAAAAATGGGCATTGGTGTATAATGCGCTCATCCTAGACAACAATTCAACAATTCATATATTTACATACCTACGTTCGTTGTACGTGGCACGTATTTAAACTTATAGTTTTGACTCCTTTGATTTCCAGCATTGGGTTAATAAATTGATTGGTATTTTTTCTTTTTATTTTAGACCATTTCCTAAATTAATAGTAGGATTGTGGATGACTTCCACTATTGAATTGACGGTTCAACCGCGATTCAAAAATAAGCTAATAAGTTTGGGAGACCAGCCCAAATTTTTGAGTAAGTCTTTTCTATTTAATAAAGTCTATGGGGTCGATTCCGATTCGGGCCGGAAAAAGCACCGACCGACTCGGATCCGGAAAAAATACCGACCGACACGTACCCGTGGCGCCCGACACGCCAAGTACGATGCAAGGCGCGAAAAATCCGACCGACACGTAAGGAAACCAAGTCGACCGACCGAGCCGCACGGAAAACAGCAATCCGGCCGAAAAACGCGAATCCAACCGACCGACACGCACCCGGAACAAATCCGACCGAAACGTACACGCTAACTCCAAACCGCCAAGTACGATGCAAGGCGCGAAAACCACGAGCGAGTCGGACGGAGGACAAGCCGTACGACCGACACGCATACAAAACCGAGCCGAAGCAACACAATACACCGCGACCGACGCGTACGCAGCATAGAAAACTGCACAAACACAGCGTGAACGAAACGGAGAACACCGTACGAGACCAATGCAGGGTCCGACTCGGTCACAAGAACGTTTCCAACATACACAAACAGCACAAAGGAAAAATCACCCAAAAAAAGGCCAAACAAGCAATTACCAAGCCAATAAATACTGGGGGGGTGGGGACAGAGAACAAAGACACACCCACAACTCCACCTATATAAAGGACACAAATCACTACCATGAGCCTTTGCAAATGCCATTCCACTGCCAGCACCCAAGAGAAAGCAACCACACACCCACAGCTCATCCCTCACACAAGCCACACACCATCAGCACACCAACAAATACCTACCTCACATACACCCAGCAAAACACACACTCACACACCCTCACCTGCACACCAACACACACATCACTCACCATCACCACCCATCACCATGCCCCCCAAGAAGAATCACAAGTTCCTAGATTGTGAATTGGAAGTCCTGGTAGACGAGATCCTCAGGGTAGAGCCACAGCTGTTTGGCACATTGGTCCAACAGACCCCCATGTCGCAGAAAACCAAGATGTGGGAGAGGATCATCAACAGGGTGAACGCCCAATCACCATGTCGGCGCACAAAGACCGACATCCAGAACAGGTGGTATGACGTGCGCAGGAGGGTACGGAAACTGCTGAAGCAAGACTACATCAACAGCCAACACACCGGCAGTGGCCCTCCTGCCAAGCCAATATACCTCAGGCCCTGGGAGGAGAAGGTGCGGGCCATCCTACCGCCAGTGAGCATATATGGACTAGAGGACATCCCAGAGCCTGGTGAGTGCACAACAAATGTACACAATATACTGCCACAAAACACACACACATCGCTGTCAAGGGGAGAGTCAAACCATGCACTCATAGCAATCACACAGCAACCAGAACAGAATCATCCCAAAATGTGTATGTCAGTCAGAGAAACACAACACATGCCATCAAAAAAGTCACATCCAACCGTGCCAACACATGTACAAACACAACCACAACTACAGCTAGGCAGTGGCACAAATGGAACTAACAAACACATCCACACATGTAGCCACCACAACAACACCAACACACAGTGAAGACCACTCAAAGGAAGGAATTCTGTGTATGCTGGCCAAGTCAGTGTAGCCAATAGCATCATGGGAGTCGCAGTCACACATATTGCCCACCCCAAAACTGTCCCATCAACACCACCATGAACCATGCGCACATCACAGGGAGTGGAGAAGGACTCACAAGATGGCTGACACTGGCTACTGCTGTGGGGAGCACAAGGCCCTGCTGCCAACTGTGCACCAACAAACAGCAGGACACCACTGACTGACATCCTGAGAGACAACTTCCACTCCCTGCAATGCAAGCACAGTCCATGGTGGGATATCTGGCTGGCTGGGTGGGTGGGAAGGAGGACTTGCAGCACTAACCATAGTCACAAGCACCTCCCCTCACACACACCCCAACACAAACTCCACAGTACCCACCTGGTAGAATGCAATGCCCCCCATCCTAACACAAGATCCCACAAAGCACCACCACCCTGGGTTATGTTGTGTGAAGCACAGGGACACTCTTGGGACTCTTAGCCAAACAACTGCCAGGACAACACTCCCAGCCATCCTGTCAGCACAGCCAGCCCACCCCACAGGGAAGCAGAGTCAAAAGGAAGGAAGCATGGGCATGCTGGGAAGGGGGTGGAGGCAATAGCATGATGGGAGTCGTAGTCACAGACATTGCTCAGCCTCACAACTGGCCCATCAACACCACCCTGAACCATGCTCACATCACAGGGAGTGGAGAAGGACTCACAAGATGGCTGACACTGGCTACTGCTGTGGGGAGCACAAGGCCCTGCTGCCAACTGTGCACCAACAAACAGCAGGACACCACTGACTGACATCCTGAGAGACAACTTACACTCCCTGCAATGCAAGCACGTTCCATGGTGGGATATCTGGCTGGCTGGGTGGGAAGGGGGACTTGCAGCACTGACTATAGTCACCAGCACCTCCCCTCACACCCCCCAACACAAACTCCACAGTACCCACCTGGTAGAATGCAATGCCCTCCATCCTAACACAAGATCCCACAAGCACCACCACCCTGGGTTATGTTGTGTGAAGCACAGGGACACTCTTGGGACTCTTAGCCAAACAACTGCCAGGACAACACTCCCAGCCATCCTGTCAGCACAGCCAGCCCACCCCACAGGGAAGCAGAGTCAAAAGGAAGGAAGCATGGGCATGCTGGGAAGGGGGGTGGAGGCAATAGCATGATGGGAGTCGTAGTCACAGACATTGCTCAGCCTCACAACTGGCCCATCAACACCACCCTGAACCATGCTCACATCACAGGGAGTGGAGAAGGACTCACAAGATGGCTGACACTGGCTACTGCTGTGGGGAGCACAAGGCCCTGCTGTCAACTGTGCACCAACAAACAGCAGGACACCACTGACTGACATCCTGAGAGACAACTTACACTCCCTGCAATGCAAGCACGTTCCATGGTGGGATATCTGGCTGGCTGGGTGGGAAGGGGGACTTGCAGCACTGACTATAGTCACCAGCACCTCCCCTCACACCCCCCCAACACAAACTCCACAGTACCCACCTGGTAGAATGCAATGCCCTCCATCCTAACACAAGATCCCACAAGCACCACCACCCTGGGTTATGTTGTGTGAAGCACAGGGACACTCTTGGGACTCTTAGCCAAACAACTGCCAGGACAACACTCCCAGCCATCCTGTCAGCACAGCCAGCCCACCCCACAGGGAAGCAGAGTCAAAAGGAAGGAAGCATGGGCATGCTGGGAAGGGGGTGGAGGCAATAGCATGATGGGAGTCGTAGTCACAGACATTGCTCAGCCTCACAACTGGCCCATCAACACCACCCTGAACCATGCTCACATCACAGGGAGTGGAGAAGGACTCACAAGATGGCTGACACTGGCTACTGCTGTGGGGAGCACAAGGCCCTGCTGCCAACTGTGCACCAACAAACAGCAGGACAACACTGACTGACATCCTGAGAGACAACTTACACTCCCTGCAATGCAAGCACGTTCCATGGTGGGATAACTGACTGGCTGGGTGGGTGGGAAGGAGGTCCGGCTGTCAACCAAACACAAGCAATGCAGACCATGTTCACACCCCAGAAAATACATAGAAATGCCCAAATAATGCAGGACAATGTGCCACACCAATATCAACCCCTGACTGTGACGACTTAGGACAATGCAATGTACAGGCCCGCACCCAGAGGCACAGTCACAACTGTCATGTGTGTCAACCATTGATGCCTGCAGAAACATGACATACATTGTTTGTGTCTCCCAAAAACAGGTGATGATGGGGACACAGCAGCAGACGCTGAGGAGTCCCAGTCCCAGGCTCAAGAGGATGCCGAGCTCACTGGCGTCGTACAGCCTCTGTCCTCCTCGGACGATGAAGAACAACCTGGCACATCCGGTGCAAGTCAACATGCAGCACCAGCAGGACCACCAGCTGCAGCACCAGCAGGACCACCAGCTGCACCCCCTGCACCCACCCCTACAACGACTGTCACCACGAATACCATCCCTGCCGACATGGACAGAATAAGGAACAACACCAGCACAGTGACCCTGGACCAACCTGGGGCCATGGACACCACCACCACCACCAACCCCCAAGGTGGACCAGGGTTATCTGTGCGTGCCACTGCACACACTGCACATGTCAGCAGGGGTGGTGGGAGGGGTGGGAGACAGAGGTCGCTGCTTGCAGACGTTGCTGGTGTGCATGACAACCCACAACTGGTACGCATAGCTGATGCGTACCAGTCCAGCACCGGAGAGCTCAGCCAGGTAGTGGGGCTCCTCAGAGACATTAAACAGCAGCAGGCTGCCCATCATGCCCGCTTGGACTCCCACATGTCCCACGTGGAGTCACACATGTCCCGTGTGGACTCACACATGTCCCGCGTGGAGTCCAAGTGGGATGCACTGCATGAGATGACGGCGGTGCACAGGGACATTTTACAATGCCTCCGCCAGATGAACAGCAACCAGTCCACACCTCCCTGTGTGCCAACAACATCTGGTGCCGAACAAACTGCAACTGCCACAGGGAGGGAGGAGGACTCTGGCGGAGAGTCCCCTGCACCGCAGCAGCCTGCACTTGAGGGCCCCCCCCAAGAAGAGGGGTCGTCCGAGGAGGGAAAAGTGAGAGGCCGATGGCCAAGCGCAACTCCCAGGAAGCCTGAACCTGTTCTGGATGTTCGCCTTTGTGCACAGACTGTTCACCCTGTTGACGGCAACACTACTCCCACACATTGCATGGGGAGTACAAGTTGGACCAATGTGTCAGACAACTGTGGCCCCGATACTGGGGATCCTGTCTACCCGGACTTTCAATTCACCTAGGAACTTGGGATTGCAAGATTCATGTACAGCACAACCCATCCTATGCACTATTAACACAAATGTATCACAATAAACACACTAATACACCATACTTGCCTCTGTCGTGATTCCAACGTGGGTGCTGTTATGGGGATGATGAACTGCAAAATTACACTGTGTATGCGAACTGCAACAGCAAGGACAACACAGGCATGTGAGTACAGGCAACGTGACACACATGAGGGAGACACACCACCAGGGCTACACGACACATATACACCTAGGCCATCTGACTCATTGCCTACACTGATGTTGCCAGGGAAGACGGTGCAATGCACAGACACCACACCCATTCCCAGTTGTAGTCAAGTAGCCCACAGGTGCAGTAAGCAAATGGCAGTCAAATGTGTGACCACAGACAACGCACATCACAAAGTGAAGCACAGGTTTATTACACAGTTGCAACATGCCGTAACCACTACAGATGCAAGGTAACCCCACCTGGTAGCGGGCACACAGTCAACAACTGTAGACGGAAGGAAGTCCATGGGTGTGGCGCACATCACCTGTAGGGACACAACAGCTACCAGCCTGGATGTGCAATCACGTCGTCGGTGGACACAGTTGACCAAACGAATCTGAAAGTACCCTGTGAAGGACAGAAATGACACACAGTCAAAAGCAATGGAGTACAGGACAGAACAGCAAAACTCATGCACAATACATGTTACAAGATACCCACCCAGAACCAAGTTAGCATGTCAACACTGTTGGGGAGTACAGCCCACCTGTCACCACACATCGCAACACACATCCAGTCAAGTAGCCCATGGACACACTCCAACAGCACCAGAGCACCACCCACACATCATGCCAACTCACATCATTGACATGACACCTCAGGATACTCACATTCAGCTAAAGAAGTTGGTGATGAGCTGTGTGCGGACATCACCATCACCATCATCATCATCATCATCGTCACTGGCATCGTGGTCCAGGCCAGGATCCTCCACAGGTGGCGGATGTTGGTCATTGTCATCCTGGATGAGAGGCAACTCCTTCCGCACTGCCAGGCTGTGGAGCATGCAGCAGACGATGATAATCTTGCACACTTTCGCAGGGGCATATGGGAGGGACCCTCCGGTCTTGTCCAGGCAGCGGAAGCGGCTCTTCAGGAGACCAAAGGTCCGCTCAATCACTCTCCTGGTCCGACCATGTGCCTCATTGTAGCGCATCTGGGCAGGTGTCACAGGGTTCCTGAGGGGTGTCAGCAACCACGGCATGTTGGGGTATCCCGAGTCACCTACGGACAGACAAGTGCACATTAGCTGACTTGGAAAAGTGGGCGGAATACTACAGATCAGATCACACACAATGGCACAAAGTCAGTACACACCGACAAGCCAGGCACGCTGGTTCTGCATCTGTGCCATCATCCTGGGGATGCGACTACTCCTCATCACAAAGGCATCGTGTGCTGAACCAGGGAAACGGGCACACACGTGTGTGATGGTCATGTCTGCAAGACACACCACCAGTGCATTGACCGAGTGGTAGTGCTTGCGGTTCCTGTAGGCCTGCTCCTGGGCCTGTGGTGGTACCAAAGCCACATGTGTCCCATCAATGGAGCCAATTACATGCGGCATCCTCCCCAGGGCATAAAAGTCACTCTTCACGTCAGTGAGTCGTCGCAGTCTAGGAAAATAGATGTACCGGTTTAGGAAGAGCAACATTGCCACCAAAACATCGCGGAGCACACGGCTGAACATGGTCTGTGACATCCCACCAGCAGTCGCCACAGTATGTTGGAAGGTACCAGTGGCAAAGAAGTGTAGGGCTGCCATCACCTTCACCTTGGGGGTCAGCGCTGTAGGATACGGCCGGCCAGGCTGCAAATGTGGGGACAACTGCACTGCCAAATCCTCAATCAGCTGCCTGGTGAAGCGGTACCGTCGGATGCTGTCCCGTTCCACCATCGTTGCCAGGTCTGGGAATGGCCGATGGACAGCAGGAGCCCTGCAGTGCAGAGGAGAAGTAAGCAAGATTGTCAGTCACCCCACATATGCGGCATTGAACACACTCAAGATCCCAACATACATCATTATGAGGCACAACTACATGAAGTGTGCAGTACCGGAAGGACATGTATGGTACATACATGGCCAACATCTGTCAACACGGTCCTACAGGTGGCATCAATTTGTCCCAGGTTGGCCCATTGGATATCATGATGCCGTGTCACAGTTCCCATCTCCTGCTGCCGTGTCACAATCACCCCCCACAGTGACATGTGAGGACAGATGTGCCCCAGGCACCACAGCTCAACGACAGGTACATTCCCAGGGACCCTGTAATGCCACATGGACACTGGCATCACATGGAGTATCATGTGTACACCACAGCAAAACAAACATGACCCCCACAGGTAGTGGCCCCACTTGCCACGGCAGGACAGACATGGACGTCTGTGACACACACGCACAACATCAGAGTCCATGCACACACAACGTGGATGTGGAGACTGTCTCCCATTGTGCACATGAAATCAGAGACATTGTAAACACTACATGCACAAAGACTGTGGAGGTCCATCACCATTGTGCCACTGGGACACCCTGGCTCAAACATACCGTCCCACATGGGACTCACGGGGTATGTGACATGACATACACAAACACCACTGTGAAATGTGACCATGGCACATGCACAGATATGAACAGTTGCACATCACAGTGGTCACGTACACGTAACACCCAGGATCCTGTCCCCATGAACACGTGCACAGCCTGGGGGTGGCTGCCCACAGGTGACACCCACAGGACAACATGTACACCAACATACACACAATAGGAAATGCAGCCTTACATGCCTTATGATAAGGTTTGGACAGGCTGTCGTGATGTAGGTGTGCCCCTCACTCCCTGGGAGCTAAATGTGTCTGGCATATGTCCATCTGAGACAGGCATGCTGACATATGCCAGTCACATGTACAGTGATGCGTTGTACTGCAATGGACCGATCGGTGCCTCCGGCCGGCCCATTGCTTTCAATGTGTGGGGGTACGCGTTGTACCCCTGTGCGCGTTGAACTGCAATGGACCGATCGGTGCCTCCGGCCGGCCCATTGCTTTCAATGTGTGCGGGTACGCGTTGTACCCCTGTGCGCGTTGAACTGCAATGGACCGATCGGTGCCTCCGGCCGGCCCATTGCTTTCAATGTGTGCGGGTACGCGTTGTACCCCTGTGCGCGTTGAACTGCAATGGACCGATCGGTGCCTCCGGCCGGCCCATTGCTTTCAATGTGTGCGGGTACGCGTTGTACCCCTGTGCGCGTTGAACTGTAATGGACCGATCGGTGCCTCCGGCCGGCCCATTGCTTTCAATGTGTGCGGGTACGCGTTGTACCCCTGTGCGCGTTGAACTGCAATGGACCGATCGGTGCCTCCGGCCGGCCCATTGCTTTCAATGTGTGCGGGTACGCGTTGTACCCCTGTGCGCGTTGAACTGCAATGGACCGATCGGTGCCTCCGGCCGGCCCATTGCTTTCAATGTGTGCGGGTACGCGTTGTACCCCTGTGCGCGTTGAACTGCAATGGACCGATCGGTGCCTCCGGCCGGCCCATTGCTTTCAATGTGTGCGGGTACGCGTTGTACCCCTGTGCGCGTTGAACTGCAATGGACCGATCGGTGCCTCCGGCCGGCCCATTGCTTTCAATGTGTGCGGGTACGCGTTGTACCCCTGTGCGCGTTGAACTGCAATGGACCGATCGGTGCCTCCGGCCGGCCCATTGCTTTCAATGTGTGCGGGTACGCGTTGTACCCCTGTGCGCGTTGAACTGCAATGGACCGATCGGTGCCTCCGGCCGGCCCATTGCTTTCAATGTGTGCGGGTACGCGTTGTACCCCTGTGCGCGTTGAACTGCAATGGACCGATCGGTGCGCACCCATTGACAATGGGCTTGCCTGGCAACGGACGCGTTTTCGAATTTTGAACGAGTCGGTTGCTGGAAAATCAGTTGGTCACCCACAACAATGTTGCAAAATCATGTATGTTATGAAGTTGAAGATTTGAAGGATGCTGTGGGCGTGTTTTGGTGCTGCTATTCCATGGATTGGCCAGATTCAGAAGATGCAAACGACTTGGACCTATCACTTTGGACACAAGGGACAGTATCTGCCTCTCCAGCACATATATATTGCTGGCTGTTCCCCTGAGAGCCCACTTGCCTGCACTACATGCTCCAGGACGACATCTGCCACTGCACTGCTGCTGTCTCTGCCCCTCTGGACCCTGCAATGGCACGTACTGTGGAGAGAGCCCCAGCCTTCAGCCTTGAAGAGAACCAGGCCCTGCTGGACAGCCTACTTCCACAGTACAGCAAGCTGTATGGGACACCAGGGGAGCAGGTGAGTGTCCTGTGCACTGCCTTTCTGAATGTGCATTTTGTCTGACTAGCAAGGCTGAGAGTCTGCACGCCACTGGCTAGCAGGCTCACTGAGTAGTTGTCACCCCCCATAGTGTGTAGTGACTTGCACTGGACAGGTATGGTGCAGTGACAGTGCTTCTGAACAGGGTTTTACTCCCCATGCAATGATACCATGTAGTGACTTCTGGAAAACTGTCCATGGGCAGCCGTGCACTGCCTGTGTACACCATGTGCCCCTGTGATTGCGACATGTATATGCAACGGTGTCATGCACGGATATGTTGCATGTGTAGTAATGGCATTATCACTTTGTCATCCTGACAGGCTTCTGCCCATCGGAAGCAGGAGATCTGGAAGGACATCGTCCGGGCTGTCCGGTCCGTGGGGGTCTACAAGCGCCGGATCCGCAACTGCCAAAAGAGGTGGCAGGACCTTCGGGGCTGGACCCGGAGGATTGCACGGGTCCAGCTGAAGCTGTCGCCTCCTCGCAGGAGGGGCGGAACACGGACCCTGACCCCCACATGCTCAGGATCCTGGCGGTGGTCTTTCCAGACCTGGATGGGCAGCTGAAGGCCAGAGAGCAGCAAGGAGGGGGTGAGTCAAAGACTGCACTGTGAACTCTGTCTAACATGCTATGTGCCCTCCTCGGGCCTGGTTAAACTGCCACAGTACAGCAGTCATGTTGTCCAGGAGCCATGTCCCTCTATTGTGCACTGCCCACTCCTCATCTGATACCCAGGTATGGCCCTTACTTGCAGGGAATTCTGTCACTTAGGACTGTGTCCTTGCAGTTTGCTTGACTCAAGGTGGGAGACAGCATCTGTTTCCCTGACTCTGTGGTGGGCATCATGGGTGGGTCCATTGCTTACACAATGCCTGTATTCTGACATGTATTCAGCGTGTTACTTTGAACTGTGGTCCAATTGCTGAGCTGATCCACCACATGTGGCTGGGGTATCTGGCACACACCCATGCTGCGGGTGGGAATAATGTTTGGGCCCCAGGAGTATGTATATGACGTGTGTCACACATACTTAGCCAGCTGCCTACAGTCCAGGGCTCATCCCTCATTCATGTGGGGCTGGACAGTCATGCCTACTCCAGGCCATACAATACACTCTGTACTCCCACTCCCGTGTATCAGCTGACACATTGTGCGCAGTGATTTGACCCCTCAGGTGTCTGCCTCTGTGTCAGTGTGCTGTGGATTAGTCGCCAGGACTGCTGTGGAGTTTCTTGGTAGGGGCTCAGCATGCCACTGGAGATGTGACCATAGGAGACGATACTTGTGTGTCACATAGGTGTCTGATCAGCTGCCCATGCAGACTGGGGCATGTGAATGTGAAGTTCAGGCAGCTGTTCCCCATTCACAGCAGAGTGTGAGGGGCTCAGGTTCAGAGGGTAGTGTCACAGGTCTCCCATATGTCCAATAGGCATGACCTGGACAGATGAGGGTTGAGAGGATGTGTTGTGGGGGGGATGTACATGTGCACTTGTGCAGCTCCAGGACTTGCATTCCCCATGACCTACTATTGTGACACAGTGCAGAGTGTTGTTGTCTGGCTGCAAAGTCATACATCACTGAGACAGTGATGTATGACTTTGCAGTCATGCCTCCGCCATGGCATGTGTCTACTGATTGGTGAGCCTGCAGGGGAGTGACATGTGCTACATGCACACCATAGTGGCACTGGCTATCAGGACATGGGTGCATCATGGTGTCTGTCGCTGGTATGCATCACATGCATTTCCTATTTGACTCTGGGCATCCCTTTCATCCGGAAACCTGTACTGACTCAGTGGCAAGAGCTGTGATGTGTCCACACCATGTCCTCTGCACTGTCCAACTACTGTGTACTTGGTGCATGTGTCCACACTGGGGTGTTGCAATCCAACAGACACCAGACAGATGGGTGCAAGGCCATGTGGGATGTGAGTGCCATTGTTGGCATCAGACTGACAATTGGCTGCTCCTGTTCAGTTAGGGCACTTTTAGCAATGTACAACTAATGATGCCAGGGCTTGCTCTGTAATGTGCTGTGCTCACAGTGGTGTGTGTGTTTGGTGCAGGTGACTGATGTCTGTCTGTTTCCCCATTGTTTGCAGATACATCCACGGCCACGGAAGGGGACAGCTCCACGGACCAGGAGGAGCCAGAGAGCCAGACTGGGTCAGCAGCCGAGGAGTGGTCGGAGGGACCCAGTGGCACGGAGGGCGAGGGGAGCCACACCGAGGAGTCCTCAGCAGCATCCACCTCAGCTGAGGACCAGAGCAACTCGGAGGATGACTCCCTTGTGGAGGCGGGTGTCAGCAGCCACCACACCCCAGCTAGTGTTGCTGTCCCCGCCACCACCAGCACCACCACCGCCCTCCCATCGGCTCCCATTCCCCAGGTCCGTGGAGGCTCCCATGTCCGGGAGCGTGTCTCATTTGGGCCAGGCACCGCACCCCCTGCCCCTGTGTCCCCTGCTGCCCTGAGTGAGGAGTCTGTGTACCTCCTTCGCCAGCTCCATGTAGGCCAGACAGCCATGCTGAGTGTCCTCCATGCGCACACCGCGCTGTTGACTCAGCTGGTGTCGTTCATGGAGGGCATCTCATCGGGCATGTCTGACCTACAGAGGGGCAATAGGTCCATGGACTCCTCCCTGACGGCAGCAGTGTCCCTCCTCAAACGGTCCCTCACCCCTCCTGCCTCTGCTCCATCCACACTCCCCAGCACCTTACCCATCCCAAGCACACACACACCGGCACAGGCACACACCAGCACACACACATCCAGCACACTGACACACACGCCAATGACAAAACGCACACGCACGCACATTCAGGGGACTGAAGCCAGACTCACAGGGGATGGGGCCCTGGAACACACACACGCATCCACATGCACTGCGCAGTCCTCAGTTCCCTCTCCCTCCAAAGCACCCTCCCTTGCCTCACCTGCAACCCCAAAGTCACAGCAGCTCTTCCTCTGTGACCTCGGCCTCTTCCCCACCGATGAAGCTGCTCCAGCATCCCGGGGGAAGAGGAAGCACACCCACACGGAGCAGAGTGCCCCTCGCCCCCGGACACCCTCCCCCAGGCGCAGACGGACTGAGGCCCCCACCCGCAAGTCCCCCGGAGTCCTAAGAGCAAGACCCCGCCACCGCCCTGCAGCTCAAGCACCAGGTCTCCTTCCTCCATCCCTCAGGCCCCCACTCCACAGGTGCCCCCACCACACCCTGCCCCAGGTTCCCCCACCCACAGATATACCATCCCCAAGAGGCTCCGGCCTTCTCCCCCTGCCACTTGCTCTCCCAGCACCACACCCCCGCTGCGCTTGTCTGTGCCACTGATGTGGTGAGGGTGTCCTCCCCCTCTGTCCAACCCACCTTGCCTGTTCCCCATTCTCCTCCCCTGGAGGTAGGCACTGCAGTGGAGTCCACTACCGCCCTGTCTGACTTGGGCACTGCAGTGGCGGACCTGTCCACTCCATCTGCAGGGTCCACTGCAGTTGTGCCGGCACCCACGACATCTGAGTCATGCCCCCCAGTTGTGCCGGCACACACCATGTCAGACACCTCCACTGCAGTTGTCAGTGTCTCTCCAGCACCCACCACCCCTTCCCTGACTCCCCCTGGTGAGCCCTGATCCTGTCCCTGCGGTGCCTGGCCTGCCCCCCGGTTGCCCCTCCTAGTGGATTGTCCCTGGTTTTGTGCAGGCATGCGTAGGGTGACATCTGCCAGTGTCACCCTGTTTGAACTTTGACAATGGACTGGCCATTGGCCTTTGCTCTTTTTTTCTGGACGTCGTTTTCATTCAACACATATGCTGAATAAAGCAACTTTCTTTTCTCTAGTGCTCATGCTTCAGTTGTACATGTTGTTGGTGCTGCTAACCATGCCCTTGCTGCAGTGATGGTGATATCTGGTCTCATGATTATGGAGTGTTACTGTGCAGGAACCCATGTGGTCCAGGGGGAATGTGTCCTATCATGTGGTGTATCCATGTCATCCATAGCAGCATCTGAGGGTGTCATGTGTTCAGTATTTGGCAATGGGATTTCCTACTTACATTAGCATTTTCATATCTGTGGCTTCCACCCCTGCACATCTGTTGTGCCTGCCATTGTTGGATTTGTCTACTTCCCTGACCGTGTTGCCATCTCCACTGGACATGCAGGTTTGGGCATCAATGGGGAAGGACTCATCCGTGTAGTCAGTGCAACATTGCTATACAAGTGTGTTGGATCTGTGCTGATGATTCCGTTGGCACATCCATGACCAGGCTGATGTGACGGGAGCCCTCATTTGGTGCTAATTGTTGATTGTGTGACCAAGTGCTCAGCTGACATGATGGGGCCCTACTGAGGCAACATATGGCACAGCTTTCCTCACACAGGAGTGGAGTCCCCTCATGGCAGTGTGTACACGTGTGACATTGCCTGCGCCCAAGGTGTGTGTTGTATGTGCATGTCTGTGTGTTCACTTCCATTTATCTGCGCATGCTGTGATCCCTAGTGTTGTACCTGTTTGTGATGCTTGCTGACTTGAGCTATGTTCCCCCAAAGTCTTCTCCCTGTGTTCTCTGTGATGTGGGTGCATGGCACATTACTGGTCATCAGGGTGTCACCCATAGGTGTGTTTGCTGTCAGGGCTGAGTTTGTGTGCAGACGCAGATGGGTCACAGTCAGGTTTCCCCTTGGCACTTGTTGTTTGCCCCTATCATGTGATTTTCAGTTTGTGTTATCTTTAAGTTATTGTGACACGTTGTGTGTGTGACTGCTGGCACTCCTCAGGGTCCGGGCTGCGATGTTGGTTGTTGTCTATGTGTGTTCTTTGTGGGTGACCTTGGCTTCTTCATTGGTGTGTGACTGTGGCTGGGATCCCATTGGTTGGTGTGGTATCGCCGTCATGTCCATGTACAGCGTAGTGTGCAGTGTGTCAGACATTCAGGAGTCTTGTTGAGTGGCCATGTGTGATGTGTTTCTGCACCTTGGTTCCCACCCACCACCCTGGAATAGTCATGGGTGCATGTGCAATGTCACCAGTGCATGTGTACTTCACTGCTGCACATTGTTGGAGGTCGAGGGGTGTGGTCTTGAGTGTGTGCAGATGGGAGTTGTTGCCCAGCTAGACCCCTGCCTCCATGTTGGCCTTGGCTTACTGGCCATGCTGATTGATTTGTGCTTGTGTCGGTGTGATGGTAGTTTGTTGCTCAGGACACATGACTGTGGTTCACAGTGTGAACCACATTCAGCTTTGTCATCAGAGTGGGATTTTTATGCAGCCAAGGGCCACCACATTGTGGGGGCCCTGGGAGTGGTGCTGTGGTGTGTCTGTGTCTTGCTGTGTCAGTTGTTGTTCCTACGTTCCTGTGTGACATGTGTGTTTTGTGCTCCCTCTCATCTGACAATGCCTGCTTGCCCACATAGGGGATTTGGATCCATGAGTTACCTTAGTGTGGCAGTGTATGCACATCTGTATGATTGGTATTCAGCTCTCCTCATGTGTTGTGTGGTTACCTGGGGACACTGGCACCCCCCTCACCTGCTGTGTATGATGACAGTGTTGGTCTGCCTGTTTGTGTTTGTGCATCTGCACCACTGCATTGGCATATCTTGGGTGTGCCATTGGCTGTATGTTGTTTGTTGTGTTTCCCCTGCTGTCCCTGGGACTCCTAGGTCATCGGTCAGCACAGTGATCATGGTTTGTGTGTCCCATTGCTGCCATGGTATGGTATCTGTTCACCTCACATCTGCTGTCTCCACAGGATATCTGCATTTGTGTGCCCATTGGTGCAAATATGTGGTTCTGCATTCTGATGGTCACTTCTGTCATTGTGTCATTGATGAATGTTGACGGTGTCAGCCACCATGGGTGTTGTTTGTCTGCACATGGCCAAAGGAATGTCTCATTTGCACTGCAGTATTTGGCTCACCCAATTTATGTTGCAATGGGACACATACACTACTTTGCCACAGATGAGTTTTTGGTTCTGTGACCAGGAATGATCCATGCAGTTTGGCAGTTGCAGCTCTTTCTTTGTCAACACTTACCTTTTGGTCACTGTGATGATGGGGGTTTAGACCCCATTGCCACAATGGTTAAAATGTGCTTCAGCTATGGACCCCACACTTGCCTTTTGGTCACTGTGATGATGGGAGTTTAGACCCCATTGCCACAATGGTCAAAATGTGCTTCAGCTATGGACCCCACACTTGCCTTTTGGTCACTGTGATGATGGGGGTTTAGACCCCATTGCCACAATGGTCAAAATGTGCTTCAGCTATGGACCCCACACTTGCCTTTTGGTCACTGTGATGATGGGGGTTTAGGCCCCATTGCCACAATGGTCATGGGCTGCTTGCATTGTGGGTGCCACACACATATATGTGTGGCACATGTGCTAGGGGGTCACATTGTATGTTCAAAGTCATGTTCGGTGTTGTAGGCATTTGACACAGCCTACACACGCTTGTCATGGTGGTGGGGGGATGTCTTTATCTTGCATTCCCTAGGTTGTGGTGTGCTGGTTGTGTCATGCATTGTCCATCCTATGAGTGGGGGTGGTAGTAGTGGTAGGCATCCAGCCCCCCTGGGTGAGGGTGGTAGTAGTGGTAGGCATCCAGCCCCCCTGGGTGAGGGTGGTAGTAGTGGTAGGCATCCTGCCCCCCTGGGTGAGGGTGGTAGTGGTGGTAGGCATCCAGCCCCCTGGGTGAGGGTGCTAGTAGTGGTAGGCATCCAGCCCCCTGGCTAAGGGTGGTAGTAGTGGTAGGCATCCAGCCCCCCTGGCTAAGGGTGGTAGTAGTGGTAGGCATCCAGCCCCCTGGCTAAGGGTGGTAGTAGTGGTAGGCATCCTGCCCCCCTGGGTGAGGGTGGTAGTGGTGGTAGGCATCCAGCCCCCCTGGGTGAGGGTGGTAGTGGTGGTAGGCATCCAGCCCCCCTGGCTAAGGGTGGTAGTAGTGGTAGGCATCCTGCCCCCTTGGGTGAGGGTGGTAGTGGTGGTAGGCATCCAGCCCCCTGGGTGAGGGTGGTAGTAGTGGTAGGCATCCTGCCCCCCTGGGTGAGGGTGGTAGTGGTGGTAGGCATCCAGCCCCCTGGGTGAGGGTGGTAGTAGTGGTAGGCATCCAGCCCCCCTGGCTAAGGGTGGTAGTAGTGGTAGGCATCCAGCCCCCCTGGGTGAGGGTGGTAGTAGTGGTAGGCATCCTGCCCACCCTGGGTGAGGGTGGTAGTGGTGGTAGGCATCCAGCCCCCCTGGGTGAGGGTGGTAGTAGTGGTAGGCATCCAGCCCCCCTGGCTAAGGGTGGTAGTAGTGGTAGGCATCCAGCCCCCCTGGGTGAGGGTGGTAGTAGTGGTAGGCATCCAGCCCCCCTGGGTGAGGGTGGTAGTAGTGGTAGGCATCCTGCCCCCCTGGGTGAGGGTGGTAGTGGTGGTAGGCATCCAGCCCCCCTGGGTGAGGGTGCTAGTAGTGGTAGGCATCCAGCCCCCCTGGCTAAGGGTGGTAGTAGTGGTAGGCATCTAGCCCCCCTGGCTAAGGGTGGTAGTAGTGGTAGGCATCCAGCCCCCCTGGGTGAGGGTGGTAGTAGTGGTAGGCATCCTGCCCCCCTGGGTGATGGTGGTAGTGGTGGTAGGCATCCAGCCCCCCTGGGTGAGGGTGGTAGTAGTGGTAGGCATCCAGCCCCCCTGGCTAAGGGTGGTAGTAGTGGTAGGCATCCAGCCCCCCTGGGTGAGGGTGGTAGTAGTGGTAGGCATCCAGCCCCCCTGGGTGAGGGTGGTAGTAGTGGTAGGCATCCTGCCCCCCTGGGTGAGGGTGGTAGTGGTGGTAGGCATCCAGCCCCCCTGGGTGAGGGTGCTAGTAGTGGTAGGCATCCAGCCCCCCTGGCTAAGTGTGGTAGTAGTGGTAGGCATCCAGCCCCCCTGGCTAAGGGTGGTAGTAGTGGTAGGCATCCAGCCCCCTGGCTAAGGGTGGTAGTAGTGGTAGGCATCCAGCCCCCCTGGCTAAGGGTGGTAGTAGTGGTAGGCATCCTGCCCCCCTGGGTGAGGGTGGTAGTGGTGGTAGGCATCCAGCCCCCCTGGGTGAGGGTGGTAGTGGTGGTAGGCATCCAGCCCCCCTGGCTAAGGGTGGTAGTAGTGGTAGGCATCCTGCCCCCCTGGGTGAGGGTGGTAGTGGTGGTAGGCATCCAGCCCCCCTGGGTGAGGGTGGTAGTCGTGGTAGGCATCCTGCCCCCCTGGGTGAGGGTGGTAGTGGTGGTAGGCATCCAGCCCCCCTGGGTGAGGGTGGTAGTAGTGTTAGGCATCCAGCCCCCTGGCTAAGGGTGGTAGTAGTGGTAGGCATCCAGCCCCCCTGGCTAAGGGTGGTAGTAGTGGTAGGCATCCTGCCCCCCTGGGTGAGGGTGGTAGTGGTGGTAGGCATCCAGCCCCCCTGGGTGAGGGTGGTAGTAGTGGTAGGCATCCAGCCCCCCTGGCTAAGGGTGGTAGTAGTGGTAGGCATCCAGCCCCCCTGGCTAAGGGTGGTAGTAGTGGTAGGCATCCAGCCCCCTGGGTGAGGGTGGTAGTAGTGGTAGGCATCCAGCCCCCCTGGGTGAGGGTGGTAGTAGTGGTAGGCATCCTGCCCCCCTGGGTGAGGGTGGTAGTAGTGGTAGGCATCCAGCCCCCCTGGCTAAGGGTGGTAGTAGTGGTAGGCATCCAGCCCCCTGGGTGAGGGTGGTAGTAGTGGTAGGCATCCTGCCCCCCTGGGTGATGGTGGTAGTGGTGGTAGGCATCCAGCCCCCCTGGGTGAGGGTGGTAGTAGTGGTAGGCATCCAGCCCCCCTGGGTAAGGGTGGTAGTAGTGGTAGGCATCCAGCCCCCCTGGGTGAGGGTGGTAGTAGTGGTAGGCATCCAGCCCCCTGGGTGAGGGTGGTAGTAGTGGTAGGCATCCTGCCCCCCTGGGTGAGGGTGGTAGTGGTGGTAGGCATCCAGCCCCCCTGGGTGAGGGTGCTAGTAGTGGTAGGCATCCAGCCCCCCTGGCTAAGGGTGGTAGTAGTGGTAGGCATCCAGCCCCCTGGCTAAGTGTGGTAGTAGTGGTAGGCATCCAGCCCCCCTGGCTAAGGGTGGTAGTAGTGGTAGGCATCCAGCCCCCCTGGGTGAGGGTGGTAGTAGTGGTAGGCATCCAGCCCCCCTGGGTGAGGGTGGTAGTAGTGGTAGGCATCCTGCCCCCCTGGGTGAGGGTGGTAGTGGTGGTAGGCATCCAGCCCCCCTGGGTGAGGGTGCTAGTAGTGGTAGGCATCCAGCCCCCCTGGCTAAGGGTGGTAGTAGTGGTAGGCATCCAGCCCCCCTGGGTAGGGGTGGTGGTGCGCATTCAGGCCCCTGTGTGCATATGTGGCATTGGTGATGGGCATCCCGCCCCTATGGTGCTGCTGTTGCTGGTGTAAGTATATTCAGCATCCCCGTGTGTGTGTGTGATGTGTCGTGTACGTGTTGTATGTGTTTTGTGGTTGGTGTCTGGCTTACCTTCTGCGCCGTACGCGTCCGTGCCTGTTCCGGTAGTAAATGTAGAATATTGGTATGATCGGGACGAAGGGATTCATGGTTGGTTCGTGTCGTTCGTCCTTCTCGTTGCTTGGCGTCGTCCTCGTCGCTTCGCCTCGTCCTCGTCGCTTCGCGTCGTCCTCGTCGGTGCCGTGTTCGTCTCGGAGCCGTGGATCGTGTTGTGGCGCAAATCGGAGCTTATGTGCGCCTCTCCCGGATGCTTTGACGTGCCGTGCGTAGCGACGGGTTCGGAGCGTACGGAAAGCGCATCGTACTTGTCCGGCCGGACGGGGCTGCATTTTTCCTTCCGTGCGACTCGATTCGGCGTTTCCGGATTCGCCTCGGTCGGAGAACAGGACCTGGTTTGGGTGAGTACGGCTCGGCCGGATTTTTTGCTGTTGTGCGCATCGTACTTGCTCGTTCGGTGTGCTGTACGGATCGGTCGGGAAACAGGCTTTCGCATGGCTTTTTTTCCGACCGAATGGTATTGGGTGCGCCTCCGACCGAGATCGGAATCGGCCCCTTTGTCTCCCTGTTTCATATATATGAATTGTTGAATTGTTGTCTAGGATGAGCGCTTTATACACCAATGCCCATTTTTCATAATGTTTTTGAACTTTCTATGGCAGAATATTGGGCTATATAACGTTAAAACCTAGGCCAACTTTGTTCTCAATGTGTTTGTATTTTTACCCCTTGATAATGTATGATCACATTTTGGCTGGGGTTCTGTTTAAAAATATTGACGTTGATTGATTTCTTTCATTATTCACACACCTCATAGTCTCTCTTCCCTGCCCAGCTCCAGGCTAATACAAGCATTTAGCGCCTGCATACCATTGAGCGTCACGCTGGCGCTCACAGCACGCTAGTTACGCCTCTATTTATTCATGCCGTCTGTCCTGGCGGCGCGACCTTTCCATTCGGGGGAATCAAGTCTAACACACGATGGTGAGTCTCTCTCTCTGACGGCCGCTCTGCTGTTGCTCCTTGTGGCCATGCGATCTTTCCCCCTCTTTAGTAGTTAACGCTATTACATAAGCGTGACTGCCTTTGTGCATTATTTCCTAAATGCTTGTACTTTGCAGACTTCGTTTTCTTTTCAATTTCGTACCGTTGCACTCAGTTTATTGAGAGGCAAGAACTTTGGAATTTTGACAGGTATTTTTACGCGCGCATTAAGCAGCTTTGTTTCTTCATTTGTAGACACCGATGCCATCTAGTGTCGTTAAGGTACACTCTGTATTTGGAGAGGCACGATGGGTTTTTTTTGTGTTTTTTTTTTCCTCATTAATCATGGACTTTCAGTTTAACTTTACTGCGAACGCTTTCTAACTAAGTGCCTTTTTTGGCGATTTTCCTGTTTCTTGAAATCGTTCTTTTTAAATTAGGCATGTGGGATGTTTTACATACCTACGTTGTACGTGGCACGTATTTAAACTTATGGTTTTGACTCCTTTGATTTCCACCATTGGGTTAATAAATTGATTGGTATTTTTTCTTTTTATTTTAGACCATTTCCTAAATTAATAGTAGGATTGTGGATGACTTCCACTATCGAATTGATGGTTCAACCGCGATTCAAAAATAAGCTAATAAGTTTGGGAGACCAGCCCAAATTTTTGAGTAAGTCTTTTCTATTTAATAAAGTCTATGTCTCCCTGTTTCTTTGATTTATACGAGTATCTACTGACAGACGCCTTATTTATACAGGTGTTCATTTCTCTCTCATCCTTCATATTCTTGGAGCCATTGAGCCTTCTCTGTCCTCGACGACATATTTTGCGCCTTTGAGGACCCTCCTTTAAGTCAGACATGGTATTTATGTTGAGTATTACCTTTACCTTTTCATGTTCTCGTCCTTTTTAAGCTCTGGACCTGACTGCTTGCCTTTATATTTTTAGGTGCCCCTTTTTTAGCCACCCTCTCACCTACCACTTGTCCTGAGGAAGACCCCGATTGTAAGGTCTACAAGAATACCTACACACTATCAGGGGTCGAAACGTCGACACACTACTGATGCCAGTACCGTCAACAGTGTATGCTTACACTGTGATTTGTTCTGTTACATGGCTACATAATTCATTGTTTTAAAATAATTTTTTGTCTTGATGCTAAGATTTTGTGGCAATGAATAGCATGCCCAACAATTTGATGGTTATATTCATGAGTAATGTTTGTCACTAACCTCACTACCTCACTCGTGTCAGTGCCTTTTCCCTTTCCCCTTTATCCTTTGGGCACAACTACGATGGTTTTCAATGTTCTTCGTGAAATGTGTTCCCTTTGTTCAGTGTGATTAAATAACACTTGAGCATTTCTTTATTCTCTTTAGTTTGATTTACGGTTGTGAATTTCATTTTGTTACACTGTATTGATGGACTCATATTCAATGGTCTTCTAAAACCATGCATGGATGAGATTCAAAGATGTAAAACATGCTGCCAAAGTATGCCTAAATCAGCTCTGGAGAGACAACATAAGACATGCCCTCAAAGCTCTCCACTGACTCTTGCAGGGGACAAGGATCAGTGTCTGCACTGTACACAAACCCAATAGACCAAGATATCTTAGAAACTAGCACCAGACTACAAAGTCAGCAGCCAGAAAAGGAAAATATCACTCACTTTGAATCATATATTCAATCAAACAGAGTGAGCCTGACTCTTCCTTTCATCCATCTATCCATCCATCTTTTCCCATTCCATCCATTCATTTATCTATCATTCCATCTATACATCAATTTCTCCATTCATTTATCCTTTCACCCTTATATCAATTCTCCCATCCATTGCTTTACCTTTACATCATCCACCCTTTCGACCATCCACACAGCCATCCATTCGCGCACCATCTATCCAGTCTTTCATCCATCCATTTGTCATGCATTAATGGTGGAAATGTGGTGCCTCTGCCCATGCCATTGTTCAGGTAACGAGGCCCCGATAATACTTGAACTAACCTGGCTACTAGTGACTTGAAAATGAGCAGTGATCACAAGGATGGGGGTTGGGAACAGACAAACTAAAATAAGAAACTAAAACAAAGAAAAGTTAATCAGATGTACATTCCTCAACTGTGGAGAAAACAAACATGAAGATCACCAGCTAACCACCACCACCGGATTCCTCTCTCCTCTCCTCCGCTCCGTGTTCTTCTTGGTTCTCTCCATACTGGTGTCCCTCAGTGTCCAGGATGGACGCAGAAGAATCTGTTTTATGTTTTTAGTCTCCTTTCTCTCCCCTTCTTTCTTTGCTCCTTCTCTATTTCCTTGCCCTCCTCCTGACGTTTGTTTTCTTCTTTTTCAGATCACTCGGCATCCCTGTCGTCCTGCTGAAGCGAGAAGCTCTCAGCACCTTAGGTAAGTCCTCCTCCCCTCACATCTCTCCTCCCTTAGCCTTTTCCATTCAGGAAGAGCTATTGGATACCTTGATAGAAAGTCAGTATTGCTTTGTTCTTTTCCCTTTCTAGGTTTCACTGTACACTGGCAGCTTTTGTAGGGATAGAAACAACTTTGTGACTCAACTAGGTTATTGGGGGTGATCTGTATATAGTATAAAGTGTTGTCCTTCCAGATAATTTCTCCATTTCTCAATAGCCCATTTAATGGCTAAACATCCTTTCTCTATTATCTATTATTAAATATTTGTGTTCCCTCTGGATCAATTTCCTGCTAATGAAGTGAATCGGGTTCTCTTCCTGAAACTCATTCAATTGAGAAAGGACTGCCCAAATTCCAATGCCCTGTTTTCACTATGAACTTTTTATTGAATTCTGGGGATTGCAGTACCTATGTGGAAGATGTAATAGTTTTCAGGGTTTCAACTGCTTGTAAAGCAAGCCAATGAAGTTGGATGTTGGTAATCCCGACTGGAGAAAGATTTTTTTAAAGTCACAGGAGCTGAGATGTGCGAATATTCCTTAGGCCTTACCTAGAAGGGGCCTGGAGACCTGTCCGAGGCCTACTGGAAGAGCCAGGATTTGAGTTTTTTATGGAACTCTAGGATAGACATGGTGGCTCTGATGTGGTATGGGAGATCATTCCAGTTTTAGGGGGCAAGGTAGGAAAAGATCCAGCCTCGTCTCTACCTCAGCGGATATCGGTACGTGGGTGAGGAGAATGGTGGCCAAGCGGAGATGTCTGGCCTTTGTGTGTATGTGGTGGTGCTGTTTAGGTATGCTTGGCCTTTGTTGTGTAGGGCTTTGTAGGTGTGTGTGAGGAGTTTTGAAAGGATGCATTCATGAATTGAAAGTCAGTGTAGTTCTGCGAGGTGTTTGGATGTGTGGGTCTGGTAAGATAGTTTGAGCATGAATTTTGCAGCTGCTTTCTATATGACTTGGAGCCTCTTGCTGAGTCAGACATTGATGCAGACATAGAGAACCTTACCATAGTTCAGCCTGCTGGTGATGAGAACTTGCATGACGGACCTTTGTGTATCCAGCATGAGCCATTTTAGGACTTTCTTGAGTAGCTTGCGGGTGTTGAAGCAGGTGGGTGTGACTGTTTTGACTTGGTTGGTCATCAATATTTGGATATAAATCATAATGCCTAGATTCCTGGCTAAGTTGGATGGGAATGGGTCAGTCATAACTCTGTGGGACACCAGGCCAAAGACCAGAGGGAGATGTATTTTCCATGGAGGATCACTTTTGCAGACATGCAGCTGATGTACTTTGCTTGGGTGTTCGAGGTATCTTCTCAGAGGGTGAGGATGAGCTGGGTATCGCTGGTGTATGAGATGATGCTGAGTCTGCCTGCACCGATGAGTGGGATCATGTAGATGTTGTAGAGAGTGAGACTCAGTGAGGAGCCTTGAGGATGAACCTCAAGGCTAGGAAGGCTGTCATAGCTTTCTTGTTGTGGGGAAAAGGAACAGAAGTTATAACCTTTTCTTTTCCTTCCTCAGGCTGAATCAACCCATGATGCTGAGGCATCAAGAGGTACCCTAAGAACTTTAATCAATAATTTGTGACTTTTGTGTTTTTTTGGGTTTACATGGAGACCGGCTGACTGTAACTCATTTAACACTAAAGTCAAATGGTTTATGTGTTCGTCCAATGTCTAACTAAAGATTATAATATTGTCCAATTCGGCAGAAGCCTTAAACTGGTGTGGCTCCAGTATCTGATTCATTAATTGTTGAAAGGTGGCCAGGGCACCAGGTAAACCAAAGTGTAGCACAATAAAGTGGATCAAACCACATGGAGTAGCAAATATGTTTTTTTCTTTGTCTTCTGGTTGTAAAGTGATTTCCCAACACCCCTTAATTAAATCTAACTCTCTAGTGGGCAATAACACCAAGACCTAGCCCCCTCCAGGATAGAACTCTTGCAATGTCTCCTTTGGATTATGGTACGCTTGCCAGTGCTCCTGGGCCTTCTTTAACATTATCTCTGCGAATTCACATAACTGTTCTTACTTGGTGACATACGCTAAGATGGGCTTGTCTTTTCTATGAGTATCTTCCCATTACTCTCAGGTCATCTCCCATATGAAAAGGGGCTTCCGTCGAAACAAAAACTCGAATGATGAACATCCCGAATTGACTTAGTTCGGGTAACATATTACAACAAGATTTAGGGGTAACAATTTATATCATTCCTTCCCTTCATGACTCAGTATTTTTTTTAGGGTGAGCTTAAGAGTGTCTTTATAGCATTCTACCAAACCATTCATTTGGGGGTGGTAGGCAGATTTTCATAGATATTTTTTGCTCAGTTGTTCACAGATTTGTTCTATTAACTTCAAGACAAAGGGAGTACATTTTCATCAGTATTTCCTTAGGAAAATGCATCCATGAAAAAATGACTACTAATGCTATAGTTTTGGCGTTTATTTCTCTGAGAAGGGCCGCTTCAGTGTATTGGTACATATAATACACCATTACCAATATATACTTGTAGCCTCCATCCACCCTTTAATGGATAGAACAAATGTTCCCATGCTATCTACGCACACTCTCTGAAATGGTGTGCCTATAAAGGGCATTCTCTCTAGTGGAACTTTAGTGGTTTTATTTGGATTCTTCTTCTGACTAGTCAGACATTCCCTACAATATTTTTTTATCTCGGCTTACATGCCAGGCAAACGGAAGTGTTCTAATATGATTTGGGACGTTTTTTCTATCCCAAAGTGTCTTGCTAACAAATGAGAATGTGCATAAAGCAACACTTGATCTCAAAAGGGCTGGAATCAGCAGCTGACAAGAAACAGCAAACCCTTACTTATAGTAAAATATGGGCCTACCTGAGGAATAGTTCCTTCATCTTCTGGGGCTCGCTCCCAAGCAAATTGCATCATAGGGACTTCCAGTTGGGCTGCTTGGAAATTCCTATCTGCTTTCTCAGGAGCATTGGCAGGTAAAGTTTTTTAGATGGTGACCTTTTTTTATCTAACCATGGCTCTGCCCTACTCTTTCTTTGATTTGAGATCTAACCAGACTAATTTCTTCTTGAGAGAATGGTGCTTTTTTAAGCAAGTCGTTCTTTTACTGTTGGGTTTTCCCTAGTTAAGTACTAAAGCTAGGTTATTGTTCCCCAGGATCATCTCTTTGAAAAAATAGGTAATGATTCCTACTTCAACATACATTATCTTCCCAGTGGGGCTTATAACCGGAGTCTGGGACATAGGATACTATTTTTGGTTCCAGTGAACACGCCTTAGAAATTTTCAATTGATCTGGTGCAGTAAAACTAAACTACATCTAACAACTGACACTCTACAACCTGAATCTAACAAAGTGGTATCCCTTGTAATATTGACCTGTAGGGGAACATAGACTGTATTTCCAGGTACCCTGGGTATAATATATAGCCCTCTGGGACCCCCCAATTACCATGGGGGCTCTTCTCCTTTCATCTTCCTGAAAAACCAGACAATATGGCCCCAGTTCCCTCACCCAAAGCACTGGGGACTTGGAGAAACACATCAGAGCCTCCTCCTCACTTCTTGAGTTCCAAAAGAAGCAAAAGACCCGGCTCTTTGTAAAGGCACCTTGGGGGCCACACACCTACATACCTGCCCAAGTGCCTGGATACCCTCTCAGGTGATTAGTGGGCTATACCAATCAATATAATATAACATAACAGAAATCCCAGTGCCCGAGACTAAGGGTGGTACCTCTGGCACTTCGAAGCAAGACGTGTGGTTCATTTAAAGGTTTCTCCCACTTGAAGAAGTGGTCCTTTTGTTATTTTAGCCAGTTCTGTACCCCCTTTACTGGTCTGCGCTCTGGAAAAAGTAGTGGACATCTCAATGGCTTGGTAAATCACGAAGTTGAGGTGCTACCGTAACCATATTGGTGTCTGCATGAGCAGGGCTGCTAGGAATTGTTCAAAATATTTTGTATTCATTATGTTCTGTTTTGTGGCTTTATGAGTCTTTGGGCAGCAGTTAGCTGATTAGTTAAATTAAAAAAATAACTTCTCAGCGTATCTCTAGAGCTGCTTCGCTCTCATCTAAACCTGAATCGATGTTTCTACATCCACCGAGTCTTTCTAATAAAACCCTCTTAACCTCTTAATAAGGTTATGCCTGCATGATTAGCTGACTGATAAGTCGTCTGTGTCTTCTAAATAGCAAGGCTATATAGAGACTCCAACACTCAGAAGGCCAGTTGCAAGCCTGGGCTGCCCTTTCAAAGTTTATAAAGAAGGGTTCAGGGACTTCCCCAGGCGTAAATTTCTAGAGGGTAATTGTGGGTCTCTGGGGAGCCAGTCCCCTGTTTTGCAACCTGATTGTCGTTAGCTAGACTTTATTGCCCGTTACGTGTTATAACTCATTTCCCTGGTTTCTAACCGTTTACTGCCAGGTGGCATGATCTTGCTGTGTGGTCCTCATACATCTTATCAAAAACCTATTCAATTTCTGCTCTCCCTTCACCAGCCAGTAGTGACAACCTAAGGATCCCACTTCTGACACCACATCTGTCATGGGTTCTGCTGACTGGATTCTGTAAACAATCACAGTTTAGGATATTCTACATTAATGCTTTTTTGTATCTTTGTTATAACCACGCTCTTGGGCAAAGGGTTCCATATGGGCTGGTTTGCAGTCCCACTTTCCAGTCCCCTTTTAACAATTGTCTGTTTGCTCTTCTTCGTGTAGCAGTTTATCATATGATCAGTTTTCTCTCCTTTCCGTGGTTATGGGTTCCCATCTTGGACTGGACTCTGGTGACTTCTGCCCTCTGAAGAAGAAGAAAAGAAGTGTCAGGAAAATTATTTAGTTCTTCCTTTCCTTTCTTATTTCTATACCTGTATTTTCCTTCAGAACGCTATGACGTTCTCTGTAGCATTTTTTCCTAATCTCCAACCCCACCCACCCCTCTCTTGAGGTTCTCTGACAAATTCCAACTATATCCTCTTTGGCTTTTGCCTTAGCATTTTTAGGGGTTTTGGCTCCAACCCCCACCTCCTGGGCAGGACTTTCCTGTTTCGCTACTGGGGCCCCTTTTTGATCAGCCTCCCGTTCTGTAGTCAGACTACCCAATTCTTTTGTGGCATGACCAACCCCGTGCTCTCTCACCCATATAGGTAAGCCGTGTTGCTCCAGGAACGTGGCAGAGCCAAGTGCGAGTCTAGTCACTTCATGGACTGGGATGCCCTTAGCTGCAGATGTTTTCCTTCCACTATCTCTGCCTGTGCGTGGCAGCTCCTGCTGCCCTTGATGTGTTTGTCCTCTCTGGTTGCAACCTCTAGCACTCTTGGCCCCTGATTCCTCATGAGTGCCTCGCTTTTTGTCTACCAGCCTTCTATATTTTCTCCTCTCCGCTTTCTTCTTTGTTCTCTTCCTGCTGGTGGCTTGCAGCAGCCTGGAAGAACACAGAATTGAATCTGTTTTCTATTTTTATTCTCGACTCTGTCTCCTTATTTCTTTGTCCCTTCTCTATTTCCTTGCCCTCCTCCTGACTTTTGATTTCTTCTTTTCAGGTTGTGCAGTGTCCCTGTTGACATGCTGAAGTGAGAAGCCCTCCAGCACATCTGGTAAGTTCTCCTCCCCTTACAGCTACAGTACAAAATCTCTAGGTTTGTGTGGCTACAAATTCTCCCCATTTAGGGCCCGTTTATGAGTCTGGCGGTCCGAGGACCATTAGACTTGTGGTGGTGCGGTGGTGGCGGATGCAGCCACCACCGCACCGGCGGTCCAACTGCCCCATTAGGAGTTGGGCGTTCGGACCACCCTGGGACTTCCGGCTCCACCAGGGAACCGCCGTTCCCTGGTGTCAGAGCTGCAGTCAGAGGCCGCAATGTGCTTGGCGGGACCACTGTGGTACAAGTTTCTTCTCCTCCAGGGTTTACATGGAGGCTCTTCCTTCATGTATACCTTGGAGGAGAGGAAACAAAGGGAGCCCTACAGGACCCCCTGTGCCTCAACCTCAAGTGGATGCACACAGGGGGGCATAACATGTGCCCCCCATGTGCATGCACAGAGGTACCTGCATTGCATGGACTTCAGAGTCCATGCCGTGCAGGAACCTTGTAGTGCGGTCCCATTGCAGTGCCTTTTTCAAAGGCACTGCCGCCTTTAAAAAAGGCACCGCTTTGGAACCACCATGCCACCCATCAGCCAGACTACTTAAAAGTCATAATCTTGCGGGCAGGCGGCGGTGACCTTTGGCGGAGCAGTAGCGCGGCGGTTTGCATCGCCATGCCACCGCTCCGCAAAAAGTCATAATCGGAACCTTAGTGTGGTAGAATTTTATGGAAATCCCTTTCAAAAGAGGATGGGCTTTTATAATTTTAGGAAGTCATGTTGTTCACTGTGGCAAATTCTTCCACCACCAAGCAGAACTTAATTTTGTCACTCCCTTCGGGGTTTCAGCTAAGAATCTTCCCACAGTGCCAAACCATTTACACGTGGAAAACTTTGGGAAAAACTACAAGGTCAGCTCACTCCGATCAAACAGTTCTTGGAGTAGTCACTTGCAATTCTTCCCCACAGTTGCAGCAGCCTCTACTCTGCTTCTGCATCTTGCACCATGTATGTTCATGGTCTATGTCCCAGGAGCACTCACAGGGCTTGGTCCTGGCGGCTAACAGGTCACACTCGATCTCTACTAGCTTGCTTCTCATTGGGAGACTGCACCAGGTTTTCCTGTAAGCAGCAGACTTCACCAGGGGAAGTAAACTATTGTAAAATCCCATGCTTTGATCTCAAACACCCACAGATATAGCAACAGTAGAGGAGGTGTGACAATGCCCCAAACTCTGGGCTTCCATCTTCAGCCACTCTCTAGTTTCCTACATGTTTCTCACTTGTGATTTAAAACTCTGAAAGTGAGTGTTCAGTTTGAACTCTTCAAAATGTCACAACTGATAACAGTAAAGAGTGCAATACCTTTCTTCCATACCTTTTACCTTCTTTCCTTTCTATGGAAAAAGAAAGCCTCCCTCACCAAAACTGGGTTAGTGACCCAGGAGCTTATGCACCATGGGAAATCAGGCCTAAATCATATTTCTGTATATTTCTCTTCATTCTGTTCTCCTAGCTCCCCAGTGTCTTTTGAAACGTTATTGGAGCAACGGGCCTAGTCCTCATTATTCCTTTTCTATCTCCTCTCAGCGCCTACCAGCCACGGCTCCTCCACTAAGGCGGAGGAGCGTCGCCCCACTGCATTTCGAGCAGTGTATAAAAGAAAAAGAAAATGATATTAAAACTGGGTTATTATCATTTTCTTTTTCCAGTTAATGGGGCAGGGCGGGGCTTGGCTGTGTCACAGCCAGCAGGGGGAGGAGTGGTGAGCACAGCCTGGTAAGGAACATGCACGGGCTCCGACTGCCTGTCTGAGCGCTGAACCAAGGCGCTTAGACCAATCACAACGCTGCATTGCAGCATTGTGATTGGCTGGAGGAGCCTGTTTGTGCTTTCTGCTTCAAGCAGGAACAGAAGAGGACGACGGGAGATGAGGACGTGGTCCGGGAGCAAGGCAAGTCATTTTATAAATTTATTTTCTTATCCCACCACCCAGCCCCACGCCCCACCTGTGATACTTGGTGGCACCCGCCACTGGTGCCTACTAGGTAAGTGATGTTGACTCCCCCCTCCTCCAACTTTAAGCTGCAGACCCCTGTGAGTTTGTGCAAAGAGAATGAAGCCCAGCTCTTTTCTCTGATGCAAAGAATAGGCAGACAATTTCTACAGAAAATTAAGACCAGAATACTTAAAGATTGGACAACAGTCTGGGGAGAGATTTCCTACCATTAAGATTTCTCTCTTTTTCCAAATTGCTTTGCCTGTGTGACATGGGGTGTCATTACCATGGCGGAGGGCCCAACACTGACAGCCTGTCGGTGGTGGGCCCTCCGCCACCGTACTGCGGTTTTCCGCCCACCAGATTACAATGAAGGTCTTTCCGACCACCACGGTTCCGACAGGCAGTCATTTACCGACCGCCTAACACAGCAACTGCGTTGCCCAGCATTGCGGCAGTGTCTGTCAGGCACTGCCATCCGGATAATGATATCCCTTTTTGCCGGTCGTTTCTCGGCGGTTAACCCGCCACAAAACAGCAGCCAGAAATGTATTTGGGGGCCCGTAGCGGGCCCCCCTTCATCCCTGGGCCTGAGGCAAGGGCACTGGGGGACACCTATGGTGCCCCCCTACATATCCCTGCACCATGTGGCAGGCACCGCATGGTGCCTGCGACATAGTGCAGGGATATGTAAGTGCTGGTTTTTTTGTATTGCGGCGGGGGTCGGCTAACCTCCCCACCGCAATGCAGTAGATAGGCAATGCAACTGCCGCAGTGGCGGTCGCATCCTAATGTGGTCGGTGGGTAAGCTGCCTCATAAGCGGCGGGTCCCAATACCGCAACGGTGATGGACGGACTGAAGTCCGTTCTCCATCGTCATGACCCCCATGGTTCTTAGTGGCCTGTATCCGATCCACTGAATACCACATTATTACAAGTCCTCTGAAAGTGATTTAGGACTTATCGTGTGTGAAAAGACTATTGCCTCGAGGCGAGCTATTTCAATCAGGCATGCATTTCTTTCACAACTATATCAACAAACGAAGCAATAGGGGGAATGAAGATCAGACCGCCCCACCACTCCATCAATTATAAACACAACAAGGTCTGAACTCTATGAACAGTCCATCAACACTTTAAGGACTCTTAGGGGGGTCATATCTATTTGTTAATACCCCTTCCCAAACCAGATCTATTCCAATCATCAATGATCTGGATTGTCCCGACTGTTCTCATTTAAAAATCAATTGTCAATAACCACCAGACAATCATGTTCACTTCATTACTCAGAGTGAACTAAGACAACGAGTAAAAAATACCCAACAGCGTGAAAAAAATGTGAGAAAGGTAAGAAAGCACCTCACGTGCGCAAACCAAAAGGGCTCCTGGATGGTACTCGCCAGTAGGCCCACGTTATCATCATCGGTTGCTTTCTTACCTGAAAAGAATAAAGAAAGAAAAAGGTGTGTATAAGAAATCCACCGAGGTGGAAGGTCAAAACAACAGGTTTATGTGACCCCTAACACTGAGGCTGCAAAGTTCACTCAGTGTTTGATTAACCCCAAGCGTGCACAGATAATTGGTATCTCAATATATTAAAAACGAGATAGCACTCACATACACCACTATTTATTCACTGTTGTGAGTGTCCTCAATTTAAAAACAAGGCATACACATAGCCGTTATTATTTGTCACTAGCCAACATGTTTCGTTGCCAAAACCGTCAAGGCAACTTCATCAGGGCTGCTGGGGCACCAGTCCTCACCTCAGTCCTTTTCACACCCAATCTGTGGTTATTGACAATGATAAAAACAAAGAGAAATAAGCCATTCACAAATGCTCCTTTAATCAATAGGACCCCAATCTAAAATAACCCACTATGTTTATTCATGTAGTTACCCTGTGGTTGCTCATGTCCAGCGTACCTACAACCACATCTGATTCGGAACCATGCGCCAATTGGTCGCGTTCCCCTCAAAAGATCGCAATTGTCGATCCTCTCCTGCGAATATATACAATGGGTTGCATTAACCATTATATGTCTCAAGATAACGTATAGCATTTCATACACCACTCACGACTGCTGCCCAATGTATACTCATTCCCAATTGATTATGAAGTCCCTGCAGCCCAAGGTGGTTTTTAACTTATTAAAACCTGGGAGGCATTTACGGTGACGATCACGTAAAGCATTCCTCAAGTGCAAAATCATTCTATCTGCAAATGTCGCGCTGCACCTTAATCTCCATATTCTACATAGCGCGACCTGTTCCATTTAAGGGGTCGCCTCCCAGGATTCGACCACGGCACCCACCACTATGTGCCTCTATGTTCTAGCGAGCCCCCAACTGGAACCTCCTTACCTCCAGACTCCCGTCTCAGTGCGTTGAATCGTCCATCCCGTCTGACCCGCACTTACTCTCCCGGCAATTCAAAAGCATGCCGGTCACCACGCGATGCGCATACAACGCTAGAAAACGTGTGAACTAAAACGGCGGCCATCTTAACATGTGGAAAACGATCACTCGCTATCAACAAAGCCTATATTATTCAAGTAAACTACTGCACATGTATATATTAAACTTGGAGTGTTGAGTGTTTTACCAATAGTTTCTTTACTGCCACTCCTCATGCCGGAATGGAGTATAGTTAACGACAGAAATAAGCGGCGGCCATCTTAACCTGCTTATATTCCTATATTCCTATATGTTCTTATATGGAAAACGATCACTCGCTATCAAAGGAAGCCTGTATTATTAAAATATAATGCTGCACATGTATATATAATACTTGAAGATTAGAGTGTTACACCACCAGTTTCTTTACTACCCCTCCTCATGCCGGAATGGAGTGTAATTACAGACAGATATATGTACAGATTAAAAGCGGCGGCCATCTTAACCTGCTTATATTCCAAAAACCCAACTTTATTCACTCACTATTCAAATCCTGATTCTTTAATCGGAAATAATTATTCTGGTCTGCTGTTTTATACTAAACACAATTATTCTGATCTACTATTTTTACTAAGCACCCCCTCCTATCTAGGGATTATTCAAATGACACTTATGTTTCGTACTCATATCTTTTTACAGAGTCCATGGTTCACAAATACTTATAGGGCAAACGAATAATCATAGACCCTCAACTAGGGTCCCTTCACTAACCAATCTTGTTCCATTCAATAGAATCGTTTAACCCATGGCGATCTACTCGCTCTGTAAAAATCCACCTTGCCTCCTTCCTGGCCAAAATCTCATCAATGTTATGCCTTTCCCCAACTACCCTTTCCAACACCGTCCATCTCAGATCCCTGAGGTCATGTTTAAGTTCACGGAAGTGTTGGACCAAGCGGGTAGTTAGTTTTCCAATTTTCAGGGTACTTAAGTGCTCTTGAATTCGCACCTTTACCTTCCGACTGGTAAGCCCTATGTAATGCAACCCACACACACACGTGATCCTATAGATCACATGTGTGGTGTTGCAGTTACTGAACTTATTCACTACCCAAGTTTTACCATTCCCCAATACCACACTCTTGGTTGGTTCTGTCAGCCCACAAACCGAGCAACCGCCGCATCTAAAATGTCCAGTGGGCAGATTGGACTCTTTGAATTGTTGGACAGGGCGAGTATGTACCAACTTGTCCTTCAAATTGGGGGCTCTCCTGAATGCAAATCTCGGGGGAGGCATCTTTCTACCACCACTGTCCAACAAAGACCAATGCTTGCGTATAATTTGGCGAACTTGGGTAGAAAGGGGTCAAAAGTTGTAACCACCGGCACACACTCATCCCTCTGCTTACTAACCCTTTCCAACAATGCCTCTCGAGGTGTATTCAAGGCACGTTTCCGTGCCTTCCTGATCACACTATTTGGATAGCCTCTATCCTGCAGTTTAACCACAAGGTCTTCTGACTGCTCCACAAACGAGCCCGTTGAGGAACAATTCCTTCGGTATCTCAAAAACTGCCCAACCGGTAAATTATCCCGGAGGGCACGAGGGTGAAATGATCGATAGTGCAGTAACGAATTCCGATCTGTCGGTTTCTGATGCACAGTTGTAGTGAGCCCATTGTTTTCTGCTTTTATGTCTTTATCCAGATAGACAGCGGTATCTTTATTTATATTCCACGTGAAGTGGAGACAGTTATCTTGATCATTAAGCCATGTGAGAAATTCCAAAAGTCTGTCCTCTGATCCAGTCCATATACAGAGGACATCGTCTATAAACCGCCTCCAAAGGGAGAGGTTCTCCCTGAAGGGGTTAGACGAATGGTGGACGACATTCTCCTCGAACTGGCCCACGTAGATGCAGGCCAGACTCGGGGCGAATGTCGCCCCCATTGATGTCCCTGACACCTGAAGATACACCTGATCTTTATATACAAAACATTTTTTTGTCAATGCAAGTTCTATACATTGCAGTACAAATGTTTGAGGTACACCTGAAATGGATACAATTAAACATGTATATGATTATATTGTATCACTGGTGTCTGTTGCCATGCTCGAGGCTGAAGACTGTAAACAACAATGGAAAATAAGTTGGAGGTAGAAGTGGACCTCCCTGTAGAAAATGCATATTGCCAAAAATTCCTTCTCTTTTTATATACAGTTGTTAAACCCTCAAGAAACATCATTGCTTATTTCTCTTTATGATTTTTCTATAGGTAAGCCGACTGAGAATCCTAGCCTAGTGAAGTGTCCAAAATGCAGAATTCCTGCTACATTGTTCAGCCACATGTTAAGTTCTTCTGATAACCTCTCACTATTCTGGGGTAGGGTGACTGAGGCTCTAAGCCTGTTATTTGACTGGAAGAAAGAGGTGAATGTTCCTCTCTTATTGTTGGGCCAGAGCAAAAGGTTGTCCTTAAATTTCATTCACAATTAACTTTCTATGCTATTTTAAAAGCTATAATGCAAATTTTGCAAAACTTGTTAAGCAAAATAAATCTTTCATTTAGTTTATTGAAAAGTTACATTTTGAGAATGATGACTCTTAATATGATTACATTTAAGTGCGGGCCAGCACTCCCTAAAGAGAATACATACGGATTAAGCAATTCATTTTTTACATCATAGTTTTGGGCATTTTCTTTTCAGTAGGACACATTTACATTTATTGTTGCTTGACATGGGGGAATAGTACATCTAACCCTGTTGGCAGACTCAACTTACATGCACGACAGGAAAAGTCTGACAATAGAATTGTTCTCACTTTAATCTCTATTCATAAAGGGATTGATAATGAAGAATATCAGATTGGGTTCTCCCCGTCTCTGATTATACCTAAACTTTCCCCTACAAAATATACTTTACTTTTTTGCCCAACTCTCATGCCCTGAAGTAAATAGAAGGCAGCAAGCATGCCGTATAAAAATTGTAATAAATGAAATCCTTAGTATGCCGCAATACCCCTAATATTCTCCTTAGAAACTGCTACTACATTCACACCTTATAAGATATTTTCATTTACTTAGTACTTTGCAGTCAAAGAATGTTGGGTTATCTGCTCAAAGACCTGTCTTTTTAAAAATAATCTATTCAATTAATATATCAAGTAATTGGTAAGAAAGTTTTGCTCTATTTTTGTCTAATTCTGTCACCAATCCTTTATGAGCCCGAGCAGAAATGTTAAATTTATCTAAAACGAAAAACTGATTAAATAATGAAAAATAAAACACACAGCTTAGGACTGTCAAATTGTCATGAACATTTTTGATCAGTGTTGACTGGGCACTAAAATGCACCATTTAGAAATTACAAAATGGATGGGCCATAACTGGCAGGATGGGATGGAGGGGCTGGTCCCAGCCCCACTTACACAGGAATAGGCTGTATCCTGTCTCCACACAAAGTGTTGCATACCCCTGTAGTTAGTCTAGAGCCAGGGCTATGAAGGCAGGGCCCCTGTGCACATCAAATGCCTGCTCTAGAAGCTTCTTCCCACTTTAAAGGCACAACTGGGTATAAATACTGGACCTCAGAAACCAACTCTTCAGTACACTTCTGAACCTGTGGATACTCTACCAGCAAGAAGGACTGCTGTGCTGCTGAAAGGACTATCATTCTGCTGGACTGCTGCCCTGCTTCCCTGCTACCCTCTTGCCTGGATGAAAAGGACTGAACCTGCATCTCTTGGACCCAGAACCCCAGAGTGACTCCAAGGGCTAGTTGGCTGCCTCCTGATTTGAAGCCTCAGGGACACAACAGGCTTCCAACATCCTTGCACCTGCACCGGGACTCTGTAGTTTGTGAGTCTATCCTGACAAATGGTGCCACCCTAATCCTGAACCCTTGGAAGTGGGCTTAAGGCGCTCTGCCAGCCTCTGTGGATCCAGTGGTACTGATGCATCTCCTCTGCTGTGCGGCGCAAACTCTAGTAGAACCATTGCATCACCGCTGCTGCATGGATTGGACCCATTGCACAGACCCACATCACCGCTGCAGCCCTTAACCTCTGTGGAACCGCTGCTGCATGATGCATCCACAACACTGGCCTTCGCATTCCTTGTCGATGGTAGCCTTGACAAGGTACTCTACATCGCAGCCTTGCAGCTCCTCGGGACCCATGCATCACCTTGACTGCGCGGTGCATCCTTGACATCGCAAGCCTTCATCGAAAGGATCCTTGACAACGATCCTCGCATCACAGACTCGCCACACCTCAGAACCACCGTATCGCTTTGGCTGCACAACTCATCTTCGATGCGGATCCTCGCAACGCTCTGCAAACCAGGATTTAAGGTACTTTGTTCAGTGGGCATAACTGGATCCCTGTAGCCGGCCCATGCTCCATCATGGTTGACCTGAACTTGTGACCTTGTCCCAGTCTGGCGCAACCAGATATCCACAGTTGATGCTTTGTGCTTTTTGGCACTATTTTCACTGAAATGTTTAAAATTGCATATCTCCGGTTCTGCTGATTGTATTTTTGTTGTTTTGGTCTAGTTCTCATTATTAAAGAATGTTCTGTTCTAACGTGGTGTGGGATCCTATTTGTGCCACGTTTTCACTTTATTACTGTTTGAAGTGTTGCAAAAAAACTTTGCCTCTGAGTTAACCCTGACTGCTCTGTGCCAAGCTACCAGAGGGTTGAGCACAGGTTAATTTAGGGTTGGCTGGTACCTCACCCTGACAAAGATTGTTGTTTATATTTGATGAGGGCTCACAACCCAGCACCCCAGTCAGCCGACAACCCAATTAATTACACTCCCATCCCATATTATTTGGCGTCCACCATGGTTATACCCAGCAATATCTGAATTAGGCTAAAATGGCACAGTCTTTCAGTTTCTTGGGCTTCCTGTTGAAGCATTGTAGTATTGTTTTGGAGGGCAGTTATTAAGGAATTCCTTGAAAGAATAACTTACAGTAAGTAATAGGGAATGAGTTGTGACTCTAACTGTAGCATGTTACGTCATGTTGATCGTGAAGACAATTGCACAACCATTTCTCCTCTCCAATCTTCTCTGCCTAGGGCATAAACCATCTATGGCCTTATTGACTAAATTAAAAGGCAAGTGAAAACATTTAGGGTATGGCAACATTTGAAATGAATGTTTGCCTTTTCTTGTAGTGGCCACAGAAGTAGGCACCCAGTGTGTGAATTGATGATCAGATGCTGGGAATATTGAACAAATAATCTTTCAAGAAGCCTCAACTTAAGGCAAAGAGATCAAAATTATGTACAATCTCTAAATGAGCCCAGCCCTGGGAAAAAATGCATTTAAGAATAAGGAGACACTGTTGATTGGTATTTAATGGCATATGCTACTTTTTAGGTCTAGTGTTAGCCAAGACGTTTTTCTAAAATTATACATATAACATATTTACTTATAGCAACTTTCTGCCAGCTCTCTCCAATCATTGTTCTGTTGTATCATTCACATATTTCTTCTGCCTGTTGCAGCATACAGCATGGGGCAATAGGTCCTCCCACTTCAGCCATTGGCTGACTTCATGGTGCATGCTAGCATTCTGTCCTTTCACAAGGAACACAGCCACACACAAAGTAGTTCCCTTCAGTGCTAGGGACTGCTATTGCAATGTGTGATTTTTTAGACTAAGAAAATGCAGCTTCCCAACAATAAACTTTCACAAAAATCATGATAAAACAACCATTGCAAGCCATAAGACTTGTAGCTGCCAACGTTTGTTTTAAAGGTGTGTTAGAGTAAAGGGAGTGGTACCAAAAGGCTTGCCACAGAATATGGCAGTCTTCTCAAAATGCTGGACGCAAAATAGAAGAGAGAGTTTTAGCACTAGGAATATGCAGTACATTTAAATGAGATCAAGCATTTTACCTTCTCCAAAGATTGATGAGGAAACTTAAAGGAATGGTGTTGCAATGCCATGACTGCATATCACAAGCAAACACTTATCAAATGTGCCCTGATTATGAGTGGCCTCTAAATTCTAATGGGGCCCGTAACAGCAGTTACTGGCCCATCGGAGTTATGAGATCTGTAGAAACACTGCTGATCCCTTAATTTCACCCAGATATTTCGGCAGCTAAAAGCAGCCAAAATCTCTGGGTGAAAATCTGGCCCAAAATGAGGAATTACTGGGAGAATCGGACCCAGAATTACTGATTTCCTGTTAATTACTTTTTTCTTAGTGGTACCTCAGGGTCCAACTCATAATGGGCTGGATTTTCTCCACACCTGAGGTACTGGTACCTTTGGTACCGGTAACTCCGGAGATGGGGAAAATCCAGCTCATTTACCGGCCCACTCAGAATTAAGGCCATGGTGTTCTTCTACAGTAGTGTTGCATAAATTATATTTGCCACAAGCAATATCTGTGAATTTTGGGTTACTTTCATATTCAGTCTTGAATTACAAATCAACCCTGCATTGTCCAAAAAAGTGTGCTGACATTAAACTGTTCAATCAAGAAAATTTGTGACAAAAGGAGATCCGAATGTAACAACAGGAAAAAGAGAATGTATTATAGAAAACAGTGATTAAATAATGCTAAAATTAATCTTCCTTACTGAATAATCGAGTGTTAAAAAAAAGAGATAGGTCAAGGAGAATGTTTTAATTCATCCAGTCCCACCCCCATGCTCAGGGGCGTAAAGGAGGCATCTGGTAAAGGAGTTTAGCACAATGCCTTTATTTTGCTGCTTGAAAAAGGAGGTTCTTTTTCCAAAGCATAATTTTGAGACAAGCTGTAGTTGCCATAAATTCTGCTGGACTGAAAGACATTAACATGTTTCCTTTTTTTCCTCTCTAATATATTGGAAGAATTCGCTTAGAATCAATAACTCTTCCCCTGTTTCCGCTCAAGCATTCCTCAGGCAGCTAGGAGGCTTCTGCAGGGGACAACAGTGCTTTTGTTTGTTTTCATCTGGTTTCACATTGAAAAAAAGCGAGCACAGGAAGTTCAGATGGAACACAAATATCAGAAATATGCTTCTTGGAAAATTCCAGACATGCAGGATGTGAAAGAGATATATTGTCTTCTAAAACAAGGCGCACACACCGTGGAGCTGGACATTTCAGCTCATGCACACAGGCATTGATAGTATCTATTTTAATACTTTAGAATCCAGTCACAACAAACTCTTCTGCAATGATTGCTGTCACCTATCGGGCTCTGACGCTTCCTAGTTTGAACTCACTCCTGTTCGTCCTCTCTCTTTCTCAGTACCATCGTCCTAAACCTGTAAATCGCACTTTACAATATCGTCGGTATTCATTCTCCTCCTTTGTTTGCTCACAAACGTTGTCCACATATTTTCTCCCTACATAACCACACTCCTTTGCTTCATACTCACTGTAGCTTTCTCATTGCACTTTGCCATTCTCGTGTTTATGTAATATTTTTAAGAAATATTATAAAGTGTTGCATGTAGCCTTCAGATACCTCAGAGCAGGGATTTGCCTTTAAGTGGACCAGGTCCAGTAATTCAAATTGGACATTGAAACGGGTCCCTATAGGGCCCCATATCATTGTCCTTTTAACCTTACTGGTAAAAACACTGATCGATTTCTGAGCAATTAATGTACAAAAACAAACGTTAAGGTACTCCATGTCAACGATTTAGTTCCTGTTTCTATTTTACATGTTTCGCTAAAGGCCTGATTACGTTCTTGGTGGACAGGGTTACTCCTTCACAAACAAGACAGACATCCCGTCAGCCAAATTACAAGTTCTATAGGTTATAAAGGGATTGCAATTTGGCAGACGGGATATCTGTCACGTTTGTGACTGAGTAATCCAGTCCACCAAGATCGTAATCAGGCCCTTAATCTTGCATTCGCTAATACTGGTAGCTAGGTCCAGCGTGTTGCTTTTTAGGTCTCGCCTGAGCCAGCGCTTAGCGTTGCTCTGGGCGAGAGTTTTAGTAAGCGGGTTTTGGAAGTGCAAACAGCAGTGGCTTTTGCTGGCGACCAGCTTGCGTTCACGTGAGCGTGCACGCGCGTCACGGGTCATTAAGTGCATTGCGATCACTTTCACTTTCGCGGCTTTGAAGAAAAGAAATAGATTATTTTTCTATTTCTTTACTTTTGCTATAATCGCGGCACCCGCGCTTTACTTTTAACATTAAAAGTAAAGCGCGGGTGCGGCGATTGTAGCAAAAGTAAAGAAATAGAAAAATAATCTATTTCTTTACTTTTGCTATAAACGCGGCACCCGCGCTTTACTTTTAATGTTAAAGCGCTTTACTTTTAATGTTAAAAGTAAAGCGCGGGTGCCGCGATTATAATATTGTAGCCAATAGGTCTCGCTTTTGGGACCTTATAAGTATTTAGTTATGCAACTGTTGCATGGCTAAACACTTATAAGGTCCCAAAGGCGAGACCTATTGGCTATGCCAATGCTTGTTTGCATTTTTTTCTGTGTAGGATATTACTCTTGCATAGCACTTTCTCTTAAACAGCTGATACTCACTGACAAAGCCAATAGTCCTGGATGGTTTTAGGTGAATGTCAGTTGTGTTATATATCTGGATTCAATAACAGAAACCTCGTAGAGGCACCAATTACCACTCACTATGGGAATCACAGAAATTTAGTTTACATCTTTAAGCCACATCCTTAATTACACTAAACACGCCCCTTTTAGAGACCTCCCCACTTTTTCATCCCACTCAAAGCCCTGTTTCAAAGCACTTCAAAAAATCTCAGCTTGTTTTTGGGAGGGTAGTTGAATCATATGGGTAGGTGAACTATGCTTGAAAATCTGCGCTCTCGATTCCTTTTCTGTGTTAAATTCAGTTAAAGACCAGCCTGAATAAATCTGTTTTCAAATGTTCCTCAAGAGCAAGTGGTTGTGTTCAGATCCAAAGTGTGCGTCTAGGTTCTTGCATGCCCAGGCTCCTCCCTTCGTTTTTCATCCTGTTTTCAATGCTGGCTGGTTAATAGTATTGGAGGACGTTGAATGATGGATTCTGTTTGAGGTCTAGTTAGGTGTCAGTGTCTCTATGTGCAGACCTTTGCCCAAGTAAGCCTTGTGAAGAACGCACAATGCTTTAAATGTAATCTGTAAATTTAGTAACTATTTATCCTCATGTCCACTGACTGCGTTACTTATACTAAAATTCTACACTTAGGTTAATGAATAGTACATTGCAATTATATTGCATGTGCTAAAATAAATGCATAAATAAAATTGCCACCCAACCACCGAATATGGTACACTTACGGTACCCACACTCCACGCAATGAACACAGTCTTAGAAACTAATAGGAACACAATACCAAAACAATGCCAAAAGGAAATCACATAAACTCTGGTCTGCGACAAACTTGCTCTCATATGGAAACACACATTCCAAGAGATCCTAAACATCATGATAGCATACAAGTGGTGAATGTGTTCTACACAACTGCTAATAACATGACATGTGTCCTCACATCGATTACTTACCTTTCACACTCACGTCCTTTCATACCCCTCAACCTCAGCCCTCTCCTGCCTCGTCCCCAACAGTTAGCTGAAAATTAAAGATCTCCCATTTTTTTTTGTTTTTTTTTGTTTTGTGTGTTTTTTAACTGTGTGCAGATCTGCATGGGAAAGGACACAGTTAGTTGTGTTTATAATGGTACGCCTTCGTGCATGACTGTCTTGTCTCCAGACCTAATTATGAGTCAGTGACAGCAGTCTTGGCTAAAGGCCTAAGAATGGTTCAAGGATGTTTAGTGTTTGAGAAATAAATAGAATTTTACCAGCTTAAGTAAACCCCATACACTAAAAAGACAATTTAGGAGCTTCTTCAGTGATTTTCCAACGCAAGTAGGAGCTGTTGCCATACTCTGCCTCCTGGAAGCACTGGCAATGGAGGACCCAATGAAACACAGTCAGCCAGCCCCCGGCTACATGATGAAATATATACTACTACGAGATTCCCTCGGCACAGGTGTAGTCAGCATGGCAAGAGGGGGACAAATGGTTTAAAATGTTCAGGTGCCCTGGTGGGAAAGCCAGGTCCAGATGACCTTAGGAAAGAAGAGTTGGGGTAAATGTATTTGTAAATGGTGCATATGTAAGCACGTTTGACTTCTGACGCAACAGCGGCAGTCGGTGCAGGTAAGTGGTGTGGGGCGGGGCTGGGGATGTCAACCGACGACGGAATAGGATTTATTTATTTATATTATTTTTTCTATTCCGTCGTCTGTCGACTCCCCCCTCCCGCTCCATACCGTCCCACTGCCCCACCACCCTTACCTGCAGGAGCCACAACTGAATTTATACACACCTTCTCAGGGGAGTTAAATGATCCATCTGAGGATTTTGTTTCTAAATTTTATTTGCAAAGAAATGTGCTTTTTTCCGGTCCAGGGAGGACCTGACTTGGCAGTTTGGGCTGGACTGTTCCCACAAGGAACAGGGTCTAGACTGATTTGCATATGGCTGGGTCCAAACTGGGGTGGTGTGGTGAGCAAAAAAATGATGGATTTAACCCAGAACCTTGTGACTGGGGGTGAATGTTTGCATTGTCCAGCATTCCGTCCATCAATTGTTTCTTTTGCTTTACTAGGGGACAAAAAGACAATTTGCAATGTTGCTTAATTTGCCAAATGTTCTCGCTCGCATCTCATAGCCCAGACCTGAACGCCTGGGCCATGGGAGGCAGAAGACGAATTTCATCTGCAGCCGTCAGAACCCTCCTCTGTGTGCAGATACGGCTTTATAGAGTTTGCGAATAACGGCGTATAATGTCCTAATGCCTTCCTGACAGAAGTTGCCTCATTGCTCCTCCTTAGTTGCACCACGGCCTCTCTGCAAAAGGGCCTCATTTGCTTCCTATCAGGACAGAAGACTCCTCATTTCCATATTTAGTACATTTTGCGCTGGTACAGTTACAGAGCAAATCCATTTTGCATCATATTTTCTGCATGCATAATTGCCACTAAGGCAAACAAACGATATTCCTGTCCATATTCCATAAATATGTTTTTATGGGTTGCACATTTGGAGGAAATATATTGTATAAAGCATATGCTGTTTAGAAACCATTTTGTATGAGTTATAGATTTTACTGATGTTCAGAAAAAAGGAGAAATAGATTTTGTCATATATTGCAGCTTTCCTAAAAAAAGAAATTTGATGTGTTTGATTTTGCCTGTAATTTAGTTTCATCATTCTCATTTGTGAACGTTCATCGTAAAGCCTATAGATCTCACCCTTGGAATGCAGATGCTAGACTATTGGCTATGTCACTGCTTATTTATATTGTTGCTGCAAGCAGGTCATCATACATATGTGTGAATGCGTCACAATGCTTGCACATGCATAGGTTCACAAGGCAGCCATCTTGGAATGCTAACAGTTGCAAGATGGTGTTAAAATAAAAGACCCATACAGCCACTCACATAGCTACTCACTCACCCATACAGCCGCTGACACATCCACTCACTCACTAATACATTCACTCACACAGCCACTCACTCACCCACACAGCTACTCAAACACCTACAAATCCACCCATACATACATTCAGACACCCACTCACACATGGATACACACAATCACACAGCCACTCACATAATATGTTAGAAATGGTATCACTCATTAGTACTACACAAAGTATACTATTTACTGTATATATATATATATATCTCTATCTCAAAGCTCCATCCTGCTCCAACAAAGAAGAAGGTACGTACTCGAGGCGGTAGGTATAGGGCTTTTTTATTTTCTTTGGGTCTCCCTCGACCTTGCGGCTAGGGAGACGCATTTCGGCTGTGCAGCAGCCTTTTTCAATCTGATTGGCGCCATGTGCATGCGAATATTTATAGCCATTCCCACCATCTGGCATGAATAGACATAGTAAAAACATTCTCACAGTGTTAAGATACACACCTATTTCTGTGCTTTAAATTATACCATGACAACCAAAATCCTTGGCTAATAAAGCATAACGTCACTGTGATAAAAGTCACAGCATAATGCAGCAAATTTAAAAATGCAAATAACGGCATAGTGCGTAATCAGTTGACGTCACTGTGATAAAAGTAACAGCATAATGCAGCAAATTTAAAGATGCAAATAACGGCATAGTGCGTAATCAGTTGACATAGCCATGGAGAATACATTTAAAACCTCAAGGAATGCACATGAAAACAATTATGTCATCAGCCTGTGTTACGGGAATGTGATGCTAAAAAAGCCAAAGTGTGCTTATTTCAATAACATGGCGCCAACACCCTCAGGAAATACTGCCCCAAAAAAATCATGAAATATACATGAAATAAAAAAAGTGCTGTCAGTGTCAATTAGAACATTACAACAAAATTACAACGAGATACATCGACCCATATTTAATAACATCAGAGGTTGACTATTTTATCGGGCTTCACCTAATACCCTCGTTAATACCATGCAACGGGAACCATCTTGAAGTGAGTCCGCTTTGAATCATATCGGAATACACGCATAAATAACATACAGCAAAAAGGCTAAAACAAAGCTAAGGGGCTAAAGAACACAAAGTGTGTGCTATAAATATATATATATATATTGAGGGCATTCCCACACTTTGCACGATTGATGACCTAGACCACCCTAGTCAGACCAACCCTAGAAATGTACATCACGATCCCTTTGATCCAGCTCACGTAGCAGACATTCCTCTGAAATTTGGTCTGGAAATCAGTGAATCAGATAAAACCAGATTTAGAGCTAAATCCAAATATATACCACAGACTACGAAAGATAATATCGATGTGTTTTGCAATAGTGTAGCTGAAGATTTACTAGGTTTGATAGGAAAGGCACCCCCTAGAAAAAACATGACTAAAGAACAGTGGGAAGCTGTCACCAAATTGCAGAATGACCCGGACATATTGATAAAGGCTTCCGACAAAGGTGGGAATGTTGTCATTATGACAAGAGCTAATTATGTGAAAGAAGCATTTCGCCAACTTAATGACCCTGCGTGTTACTGTAAGGTTGACAAATCATACCTAGTCAAACTTAAAGACAGATACCACACTTTGTTATAAGGCTGGTACGACAAACAGTTACTTAATTGGGATGAGAGACAGTTTCTCCGTAATGATGCACCCACCACTCCGACACTGTATCTCCTACCCAAAATCCACAAAAACGCTAACAAACCTCCAAGTAGACCTATTGTTTCATCCAAAAACAGTTTACTTGAAAACACATCTAGGTTCGTTGACCATTTTTTGCTTCCTTATGTGTAAGACTTGAGCTCTTATATTAGGGATACAAAAGATTTCCTTAAAAAAATACAAGGTTTATATCTCACTGATGACCATTGGTTGGTGAGCATTGATGTCGAAAGTCTTTATACAAGTATCAGACATTCTGATGGCTTGAGAGCTTGTCAACACTTTCTTAAAACCCGAAGCATACACCTCCTTGAGCATACACACATGATTCTCTCTATGATAGAGATTTGCTTAACTGAGAATGTTTTCATGTTTTTCAACGAGCATTTTAAGCAACTGCAGGGTACTTCCATGGGCACCTGCTTTGCTCCCAGTTATGCCAACCTGGTGGTTGGCTGATAAGAGCAGCAGGTGCTCTGGAGTACCATGAATGAACGATGGATTAACAATGTGAGCCTTTGGCTCCGGTACATCGATGACATTTTTTTGTGTGGGAAGGCAATGAAATAGACCTCAAATCATTTGTTAACACTCTCAACGAGAAAAGCATGAACCTTAGATTCACCATGCACCACAGTAAATCCAGTATCAAATTTTTGGATCTGAAGTTGGTAGCAGAAAATGGTAACATTCAAACAGAACTGTACAGAAAAGAGACTGCAGGAGATTCTATCCTGCATGCCTCTAGCTGCCATCCCCCCAGTTTTAGGTGGGGAATTCCCTTTAGTGAATTTTTGAGAGCCAAAAGGAACTGTAGCGCTACTGAATGTTACCAACGCACGACACAGGAGATGACACACTGATTTCGTGCTAGGAAATATTCTTACAAATGACTGAAACAAGCAGGTGAGAAAATGGGGAAGGTCAGTAGAGAGGAAGCCCTATTCCAACCACCCCGTGCCAGTACCACAAATGAGGGGCAGAATGAGCCCATCAGGTTTATCACGAAATTCAGTACCCAGGCAGGGCAGCTTAGGAAGATCCTGAAAGCAGGATGGAATATACTTAGACAAGATCCTATCCTTAGATCTGTGGTTGGACATAATCCATTTGTTACATTCCAGTATCTCTATCTCAGAGACATGCTAGTCAAAAGTCATCTCCTTCCGAAAGAAACAAACTGGTTAAAAAAGACCAAAGGTTTCCGTAAATGCGGCAACTGTAAGGCATGCAAATTTAGCGAGAATGTCACAGAGGTCACTCTCAAAAGAATTCACAGGAAATGGAGGATTCCTAAATTTATCACATGTGGCACTGATTTCATTATCTATGTGATCACGTGCCCCTGTGATAGCTGGTACATAGGCTCTACCACTTTTCCTGTGAAGAAACATATACTTGAACACCTCAGGGCCATCACAAACAGGGATTTCAGCTATAGCACTGCCAAACATTTCCGTGAGTATCACGGAAGTGATTGGACGAAAGCCAGATTTTTCTTGTTAGATTCCATTCCCAAAAATCAGAGAGGAGTTAACTGTATATCTGTCTTGCGCAGATTAGAATCTCGTTTCATTTTACAGGCTGGTACCATGTTCCCTGACGGTATGAATAACGATGAAGAGTTATACTCACATTTATAAGCCATTGATGAGGTCTCCCTGTTAGAACCTTACTTCACAGTGTTTTCACTTGTATTTTTTACTTTTATATCTTGCTTTTAAGTTTTGAATGTACAGTGTTCGTATTTTGCACATTATGTAATTGGAACATTCCTTTCGGTTTATGCTTCAAGATTGCATGGGAAACAAACCGATGAGGAGTATATTAGAAAAAGGTCTTGATTATGCTTCTTTAACGTTTAACAATGTTCTATGTTCTCGCTTATAGGGATCATAATAGGATGCTGTTATGAATGAATGACACAACCGGATATAAAACTACCTCACTGGAGCACTGCAAGGTTTTAGGAAACAGCGATTGCTCCTTAGTCACCATAGACTGTGGATACGCTGCATTGGGTTGATAATTTGGAATCTGTATTTACATGTTCTTTATCACAGCTCCACAAAAGTCTATTAATATTCGATGCTTTTCCCACACAGCTATATGATTTACCATATTGAGTGTCCTTATTTAATTCAGGTACTAGATCATGATTGTTTTTCCGTGACTATATATATAATTACTGTAAATGAATGACTGCTGTTGTTGGTCCAAGCGTTAAGTATATCATATGGCAACTTATGTCTGAAATAACTGTACCCTTGTAACACAGACTGGATTACATCCAAACTGGAAATTTGTATTATCAGGTCTTTCGTTCAAATCTCCTTCACCACACACAATTTGACTGCATCTTTACGTAAAGCTATGTGAGACACTATACCATTTGTTTCGGCAATATTTTGGTACTACACCATTATTTTCACAATTTCCTTACTTTAATTATGTTACTTTACTGCAAACAATAATTGCTTATTCTGGTTCAGACATCATGTATGTCCCTAGATTTAATAAATGATGTAACCTTTTCAGATGCAGCGTACACCAGGTTACATCTCTAACTTGCAATCTGTAAATGTACTGTGTATGACACATGTTATAGTGAACCATGTTCCAATTACACTATATTGTTTATCTTTTGGAAAACTATAAATTACACTGTTAAAAAATCAAGAAAAATAGAAAAAAGAACTGTAACTAATTAAAAATGATTAAGTCGCGTCATGTGTGACGCTCATTGTGTTCCCCTTTAAAAAAGGCACCTTGATCACCTGTTAGGATCATGTGACCAAGACCACGGCTGTGGTCGAAACTCGTCTGTTTGTCTGCCTGAATAAACAACTTGATTAACACTCACGATTGGCTCATGAATCTTTGCTGCAACGCAGGGGTTCTTCTTCTGCATATATATATATATTTATATATATATGTCCCAAGGAATTACTTCAGCAATTAAGGCCGCAATCCGCTGAAAGTAAGGAAACTTCCTTTATTTAATCAAAACAGGCAGGTTCTCATCCCGTACTTTAGTTCTTCTGGCCGACGCGTTTCGAAGAACCCTTTCTTCTTCTTCAAAGGCCACAGCGCATTAATCGGTTAGTACTCTGTATTCCCACAGTACCCTGCATGCTTTTGAATTACTTTGTATTGGCCCCAGGTGTGCCTCAATACGATACTTTCACAATGCACGCCGGTATCTGTAGTCCTTTTACATTAATATTCACCCTCCAGTGGGTCCGATTAATCACCACAATTCAAGGACAGTTTGTGCAGCCCACATTGAGCTTCTGGAGGAGACTCTGCCTGTTTGGCTCAACAGACCTCCAGCGCCCCATTCAAGATGAAAGTGCACCTCGAGTGGCCCCATAATTGTTTACGCGGGGGGTGCATCGCCTCCACGGCCTGAAGCCACCGTGTAACATGTCCCAAGGAATTGCTTCAGCAATTAAGGCCGCACTCCGCTGAAGGTAAGGAAACTTCCTTTATTTAATCAAAACAGGCAGGTTCTCATCCCGTACTTTAGTCCTTCTGGCCGACGCGTTTCGAAGAACCCTTTCTTCTTCTTCAAAGGCCACAGCGCATTAATCGGTTAGTACTCTGTATTCCCACAGTACCAGAAGGACTAAAGTACTCTTGACGCACAGCTGGTGGGGCGATGAGGTCCTCTTGTGTCCTGAGGATCTCAGGACACAAGTGGACTTCATCCCCCGAGCAGCAGTGCGCCATGAGGCGCATTTGCAGAGTGGTGTAAAAAGGGGGCGTGGCCTCGGACCACCTCTCTGCAATCCAGCTGTGTGGCGCATTCTGGAGGTACCTGGTGGGCTAGTTGGCCCCCAGGGACCCTCAGTATTCAAGGGGACTTAATCCCCCAACTTAGAACGCGCCAGGGGGTGCGTTTGCAGAGTGGTGGAGAAAGGGGGCGTGGCCTGTGTCCACCTCTCAGCAATCCCACTGTGTGGGGCTTACTGGAGGTAAGAGGTAGGCTAGTTGGTCCCTAAATGACCCCTAGCAGCGAAGGGGACTTCAATCCCCATCCAAGAGCGCACCAGGGAGCGCGTTTGCAGAGTGGTGGGCAAAGGGGGCATGGCCTGTTATGAAAACTTAGCAATCCTGCTGTGTGGTACTTACTGGAGGTAATAGGAGGGGTAGTTGGCTCCCAAGGATGTCCTTGGGGGCCAAGAACCCCTCTTGTTACCTCCAGTAAGTCCCACACAGTAGAATTGCTAAGACGTCTTCGGAGGCCATGCCCCCTTTCTCCACCACTCTGCAAACGCGCCTCCTGGCAGACTACGGGATGGGGGATGAAGTCCACTTTACTCCTGAGGGACTTTGGGGGCCAAGAAGCCCTTCTGGTACCTCCTGTAAATCCTACGCAGCGGAATTCCTGAGCGCTGGTTGAAGGCACAGCCCCCTTTCTCCACCACTCTGCATAGGTTTCAGGGACGTTATAGTTAGAAATGATCATTTAAAAAACCTTTGAAATTCACTGAAAAAACCATAGGTTTCAGGGACGTTATAGTTAGAAATTAGGCTTTAAAAAACCATAGAAATTCACTGAAAAAACCATAGGTTTCAGGGACGTTATAGTTAGCTGGACATTTCACTCGTACAAAACCAGAGAAATTCGGCCGTTATAGTTAGTTGAGCTAACTATACTCGTGCCCCCGCAATGCACTGCTGATGACGTCACATATTACATCATTCATGACATGGTCAGTGACATCACTGATGACATCACTGATGACATCTCAAATGACATCACTGATGACATCACTGATGACATCATCCACGTGATAATCTGATGCACCTCCTCACACCCTAATATAACCTTTGATACACCCACTCTAAAATACAGACTACCATTTTCGAAACCATAGACACACCAATACCAGTTACTACATACCCACTCACTGATTCCTAGGTCTACACACACGTCCACTCATTCACTCATACATGCAGTCACTTATCAATACAGCTCTATCATTTGCACTCATACACCTATACAGACACTCACACATCACCACTCATCCATAGAGTTACTCACACACCTAGTCAATCATGCAAAGAATCATTCACACTCCCATTTACTCACCTATACAGTTATACACACACACCACCTCACTTATTCATACAGATACTAACACATACTTACTCTCTTATACAATCACTGATACAAGCACACACTCATCCATACAGCCACTCTCACAATCACTCACTCTCATATATAGTGATTTATATACTCCAACACTCACATATACTGCCTTTCACATATGTAATAACTCACACATGTACCACTGAGACATCCATTCACTCAGCAACACACCCATACACACACTCACCCACCCATACAGCCCTTCACAGATGCACTCTTGAACCCATACACCCAGTGAATTACCCACTCACACATACATGCACAGAGTCACACACCCCCCACCCACCCACACAGACACCCAGGCACCCATACAGATACTCAGACAACCAATCAATAAGCCATATAGACACTCATGTAGCTACTCGCCAACCCATGCAGCCACTTACACACCAACTGACAGACTGATACAGACATTTACACAGTTTACTTACTAACCCATGCATTCAGTAAGACACGTTTAATCACTCACTTATACAGTCAGTCACGCACCTACTAAATCATCTATTCAGACACTCATACACCCACTCATACTTCAATACACCTTGGCATATTTATAAATAAAACATATTTAAACTTTACAGAAACACACAGTCACTGGATGATGTCATCAGTGATGTCATCAGTGATGTCATTTGAGATGTCATCAGGGATGTCATCAGTGATGTCACTGACCATGTCATGAATGATGTAATATGTGACATCCTCATCAGTGCATTGTGGGGGCGCGAGTTATAGTTAGCTCAACAAACTATAACGGCCGAATTTCTCTGGTTTTGTATGAGTGAAATGTCCAACTAACTATAACGTCCCTCAAACCTATGTTTTTTTCAGTGAATATATATAAAGTAACTCGTTTGCTGCTCCCACCCTCCTCCTGGAAAAACGAGCGTGGACCCGGTAAATAGTGCAAAGTTTTAGTTTATTGCCACCAAATTAGTCCGCCATGACGCGTTTCGGCGGATAGACGGCCTTGATCACATGACATAGCTTAGACAGTGATTCCGCTTTTTAAAGTGCTAGTGCAAACAACTTCACCATGGACATAGAAAACATATTGCATTTAAGTGTTGCTTTATCTGCTTAAATGCTGTAATTATTTTAAAATGTAGATTCATAGCAACCCAAATCTTAATTTAATCACAATATTGTTGATGATAATTATTGTTATTCTACTACGAATACCGGCATGAATGCCCATATTGCCTCAAGCTTCCCAGGCCCAAAGTGCGGTTGAAGTTTCGTAGTGCCTACCACTGATAACCCTAATATATATAACCTATTTATGTGTGAGTACCGTCACTGATCATATATCATATGATTGCATGTTGTGTTGCTGCTCCGATGCTTATTGTAAATAATTAATGTACAATGTATGCATGAGTGTGGTGAACAATTTCCTCACTCAATTTTATACAATGTCTCTCCCTCTCAGCCTATGGCAATGGGAAGGATTTAGTGCAAAATACGCAAAAAGATGATAAAGTGACGGTGTGCTAAAGATTTAAAATTAAAATTAAAACTAAGAAGTGCCTAATGTGGATTATAAAGTGCTAGTGCCTGATATCCTTATGTTTCGGCTGCGTTATATGTAAAACTAAATGTTGCTATAGGCTAGCCGCCAACCAGGAATTATGTGCTGTAGTATATGATACTAAGTTTGAATAAACATTACCCATGCCATAGATGAAATATTGCTGTAGATAAATGCTTATGGTCACCACATGGGTTAGGGTAATAGGGTGCAAAATTGGAAGATAGTGCAAAGGTACAAAGGATCTGTCATAGACATATTATAGATATAAATATCACATTTCACAGTTCATCCCCATATAGATTCATAAATAATTAATGGATTGTTAAAATACATGTCCATATAAATATGATCTATAAAACCAACTATACATAGTAATAAATACATATATATATATATATATACATAACTAAAATCCTAAAACCTTTTAAATCATTCAATGAGCTATAAATGCACGAATTCCATTTCTCTATTGAGTATACACTCTAGATATTACTGTATGTAGTGTCAGCATTGTTATAAAATCAAATATGATATCATTTTACCTCTAGACTTCTGTTGGATACCAAGGTATAGGCATTTTCCAAACCTAATTTCATGTATTATTACCTATATCTTGGAGAGATGTTATTATCATAGGTATGTGTAAAGGTCCTCACTAATGTTGTGGCCCCCTGGCTGCTTAGAATCAAATTGCAGGATATAACTGGTTTCCAGGCGTCTCAGTTTGGCTTTGCGGTCTCCACCTCTTTTCTGAGGTGGTACGGCCTCTATGACATAATATTTGAGGTGCCTAGGATTGCTATTGTGGCACGTTTTAAAATGTCTTGCCACTGGGTAGTTGGCATCGTTGTTTGAGATGGCCCGTAAATGCTGAAGTATTCTTTTATGTACAGCCAGCTTTGTACTCCCTATATACTTTAGGTTGCAACTGCATTCTAGTATATAAACAGCATACTCTGTTTTGCAGGTTAAATGCTGTTTGATATCCTGCACTGGTATTAAAAGCTGCTTTGTACGAAGTTGTATTTATGCCGTATTGGCATGCTTTGCATGTGGAGCACTTAAAAAATCAATTTCTGGGCGTGAGCCACATGTCTTTGCCTTGATCCTCTGGGCTACTTTTAACAAGCATATTGCCCATGCTAGTAGTTTTTCTGTATGTGATTGCTGGGTTGGATGGCAAAAGCTTGCCTATCACTGGGTCATCTCGAACTATGGGCCAATTACGTCTGACTATCGCTCTGAGTTGTCTTTCCTGCCTGGAAAAAGATAAAATAAGTCTAATAGGTTGTTGGGCCTCATCTTGTGCTTTGTTTGTCTCATTCCTGTTTACTTCCTTGTATTGCAGTAAATCTTCTCTTGCCCGCTCTTTGGACCTGTTGATCGCTGCGTCTACTATCTCTGACCTGTATCCTCTGGCCAGGAAGCGAGCCCGGCTTTCTGCTTGCTTACTGCTTGCATCATCATCGTTACTGCATATGCACCTGATGCGCAGCATTTCCCCATAGGGGATGCTTTTAATCAAATGCGGAGGGTGCGCACTTGAAGCATGCAGCAACGTGTTACCTGCCGTAGGTTTTCTAAACAAGGTAGTGGACATGCAATTATTGGACACTTCTATCTGTACATCTAAAAATGTCACTGTATCTTTACTTATAGTTGAGGTAAAGTGTAAATTGATATCATTTTTGTTGATCTGGGTAATAAAATCCATGGCACTCTGTTCATCCCCATTCCACACTATAAATAAATCATCTATAAATCGCAACCACGTTATGACTTTAGTTGTTTATGTTTGCTCATATTGTTGCATGAGGACCAGTTCCTCCCACCAGCCCATAAATAAACAGGCATAGCTGGGGGAGAAGCTGGCCCCCATCGCCACTCCCTGTATTTGTTGGTACATTTGACTGTTAAACAGGAATAAGTTATTCTCTAGGCAAAATAGCAACATATTAAGAAGCATTTTAGTGTGTTGTACATATTTGATTGGTCTATTTGACAGGAAATATTCTATAGCTCGCATACCATCCTTATTTCTGATACATGTATATAAAGAGGATACGTCCAAAGCTATTAGTAAGTATTCAGGCTTCCATTGAATATTTTTGATCTTTCTTAGAAAATCGCCTGTATCCTGTACATAGGATTTTAATTCCTTTACAAACTCTTGTAAAAAGAAATCGATGTATCTGGATACATTCTCTAGGGGGCCATCACAGGCTGCAGTGATGGGCCTTCCTGGTGGTCTATGAATGTTTTTGTGTACTTTCGGGACAAAATAGATCACTGGGATTGTTGGATATTCTTTCTTGAGGTACTTGAACTCGTTCCAACTCAAGAGGCCCATACTTTTCCAAGCAAGAAGTTGTGAAAAAGCAATTCCTGTGTATTTTTGTATTTCAATGGAGAGCTCTTCTTATAACATTCCTTGTCATTTAACTGGCTGTATGCTTCATCCATATATTCTTTTAGAGGCCATAACACTATATTTCCGCCCTTGTCGGAATTGTGAATTACCACTTTGTTTTCTTTCCTTAGTTTAGCAATTAATTGATAGTATTTTCTCTCTTGGTTGGTAATTTTCATTTGCGATTTATTGATGGTAATATTTAGCTTCTTGACTTGTGCCACAATTTGTTCATTAAAAACATCAATAGAATCTCTAGCCATGATTGGTACAAACTTCGATTTAGTTTTGAAGGGAGTAGATGGTTTGGTACATGTCTCCAATGCCAAATGTTTCTGTCGGGTGGGGTCTGATGAATCCATTTGGGTCCCACTGGTGCTTATCGTGGCCTCGACCCCTCTTTACAATTCATGTAAGTCCTGCAATAGATCATAGTCTGACACAGTTAGACTGGGTGAACCTATGTCGGTAGTAGATTGTGTGGTATTGTCCTCATCATTGCGATTGCCTCGTAATTGATGATATTTCTTAAGTTTAAGTTTCCTAATAAACTTATATATATCAGCCCTTGTTTGAGTATAATTGAAATTTGATTCAGGGCAATAAGACAATCCTAGGGATAGGAGCTGCTGTTAAATTTATGTTTGCAAAGTTCACAATAGTATTTACTTCTTGTGTAACGATGGAATTCATTGTGTTTGGGTTGGAATTACATGGGATGCCTACTACTTGTGTGTCCCCCTTCCCCGTCCCCGTTTCTTGACATTCTCTCCGGTTCCTACAGGCCTGCCTTCTGCCCCTTCTCCTCCGGGTGTTCCTGTTTTGGCAGGCCCGTTGTTGCAAGATCTCAATGTTTCTTTTCTGCTCCTTTTTAAAATGTCCAATTCTTCCCCCAAAGTGAGTTTTATATTTCTGAGCTCTGGTCTGGATCTTATATTTTCAGTTTCAGACTCACTTTCAATGGCAGAACTAAGATCTGACACTGAGGTAGATTCGGTAGGTTGTTGCCCTCTATCTATTTGATTACGAATTTGAACGTGTTTATTGGCAGTTGCTTTTCTCATTGAATCATACCTCCTTGCAAACGTAAAAATTTGGCCATTTGCGTAGTCATCTCGGTCCCTTTTGAATTTGTATGTTTTTCTTGCTTTTATTTTTTCCTCTTCCTTGTAAATTCTTGCTGACATTTCTTCGTGCAATTTGTGTCTAGTTTGGGGATCCCCTTGCTGTTTGATTTCATTTTCGAGTGCTTCAATTTTGGTTTGTAATTCACTTCTGTCTATCTCCGCCTACTTGACTAGTATCTGTACCAGTCTGCAGAAAGACTCCAAATAACACTCGGCCCACTCTGCCATCATAAGTGGGTTGGGTGCTTCATAGATGGGGGCGATCATAATATGAAGGCCCCTAGGGATTCTCCCTACATCCAAGTATCTTTGGAGCGATCTCGCCTCCAACCATTTGGACTGCTCTTGGCGTTTTAACTTTTCAAGCACTCGATAATTATCCTTTAGTCCTTTGACCTTGCGACTAAGTTCTTCACTTGCATCCTTGCTGGCACCTCCCGGTTCTGGGGGAGAGTCAGAAAACATCTCCTCTGCGGCTAACTCGCGGTCTCTAAGCGTGTCTGTGGACATGGCGGCTATGTTATATAATTGCTAATTCCAGTTAGTGCTCCTACTTCGGTCAATGCCTCTCGGAGCTCCTGGAAAACACACCTCCCAGCCTGCTTGTTACGATTAATTGCGTACCTCTAGCATTGGACAGGAAACTGTGCGGCTCCTTCCCCCGATGTCCACTCCTCCGAGTAGTCCACCCCGAGTCCGGGTCCGCTACACGTTGTCCACCGCCACTGTCGGCACGTCTCCTTTTCCTCGTTCAGCAGGGGGCTCCGTCCTTTCCGTTCTCGGATGTGTGAAGTGCCCCGGGGGTCCATGCTAGCGCCACACCACGAGCCTGCGATGCATCTGCCAGAACAGGACTACCGGGAACAAGACTTGCCTGCTACGGAGCCTACTTGTTGGAAGGGGGTCCACGAGCCGGAGGAAGTCAATCCGGCACACATGAAGTAACTCGTTTGCTGCTCCCACTCTCCTGCTGGAAAAACGAACACGGACCCGGTAAATAGTGCAAAGTTTTAGTTTATTGCCACCAAATTAGTCCGCCATGACGCGTTTCGGCCGATAGATGGCCTTGATCACAGGACATAGCTTAGACAGTGATTCCGCTTTTAAAGTGCTAGTGCAGACAACTTCACCATTGACATAGAAAACATATTGCATTTAAGTGTTGCTTTATCTGCTTAAATGCTGTAATTATTTTAAAATGTAGATTCATAGCAACCCAAATCTTAATTTAATCACAATATTGTTGATGATAATTATTGTTATTCTACTACGAATATATATATATACAGGTTTCAGGGCCGCTATAGTTAGTCTGACATTTCACTCGTACAAAACCAGAGAAATTCAGCCGTTATAGTTATCTGAGCTAACTATATAATATGAATTTGGAGTGGGTGTATGAAAGGTTATATTGGGGTGTGAGTAGGTGCATCAGAGATTATGTGGATGATGTCATCAGTGATATAATTTGAGATGTCATCAGTGATGTCATGAGTGATGTAACATGTGACATCATCAGCAGTGCATTGCGGGGGCACAAGTTATAGTTAGCTCAGCTAACTAGAATGGCTGAATTTCTCTAGTTTTTTACCAATGAAATGTCAGACTAACTATAACGTCCCTGAAACCTGTGGTTTTTTCAGTGAATTTCTAAGGTTTTTTAAATACTCATTTCTAACTATAACATCCCTGAAACCTGCATTTTTTCCAGTGAAAGAGGAAGAAAGGTGCAGAAAGAAGCAAGAGAAGTGCGTAAAGAGGGAAGAGAGGTGCAGAAAGAAGAAGAAAGGTGCAGAAAGAGGCAAGAGAGATACAGAAATAGGCAAAAGAGGTGCAGAAAGAGAAAGAAAGTGCAGAAAGAGGCAAGAGAGGTGCAGAAAGAGACAAGAGAGGTGCAGAAAGAGGAAGATACACCCGGAAAGAAGCAAGAGAAGTGCAGAAAAAGCAAGACAGGTGCAGAAAGAAGAAAGAGAGGTACAGAAAGAAGAGAGTGGGGTACAGAAAGAGGCATGAGAGGTGCAGAAAGAGGCAAGAGAGGTGCAGAAAGAGGCAGGAGAAGTGCAGAAAGAGGCAAGAGAGGTGCAGAAAGAGGCAAGAGAGGTGCAGAAAGAATAGAGTGAGGTGCAGAAAGAGGCAAGAGAGGTGCAGAAAGAGGCAAGAGAGGTGCAGAAACAGGCAAGACAGGTGCAGAAAGAGGCAAAAGAGGTGCAGAAAGAGGAAGAAAGGTGCAGAAAGAGGCAATAGAGGTACAGAAAGAGGCAAGAGAGGTACAGAAAGAGGAAGAAAGGTGCAGAAAGAAGCAAGAGAAGTGTAGAAAGAAGCAAGAGAGCTACAGAAAGAAGCAAGAGAGCTACAGAAAGAAGAGAGTGAGGTGCAGAAAGAGGCAAGTGAGGTGCAGAAAGAGGCACAAGAGATACAGAAAGAGGCAAAAGAGGTGCAGGAAGTTGCAAGAGAGGTGCAGAAAGAAGCAAGAGAGGTGCAGAAAGATGCAAGAGAGGTGCAGAAACAGGCAAGAGAGGTGCAGAAAGAAGCAAGAGAGGTACAGAAAGAGGCAAGAGAGGTGCAGAAAGAAGAGAGTGAGGTGCAGAAAGAGGAAGAAAGGTGCAGAAAGAGGAAGAAAGGTACAGAAAGAAGCAAGAAAAGTGCAGAAAGAAGCAAGAGACATACAGAAAGTAGCAAGAGAGGTGCAGAAAGAAGCAAGAGAGGTGCAGAAAGAAGAGAGTGAGATACAGAAAGAGGCAAGTGACGTATTCAGAAAGAAGCAAGAGAGGTGCAGCAAGAAGGAAGAGTGGTGCAAAAGGACGCAAGATAAGTGCAGAAAAAGGCAACAGAGGTGCAGAAAGACGCAAGAGAAGTGCAGAAAGAAGCAAGAGAGGTACAGAAAGAAGCAAGAGAAGTGCAGAAAGAAGCAAGAGAAGTGCAGAAAGAGACAAGAGAACTGCAGAAAGAGGAAGAAAGGTACATAAAGAGAAATAAAGGCACAGAAAGAAGCAAGAGAAGTATGGAAAGAAGCAAGAGAAGTGCAGAAAGAAGGAAGAGAGGAAGAAAGGTGCCAAAAGAGGAAGAAAGGTGCATCAAGGTGTAGAAAGAGGAAGAAAGGCGCAGAAAGAGGAAGAAAGGTGCAGAAAGAAGCAAGAGAAGTGAAGAAGAAGCAAGAGTGGCGCAGAAAGAAGCAAGAGAGGTAAAGAAAGAAAAGAGTGAGGTGCAGAAAGAGGCAACTGAGGTGCAGAAAGAGGCAAGAGAGGTGCAGAAAGAAGCAAGAGAGGTGCAGAAAGAGGAAGAAAGGTGCAGAAAGAAGTAAGAAAAGTGCAGAAAGAGGCAAGAGAGGTGCAAAAGAAAGAAGCAAGAGAGGTGCAGAAAGAAACAAGAGAGGTGCAGAAAGAAGGGAGGTACAGAAAGAGGAAGAGATGTGCAGAAAGAGGCAAGAGAAGTACAGAAAGAGGAAGAAAGGTGCAGAAAGAAGCAAGATAAGTACAGAAAGAGGCAAGAGAAGTGCAGAAAGAGGAAGAAAGGTGCAGAAAGAAGCAAGAGAAATGCAGAAAGAAGCAAGAGAAGTTTGCACACCATTCGTACCAATTTATCACCCACATTTAGCAATAAGTAACACGTGACCATTCCAGCTTTGAAAAGGGCCTTTCACCATGCTGTAACATGTGTCACTGCATTCTTGGTAACATTTGAGCCGTTTGATCTAGAAACAAGTTTTTTTTTGTTCAAATCTGCAGATTATGCAGCGGATGATGGATTCTGTGGCAAATGCTGTAAATGTATATTTATGCAAAAATCGGCCCGGCCGAACAGTTGCATAATTCCAGTGGCCCTCCTCATACCTCTGACTAGGTCCAGAAGTGCACCTCTGTGGTTGCTTTTTTTGTGTGTCTCATTGAGTTTATAGTTTAGCTTCTATGGAAACGAGGAAGACTAAACCTGAGGTTACCACTCCACTACACAGACTACCATACCACATCATTACTCTCCATAACACATAATCCCACTCCACATAATTCCTATACACTAAATACCACATAGTTTCTATCCACATAATATCACTGCACAACATACCACATAATTCCAGTACACACAACGTACATCCACTCCACTCCAAAAAACATTAGTAAAAATGTTTGTTTAACTAGTAGTCACATTTGCAGAGTGGTGGAGAAGGGGGCTGGGCCTCCAACCAGTGCTCAGGAGTTCCGCTCCGTAGGACTTACAGGAGGTACCAGGAGGGCTTCTTTGCCCCCAAAGTCCCTTAGGAGTAAAGTGGACTTCATCCCCCAACCAGTACTGTGACAGGAGGCGCATTTGCGAAGTGGTGGAGAAAGGGGGGCGTGGCCTCAGAAGACCTCTTAGCAAATCCCACTGTGTGGGACTTATTGGAGGTAACAGAAGGGGTAGTGTGCCGATTTCAGCCCCGGGGACCCCATCACCAGGGGCTGGGCCATTTAAAAAATATTTTTCTTTTTTTTAAAGAAGGGGGGCCATGTGGCCCTCCATCCCTTGGCCAGTTTTAGCCCTGAGGACCCCATCCCCTGGGGCCTGCCCTTTATTTTTTTAACTTTTTGGGGGGGCATGTGGCCCCCCTCCTGAGGCCCATCTTGCCCCGGGGACCCTGGGGCATGGCCACATCCTCTTTTTAAAAAATTTTTTAGGGGGCCTGCGCAGCCCCCCTCCCGAGCCATTTTCAGCCCCAGGGACCCCATCCCCCAGGCTTGACCTCTTTGTTGGGGACCACGGGGGAGCCCCAATGCCCCCGCAGTCCGTGCCGACTCCCCACCTCCTGCCAGAGCCAGCATTGCTTTTGGACAGAGGGAGCTGCTAACATGCAGCTCCCTTTGTCCAAAAGCACTTCTGCTTCACTTCATGAAAGCGAGAACATTTTTTCTCCTCCCGCTTCTATGAAGCGAAGCAGAGTTTGCTCTGGCATGGCGGGAGCAGTGCTCCTGCCATGCCATAGCAAACTGCAATGTCCCGGGGGTGGGCACCCCAGGACATTGCTGAAGCCGGCTCTGGGTGTTTACGGTCCCTAGGGCCATTGAGGGCTGGGCTCCTGGAGGGGGGCGGAGCGGCCCCCCTCCCATCTTGTGTCTAGCCCCGGGGACCCCCGCATTTAATTGATCTGTTCCCCGGGGAGGTGGTGGTCCTAAGGCAGTGTGGAGGGGCTTAAGCCTCCCCACGCTTTAAGGCATATAGCCCTGGGTAGGTGGCGGTCACCCGGGGCTGCGTGGGGGGGCAGGAGCCCGCCCACACCTTTAATTAAAATTATAAAGCCCCAGGAAGGTGGTGGTCCTGGGGGCTGCATAGCCCCTGCCCTTAATTATTAAAGCCCCGGGAAGCCCAGGGGCTTTAATAATTTAGCTTTGGCTTTGAGCAGGCCTAGGGGGTCAAGGTGTTTCTACCCTGCCCCTTTTTCTTGTTTTTAATCCTTTTTTTTACCTTTTTTCTTGTGACTCAGTTCAACCGAGTCACAAGATGGCTGATAACACTTCCTTGTTTGAAGTGTTGGCAGCCAATCAGATCTTAGAAACGCGATCGGGAGGTTTTGCGGATCCTTCGCGGGGAAATATGGATATTTGTCAATAATAAAATTTCTCAGGAACTGCTGAACGGATTTACACCATTTAACAAAAAGAGTGCACTCTGGACAAAGAGCTACCTTTCTGCCAAATTTGGTGTGATTCCGTTCAGCAGTTCGGGCTGTAGCTGCGTCAACAGTTTCCTATGGAAATTAACATGGAGAAAAAGCGTTTTGGGACCCCTCTTTTTTCTCGGCCCCCACTTGGCGAATCACCCCAAAACGTTCAACACAGCAGCTGAAGCTATTAGTTTTGAAAATTTTGCGAAGATTAGTCAAACGGCGCCAAAGAATTTGGGAAAAGAAAAAAAGCTTTTTGAATAGAAACAAGGTCCTAACTCTAACTACCTATATATATATATATATTTACCGACAAAAACCAAAAGTTACAGGTACATTATAGTTAGGAAATAAAATTTAAAAAAAACCTTAGATATTCACTGAAAAAAACAAAGGTTGCAGGGACATTATAGTTAGGCTGACATTTCACTCATACAAAACCAAAGAATTTCAGCAGTTACAGTTAGCTGAACTAACTATAACTTGTGCCCCCGCAATGCACTGCTGATGACCTCACATATTGCATCACTCATTACATGGTCAGTGACATCACTGATGACATCTCAAATGACATCTGGTTTTGTACGAGTGAAATGTCAGCCTAACTATAACGTCCCTGTAACCTTTGTTTTTTTCAGTGCATTTCTAAGGTTTTTTAAATGCTAATTCCTAACTTTAACATCCCTGTAACCTTTGTTTTTTTAGTTTCTAAGGTTTTTTAAAATTCTATTTCTTAATTGTAACATCCATTTTTTCTTTCTATAATTGGATATTGTGTATTATATTTATAATTTATACCATTCATTTTTTGATTCTGTATGTGTTTATCAGAAAGTACATTAATAACAGGTTTTATTTTTAACAATTTTGTGAGTTAGCACAACATTGTCGCATTTACTGTGGAGAATCTGTGATCAGTAAATCTATTTCACATACTAAAAAATACACTTAAAGACATTTTTTAAATATAGTTTAAGTCTAAATATTTAGTAAAATATTGTTTTAACTTTTCTTTCTGTGATGAATTTAGGATAAAACCACCTTAATGAAAAAAATGATATTTGTGACTACTGACATCATCTTGGTGACGTCGGTAGTCGCGAAGAGCGCAGGGTTTGTACAAAGTGTAAAACACATATAAAGACATATTCTACAGTATATTTAACAGTAAAGATTTATTAGTGTACTTTTCAAATTCATATTTTTGTAGTGAGTTTCCAGAAAAATCTTCTTCAAACACTATTTTCTGTTTTTGAGAAGACAGCGGAAGTCGCGATGACGTCGCTAACCGTGACGATCGCGCCTTTTCCATCAAGTCTAAAACACATATATCCACACATAATACAGTATTTCACACACTAGGGGTTTCTTACAGTATTCTCTAAAGTCATGTTTTTCTAGACAGTATCTATAAAAACCATCTCTAAAACCTATTTTATGTTTTCGCAGTGACTCAGGAGATCGTGATGACGTCGGTAATTGTGATCCCCCTAGACACGTCGCAAAAATGAAAACAAAAGAAGACTTTCAATGACCACCAACACATTAAAAAATAATATGTAAAAAAATCCATTCCGAACATTATACTACACACATTACTATATAAATACTTCTTTCAAAGCATGTTTAAATTCATATTTTTCTAAGTGTCTTTAAAAACCATCTTTAAGGCCCATTTTCTGTTTTCGCTGTTATTTGGGATGTCGCGGTGACGTCGTTAACCATGACGATCACGCCTTTTCCATAAAGTCTAAAATACATATATACACACATATTACAGAATTTTACACACTAGGGGTTTCTTATAGTATTTTTTAAAGTAATGTTTTTCTAGAGAGTTTCTATAAAAAGCATCGCTAAAACCTATTAAATATTTTCGCGGTGAGGCCGGAGATCGCAATGACGTTGGTAATCGCGATCCCCGCGGACAAGTCGCGAAAACGGAAAACAAAAGCAGGAATTCAAAAGCACCACCACATTCAAAAATTAAAACTATATTATTAATTCTAAACATCACAGTAGATAACTCACTATATAAATACCTCTATAAAAACATTTATCAGAATCTCAATATCTCTATAACCATGAGCATTAATGATTCACTGTTACATTTTCTTATATTTCCACCAATATTCGCGATGATGTCGGTAGTCGTGACATCCCCACAATGGTACATGGGGTAGCACGGTGGTGGTTGCGGCGTCGTTGCGAATATCGCACGCGATTAAAAAACTAAATTTTGGAAATATGACTAGTGTCACTAACACCTCCATTTCTCAACTATGGGGTCAGAGTACCCCTTATGTGAGCTTTCACACAAATTTTCAGCCCCAGGAACCATTGCCGATAGATAAAATGGTGGCTGCAACTTTCTGTTCAGGTTGCTTCCAGGGAATCAGAGCATTCCTTTTTGGTGCGTGCATTCACAATTACTCACGAAACCACTGTGAAATATCTACAGCCAGAGATATCACTATAATTTTTGGCTTAAATTTCTCAAAAACTACTGTACAGATGTACACCAAATGGCAAAAAGGCACTTCCTTGCACCAACATCTACCTCCCTGCCGAATTTGGTGTAAGTCTGTTTAGCGGTTCAGGCTGTAGGTGTGGCTAAAGGTTCCTATGGAAATTAACATTACAAACGCACCCTTATTTCGCACCCAAAATTCTCAGTCCCCACTGCACAGATCACCCCCAAACTTTCCATGACAATCAGAACCTACCTTGACACTTTTTGAGGAAAATGTCATGAAGATTGGTCAAATGACACAGAATATATGTATATATACCAGCCTCTTCAGATGTCTGACAGCCCAGGCAGGTTGTTCCATGCTGCAGCAACCCCTTTAGCCTTTTCTGTGGCACTGATGGTGGGTGATGCTAGTGTTCATGAAATTGCTGGGCCACTTGTGTTGGAGTTGTTCGCCAATGGTTTCTCTTCCTTCTTGGTACCTGCAGTACTTCACACTCCCGTGCCATAAGAGCAACTTGTTCCTATTTTGTGCCACTGGCTGTGGACCAGGTTGGCCTTCATGTCAGTGCAGCAACTCGGATTATTGGAATCCCCCAGCATTGCATTCTGCCCTCCTTCCTGGCACCTGCAGTGCTTAGGGTACATGCATATTTATAACATAATTAGTGCTTAATTTGTAAAAGAATAAGTGTCAAGGCACAAAGTTTTGCTGAGAAGCCCACAGCCACCACTATCGAAGGTGAGGGTGCTGAATACCAAGGCTGCGTTGTCTTGATTCCACCTCATCCTGCTTTAATCCACCACCAGACACTCCCTTCTCCGGGTTCTTTGTCTTTCTTCTTATCTTTCTTTGTCACTGTTGTCCGTCTTTCGCTTCCTCTTTGTTTCCCCCTTTTTTGGTTTCGCCTGCACAGCGCTTGCTCTGTGCTTGTGAAATCTCTTGTATTTATATCTTAAAAGGGGGGGGGTCTTATCAGTTACCATTGCTGAATTACTGTATTCATTCGCTTTTGTGTGGAACTTTTTCTAACTTCCCCTGGCTGCACACATTTACGATACTTCTACGAAAGCTGATCACACTGTTTAAGCCCCATTCACTGTCAAGATAAGATCTCTTCCCACGGAAATGGCAGACAGATTCTAACAGTATGCTGGATGCTTAAGCCTTAGAACGTTTGTGGCATTTCCTATTCATGCCTCAGTACCTTTCTTTGCACTTTGTAGGCATTATTGGATCGATTTTTTTAACTTAATCTATTTGGTCATTATGACCAATTACTAAATGTTGTCATAAATATTGTGCATTAAAAATAAAGTTAATATACAAGAGCTATGCTATATTTTACTACTAAACAGGCAGGCACAAGTGCATTTACCTTGCAGACAACAGGGTCATGATTTGAATGATGCAGCAGGTGCAGCAGCACCGGGCCCAAAAGTTGTCAGAACTCCTCTAAAAAAAGAAAAACACAGTACAGTTATGTTCATATAACTCTACACTTAAGAAAAACAAAGGTTTTTGTTGTCAAATCCTTGTTTTTCTTCATTGGAGAGTTATTTGAACATAACTGTACTGGGTATTTCTTTTGTTTTAATTACTTATGTGTAGAGGAGGCCAAACCCAGTGTATCCTCTTACTCCCCCTTCTTTCTTGGTACAGAACTCCTCTACACACAAAGGGGCTGATCACGATGTTGGTCGGAAACTAAACTGCCCGACTCCTTGTTGGATTCGGTTCCGACCGACTCGCGGTAGTCGGTTCCGCACGACCGATTGTGATGCTTTTGAACACCATTCGGAAGGTCTCCCATTGACTTCAATAGGAGCCTGTGTTCTGACCAGCAACACAGGCTCCCATGGGGAAAAGGGGTGTCTGTGGAAACCCTTGCACCCTGTCGTGGGCACCCCATGGTGCCTGCCACAGTGTGCATGGTTTTACAGGGGGGTCCCTTGGGTACCCCACGGCCCCCAACCGAAGGCCTCAGGATGAAGAGGGGCCTGCTAGGGGCCCCCAAAGACAGTTTCTGACAGCCTTTCTGTGTCGGACAAACCGAGTCAGAAAGGCTGCCAGAATCTGACATCGTAATCCCTTGGTCGGAAACACTGTCTGTAGAGCTGTACGATTCGGCTACGACCAACTCGGTTTCTCCGAATGCTGGTCGGAACCGATTCGGAATGTCCAAAAGGTTTCCTTTCCGACCGAGAACATTGTAATCGGTCGGTTGGAAATGTTTCCGACTGAGTCGGTCAGAAGGGTTCCGACACGGTCTAGGGGAATCCGACTGTCAGTCGAAGGCTTTCCGACCGGCAACGTAATCGGGCCATAATATTGCAATATTTGACTACTAAACAGGCAGTCACAATTGCAGGTGCCTTGCAGTTAAAAGGGACTTGATCTGAATAGTGCAGCAAGTGCAGTAACACTGGGGCCAAAAGCTCTAAGGACCCTACTAAACCCAGATTTTTGCAAAAATGTCAAACTAAACAGTCAGTCACAAGTGCAGTCACCTTGCAGACAACAGGGTCATGATTTCAATGGTGCAGCGACGCCAGGACAAAAAGAGCTATGCACCCCACTAAACACCTAAAATTTCTATATTTTACTACTAAACAGGCAGTCACAAGTGCAGTTATCTTGCAGACAATAGGGTCATGATTTGAATGCTGCAGCAGGTGCAGTGGCAACGGGCCCAAAAGCTGTCAGAACTCCTCTAAACACCTAATATTGCTATATTTTACTATTATACAGGCAGACACAATTGCAGTTAAAAGGAGCTTGATTTGAATTGTGCAGCAGGTGCATTGGCACCGGGCAAAAAGCTCTAGGGACCACACTAAACGCAGAATATTGCAAAATGTTACTTTTAAACAGGCAGTCACAAGTGCAGTTATCTAGCAGGCACTAGGCCCATGATTTCAATAGTGTTGTAGGTGCAGTGGCAGGGGTCAAAAGTTGTCATAACTCCACTAAACACCAAATGTTGCTATATTTAACTACTAAATAAGCAGCCCCAAGTGCAGTTACCTTGCAGGCACTAGGGTCATGATTTTATTGGTGCAGCAGGTGCAGTGACACCTGGACCCAAAGCTCTAAGAACCCCACTAAAGACCAAATATTGCAATATTTTACTACTAAACAGGCAGTCACAAGTGCAGTTACCTCACAGGTAATAGGGTCATGATTTGAATGGTGCATCAAGTGCAGTGGCACCGGGGCCAAAAGTTATCATAACTCCTCTACACACCAAATACTGCTATATTTTACTACTAAACAGGCAGTAACATATGCAGTTATCTTGCAGGCACTAGGGGCACAATTTGAATGGTGCAGCAGGTGCAGTGGCACCTGCCCAAAAGTTGTCAGAACTCCTCTAAACACATAATATTGCTATTACATCAATTAATTCTATTACTTCCCTCTTTCACTTCATTTTTTAAAATGTTGCTATTACTTACCCGCACTATACCACTAGTCACAGCACAATAGTTTGCCTTTTTTTACATAAACAAGTTATAACATCGTCTCATACGCGGACGACATGCAACTCATCCTCTCAGTATCCAACGAACCCAACATCTCGAAATGCAACTTCCAAGAAGGAATGGAAGCAGTCGCCGGGTGGTTGAAGAACAGCTGCCTACAACTGAACACAGACAAAACCAAAGTTCTCATCATAGGCCCTCATCCCGTTGCCTGGAAAGACATCTGGTGGCCCCCAGCCCTCAGGAACCCACCCCCACCCATGGACCACGCACGCAACCTCAGAATCATCCTGGACTCCGAACTCAAAATGGACCGCCAGATCAACGCCGTCACCTCTTGCTGGTTTCACAACCCCCGTCTCCTACGAAAAACTTTCAACTGGATCCCCCTCGAACACAGAAAAATTGTCACCACGCCTTCATCAGTAGCAGACTGGACTATGGCAACGCACTCTACGCCGGGATCAACAAGAACCTCACCCGCAAACTCCAGAACATCCAGAACGCCGCAGCCAGACTAGTCCTCAACCTACTGCACCATTGCCACATCACCTAACACCTGCAGACTCTACATTGGCTCCCCGTCGAGAAGAGAATCACCTTCAAACTTCTCACCCATGCCCACAAAGCCCTCTACAACACGGGCCCTGCCTACATGAACCACCGCCTCTCGTTCCACGCACCCCAAAGATCAATCAATCAATCAATCAATCAATCAATCATGTCACTTATAAAGCGCACTACATACCCGCGAGGGTCTCAAGGCCCTGGGAGAAGAGGGGGGTGGTGCTGCTACTGATCGAAGAGCCAGGTCTTGAGGAGTCTTCTGAAGGCCAGTAGGTCTTGGGTCTGTCGGAGGTTGGTGGGGAGGGTGTTCCAGGTCTTGGCGGCGAGGTGGGAGAAGGATCTGCCGCCGGCGGTCGTTTTCCGGATGCGGGGGACTGTGGCGAGGGCGAGGCTGGTCGAGCGGAGCTGGCGGGTGGGGGTGTAGAAGCTGAGTCGTCTGTTGAGGTAGGCTGGTCCGGAGTTGTGGAGTGCTTTGTGTGCGTGGGTGAGGAGCTTGAAGGTTATCCTCTTGTTGACAGGGAGCCAGTGCAGGTCTCTCAGGTGGGGTGTGATGTGGCTGCGTCGGGGGATGTCGAGGATAAGACGTGCAGAGGCGTTCTGGATGCGTTGCAGCCGTCTCAGGAGCTTAGCCGTCGTTCCTGCGTAGAGGGCGTTTCCGTAGTCCAGCCTGCTGGTGACGAGGGCCTGGGTGACTGTTTTTCTTGTTTCGGTGGGGATCCACTTGAAGATCCTGCGGAGCATTCGGAGGATGTTGAAGCAGGATGAGGAAACGGCGTTGACCTGCTTAGTCATGGAGAGGGTGGGGTCGAGGATGACCCCTAGGTTGCGTACGTGGTCGGTGGGTGGCGGGGCTGTTCCCAGTGATGTTGGCCACCAGGAGTCGTCCCAGGCTGAAGGGTTGGAACCAAGGATGAGGACCTCCGTCTTGTCCGAGTTCAGCTTCAGGCGGCTGGTCCTCATCCATTCGGCGACGGCCTTCATTCCTTCGTGGAGGTGGGCTTTGGCGGTGTGAGGGTCTTTGGTGAGGGAGAGGATCAGCTGGGTGTCGTCGGCGTAGGAGATGATGTTGAGGTTGTGCTGTCGGGCGACGTGGGAGAGGGGTGCCATGTAGATGTTGAACAGCGTTGGGCTGAGGGAGGAGCCTTGGGGTACGCCGCAGATGATCTTGGTGGCCTTGGATCGGAAGGGGGCGAGGCGGACGCTTTGTGTTCTGCCGGAAAGGAAGGATGTGGTCCAGTCCAGGGCCTTCTCTTGGATCCCGGCGTCGTGAAGGCGTATTCGTAGTGTGTGGTGGCAGACCGTGTCGAAGGCGGCTGATAGGTCCAGGAGGATGAGGGCTGCTGTTTCTCCGTTGTCTAGCAGGGTCCTGATGTCATCGGTGGCGGCGATGAGGGCGGTTTCGGTGCTGTGGTTGCTGCGGAAGCCGGACTGGGAAGGGTCCAGGATGTTGTTCTCCTCGAGGTAGCGGGTCAGTTGTTTGTTGACGATTTTCTCGGTGACCTTCGCGGGGAACGGGAGCAGAGAGATGGGTCGGAAGTTCTTGAGGTCCTTGGGGTCTGCCTTGGGTTTCTTGAGTAAGGCGGTGATCTCGGCGTGCTTCCAGCTTTCCGGGAAGGTTGCTGTCTCGAAGGAGATGTTGATTATTTTCCGGAGATGGGGCGCGATGGCTGTACTGGCTTTGTTGAAGATGTGGTGAGGGCACGGGTCTAGCAGTGAACCGGAGTGGATGGTGTTCATGATCTCGCTGGTGTCCTCGTCGTTGATGTTGGTCCAGGAGAGCAGGCGGTTGGTGGTTGTGGGGGCAGTGGTCTCGGTGGTTGCCGGGGAGGTCGTGGTGTTGAAGCTGTCGTGGATGCCGGCGATTTTGCGGTGGAAGAAGGTGGCCAGTGAGTCGCACAGGTCTCGCGATGGCTGGATGTCGTTGGTGTTGGAGCTGGGGTTGGAGAGTTCCTTCACGATGTTGAAGAGCTCTTTGCTGTTGTGTGCGTTGTTGTCTAGGCGGTCTTTGAGTGAGGCCCTTTTGGCGGATCTGATGAGGTGATGGTGACTGCGGGTGGCGCTCTTGTGGGCGGCGTAGCTGTCCGCTGTCCGTTCGTGGAGCCAGATCTTCTCCAGTTTTCGGCATGTTCGTTTGGAGGCCTGGAGGTCTTCGGTGAACCAGGTGGCTTTCTTGCTGGTGTGGCTGTTGGGCGGATTCTTGAGCGGGGCGAGGGTGTTGGCGCAGTCGTCGATCCACTGTCTGAGGTTGCGGGCGGCGGTGTCGGGGTCGGAGGGTTCGGCGGGTGGGCTCAGGGCGAGGGTTGTGGTTAGCTGGTCTTCCGTGACTCTGCTCCAGCAGCGGCGAGGCATTTGTTCGGTGCGGTGGTGCGTGGTGGGCTTCCTGTAGGTGAAGTGGATGCAGTGGTGGTCAGTCCAGTGGGGTTCGGAGGTGTGGTTGAAGGAGACGTGTGGGCTTGCGGAAAAGATGGAGTCTAGCGTGTGGCCGGCGGCGTGGGTGGGTGTAGTCACGAGCTGTCTGAGTCCGAGGGTGGCGAGGTTGTCGATCAGGGTGGTGGAGTTGGTGTCCTTGTTGTTCTCGAGGTGGAAGTTCAGGTCCCCGAGGAGGATGTAGTCCGTGGAGGCGATGGCGTGTGTGCTGACGAAGTCAGCGATGGAATCGCTGAACTGTGGTCGGGGTCCGGGGGTCTGTAGATGAGGGTTCCTCTGAGGGTGGTGTTGGGATCGGTGTGGATCTGGAAGTGCATGTGTTCGGCGGTGCTGAGGGTGTCGTCTGTGTTGGTTGAGACTCTGAGGGTGTTCCTGCGGACGATGGCGATGCCTCCTCCGACTCCGTTGGTGCGGTCCCTGCGGGTGATCTTGTATCCGTCCGGGATGGCAATGGCGATGTTGGGGGCTGAAGCGGGATTCAGCCAGGTCTCCGTCAGGAATGCGACGTCTGGGGAGGTTGAGTCGAGAAGGTCCCAGAGTTCGATGGCGTGTTTGCGGGCGGAGCGGGTGTTGAGGAGGATGCATCTGAGGTAGTTGGGTTCTTTCCTGGGCGGTGGTTTGGCGCGGTGGGTGCTGGCGAAGCTGCAGTTCCGGCAGGTGAAGGGCCCTTGGGTGCGCTTCGGGGTGGCCTGGTAGCAGGCGTGATCTTTTCCGGGGTTGAGTGCGTGGAGGGTGCTGGCGTCGTATCGGCGTCTGTTGATGTGGCGGGCGCGGGGGATGCCCGGACCAGGGGGTCTGGCGCTGGGCGCGGTCATGGCACGGACGGGCGCAGACGGGCTTGCCTTAGGCGCGCCTTTGGCGCGGCCGCCATAAATGGCGAGGTGGGAGGGAGGAGCAGGGAATGGGGCAGCAAATGGGCAGTGAGGGGGCGGGGCCGCAGGGGCGCAGCGGCGGGAAACAGGCACAGAAGGGAAAACGAGCACAATCAGGGCATCAAGGGGGCACAGAAAGGAAAAAAAATGAGCACAATCAGGGGCAGCAAGGGGGCACAGAAAGGAAAAACGAGCACAATCAGGGGCAGCAAGGGGGCACAGAAAGGAAAAAAAAAAAAAAAAAAAAACGAGCACAATCAGGGTCAGCAAGGGGGCACAGAAAGGAAAAACGAGCACAATCAGGGGCAGCAAGGGGGCACAGAAAGGAAAAACGAGCACAATCAGGGGCAGCAAGGGGGCACAGAAAGGAAAAACGAGCACAATCAGGGGCAGCAAGGGGGCACAGAAAGGAAAAACGAGCACAATCAGGGGCAGCAGCAGGGCACACAGACGGAGCTGTGTGGTGGGGGAGCGACCTACCAGTCAAGGTCAGGGGTCGCTCTCTTCACCACGCAGCGGCCGCCATAAATGGGGAGGTGGGAGGGAGGAGCAGGGAATGGGGCAGCGAATGGGCAGTGAGGGGGCGGGGCCGCAGGGCGCAGCGGCGGGAAACAGGCACAGAAGGGAAAACGAGCACAATCAGGGCATCAAGGGGGCACAGAAAGGAAAAAAAAATGAGCACAATCAGGGGCAGCAAGGGGGCACAGAAAGGAAAAACGAGCACAATCAGGGGCAGCAAGGGGGCACAGAAAGGGAAAAAAAAAAAAACGAGCACAATCAGGGGCAGCAAGGGGGCACAGAAAAGGAAAAACGAGCACAATCAGGGGCAGCAAGGGGGCACAGAAAGGAAAAACGAGCACAATCAGGGGCAGCAAGGGGGCACAGAAAGGAAAAACGAGCACAATCAGGGGCAGCAAGGGGGCACAGAAAGGAAAAAACGAGCACAATCAGGGGCAGCAGCAGGGCACACAGACGGAGCTGTGTGGTGGGGAGCGACCTACCAGTCAAGGTCAGGGGTCGCTCTCTTCACCACGCAGCGGCCGCCATAAATGGGGAGGTGGGAGGGAGGAGCAGGGAATGGGGCAGCGAATGGGCAGTGAGGGGGCGGGGCCGCAGGGCGCAGCGGCGGGAAACAGGCACAGAAGGGAAAACGAGCACAATCAGGGCATCAAGGGGGCACAGAAAGGAAAAAAAAATGAGCACAATCAGGGGCAGCAAGGGGGCACAGAAAGGAAAAACGAGCACAATCAGGGGCAGCAAGGGGGCACAGAAAGGAAAAAAACGAGCACAATCAGGGGCAGCAAGGGGGCACAGAAAGGAAAAACGAGCACAATCAGGGGCAGCAAGGGGGCACAGAAAGGAAAAACGAGCACAATCAGGGGCAGCAGGGGGGCACAGAAAGGAAAAACGAGCACAATCAGGGGCAGCAGGGGGCACAGAAAGGAAAAACGAGCACAATCAGGGGCAGCAAGGGGGCACAGAAAGGAAAAACGAGCACAATCAGGGGCAGCAGCAGGGCACACAGACGGAGCTGTGTGGTGGGGGAGCGACCTACCAGTCAAGGTCAGGGGTCGCTCTCTTCACCACGCAGCGGCCGCCATAAATGGGGAGGTGGGAGGGAGGAGCAGGGAATGGGGCAGCGAATGGGCAGTGAGGGGGCGGGGCCGCAGGGCGCAGCGGCGGGAAACAGGCACAGAAGGGAAAACGAGCACAATCAGGGCATCAAGGGGGCACAGAAAGGAAAAAAAAATGAGCACAATCAGGGGCAGCAAGGGGGCACAGAAAGAAAAAACTAGCACAATCAGGGGCAGCAAGGGGGCACAGAAAGGAAAAAAAATGAGCACAATCAGGGGCAGCAAGGGGGCACAGAAAGGAAAAACGAGCACAATCAGGGGCAGCAAGGGGGCACAGAAAGGGAAAAAACGAGCACAATCAGGGGCAGCAAGGGGGCACAGAAAGGAAAAACGAGCACAATCAGGGGCAGCAAGGGGGCACAGAAAGGAAAAACGAGCACAATCAGGGGCAGCAAGGGGGCACAGAAAGGAAAAACGAGCACAATCAGGGGCAGCAAGGGGGCACAGAAAGGAAAAACGAGCACAATCAGGGGCAGCAAGGGGGCACAGAAAGGAAAAACGAGCACAATCAGGGGCAGCAAGGGGGCACAGAAAGGAAAAAACGAGCACAATCAGGGGCAGCAGCAGGGCACACAGACGGAGCTGTGTGGTGGGGGAGCGACCTACCAGTCAAGGTCAGGGGTCGCTCTCTTCACCACGCAGCGGCCGCCATAAATGGGGAGGTGGGAGGGAGGAGCAGGGAATGGGGCAGCGAATGGGCAGTGAGGGGCGGGGCCGCAGGGCGCAGCGGCGGGAAACAGGCACAGAAGGGAAAACGAGCACAATCAGGGCATCAAGGGGGCACAGAAAGGAAAAAAAATGAGCACAATCAGGGGCAGCAAGGGGGCACAGAAAGGAAAAACGAGCACAATCAGGGGCAGCAAGGGGGCACAGAAAGGAAAAAAAACGAGCACAATCAGGGGCAGCAAGGGGGCACAGAAAGGAAAAACGAGCACAATCAGGGGCAGCAAGGGGCACAGAAAGGAAAAACGAGCACAATCAGGGGCAGCAAGGGGGCACAGAAAGGAAAAACGAGCACAATCAGGGGCAGCAGGGGGCACAGAAAGGAAAAACGAGCACAATCAGGGGCAGCAAGGGGGCACAGAAAGGAAAAAACGAGCACAATCAGGGGCAGCAGCAGGGCACACAGACGGAGCTGTGTGGTGGGGGAGCGACCTACCAGTCAAGGTCAGGGGTCGCTCTCTTCACCACGCAGCGGCCGCCATAAATGGGGAGGTGGGAGGGAGGAGCAGGGAATGGGGCAGCGAATGGGCAGTGAGGGGGCGGGGCCGCAGGGCGCAGCGGCGGGAAACAGGCACAGAAGGGAAAACGAGCACAATCAGGGCATCAAGGGGGCACAGAAAGGAAAAAAAAATGAGCACAATCAGGGGCAGCAAGGGGGCACAGAAAGAAAAAACTAGCACAATCAGGGGCAGCAAGGGGGCACAGAAAGGAAAAAAAATGAGCACAATCAGGGGCAGCAAGGGGGCACAGAAAGGAAAAACGAGCACAATCAGGGGCAGCAAGGGGGCACAGAAAGGAAAAAAACGAGCACAATCAGGGGCAGCAAGGGGGCACAGAAAGGAAAAACGAGCACAATCAGGGGCAGCAAGGGGGCACAGAAAGGAAAAACGAGCACAATCAGGGGCAGCAAGGGGGCACAGAAAGGAAAAACGAGCACAATCAGGGGCAGCAAGGGGGCACAGAAAGGAAAAACGAGCACAATCAGGGGCAGCAAGGGGGCACAGAAAGGAAAAAACGAGCACAATCAGGGGCAGCAGCAGGGCACACAGACGGAGCTGTGTGGTGGGGGAGCGACCTACCAGTCAAGGTCAAAGATCCCTCCGCTCAGCCCGGCTCTCCCTCACCACGGTACCACGCATCAAGAAGACCAGAACAGGAGGTCGTTCCTTCTCCTTCCTCGCGGTAAAGACATGGAACACCCTCCCTCTCCACCTCTGCCAGACTCCTACTCTCTCCAAGTTCCTGAAAGGCCTCAAGACCTGGCTCTTCGAAGAATCACCATGAGCATCTGGCACCGCACGTACCCTTAAAGGCCATGGAAGAACTCTGACCCACTTGGCCTCTGACGACACTCCGGGAGTGACCAGGAGCTGTGCCCCCCTTCCCCCAGCTCCTTGAGACCCTTCCGGGTGAGTAGCTGCACTTTAAGAAACCCATGATTGATTGATTGATTGATTGATAACACCTTAGCAGACTTTCTGTAAATTATATTGCACAACTACTCAGAAAGCTATAACTTACAACAAAAAACAGCGTATTATTAATCACATAGGCGAAACCTAACACTCACACTTGGTTTGGGTCAAAGTGTGATGAGGACAAATAAATGCTGGTGCCTAAAAATGAGTACCGATGGGCCCCACCTTCATCCACAAGCTCAAATTAAGCACTGAACATAGTTACATTCTAAATAGTGTATGCATAATTTTTGACCAAAACTTTACATATTGCAGAGGATTTCTATGAACAATGACATTGCGAAGGAAACCAGCGCTAACTGTTTCCTACAAATTATAACTCTGAAGAGCCATCTTAAAAGTATTGAACAGGAGGTATGCAAGATACATTGTTGTAAAAGTCACAATTTTCACATGGATTTCCTGAAGTGAAAAATTTCACAAACTAAGCAAAACTGCTTAGCTTATGCTAGACTTTCAATAAGGTTGAATCAATACTTTTCACACCGCTATCCATTTGCACCCCTGGGGATTTTTGTTAGTCCGAAGAAAGGGAGAAATCTACCCAATGAATAGAACTGTCACAGTGGTTCTGGGAAAAATAGGCTTTGAACTTTTACCATAACCTTCTTAGGTTAGGCCAGTGATGGATGTGAGGAGACTTTTTTCTCACTAGTGTTAAAGCAGGTTACATAGCTCCCAAAAGTGAACAAAGATTGTTATCAAATTATATTTTCTCCTTTTAAGGCTGCATCATTTTGTTAGAAGCTTTTATGCCAAAAACTAATTGTTTGCAATCATTAGAACCATCACATTCAACAGGAGCTGAGGGAACCAATTAATCAAGACGTAGGGAAATAGATAGAGCCAAGGACAGGTCAACACAGTCAGGTCCACTAATGTTCTCATTCTTCTTGTAAAGATTATAAGCAATGTATCCCCTGCTTCCCTTGCATATTTTAGGGACATTCCATTTTAACTCGCAAGTGTCTGCCTATTGGTGTTTTAATTTCAAAATTAGCCGCAATCATCGCCAGATTTTCCACCAGGCACTTCAATGCTGTTATTGGTGATTGAGGGCATCAGTGCCATAGGGTTTACCCACTTTTTCCCCTTCACTCCACAAAGTTCTGATGAGGCAGCATGTTAATGTCAAAAGGCCCGATTTACACAGGATTTGTGCAGAAAATGACTGTGTTGCACACATACATTCTCAACCAAGGTATGTAGTAATTTGGAGCCAGATTTACTAAGCAGTTTAACAGTCTCAAATGCTCCAAATCGGTGTTTGTGACCATTAAAATGCTTTTCCTTGTGTACTACTCCCTTTTTAGAATTTCGAAAACGTTTTCCGATTCATGAAACTGTATTGCGAATGGATATCGATTTGGAATCTGGAAGGGGATTCTTGCAGGTGTTCCTTCCAAATTCTGAATCAGTATCTAATGTATAAATATATTGTGACCAAAATCCTGTTACAGAACATTAATATTTTATCAACACCTCAAAGGAGGGGGTTTAGCATTTGCATGCCAACTCTTAAACAAACTTTTCTTTTTAAAACGCAGCCCCATTTCCTTTAAGGAGAACAGGGTGCATTAAAAAACCAGTGTACTTTATTGAAAGGCAACCATAGACATGGTGGCCTGCTGGCCCCAATCTGCCACCATTCCTATGAGGGCTTCCAATTGTTGTGAGTTGTAATTTATGACCTACCTCAGCAATATTCGTGAGGTAGCTCAGATTGCGACCCACTATGATTCAGATATTAGTACATAGGCCAGCTCTTAAAATATTTTACTGGTCTCAAAAATACTGGTCGCAATTTGCAACCAGTGTTTTGTGACGAGATGTTCATAAATCTGGCCCTTTAAAATATCTCGAGCAGGAGCAAGTGTGTTTCAATGGTGGAATTGGGAAGGCAATGCCCCTATACTTAATGGGGTCTAGGGGAAGGAATTTGTCTATAGGGAAATGTGTATGCTCTGCCAAGCAACAAAGAAAAAAGTTAAATGTACTAATGGCCATTTGCCTCAAATTTGCACATACAGAATTTTTCATATGGTGGAAACTTTTCTGACGTATATTTAATACATTGAAGTTTGTCATAGATTTCCCCGTTTCCTCGTTGGATCCTTAGCAGATTTCTGAAAGCTTAAAATATCGTACAACTATAGAGTAATCTGCCAGGCACAGATGTCTAAGTTGCAATGCCAAAGCTTTGTGAATCAGGATCATAGTGATGAGCCTGCTCAATGGCAAAAGGCAGAGTGATAACGGGGTGCAGAGTGGGGGTGCAGGAATTAATAAATGTGCAGGAGGCCAGGCGGGGTGACTTCGGGGAAGTGTGAGAATCCAGAGCTGTTCAGCTTACACTGACATGCAAGTTTTGTAATATGCTTATTTTCGTTGGTTAAACAAATGCTTGGTAAAACAAACTAGTCACTTACCTGTAAAGTAAACAATTTTACAGTTTTTTGGAGATCTTTTAAATACATCAAGATACATACTGTTTAAAGGTAAATCGTGTTAAGGGTTTTGAACTATTTTAAATATCCAGTATTTGTAAAGCGCGAACAATTACGCAAGGGTGTCAAGGCGCTGGGGGCCGTTGGGAAGATTAAGCGAGCTATTGCCCAGAGTCACATGGTGCTGGGCTGATTTGCCACTGGCGCCGGGGATCGCACCGTGAGCTCTTGGGTTCTGGAGTCAGTTGCCCTGGCCGCTGCGCCACGCCTCTTCCACCTCTTTTAGTTTGTTGAAGAGCTTATTTCAAATCCAATATTTGTAAATCAAGTCGACTATGATCATTTTAAGGGGCCGCCCAAAAAAGGCAAACAATTTTTAACAAAGAAGAAATAACATGTTGTCTTTTCATTCCCACAAATACTTGCAATTCAAGGGTTGTGTTTTTCCTGGAATCTCTGGATAAAATGCAGGTGTGAGTTACACTTGAACTCTGAATTCTCAATGGCAAAATATTCTGAATACCCGAGGATCATTGAACCAACAATATTCAGGAAATAAATACCATTTTCATATAGTAATAAAGAAGCCCACTTCATCCCTGACACTGGGGAATGTCAATGTCAGCTTATCCAAATTGTAAAAAAAAAAAAAGAGCAGTTGAATATCTGCTGATTGGCTTTGCACTGACATTGTTTTTACTGGCAGGAGTCTCCAAGTGGCTGACACCCGCTGACATACAGTGCTGACAGGACAATTATAAGATTAACACCCTGTCTTATGTAACTGTGTCAAAACTTCACCCGTACATGTCAGTAGATCTTAGCAGGATGTATGAAAACATTTAGATGGCGATCAAATTCCTTATTTAAAATAACAGATACATATTTTCCAAAATGGTTCAAGTGAAACGTTTTGCTGTTTTAATGAAGCTAAAAAGTACAAACATTGCGTTTTGCACCACATATTGGGCACCTTAACCATGCAGGACATCTTTCTCACAGGGTATGTTGACTTTTGACCCGTGATTTAAAGAATGGAAATTAAATAGTATTGTATGAGCAGGAAACCCGGCCTCTAAATTTAGAAGAAGTAAAACTCTGTTGAGTTTTGGGCCTCTGAGAAACAAGAGCTGCCGTGCTTACTCGATAGTTGAGGCGTCTTAACTCCACAAAGCCATCTCCGATGTGACCTACACTTATGTGTATTCACTTCCATAATGTGAATGACACACATGGCCAGAAGACCTTGTACCTATGCAGAGCCAGCAATCAGTAATGAGGAGCCTTTAAGGGTTTGACATATATGATAAAATTACACGAAGTTATGGCAGTACAAAAAAATCATAGCATGGAGTGTCATTAGTTTTCAGTTATTGCATATAATTACAAAAAATCATCCCAAATTAGATTAAAAAAGAAATCTTCTTTGTGTTTGAAATTCAGTATGCAAATCATCGGCTGGCAAAGCAAAACATGGTTTGCTTTCTATTTAGTAAGAGTTTTTTTTAAATAATTCATTAGTATCTGGACAAATTTTAACAAAGTCCTATGTCAGCATAGCATAAAACCATAGAGAATAGATGCTACTGATGCAAAACAGTGATTAACGAGTATTCTACATGATCCAAGTTGGCTAAAAAGATATTCAACAATAAAGGGGCCAGGGCATGGCCTTAGTTGATTCCACAGCTCAGGATTATCTTTTGGGCAGTTTTAGTCTCACTCACTTCCACAACTGATATTCAGGTAATAGTATAAAGTAGATCTGTCATAGCTAAGAGAGGTATGGAGATATTCAGAGTCTTTTTACCATAAGAATAGCCTGTCTTTCGTGTTGAATGCCATCTTGAAATCAATAAAGTCACAGTAGAAAGGAGGGTTACTCCTAGCCTGGGTTAATGTTGTAGGCAATAATGGAACATGGAGTGGTTATCCTGAAATACGATTGCGACCAATTTACACAATATTGTATTTTTTTTTAGTTCTAATATTCTTTATTGTTATAATAAATGAATACAAATAATTAAGATATAATATAATGCAATACAACTGATCCTGTGAACTAGAACAAGATGAGCAATTCATAAATAGAAATACATCTCATGTAATAAATAAATCCTATGTAATGTATAAATATCTAGTTGATCAGAAAAACAATTTCATGAAACTGGTTGTACTGCTTAGATAAATAAAAGATGTAAAATAGAGAAAAGAGAGAAAGAATAAAGATAGAAAAGGATAGTAAAGAAAGGAAAGAAGAAGCAGAGTGAGAAAAGAAGAGAATAGATACAAGAGAAAGCAAGAGATGGGGACGTCTGCTTCATAGAGAGAAATAGACTAAGAGGAAGACACAAACGGAAACTGATCAACCAGCCCCTGCGAAGCCAAGTCCATATATCTATCCAGAGAACTCCAGACCACACTAGAAATAACAGGTGTATACCGTTTCTCCTCAACCAAGGTGTGAGCCCCTCGAAGAAAAGATACCCAAGCCCACCAAGTATGGTACGATACTAAGTTAAACGATTTCCACTCTGTTAATATAATTTTAACAGCAATTGATATAAGCAAGTCTAGCAATTGCATATCCGTATCATCAAGCGGTAATAGGGATGGCGCAGCCCATGGGTCTAATAGGATTAAAGGTATTCAGAGCTCAAAATTAATGCCAAAAATTAACAATAAATGTTTGTGGACCAATTCCCAAAAAGTTTGTAATAACGAGCATTCAAAAAACATATGTTGATGGGTGCCAGGAACTAATTTGCAACTCCAACAAAGATCGTTATCTTTAAGATTTAGTTTGTGTAGACGAACCGGGGTCCAATGTAGAAGATTAAGCGTAAAAAATTTGGATTGAATAAGAGAAGGAGCAATCTTATTCCTTAGCGAAAGCTTGCCAATGAGCTGCCAGGTCTCTTGTGAGATATGTTGAAAAGTATCAGGTTCAAAATGGTGTAGCCATTTCTCCTGCGTAACTGTAGACTGTAAGGGCGACGACTCAGATAAAAACTTGTAAATCTTGGAAGCAATATGGCCTGATCTATGCCACATAGCAAGAAGCGAAACGGTAGTAGATTCAGGATAAAGGAGTATTTTGGATAAGGCTACCTTTATTTTCAGAAAGGAATAGAAATCCATATTACTGAGATTATAATCTCTAGCCAAGGAGGAAAAAGGAATCGGGTCTTGTTTAGTATCATAAAGGTCTTTGACCAGCTTAATACCCTTGGTCGCCCAGGAAGACATCGTAACAGAGTCAATATCAGTCACAATTTTAGGGTTATGCCATATCGAGGACCACCTGGATTTATGAATTGGTTTAGAAACCTTTTTGTCTATGCGTTTTAATGCATTAATTGTATCTGAGATAATACGGCCTGAATACGGTAAAATCAGCTTAGACGCGGTCATGAAAGAAGAAGTAGAAAGAGGGGAGCACAACTCCAGTTCAATATAAATCCATGGAGGAGTAAGGCTGGAGTCCGGAGCAAACCAGAGAGCCCCTTGAGACGCTAAAAAGGCAGTTTGATACAAGTTCCAATCCGGAAGATTGCATCCACCCAGATTATAAGGTTTCCTCAGATGTCTATATGCTATTCTAGCGCGTTTATCATTCCATAAAAATTTAGAAGTAAGAACATCAATCTCGTGGAAAAAGGATGAAGATAGCCTCACAGGCAGCATAGAAGAAACAAAATTAACAATGGGAGTTATCATCATCTTCAGGGATTGAAGACGACCCCACCAGGAAATGTATTTAGGCGACCACGCGTTCAGTAGGTCTTTAACCTTAGATATGATAAGGGATTCATTATGAGCAATAGTATCTGACATATTATTACAGAACCAAATCCCTAGATACTTAATATGAGTCGGTTGCCATTTAAAATATGAGAAGAGAAACACAACGCATTCAGGGGAAACATTTCCGTCTTATCTTTATTCAGAGTATACCCTGAAACACGGGAGAATTTTTTGATTGTGTTGGAAATGGCAGGGGTAGCATTTACGATGTCTTCAGAGAAGATGAGCACGTCATCCGCATACGCGGCCGTTTTAATTGTCTGAGAACCAAATTGAAAACCTCTAATATCCTGATTTAGATTGAGTAACCGCAGAAGAGGGTCTATAGACAAAAGAAAAAGAAGAGGAGACAACGGACAACCTTGTCTCGTGCCCTGGGAGAGATTAAAAAAAGAAGTAGTCCCATTAATTCTAATATTAGCTTTAGGTTGAGCATATAAGGACATTACCATATTGATAAATGGATCTCCTAGATTATGAGATTGGAGAACTGCCTGTAGGAAAGGCCAGGAGACCTTATCAAAGGCCTTCTCGGCGTCGAGAGCAATCGCTGCCGATGGAAGGTTAGAAAGTTTAGCTTTTTCCAGAATATGACAGAAAGTTCGAATATTATCCCTAGCCAACCTACCTTTAACAAAACCAGTCTGGGAAGAGTGTATAAGATGAGGGATATGGCTCTCCAAACGTTTAGCCAGAATTTTGGCAAAAATCTTAGCTTCCATGTTGAGAAGGGAGATTGGTCGGAAATTTTTAGGGTCTGAATGATCCTTTCCATCCTTAGGAATTACCACTATAGTGGCTTCTGCAGCTGAGCCAGAAACCTTTCCGGATAAAACAAAATTATCAAAAACATCTTTAAGATAATTTAAAAATGAGGATAGAAATGTCTTATAGAAAGCAATAGGAAACCCGTCGGGACCTGGCGCCTTTCCTGATCTAGTAGTCTTAATAGCCTGAATTATTTCTTCAGAGTCAATTGGTTTCCCCAAATCCACCTTAGCTGAATCAGAGACAGTATTTGTGGGAATAGTGGCCAAGAATTGTTGACACGTAACTAGATTACACTGATCTTTGGGCGTATATAAGTTTTTATAAATATCCCGGAAAACCTCAAGAATATCCTGAGTATGAAACTTCCTGGCACCAGTATTATCAGTGATACAAGCGATCTGAGTCGTCTTAACACTTGTATCCTGATATTTTAATGTAGCAGCTAACTTCTTACCTGTGCGGTTTCGTAACAATAACCGTTTAGATTTTTGCGCCTGTACTCCAAAGTGAGCTCTTCTGGTAACTATGGAGTTATAAGAATATGTTAGGTTCTTAATCTCTTGTAGAAGCGATTTGTCTTTAGAGCCTCTATATAAGATCTCTTTACTTTTAATTTCGTTACCCAAGGCAGTGAGTGTTCTTCTAATATCAGCGTTCCTTTTCGCCATTTTTTTATAATATGACCTCTAATAGTACATTTAAAGGCATCCCACAAGACTACTGGGGAGCTTACGGATGACACGTTATCTTTGAAGAAATTATGAATATCCACATTTAGTTGTTTGACCTCCTCACTATCATCTAAGATTTCTGTGTTTAGACGCCGAGTCCGCGATCTATGAGTATCTGTAAAATTAAGGAGAGTAAACGAGACCGCCGCGTGATCAGAGACAAGAATTGGATGGATAATCACATTAGTAGTATGTTTCAAAAGTGCTGCGTCGACCAAGAGATAATCAATACGGGAAAAACTAGAGTGTGGAGAGGAGAAAAAGGTGAAATCACTACCAGTAGGGTTATGCATTCTCCATACATCCAGAAGATGGTGAGAAGAACACATATCCAGCATTTGTTTATGCGCCCTAGGAGGGTGAAATTTAAAAGCTGATTGTCTGTCTAAAATAGGATCCATAGGAAGATTAAAATCACCGCCAACAATCACTTTAGCATTTTGAGGGATGTCAGACAGCTTCCTACTAATAGCCCGCCAAAAAGATTGACCATCATTATTAGGGGCATATATATTCATAACGTAAAAATCAGTCAATCCATTAGACAAACGAGAGAGCAGCAATCTACCATCTGAATCGTATTCAGCAGTCACAATAGTTAGACCAGAGTTTTTGGAAATCAACGTTATAACCCCATTTCTTTTACCAGAAGCTTCAGAGCAAGCTACATCAAGGACCCACTTTTTCCGTAAAAATACGGCTTCCTTATAAGCAACTTTAGTTTCTTGAAGTAAAACAATGTCCCCAGACAAGCTTTTACAGTAGTCTAAGATCTTGGCCCTCTTAACAGGATGATTTAAACCATGCACATTAAGTGAGAGCACATTCAGACCGGACATAGTGAACAGAAAACAACATAGATAAGCACATCTGGTGTATGAAAAAAGGAGAGGCACATTGTTTCTAACTCGGATATAATAGTGAGTGGAAGACAAAACAAACAGAAAGAATAGACCAAAGCAGAAGTCCCCAAGAAAAAAGAAATAAAGAAAGAGCAAACAAAAGCTAGAAAAAAGAAAAGGATAGCGAAAGAAAATACAAGAGAAAACTTAATACCAAAGAGAGATAACCCCAGAGGGGGAAGTCTGTAGTAGACAAAATGCATGGGAGGAAAACGTGAAGGAGCAACCACAGAGGCCAGCACATATAACTCGGCTTGCTCAACAACATATATAAAGTTTAAGCAGCAGAGCAACAATAATCTGCTAATGTTCAGTAATCTTAAGTTTACCAGCGTATCAAAAGGCCTAAGGATTTGAATTTAAAGAGAAACCTGTACAAATTCATTTTGTTAATTAATCAAAGACACAAAAATAGATAGTAAATATTGAATTAAAAGGTAGTAAATAACAGTATCGAATAAATCTCAGATCGCATATGGCAAGGCAAATAACATGTAAATAGAATAATAAAGATCTAATCCTAGAATTTAAATATTAAATAAATCTGGATATACAGACTAAGATAAAAAGCTATTATGAAAATTAGAGAATATGTAAAGAAATGAGCAATTTATATAACGGGAAAGAATTAATTAGATACGTCTTCTAACTACTAAAAGCAGCCTAAAGGTAAGTATAAAACAGTACTCCATACCTATTAATAGAAAAGATAGTAAACATATAGAGCAATAAACAATATCTAAGGGATGATATACATAACCTACTATCTATCTCGAATAATTTATTGATCGTGTCTATGAATATTTACGATAATCTATAAATCAACACATAGTAACTACACAAACTGAGAGATATAAAAGAAATGCCAAAGGAGAATAAGAGGGTGAATATCACAAATGAGTACAGACCCTAAACATATTCTACGTCTTGAGACAAAAAGCAATGTTATGACCAACATCAAGCACATAAATACTAAAGAGAAAACCTATAATACAGGATGAAGAAAACAAAGAAAAATGTCTGAATTAACACAAAAACGAACCAAACAAGGAAAGAGGAAATGTGAATCAAAGAAAATGGAGAGTAAAAATATATATAGAAGGAGAATATACAGGCACAAAAAGACAAGAAGACATAAATGACAAATATACATATAAATACAATAGATACTAAGAAACCATTATCCTGGGGATGAATGAAGGCATCTGTAAAGGAAAAGTTAGTAACGTTATGAGGAGAGAGCCGCAACAGTCAAATATCCTAGATCATTCCAGAAACCTACACCTAAAATCTCGACAGAACATTAAAACTTACAAGAACCTGGAAAAGCACAAATGAGCGTTAACCCAACTACCTGAAAAAGAAGTGATTAAGAATTTGATGTGCCTGCAAGAGAATCCGAGTCCATCCGAGACTCAACCTGATTGTCAAAAAAAGTGGACAGATCCGCTGGCTCGTAAAAAATCTGGTTGCGACCCCTAAAAGTTATTCTGAAGCGTGAAGGGCCAGCAAATGAGAACGGAATGTTCATCTCTTGAAGTCTTCTTCGTAGATTTAAAAAACCTTTCCGCCGGATGACTGTGTCTCTGACAAAGTCTTGAGAGATAGCGATTTTGTGGCCTTCCCATTGCAGCGATCTAATTCTCCTCATGTGAGCTCAAATTTGTTCAGAATGTTGGTGCCTTAAAGGTTTAAATATCACTGGTCTTGGATGTGTGAGAGACTTAGGTTTAAAAGTAGGAACCCTATGGGCACGCTCTAATTCAAACACCTTTTGAAAAGAGATGTTTAGCGTCGTGGGAATCCACTTGAGTAAAAAGTCCAACATGGATGGAGCCTCCTTCTCACAATCCTCTGGCAGTCCAAAAATACGTAGATTGCTTCTACGGTTCCTATCCTCCTGCTCCGTGAGATCTCTTCTCAATGAACTTAAGGTGCGCTCCATACTCTGCATGTGCTTGACCTGTTTGTGTGTGGAATCTTCAACTGCCCCAATCCCGGACTCAGCAGTGGAAACACGTAGCGACAGGTTTTTAAGCTCATTCCTGATAGCCGACACTTCCACCTGAAGTAAATCAGTGTTCGTTTTCGTGCCCTGCGCAATCTCATGAACTGAGTTGAGGCGAGAGAGAATGGTATCCAAAGTAGCCCCAGATTCTGTTTTATCTTTAGATGTTAGTTCCGGTGTGGGAGAGGTTTGCTTAGATCTCTTTAAATTCCCTTTAGAGTCCTTATCCTTCAAAGGGACACCCATACTTTCTGCCATTGAAGCGGGGCAAATAGGCCAGTGAATGAGGGATTATATAGAATCTGTGAATCTAAGCGAGTTTCACGAGCTTTCCCCTCAGTGATGATGAAGTAAAGGAAAGCAGGAAGCGTCGTGCCTTAATCAATTGAGGTTGAAGATCTCCTCATAAACGGAGGGAAAATGAAGCGCAAAAGGTCACCACAGCGTCAACTTCTTCAGAACGGCAACATGTCACCGAGATTCCTCATGTGCCACCATTTTGTGTAGCACCTGTGAGATGTGAGAATAAAGGACTCCTACTGGTAGAGCTCATAGTATGACATCACTAGTAACAGTAGAACCATATTCAGCTCCAACTTGATTCCTGCTCTTAAAAAGCCGCTTAAAGCTCACCATAAGGCAACATCCACAGCGTTCAAGGATTGTCACAAAGTCACATTCGCAACTGCATACTGCGTAGCCTCATAAGGTGTCCACTGTGTAGTCTCGCACCAAGCAGTGCCAATAGAAATACATCTCCAGCCTCCAAGTAACAGACCACTAAACAGCAGCGTCCGCTGAAGCTTAACTATGCATCCGTGACTGAGACCGGTGACAGAGAAATCATTGCTTCACTCATTGCCTCAGGCAGAGTATATCCCCAGCGACTTCATGCGTGACCCGTCAGAACTTCGAGGGGAAATTTTAACAAGCCAGCTTCCTACCTCATACGTGGACTAGGTTGTGAGGAATAAGAGGAAAGCAAAGCGCCGAGTTCTCCAGAAGGCCAGCGTCGCAGCGAAGTTCCACACACACCGCCATTTTGTCAGGGTCAGCTGAGGAGAAAACGCCGAAAGCGCTCACTCACACATGAGCGACTCAAAATGTCCCATAGTCACAGAGATGGGTCCCGCGATGTTCCGCTGCGGATTCCAGACGTCCAATGAGCGGAAAATTAATTAGAACATATCATGCGCCGAAAGATCGCCTCCGCGATCCACCGGAGCTCAAAACGGCGCGGCCATCTTAGTTGCGCGCAAGCCACGCCCCCTCACAATATTATATTTTTAAATACAATTTAGGATTTTTTGAAAACGAGATCTGAACTAGTTCCTCTCACTAACTCTTCTGTACTTGATTAATAAATAGGTTTGTAATGAGTGTCCCTCCAGTCTTTATTTAACAAATCAAGGACTTTAAAATGTGACACCTTTCAGAATAAAACTCCTGGTTGGACCACAATTTTAAAAATTCACATTCATTTTGTAAAGCCTCGACGTGACACATCATTGTCACTGTGGGCCACGTTAACAGCCTTTGATCATCACTGCATTCTGTATAGGTCTCAGACCTCCCAGACACCCAAGTCTGCCATCTCGTCAAGACAAGCTATCTACAGTACCAAGACTATGCTCACTGCTCCAAATAAATCCCAGCAACCCTCCAGCCTCACCTACCTTCACCGGGGAACAGGAGCCAAGAATTAAGAATTGTTTGGAAATTGTTATCCAATAATCTTGTGGCTGGGGACTCTTCCAGTAAGCTGGAATCCTGGTATAGTAGTGGCATCATGGCAGCCAGAAAAGAGGACTTAATATTTTGACCTAACATCGGTGGATTTTGATTAACTAGCTAGTCAACTAGTCACTGTAGACTCAGATGAGAATGAGTACTTGGTTGAGGTCAACCAATCAACATATGCGACAGGCACCACAACAGGAGCCAGAGTAGAGCAGTAATGTTAATGTAAATGTAATGGGCTACTCAAAGAGTTTCCAGACGGTGTACGGTGAAGTAAATGAAAGAAAAAGGAATAGGAGTGGACTACTGAGTGAAAAGCCATGTCTTGAGCTTTTTCCCAAGTAATCCTACATCGTCACTCTGGAGCAGTTCCAAAGGAAGATTGTTCCAGCCCACCTGGCCCAAGAGGGAAAAAGAGCATCCTACTGCTTTAGCCAGACGAATACTTGGAATCACAGCCAGATGGTTATTGGTGGAATGCAATGCTCTCACAGGATTATAGTAGGAGACCCTGGAGCAAAAGTAAGCGGGCCCTGAATTATGGACCGCACTATGCATTAGAAGAGAAGACTTGAACAGGATCCGCTTTTTCACAGGGAGCCAGTGCAAGTGAGGCTGGAAGGCTGTAGGCAGCCCAGATCTACAAACAGCCCAGCGAACAGTGTTGGAGAGACCACATGCTTTTACGCACTCAGATTCAAATTAGGTGCACAAAAATCATCATCATAATTTCAAAATTATGATTTACAGCAGTGGATCCCAAACTGTGGGTCACGATGCGATTTTTGATGTGTTGTAAAAGTTCAAGCAATAAATCAAGATGCCTTTAAATTCTTTATTTATCATGTCACATTTGCTGCACGTCAAAGACAGAGGTCAAATGTCAGGATGTCTTCTGACAAACTGCAGGTTATTTTTTAACATGAGGATTGGTGTTTACAAACTCCTCTCACTTTTCAGTCAGAGAAAGAAAAGTGAAAATAATTATTTGACAATCTTGCTCGTGTACAGAGTGTTAAATGAAAGGTTGTTCAATGAAGTTTTTTGTAACACACAACAAAATGTAAATAACTGCAAATGAACTGTGCACATTCAACAGTTAGGAACGCAAAAATGAAGCACATTTTCGTAAATCTGACGTGTGATGGAATTAACACTTTACTGGTGGTCTGCTGTTCCCAGCAGGCCACCATCCCTTTGTTTTTAGCGTTTCCCAATTGGTCGAAAATTGCAACCTACCTCATGAATATTAATGAGGTAGGTCTGTTTGCAACTCACTGGGAATCGCAAATGAAACTCAATATAGTTTCGTACATTTGAAATTGTGATTTCCTAATTGCGATTTGCATGGAATCACAATTAGGAACTCGCAATTTCTAACGTACGTACATGTGGCCCTCTGAACTTTTTTTTGAAGGCTTACCTTTACAAGATTTCCAGAGCGGTAATAGCCATGCAGAATATGTGTGAATATTTGTGTTTATTTCATATATTTTAGTAACCACCACTTCTTTCCCACAACCAACGCTAACGGTGCAACTGCAAGTCAGTTATATCATCGAATTTTTCAACTGTCACACGTGCAGTTTACAAATCTAAGGGGGATATTCTCAAGAACGTGTGATAATTATCGCAAAATTAGCTTAACGCAACTTTGCACATCGCAGTCCATCGCGGGAAAATAACACTGTGTTAACGTTGCATTCTCAACACGGCGGCACCACGCGATAGTCTCACGATAACGCACCAAATGACCGCGTTAAAATTAACGCATCGCCGAAAAAATGCGAAACACAAACGCAAAAAAAGTTGCGATGCCCCAAATCACGATACAAAAATCAGCGATAACCAGCGACAGGCCTGCAATTCCCATGCGTCATGCGGGAAAATGCACCATAAAAGGAGAAAAAAAAAAAAAGTTAAACTGCGTAGCAGCATGGATGCACCCGGACCGAGTGCAGAGGACAACGCGAACCCCGCAAGCCCCACAGACGACCAGCAAGGAACCTCGGTGTCGGGGAAGGCCAAGGAGAAGAGGAAGAGGAAGACGTGGTTCAGTCCGCTGGAAAACAGGATCATCGTTACGGAGGTGATAGAACACTACCAACAACTGTTCGTCACCTCCAACGTGTCATTGGCAACAAAGACGCAAACATGGCAGACTATCTTGGACCATGTGAATGCAGTTGCAGAGTTGAGGAGGACAATGGAAGAGGTCAAGAGGCACTGGAATGATGTGAAGGGCAAAACCAAGAAGAAACTCGATGCCAACATGAAAGCAGCTACGCAGATTGGAGGTGGGGGTCCAGTGGCACACCAGGAGCTGGATGACATGGAGAAAATGGTGGCCACAGTCATCAGTCGGGATACGGTGCCAGGAGTAGTGGATCCGGACACTGCTCAACATGACCTGACACAACATCAACAGGGTGAGTACCGACCAGGGACTGGGGGCACGGGGGGGAGATGGGCACAATGGCACACATGCACAATTAAGTAGAGCACACTGCACACCACTGTTCCCAGTAAGGTGCATGCCTGGGCGCCCGCGCAGCTCCGTTCCCCCGAGCGAGCAGTGCTGTGTGTGAAGCGCGCACACACACAGCACATCCCGGGAGAGCATTCGCGCCGCCGCTTTTAAAATGCGAGCGGCGCGAAAAATGCTAATTTCCTGTCTGCTGGAAGCTTGTGCAAGCAGTGGCTCCTCCTGCAAGTGCTGCATTCATTTCTTAATAGAGCGCGGCCGGAGGCTGTTTGTGGGCAGTTGTGAAAATATCTGTTAATTACAGCAACGTCATGCGCTGCAATTAACATAAATATTTTCACAATGGCCCACATTCGGCCCCCAGCTGCGCTCCTTTAAGATAAGAAATGCAGCTTTCCAGTCGAGCGTCAGTACAAGAGCGGGATAGGACGCTCTTCTCTCTCATCCAGGCATTACCTGCAGCCAGCCAGCCACAAAAAAACGAGAGGATATTTTATTTGCGCCCAACTTCATTCATTTGCTACCATTTTAAATGTCCTTGTTCCATTGTAAAGTGAGTTTACAGGTTAAATCTACGTCTATCTGATCCCTAGGTCTGGAAACCCGCAAATAAAAAGCAGTCCTTTTGTTTGTATGTTAAACTTAAAACATTTATAGAGTTGATTGCTTATATTTGCACAATATGGCAACACTACACGCACAAACCAGAAAAGTGTTTTGTCCAATTTTGGGGTGGTGAGAGAGTGTATTTTTCCCAAAACGACAGACGGTTTGGACACATGGGTTACACTAAAATGTAATTGATGTAAGCTACAATTCCTTCCAGGGCAGAATCATGAAGTTAAATAGGTTAGCGTTACCAGTGGAGAAAAGACTGGATGGCAGCGATTACACACATTTTTAAAAGCCTGTAATATAGTAGTAAACAAGGGTGCATTTTCAGCGTAGGAATACTGTTTGGAGCCTGCCGCCTGTTCTCTGTTGCTCAGTGCATAAGTGCGCCTGTGTGCTTTACTTACTTTACAGCCTTTGGTACACTAGCCAGGGCAGATAGGTACCTAATACCGAGTGGTTGGCAGCATCCCGAAGAACACAGTTTTATCTAGGCAGGTGAACGAATATGTGTAATGCGGAATCAGTTATCAAGCCATTTAAGCAGTCTTAGTTGCCGATTCAGTGCAAGACATCAGTGTATGCTTTTCATGTGATAACCAGGACACGGGTGACCAGAATTGTTGTTATTCCAAATAGGAAGCGTGTTGTGCATGTGCCGAGCCATGAAAGAGGCTACTCAACAGACCATGCACTGTGGCCTTATAATGTAAGCATGCGCCTTTCATCAGAATTCTTTAATCGCTGTGAGGCAATTCTGATCTCCCACATTAGCAAATAATATAGTTAAATGATGATGATTAGAAGAATGCCGATATGAAAATATCAATTGAACTTTTACATTCAAATCCCATTAAGCATTCAGTCTCCTGGGCCTTTGTGCACGAAAATTAATACAAAAATTAAAAATAGTTTCTTACAATGATGTGAGAGTTTAGATGGAGAAAATGTAATGTACATGTTCAGAAATCAATGTGCTGGGAATTGGGTGTACAGAGGAAAAAAGAGCTTTATAACATCACCACGCAAGATCGCATTGGGAAGTGAACTATTCTATAATTCATGCTTAGACTACTGGCCAGAGAATGTCCATGTCAACTCATTCCTTAGTATTTACACCTCCCCCCTTTGTACAACAGGAGTACAGGTGTGTTTCAAGTCACCAGTGTGTTTGTAGAGAGGATTGTGTAAGCGATGAAAACTGTCAGTATCCCTTCTTGATAGTATGGACTGAATGGCAGACCTGGTCATCATCTTTCTTGCTAATATTTAAGCTCAGTGAGCAGGGCGTCCAGGATGAGAACTATCAATATCTCTTGTTGGTTTGGACTTAATAGCAGATCCTGACAATCTTTCCTACACATATTTGGGCTGTCATAAAGGCACCCACTTCATGTTGAACCAATCAACATTTATTAATTTAATCTCTACGGTGATGTACCACTTGCATATTAATCAGTTTTTCATGTTTGCTGGCTTCATCAAGTTGCACCTCCTCAGACAGAGTCATGAATGAATAGAAAGTACTGACATGCTACTTTTTCCTTAGCTTCAGTGTTTTTAGAGGTTAGAGGTGATATTGCATTTAATATTGGGAAATTGTTCCCCAGAAGATGCTCGTTCCATATGAGGGCAGTTTTCATCATCTGCCCTAAGATGATTGACATTTTCATTGATCTTGTCAATTGATCTTGCATCACAGACACATTTATCACCTTGATTCTATTGCCTCCTTAATGTATATATCTAGCAAATTCACTCTAGACGTAGCAAAGGTTCCCCATTTCTCTCTGCTTTGCAGACTGGCTAGATATTTTTGCATTTTCTGTTGTAATTCTGAAATCTTGGACGAGGGTCCCTTTTACACATACTCGGCTGGATTGAACAATTCCAAATAATCGATCTGTTCATATTTTCATCAGATGATACATTTAAAGCCATTAAAGCCAGGTTGGACAGACAGGATTTTCCGTGATAGAAGCCTCTGTGTAGATAGCTTCAAATCTGTAGCTTCTTCTTCAATGAATAATCTTTCAAAGCTTTTGTTGTTAACATCCATAAACTGTCCCTGCCCCGCTGAATCAGTACATTAGAGCCAAAAAACATCTTTGTTTAGAAAAGCATAGTTTTTTTATTTTTTAACAACATTGCAGTCCCACTAAAGAACACTCTGCAGTCAGCGTGCAGTGGCACAGTTACTGAAATTTGAAGCAAATAGAGGTATTTGTTTTCTACGTTTACTTTGTGGGATTCGGATATTTTTTCTGGAGATCTCCTCAGGCAAACCTAATTAGATGAGGTGATTTCGAGCTAGGCAAAACTTGACATCATATCAAAAGTTATACCACTACTTTGCATTTCTCTTTATTTAGCTTGTCCTTATTCGTTCAGAATGGAAACATAAATATTTTGCATTTCTGGAGTCCCCTCAGCTAGTAATGAGTACAACTGTTAAAAAGAAATGGTCTTGATGTTTCTGTTGAACCTTTACCCACCATTTTGGTAAGGTTTTGAACAACTCATTCAGCAAAAGGTTAGGTCCTAGGACTTAATTATTCCAAAATTGCTTTTTGTCCTCACCATTTCTTCCATCTTACTGAAATGCCATACAGGGCTTTATATTCTTGCTTTTACTTATTGCATAACCTGAAGACAAAGATTTGAATCTGTACAAATTCCCTTAATAATAGACCACTACTGCCCTTCCTTTAAGAGCCTCCGTCAGATAACCCTCTGCCCTTGCAAAGCTGACAGTCCTGATTAAATATGGTAGAAGCTACTAAATTTGGCTTCAAACAAAAAGTGTAGGGCTCACTTAACTCCAACGTCATCATTCTAAGATGGTTGGTAACAACAGTTGGCAATACTGGGCCTGCTGTTACTGATGCAAGTTGGTATCAGTACCTCAATTAATAGCCAATATGAGTTTTTCGCCCTGAAAAATGGAATAGCTGGCGGGTCCTGGAATTGCGGGGAACTTTACTGCAGAGAGATTTAATAATTCAGGGCCCTTTCCCCTCACATTTCCCACTTGCTTTTAGCTGGTGAAAAATGTGGGCAGAAAAGAATTTAGTAGTACTGAATGCAGGTCCACGCAAAGTAAAGCTTAGAGTTGTCTGGGGTAGTAATTCAGCAATTAGTATGTGGAATTACCACTCTACACAACTCAAACCGAGGGCCAAGAGTTCATCTGCCTTGGTGCCTGCATCACATCCCCAGTTTGTGATAATTTGCCATGAAATTTCATCATTGGCTTACTTACACCCCAGTATGCTAAACAAGTTCAAATTGAACAGTTCTAAACTCTCTTTACAAGGAATGTCCTATACTATATTTATGTACCATCAGACTGTCCAGACTCACATGGAATCCCTGAGTTTTTTGCTGAAATAAATGTCATCCCAGGGAGGAAATACTCATGTGAGGGTTGACGGAACACTTGTCTTGATTGCCACCAAAGCATAAAATCATTGTACACCCCTATAGGAAGGAGTGAGGTCAATGATGTATCAGTAATATCTCACTGACCCTACCCCTCAAAACTTGTCTCCTAAGTCGGCAGCTCGAGCATTAAGTCACAACCGCTACCACAAGAGCGGAAGCATTTTCAATATTATATACAACTATATGCCTTTGACAAAACCAATAGTCCTGGCTTCTTGTAGGTGTAATGTTACTTGTATTAGATTTCTGGATGCAATGACAGAAGAAGCAAAATATCAGTCGGGTGGCACACTATGCTAAGCACAGATTTTTAGCTTAATTGCTTTTAAGCCACGCCCTTAATTACATCGGCCACGCCCCGTTGAGAGACCCCCCTCATTTTTTCATCCCATTTAAAGCCCTGGTCCACACGTGCTGTCGGGTTCTTGGTCGCACATAGCCTTGGCTGCAGCGCAGAGAGACCTTACTCTGCTGCACACAAAGGAAAAAAATTAGAGGGAACATTGCTGCACACCCACAATGACTCTGGATCATGTCCCTGATCTCCTTGGCATACTGCAGCACACATAGAAACAGCAAGTAGGCCCCCGTCGACAATGTGCCCGGAGGGGGCCCTCCACACACATCACTAATTTCACAACAAACCCATACACATGTGCTGAACCCAGCAAAGCTGCGGGTCCGTGAGCCACACTGACAATGCAAGTGACACTGCATGACGATTAGCATGGCTGCAGTCCAATTATCATGACATGGTGCACGCCACGACACTGAGGTGACTGAGTGTGGACCACATCCGGAAAGGAGCAGGTCACACTCTGACACATCCACGTGCACAAACAACCCCTGACGCCAACAACACATCTGCGGACAAACCATGCCCAAGAGTCACAACTCGACCAAGAGCCCAATTTACCCAAGTCCGCAACATCTCAGCACTGTAGAAGCACAGAAGTCAAAGGCACACCGCCTGAAAGGGATAAGGGGCAGCCAAATCAGAGCTGCAGGGGTGACTCACCCACAATGCAGCACACACACATAAGAATAAGAGCACCTCAACATTGACAACAATGTGGTACAAACTGCAACACTTTCACAACAGAACACAGGACACAACTGGTGCCGCATATGTGTGCAAAATGGCCAATCACATCTGGCATAGCAGGAAACTATGAGATGACAATGTACGAATACAACCTCACGTCCGTGATGTAGTACAAATGTCCACTGTCCAGCATCAAATAGGCATCTCCTCACAAACAGTCACAAAGTACATTGTCATGCAGTCTGTATGTAAACTCCGCCAATGCGTCAACATACATGGAACACACTGTGAAACTGCATCTCCCCTTTACATTGCAGAGGGACAATCAACACCTCCTGCAGAGCAGACCCTACATCATGTCAGTGATGATGGAGACGACCCCCAGGACATCGACTACAACGAACTCCAACGGTTCATGGACAACCTCTGCACCCCACCTCCAGTAGCAGGGCAGCCCAGCACCATCGAGGTGATCCCACACCCTGCACAGACCACACAGCAGGAAGCACCCACCACCACGTCTGGCTCCCAGCACCTCACCGAAGAACACATGGCGTTCCAATGCCGTGTGTTAGACTGCCAGAAGGAGCTGGCTGAACAGGTGTGGGTGGGGTTCGACCTCATGGCAGCCAAACTAGATGCCATACGTGGGTGTCTAAGTCCCATCAGGGACCACTTACACTCCCTAACGGACACCCACAGTCTGCCCCATGCCCTCCAACAATCCATGGCTGGCGTAGCTGGAGTCATGACTCGGAGACAACAACAACTGTCTAGTCAGAGTGGCTACAGCGATCTCATCCGTGATTTGGGAAACATGAGGAGGGTCATGGAGAACATGGAGCGGATGCAGGCGCAAAGAATGGCTACCACGGCTGCACATGAGAAAGCTGTAGATGGGATCTTCCATGCCCTGCAGATCCTCATCATGGGAGTGATGCCACAAGACATTGCGCAGATGAATGCTGCTGCTACTTCTACATCCACATCTCCGGCCCCTGATGTGCCAGTGTCACACAGTGCTGCAAACCAAACACCACCACCCACATGTGAGGCACATGAAACGTCTGAGGACGAAGATGAGGATGAATCTGCCTCAGTGGTAAGGAGGAAGCAGTAGCATTCATCTCCGCCATATGGCTTGTTTCTGCTTGGGTCTGCCCTCTGCACCATGCCCTGGAATAACACCTTCCACTGTCCCCCGACACACTCTGCGACACTAACCTTGGACCTAGACATGGACTGCCATATTTTGTATGCTCACCAATGACACAGCAATCAGCCTGCAGACTGGACTCTTCCCCTTCCGAGTAACTTGTCAATCCCTAAAGGACTCTGGCTTGCCCTCCACAGGGCAACATTGTAAAGTGTTGTCTGCATGGCCCAGTACTAAGACAGCTTCAACACTCCACTGAACGTGAATAATACATTCTAATACACAGATGTGTCATGTCTATGATTAATCAAGTATGAAAGCATGGACGAATGTAGGGGCAGTGATTCCCCCTTACGTCCATGTAGCTCATGTTGTGGGACTTGAGTCACAGGGTGCATCCCTGCATCATGGTGGTACATATTTGACCCGAAAAGAAGCCCTGTTGTCAATTGTAGGTCACAAATGACAGCCTATATGTAATGATTTGGGACACATGTGAAATGCTGATGAGTGGGATTCCGTACTATCTTTGACACACAGTAATGGCACTTCGAATACGTGACACCCTAAACAGCCTCTCTGTACAGAGGTGACACACCCACCATCTATTTCCAATTTATGAGATTGTTAGCACTACATGTTGCACTTACACTTGTCAGAGTGATGTGCTTGTACAGAGGAGTAACATGCACACAGGGAATGTGTGTTGTAATGAATGAATTTGCACATGCTGTGCCTGTGGTCATTTTGTACTGTCCCATGATTGCTAAGGACTGCGACAATGTGACATGCTCATGTGAAGAAATTGTCAATGATGGTGTTCCTACGGGCTATTCCTGCCGCTGCTGCAGTGGGGTGTGGTCCACCTGCCTCATCTTACTCATCATCGTCCGGTGCATCTGGCACTTGTAGCCATGGGGCATTGGTGCGTACACATATGTTGTGCAACACACAACATGCAACGATCATCTTGCACACGATGCCTGGGCTGGACAGGAGCCTTCCACCTGTGATGTCCAGGCACCTGAAACGTGACTTCAACACGCCAAATGTGTGTTCCACGATGCCCCTGGTGCGTTTGTGGGCCGCATTGTACTGCCTCTGGGCCTGTGTGCTCGGGGCTCGGAGGGGTGTCATCATCCAAGGGCAGATTGCATATCCAGTGCAGAGAGACATGAGTCAAAAGTTGGTTCTGCATGATGTGTTGGCAGGCTCACTAGTTCATTAGTGTGTTATATGTGTGACTTAGTGATTCTTGTTTGACAGGTACTGCTTGTAGCAAATGAGCGGCATCAATGTGTATTACGTAGACTCACTGCTGCTCCTCCCTCCCCCGAGCCTATTTACTAGTGTGCACAGCGCGGTTGCATCACTTGCACTCCTACGGCACACCAATGTCATGCCTGTCTGCGCATGTCCAGAAGCCTGACAACGACACTGTGATGTTGTGCGTTGAAGGTGGGCGGCCACGTGTGTGTAGGCCTACGGGAAGGATAGGGCGTACACAGATGTAGAGTTCATGGCTGGCTGAACTCGCGATGCGGTTGAGGGTAGACCTTTGGCCTATGCTGCGGTAATAGCGACACACACAACAGTTGGCATGTATGATCCCGGACCCCGAGCGGGCTTGCGCTCCTTCATTTATCCCTTCGGCCAAGCCCGCACTCCGGGGGCATGCTACATCGCAACATTGTCCATTGCGGGATGGGTGGCGCCAACACTACAACAGAGACACACGCATTTTACTTCCTTGGAAAGGCCAACACTTAGCAACACCCAGAGCCCCGGGCTGATTATCCACACCCCTATGCTGGACTGTCGTATGCCAGCCCACTCCGCTTATGCTTACAGGGGGGTATGACACAGCTACATGTCCCAGGTCTTCCCCACTGCCTGAGGTGACATTGTTGCGTCCGCTGTACACAGCACAATGTCATGTGGTAGGGCCCGGGGCCCTCATGCATACATAATGACCACACGGACACACTTAGATAGTTTGTGGAACTGGCTACAGGCACGTGCGCCTGGCCCCTTTTATTGCCAGGGTCACATGTCCAGTGACGCCTGTGCTGGATGGGTGTGGGGTGAGTGTAAGTCAGCCCTCAGGGAGTGGTTGGTGCTGGCAACAACTACAACAGTGATCAGACAATCAGAAGTTCAAAGTTCAAACAGCAAGGGTCCATGACTTGTGCTGCACAGAGTTAGTGGCCCCGGATGCACTGCGGCCGGCACAGGCACACCGCCACGGGACGGTGACTTGCGCTGCACTGAGGTAGGGCCATGAAAGCTGAGCGGGTCCTCGTCGATGTCGAAGGTGAATGTCACGGAATGTTTCGGGGGACAGTGGAAGGTGTTCTTCCAGGGCATGATGCAGAGGGCAGAACCAAGCAGAAACAGTCAATATGGAGGAGATGAATGCTACAGACTCATTTTTAACACCAAGTCAGTATCAGCTACATGATGATGAAGACAACACCCAGGCCATAGACTCAGATGCCACCAAAGTTCAACCAGAGAGTGTCCATGAATTTCGGGGCACAGAGTTATTGGCACCAGAGCTGAAAGGGGATGCAGTCTGCGATGAGGCCTGTACAATGGTATAAACTCTGCCATAATAAAATCAAGACTCAGTTCCAAATGTGTGACCTACTTGACCGCAGTGTAGGTCGGAGGCAGCGGTCAGCAGGGGCCCACAGCCACGTGTCGTTGGCTTGCGATGCACAGAGTTAGTGGCACCAGAGCAGTTGTTGGTAGTGCTCGTTCACCTCCATAACAAAGATCCTTTTTTCCTCCGGACTGAACCGCGTCTTCCTCTTACTCCTCTCCTTGCGTACAATGATATGAACTCGGCCATTGAATAATCAAAACTCAGTTCAAAATGTGTGACCTACTTGACCGCAGTGTAGGCCGAAGGCAGTAGTCAGAAAGGGCCCACAGCCACGTGTCGTTGGCTTGCGATGCACAGAGTTGGTGGCACCAGATCGAAGGGAGTACAGTGATATAAATGCTGCCATTAACATATGAACTCGGCCATCATGAAATCAAGACACAGTTCCAAATGTGTGACCTACTGGACCGCAGTGTAGGCCGGAGGCAGCGGTGGAGTACGTCAACGAGAAAGGAGTGCTGGGGGCCTGTGTCGCGGAGGCCGTGATGTTCTGAGGAGGCTGCCAAGGTCGCGGTGGGCCCTCTTTGACACACGCCGGTGTCGGCAGGTGAGCAGTGAGGCCTGGTTGCGCAGGGGCGGCCAAGACGGGTCTGGGGACCAGCAGCCTGGGGTTCAGCAGGTGCACAGGATCGCAGGCACCGCCACTCACGGCGTCGGCCTCGTGGCGGGCTGAGAGGCACCACCCTGGCAGACACGTTGGCCATTCCGGAAGAGAACCACACCCAGAGCAACGGGCTTTTCTTTCACACCCCTACGCTGGCCTGGCGTACGCCAGGCCAGCCCACTCCGCTCACGCTTACAGGGGGGGACGTAACAAGCTACATTTCCGCGATCTTCTCCACTGCCTGGGGTGACATGGTTGCGTCCACTGTCCACTACACTCCAAACACCAGCAGTATATGTCGACATGGACATGTCTGTGGTCTGCATACTGCAGTCTGGCCAGCACATCCACGCCACACTTGGCATTGTGTACATTCTCATTCATGCGTCACTTGCCTCCTTCGCACATGCCTGGTTCCCACCTCTCCCCACATTCTGCTATTGTGTGGCTGAGGTGCCATGCCGTTGATGGCTTGTGTACATGCCTAGCCCAGGTTACCACAGTAAGTTGTGCTGTCGTGTCTGGTAGGTGGGCATGTTGTTTGGCATGTTGTATGTGAGTTTGTAACGTGGGCATTCCCAGAGTCGTGAGTTGCATGACTGTGGAGTTGAGGTGTGTGGTTTGTTCATTTGGTACTTACCAACGAGCAATGCATTCCCATAGGTGCCAGCCTCAAAGCGCTGGTTGATGATGGACTGTCGGAAGGTGAAGGAATCATGCACACTGCCTGGGTAGTTGGCGACGACATTGGTGAAGAGTCCCAGGTGGTCCACTATTGCCTGCACATTGATGGAATGCGTGTGCTTCCTGTTGCGGTAATTGTGTGCAGTGGCGGCAGGGGGCACGAGGAGTACATGTGTGCAGTCGATTGCCCCCAACACGTGCGGGAAGCCAGCTATGGCGTAGAAGCCTTGCTTGGTCTCCAGCTGTTCCTGCGCAGTGTGTGGGAAGTAAAGGTGCTGGGGTACCAAGCTGATGATGGCATCCAACACAGGTGTGACGAACTTGGATAGGGCTGGCTGTGGGACTCCTCCGACTCTGGCAGTTGTTGGTTGGAAGGTACCAGAGGCCAACAGGTGCAGCACAGCCAGCAGCTTTGTCTGCGGAGGGATGTTGGTTGTCCGCTGTATTAGTACCGTCAGCCTGTGGGCAATGATGGTCAGGATGCGGAGGATGGTTGTCCTTTTGAGCCTGTAGTGGGCAATAACATCCTCTGGTGTTAAGTCTGTGAGGCTGGTGCGTTTTCTGAAGGTCCGCTGTCTTTGTCTGCGCTGCCTCTGTGGTAGTCCGGGGGGGGCCAGGGGGGGGGTGGCAGGTCTGGGTGTGGTGGCGGTGGGTGTTGTGGCCCTCTTGGGGCTCCGAGCTGCATGATCAGTAGCTCCATGGCATCTGTTGTTCTTCAGGTGTGGCTCTGGTCTGGGCTCCCTTTTGTGGTGCACGTTGTTGTCCAACTTAACACCAGGTAAGAGCAGGTGTTAAATCCCTACTGCTAACGCGCCTTATCGCCTGTTTTGGGATCTTATCGCCGATCTGGGTGGTCGTTGAGAATATTGCGAAGTGGTGTTATCGCGACTTTTTGCACAGGAACGCCTACTCTGCATCTCATTAGCGTTAGTTGCCGGTGTCATCCGTGGCGATGTTTTTAGCGGCTGCTATCGCAGGAAAACTGGCGATATCGGCTGTTAGCACCAGCTTGTGAATAGGGCGATAAATCTATCGCCACTTTGGCTGCGATAAAGTGCCGCTAACTCGGCGATAAGTCCTTGAGAATATGCCCCTAAATTTCTATGTATGGTGAGTCTGTGAAGCAGGCTATAGTTTTTAGAATAGCAAATGTTTTTCTTCATTAATTACACCCAGAAGGCAAGATATTTTGTGAACTGCACCACAAGTTCTTAGTGAGTGTACTAAAAGTAACAAATTAATGAAATGCAGTGGATCCAAATAACTCTTTATAGATTTTCATTTCAGATAATGAAAATTGAAGAAGTATGGATGATGAGTAAGCAAAACAACTTCAGTTAAATACAAACTTTTTATGTAACACAAATGAGCACAAGGCGCTTTTTTCCCCAATATTCTATTTTTGTCGCTGAAATGAGGGTGCATCCGGAGAGGAAGTTCTCTTGCCTACAGTTCTAAATCAGGATGCATATCTGGCAAGGAGACAGAACATCTGTATGCCTTTTAGGGAAAAGCAGAGTTATGAAAAAATGTGCTGGCAGGGTTTCCATTGTTACAGTTTTTTGGTTAAGATTTATGCCTGTGCTGAACAAAACAAATGCTGGTTTTTAAAAGCTGTTCAACAGGAAACAAGTCTCAACATTATTCCCTACTTTGTTCAACCAGAGGTTATGTTTATTTAGAAAGCTAACATTTATACAGATTATATACTCTCAAAACAGGCCGATGCCAAAAATCACAGCCTAAAATGACTTCTTCCATTATGCTCAAAGCTTTTTACCTGCAGCTGTTTTTATAAGAATTGGATCCTTAAAGCAAAAGCCTCTGGGTCTGGTGGGAGAGATCAGGGCAGCTTGCGCAATGATTTGCATACAGTGTTATGAGAGAAGGGAAATGTAGAACAAAATGCATTAGAAACCTTGCACTTTCCAGATAATTCCTGGAATTGTTGAAATAGGCACAACGCCAGGGAAAGAAAAATGTAGCTTAGTTCAATAAAATATGCCATTACTCACCGAAGAAAAGGCACGTATATTGTTCAGCGTTCTAATGGCGTAGTCTATACCATAGTAGAAACTTTTTAAGCCACAGCAGTGGTAATGGGCAATAGTGTATATTAATTAGGGAGGCAGAAGTATGCAATTGCCTTTGACTTTTCTGACATAGTTCAGTGTACTGATATGACCATCATTCTCTTGGTCTTCAACCAGGGGTGAATCCATTCAAGATTTTCAGGCCAGTGACTGACTATGTAAATAGGTTTACTTTAGATAAATTTGTTCTTTGTACATAAATGGATTGATGGGTGATACACTGGCAAGCTGGCCTGCACCCAGCCTCCTGACTTATGCTAGACACCCTTGATCTAGATGTTTTGGACTGCTTTTGAAGCTGCTTACTGCTATACAAAACTTCCTTCAATTACTAATGGATACCCTTTGGATCAAGCTCTCGATTCAGATTGGTGAGGGTCCAGGCCATCTGATATGATGGCCTGGTGTTCCTGAATGCCATTCTATGTATTAATTCTCTCTCAGAAGCAAACCCGTGAACCATTTTCTGCAACTGCCCAGGGCTACCCATTTGCCTCACGAATACTGGTGAACAACTTCTACAGCATCTGCTACAATATGATTACTGCGCATTTGAGTGAGGACCAAAGGAGATGAAGTTCTATTCACCCATACGCGCAGATCTGAATTTGGTATGTCTGTGCTCACAACAGCGGGCGAGGGCCCCTTCTCTTGATTTTGAGACTCAGAGTTCCATATCAAGACTTCTGGGTCCTCGTGTAGGAGTATCTAAACATTTATGAAAAGATACTTATTGAAAGGGCTGGTTAAGACGACACGAGGCCATCAAATTCAACCAACCAGTAGAACAAAATTTAGTCAATAAGAATTAGCCATTTTAGAGATGTGCAGCTTACTGCTTGATATGGTGATACTCTGGCAGCAATTTTAAAATCAGCCATAGCATTTGCACAGTACTGTGTACCACACACTCGGAGAGTATTGCTGCAATTTTGCTGGGGATTTAAATTTAGCAGCAATGTGTAATAATCAAGCAAAGTGAAGATGTGAAATCGTATTACCTGTCTCGTGCTGCTAATATCCAGTGTAGTGTCAGTGACCAGGATCAGTCCATCCAGTTTGCTGATTTGATGTCCACACCAGTTGTCCATAACAAAATCATACATAAGCAAATTGATACGTTGCTTACAAGCCTAACTCATTATGCAATCAGTGGTCTTTGTCCACTATGCCTTAACTATGCATACAATCAGGCACATTCAAAGAATTGTAGGAAGTTTCACTTTCTGATACCTGTATCACACTTCTCATGTGGATGCCTTTTTTTATCGTTTTTTCTTGTAATCTAACTCTCTTTCCGTGTATCACTATTGCCTATATTGCAGTCTTCTGCTTCTGTGAAGTGAAGTTGTCTTCTATTTAGCATTCCTTGGTGGTTGTTCTTAAGCAGATATTAAATGCGTAATACCATTCAATGTGTGTATGCTCCTGTACTGGAGCCCTTGTCAAAGATACAGTTTAAAAATGCTTTCTTCGCACAGCCAGATTGCTTGGTACCTCACAGGGCACTAATCTATTTTATGTCCTATATAAGGTGTCCACTTGCTTACTGTACGAAATTGAGTTCTATTAGCAATGAAGGATGTGATTCTTTCTCATTTAATAGGTCCACAAAAGTCTGATTACAATAGAGAGCCAAGTACCCCATTGTAGCACTCGACTCTGCCAGGTAGTGAAGCAGTGCAGTCGAAGGCCTATTCTCGGGAGGTGGTGTGGGCTAGCAATCCCAATTCACTGGCACACAACAACAACACTCAATACATTATTGTCCAGTCAGTGCTTTTTCAGTTAAAAAGGAATAGTAATTTTATTATGCATCCACTATTACATACTACATATTAAATTACAAATATTTACTTTTAGGTAGATGGAAGTACCTTTGATAACCCCTTCATATCACATTACACCCCTACTGGGTCCTGAAACTTGTAATCACAACACCTCCCACCTATACCAGATGCAACATCACCTTATAATGGGGTGTCATTTTAAATGAGGCAGGCCTACTTGCTTTGTCAGAGAGATAGCACATAAATAACAATAACCACAGTTTCGACTTTGTCAATGTAACATATTATAAGGGGTGTCAGTAAATATATGCCGGGACGACTGGCTTTGTCATTGTGTCAACATAATTAATAAAATCAGCACCATGTCATTATTATTATTATTATTTTTATTTGTACGGCGCGACAAATCATCCCCAAGGGGATCTCTCGGCGCCTGGGTAGCAGACAACATAATTAGGGAGTGCTCATTGAAACAGCCAGGTTTTAAGACGTTTCTTAAATTGTGCCAAATTGGAACATGCTCGAAGATCCTCTGGCAAACTGTTCCAGTGGGCGGGGGCAAGATGAGAAAAGGCACACCCACCCATCTTGGCTTTCCTGATTCTCGAGTGCAGAGCAGCTTTTGACTGCTAGATCTCAAGTGGCGCCCCGGAATGTACCATTCTAGTTTTTTTGTTAGATATGCCGGGCCCAGCCCCTGGAGTGATTTGAACACCAGACATAGGAGTTTAAAGACTGATCTTTTCCTGATAGGAAGCCAATGCAGTTGTCGCAACAAGGGTAGTGATGGAGTTTGTGGGGGCTTGTTAAGGGCAAGGCGCGCTGCTCTATTTTGGACGACTTGCAGCATTGATAACAAATCTTCCCTGATCCCTACCAGTAGAGAATTTCCATAATCTAGTCTGCTGACTAGAAGCGCCTGTATAAGGACTTTTCTGGTAGAGAGAGGAATCCAAGGGAAGATTTTTCTCAGCATGCGCATCATACCAAAGCACTTGCCCGAGATGGTTTTTACATGCTCCTCCATAGAAAGTCTGTCGTCGATTACGATGCCCAGATTCTTTGCCCATTGTTTTGGTATGGGGGCTTCCCCCAGTTCCACAGGCCACCACTCCGCGGTCCATAACTCCTCAGCTTTCCCAAACAGCAGAATCTCTGTTTTATTGGAGTTCAACTGTAGGAAGTTCTTGCTCATCCATGTGGCTATTTTTAACATGCAGCTCTTAAATTTTTCTCTGGTCAAAACGGGGTCCTTCTCTATGGGGACTATCACCTGGGTGTTGTCCGCATAAGAGATTGTTTGTAACCCGCAAGATCTAATAATAGAGGCCAGGGAAAACACATAGATATTGAACAAGGTGGGACTTAGGATGGAACCCTGTGGTACCCCCTTATCCACAATTGTGGTATGTGACACAAATGTGTCCAATTGTACACATTGTGTTCTGTCGGTCAGAAAACTATGCATCCATTTTAATGCCGTTCCTCTGACACCAATCTCTCGCAGCTTATCCAGAAGGATTCTGTGTGAGATGGTGTCAAAGGCTGCCGACAGATCCAGAAGGACTAACATCGTGGGTGTTCCCTCGTCCAGCAACATCCTTATCGAGTCTGTTACCTCCGTCAAGGCAGACTCAGTGCTGTAACAAGCACGGAAACCTGACTGCGAAGAGTCGAGCAGGTTGTTTTCTTCCAGATAGCCCGAGAGTTGTCGATTAATCAAGGTTTCCATGATTTTTGAACAACATGGGAGAAGCGAGATGGGTCTATAGTTTTGTAAGTCTACAGGATCCGCTAATGCTTTCTTAAGCAGTGGCTTGATATAAGCCTTCTTCCATTTTGAAGGAAACGAGGATGTGTCTAATGACAAATTACAGACTTCCATAATTGGGTTCGACAAGGCCGGTGTCAGATCTGAAATAATGTAGGGGGGGGCACATCTAGCGGAGAGCCTGACTTAGTGTGTGCCAGCAGAGATAGAACTTCCTCAGAGGTGATGGCTGAGAAAGTCTCTAGACTGGGAGAGAGAGGGTCTTCCGGGGGAGGTGTTACCGCCCTAACCGCCTCTTACAGGTCAAAGGAGTTATAGATTTTATTAATCTTCTGCATGGCTAAATCGTCACATAGCCCCTGCGTGGGTGGGAGGGAGGAATTATTGGCTCTGGGATTAGTGAACTCCTTGAGGATCTTAAAGAGCTCTTTAGATGAGCTCTTTGCTTCGGTGATTCGCGTACCTAGATGCGATCTCCTGGCTGTGTTACAATTCTTTAGATACGTTCTATGTGCTATTTCATATGCCAGTTTATCCTCCTCCAATTTTGATTTCCTCCATTTCCGCTCTCTGATTCTACAAGTGGCTTTTTCTGCCTTCAGGCTTTCTGAATACCACGGGGCTGGGGCAACCCTATCCCGAATTGTAACTGCCTTAATCGGGCGATGGTGTCGAAGGTCGCTATTATAGAGGTCTCCAACATATGCAAAGCTGTATTACTGTCAGTACAGTTGCTGAATGACGGGGGAGAGTATGCCGAACTAAATGCTGTTAGTGTCACTTTTCTCCATGATCTACGGGAACTCCTGCGACATTCGGGCTGGCTTAATGGTTTCGGGATGATCAAAGAGAATCCTAGAGCCAGATGGTCAGTCCAGCTTAGTGCTAGAGGGGGTTCTACTATGAGATCCTGAATGTTCGTAAAGATGTTATCCAGCGTATGTCCCGCTGTGTGTCGAACTACGTATTTTGGGAAAAAGACCTAGGGACTTAAATTAAATCAATGGAAACAATACTACAAGTTATATGTATTCATTATAATGGCAAACGTTCATTGTTCAACATTCATTTTGTCAGTAAAGCATTTTGAAATTATAAAAATGTGTGTCAGTCTTTTTTCTCTATATGCAAGCCACATAATGCAGCCATAGCATGAACTACAAGGAGTTCCCATAATCCTAACTATACTTATTTGTATCTTGAAGAGCATCTGGGTGGCAATTGAGTCCAGGTCTTTTCCCCCAAATGGCCCTCGGGGTATAAGGGGGCAGCTCCACTGGTTCTGAAGAGACCCATCCTAGTCCTGGGGGCCAGCTAGAGTCAAAGTCTGTAGTCCATCCTTGTAGTGTGTCAGATGGCTTCTCCTCCCAGATGGGCATCCTTTCGCAGTTGTTGCTTCCAGGCCCTGGGTCTCCTCACATGTCTCTCCCTTGTGCAGGTATTTTAAGTGGGATGGAAAGGTTTAGGGGCTGGGCACCGCTGGCCAATCCTAGGATGCCACATCATCCTTCCACCCCTGTCCCAGTCCTCCTGCACAATGTTCTAGGACAATCCAAGATGGCTACTTCACATTTTCTCCATTAAGAGCTCCTCTGAGGGCCTCAGCTCCCACCTAGCTACACTGCTGCCTGATGCCTTCCCACCAAAACTTCAAAGATGAGCCCCTCCTGTGTTAGCTCCAGACGTCTGGGTTCTCTTCTTTGTTCCAGTAGCCTTGGGCTGTGCAATTAGACAAGATAATTATCAGATTCAGACTTCCTGTCCACCCCTTACTTTCCCAGGAACTGAGTCAATCACTCACAGATTTCCCAGTAAGCACTAGAGACCTACACTAAGAACATACTGTAAGACCTATCCCAGGTCACTACCAATCTTTGCAGAGTCTGTTCTGCGGCAGGCTACCTGTCTGTAGATACCAGGCTGTGAACCACGGCATTCTGACAGCCTGCACATGTGTGCTCATGTATTCACGTATAACCAGCCCAGTGCCTCTTACCCAAGCTGCGCAGCACAGACATTATCTTGCAAGGCAGACGCTGGCAGTTAGCATGCTCAAACCAATTACTGCAAATTTACCATGAGTGAAACTCAAGTAGTGAGACTCAAGCACCTTAAAAGTTTAAGGAAACAGGTAGTCAAAATTTAAAAATCCTGGTGGACTAAATAGGTAAAACTCATTTACTACACTTACAGTTAATAGAAACATTTTTACATTTGCAAGTCTTCTTATGTTCACCAACTTCTAGAGAAACAATCTTTTTTATTTTGATTTGCTTCTCAGATGTACCAGGAAGCCACAAAATTGGTACTCTAGTAAACATCCTTTTAAGCTTAATAAACGCTGCTGCAGCTTGATCATCCCAGCAAAAACCTCATTTTACATTTTCCTTTTCTGGAAAATGGGTGATGTCACTAGTGATCCCTGCATAATTCTTAATAATTTGGCAGTAAAAAATGTGCAAAATCAACGAAGCTTTGAGTCTCTTTAATATTAGTAGAGAAGTGCCACTACAAAATAACTGAAACTTTGTTGGATCCATGGAAAGGCAGAAACATTCAATCTAAATACAAGATACTCAATCTATTTATTTTCAAATTCAGACTTCTCTGGTATATAAGACAAACAATGCTCCTGAGTCTTAATAACACCAAACTCACATGGTCTTAGTGTTCTGCAATAAACTAGAAAGCACTAAAATCCCATCCATCTGAAGTAGTACTAACTGATTTAAAACATTAGAAAATATTGAATCCATAAGTGTTGAGAATGGCAGGGGCATTGCTCAACATAAGTGGCATTACTTGATATTGAAAAATCCCAAATGGGGTATGGAAAAAGCAGTCTTCCACTCATTGTTCTCCTTTATTCCCTGAAGATAAGTACCTTGAAAATCCAATTTAGTGAACACTCGTCCTCCTTTGACTGACTCTGAAATATCCTTCTAAGCTAATGGATATCGATCCTTGATTATTATTTGATTTAAATGTCTATAATTGGTACATGGTTGACGGTCTTGAATTTTTAGTACAATAAAATAAACGTGCCCAGGCCGATGAGAAAGAAAGTACAATCAACACATTTTCAAATTCTCTTGCAATGATGCATTCGGTATCCCTTAATCTATTTCTAATAAGGAAGGTACAATAAAAGGATGGAACAATAAAATAAACAATACTTCCAGGTTCAGTAAGTAAGGTGCAATCATATTCTTTTTGAGAGAAAAATTAAGATAATAATGAAGTGGTACTACAGAAAAAATAGCAATAATAAAATTTGATATGTAATCCTTTATCTCATGATCTGGGTGTCAATAATTTCCTGAGATTTAGTAATGGTCATGACAAAACTGTGGCAATAAAGACTTTGTTCTTCTAGACAAGTTGATATATGGATTGTGACCTTTCAACCAAGGAATTCCAAATTTTGCAGCATAATTGGGAGAAGCCAGGATGTCAAAGAATGTACTTCAGTATGATCTCCAAAAGAGATTTGTAAAGATGGCCTGTACTGGACCTGAAGTTAATTGTGAACCTTCAACAATTTAAATCACCTCAGAAGTCTTCTTTACTCTTTTACAAATATTATTCTTGGTGACCCAGTTCAGATCAATGAACATTCCATAATGGTCAATATCAGCAGTGCTGATACATTAAAAACATTTTCTTTATCTGTCTTCAAACTGATTGGCAAGAGGCACCAATGATTGTCTGTATTATTTATAGAATATCCAATATATGGAATCCAACAAACACCAGTTTTCTTCTGTTTCTCACTAAATTACTGGACTATTACTAGAATTCTCTTAGGTTGTTTAGGACAAGTCTGAATCATATGTCCTTCATTACCACAATATAGACATAACTCAGCCTTAAGCCTATTCTCCGTCTCGATCTCTGTCAAAGGACTCCTAACTGACCCTCCTTGCATTGGTTCTTCTTGAGTTAACAGGTCATCCAAAAATCAGATCAATCTAATGAAGACACTCATAAATTTATAATAATCTCCTTGTGACTTTTTTCTTTCCTGGCACCTATTCTGTAATCAATATACAATTAACAGCACTAAATCAATAGGTTCAGAAAATGAAGTCCGTCATTGTAAATGAAACAATTGATCCATAATCTCTACTTACAATCTTCATCGAAAATGAGTCATTTGAGCCTCTCAACCAAGTAGTTTCAACTGCTGATTGTCAATGCATCTCCTCCACCTTGCTGAACATATTAGGTTATACTATGTTATGTCATGTTATGTTATCTGTATTTGTGTTTGCATTTGAATTTATATTGCATGCATATCACCCAAGAGCATAGAGAATGGGGGAGCTGGCCTCACGGAGGCCTATTGAAGGAGCCATATCATCAGTTTCTTTTGGAATTATAGGACTGAGGTGAGGGCTCTGCTGTGAAGGGGTAGGTTGTGCCAGGCTCTAGGAGACAGGTACAAGAAGGCACGGCTGCAGCCTAAAGCTCTTTGGATGCGGCAGACATGGGCTAACAGTAGGCTAGTGGAATGAAGATGTCTTGAGGGAGAGGTAGAAGCTGATTCGGTTGTTAAGGTATGCAGGCCCTAGGTTTCGCAGTGCTGTGTATGTGTGCATGAGTAGTTTGAACAGAGCGTGTTTGTGGATGGGGAGCCAGTGAATATCTCGTGAATATGTTGGTGTGGGTTTGAATGTGAGTCTGGTAGCTAAGCTCTGGATGACTTGGAGTCTCTTGGTGAGTTGTGTGATGATTACAGCATACAGTGCATTTCCATAGTCCAGCTTGCTTGTGATAATGACTTGGGTGATAGCTCGACTGGTGTTGAGCAGATGCCATCTGAAGATTTTCCTTAGGAGCTTGAGGATGTGGAAGCAAGAGGATGCAATCAAGTTGACCTGGCTCGACATCAAGATTTAGTTGTCGATCATGATCCCTAGGTTCCTGACTTGGCTTAACGGAGTGGGTGGGGGACCTAATATCACAGAATGCTTTCTCACCACACTGCTCTAAAACAGGACATTCAGAATCTTCCTAAATTCCAGTAAAAAGATATAATAAGATCCCAAACAGTCATTGCTAGGGCAGTAGCCCACACGAAAGAAGGGTCAGTAAGACAACCAATGAAGAAAAAACTCTTTTACTCGATCTTAATTAAGCCCTTCAAAATGAAAAGCAAAATGCACCATAAGAAAATCCAAATAGTTCCCATAGTCTCAGAGGATTCCCAGAAAATGAGGAGCTCTTGAATGGACGTCTGAGATATCTATAGACCTTCGTACTAAGATCTACCTTAAAGGCCTAGTAGTTCTTGTACTTGGTCCTGAGAAGGACTCATAGTGTGATCAAACTTGGAAGTCATGGGCCTCGCAATCTGTCAAGGACTAGATGCTGTGGAGGTCCGCCAGGTCACCTTCTATATTATCTGAAGAAAGGGCTATTCCTCCTAGTAACCTCAATGTCACACTTTGCTTGATAGTACACAGGAAAGGTTTCAAATGTCACTTTAAGAGGTCCCAGTTAGGAGTTTAAGGGCAAAAAACGTCTTGCTTGCTTCTAGCTCCTACAGAAGAAAAATAATGCAGATGATGTCAAGGCAGCAAACTCTCCCTGACAACAAGAGAGGGGAAAGAGGTAAGCACGGTCTACCAAAAGATAATCCAAAGAGAAATCTGACTCTAAGGAACAAAACATCAAGGGCAAATATAGAAGCAAGTGGGTGATGAACACAATAAAAAATAAGGGAGAGAAGGTGTTGTGATAGATCCATTACTCATTAATGCCTCCTTTTTTTATGATTCAAGCATGAACTAACATCACAGTAAAAGACTCAACTTCATCTTGAATTGGGAACCCCAGACAATCCCTGGACAGACCACCATCTTGAAAAGGGACACTTCATAAGGCCTGACCATGCCTCCGTCTTTCTGGCATCAACAAGACACTCGAAGATGAAACCAAAGTTTGTAATTTTTCCTCAAGTGCAGGACTCCTCAGCTCACCTCCCCTGCTGATGCCCCAAGCAAGTCACAGAGAATTCTTTTAGGTGTTTGAAACCACAGGAATGCTGATATGTTCTAAGCCGCAAGGATGCACAGCCAGGTGCTTAACACAGGGTCCAGAGATGCACTCCCAGACTGTGCAATAAGTGTACTACATTCTTCCTAACATTCATCTTCTCAGGGAAGCTCTTTGCATAAATGTAACAGTTATAGGAAGACATTGTGAGTTCTCCTTTTTCTAAGGATATCTGGACATCCAAAAAAGGTATTGTGTTTCTACAAATTCTTGTTGAGCTCACTGCTTTGGGCTAAATGGCTGCCTTTGTTGTATCTCGACATTAGGAAGATGTAATTTATGCCTTAAGAGTATACAATTATGCTTTTCTTCCAAACTTTAATATTGGATTTGTAGTCAGTTTCAAAATTATGAATATATTGGTGTAGCTATGGCTTGCCCAGTATTTTGGTAGAATGCAAAAAAATGTATATTTCATGGAAAAAGAACTGTGATACAGTGAGAAAGGTAAATGTTTAACAAAAATATTTGTCAGAACGTTGTTAAGAAATGCCAATTCAACTGCCTCTAATTCTTGATTAATTCAATGGTTTAACATCAATTTTGCACAGAATTTAATTCAGTTCCTTCATTGTGTCAATTTTATTGATTTTAAATTAAAAATAATTATGACATGTTTTTTCACAATTGGTTGTGGAAAATAGCCAAAATGTTTCTCTTTCAGTTCATGTACAGAATCTATGCCTGATGCTAATGGTGTGGGTGGCTGATTGTTTATATCCTTGTGGCTGTGGGCAACCTGCTGATGGTTGGTCTTCTTGGATAAGCTGTGTAACGTACTCTTTAGTGCTTTCACTGGTTACTCCTTTTTTTATTGCTTCTTACAACATTATGTTTTGATCAATCATGATTGTTTGTGTTGGATCCTTTTTCAATAGCACATATGTGTTTTCATCTTGCACATGTTCCATTATACTACTGCTATAATGTTCTATATCCATGATTCCCAAGGCTGTACCTTTGTGTGCTCTCTGTTGTGTAAAATGCTGTTTATTGGCTAACCCCTTTAAGATTCCTCTTTCTTCTGAGTTAAGCTAAAATATTTGAAGTGTTTGGTGTAGTCCAATTGTCTGTTCTCATTTTGCATTAAAGTTTCAACAATGTCCATTGCTTTGTTATGCATTGGCGGTTTTACTTTAGACATTGTGTAAATTCATTTGTTTCTGAGATATGTTTTAGTGTTCTCTCCTCTGCCACATTAGTGAAAAAAAGTTTAAGCAACAGGGAATGCATGAAGTTATGTAAAGATATTGCACTTCAATTGGATTTGTTTTGTAAGTTGGTGCAAATGAAGTCTACTTTTGTAATATTGATCTCCAATTGTATTAAATATTTATTTGATGTGTTTATTACCAGGCTTTGCTCTGGCTCCTTAGACTCCTTTTTAATTTCCCCTCTGTGAGGATTTCATTTTCTCCTGGTCTGATGGTTTAAAAAGTTGAATCTTTTGATATGACACTGTGTTCTACTTTTTCCTTGTTTCTTTTATTTCTTGACTGTGAAGTTGAGTTTTGTATTGCTTTCTTCATCTGAAGAGATTGACATTTCATGTGTTGAATTCCTTGGCCTTTTCTTTTTGCCTTTTTATTGCATAGGCTTCTGCCCATTATAGACTTCATCCATTTTATGATCCATTGTATCTTGTGTAAATGTATGCATTTTGAATGTGTTTATTTTATTTGTATGGTTCTCAAGTTCATGACTGATATCTTCCAATATTGTTTGGCCATTCATCTTGGTCAATCATTGTCTACATTTTTTTGTGTAATTGTAAATTTGATTCCAAGTCATATATCACCTTAGATAATTGTTCTACTATTAATAATATGAGATTTAGAGAACACAAATGAATACCACTGTCTTATGAATGTTTCACTTTACAATTGTTTTAAAGTAATGCTTAGTCCTGTTGGAATACATTTGGTTTTATAGTACTGAATTAGAGAGGTAGCATGCAGCCTTACATTGAAGCCCCTTCTCATTAACTGCTGTAATTGTTTGATATTATTTTCAGCTGTAACTATGTTAGTTGTGTTGCTTGGTGTCCTTGATAAACGGATATATTTCATTGACTTCCTCTAGTATGATGCCTAATGTTACCACTCTGTTCTCCGTAATATGCAAAAACACTATAATGGCATTTTGAAGTGATTGCTGAGAATATAGACCAGGCAGAATCACAGCTTGTGTAGTGATGTTGTCTTCTTTTTAGCACCCTTTTGTGGTTGCTTTTACTCAGATATTGATTGTTCAATTTCATTCAATATTACGAACATTAGGCTTCCCAAACACCAGAGGGCGTAGCATCTTTGTTTTTAATCTGTGTCTGTAAGTGGTCTAATTGGAGGTCAGGACGCACACAGAGGTCATTGCTGCCTATATCCCTAATGAGCACCCATCAAGTTCTGGCCAGTTTAGGAGAACAAAAGGGTAGGTGGGCATATGCAGTCAGAAGACAATAATTATTACCATCGTCCGACCCTTGTTTCGGCCTGTAATACGAATAGTTCTCTAAGAGAGGGTTGATGTGCTAAAACTATTAAGATGTCACCATGTTTGCAAAGTCCATGACAAATCTGCAACAGTATCAACCTTGTTAGTGATGAAGCAGCAATGCATATATTTAGAATGGAGGTGTAGTGTTGTGGCATGCCCTCAAGGAAGAGTGTGCATTCCACACATCATCAGGGCATTTATTTTACTGGGAAAGGAACATTATTGAAAATAAAACTATGATTCAGAGTTGCTGCCAAACAGGAAACGCTCATCACGCAGAACAAAAGACATTGTATGACCTAAGCTGTTAGAGGTCATGGCAGGATTCGAATGCAGGTAACCCAGAGAGGACAAACGGGGATAAGGAACTGAAAAACATATGCATCTCAATCCAAGACTATCCAATCTCCGCAATAGTTCCAAGGTCATTCCTTTTGTATAGCACACAGGATCACATATGGCACTAGCATTCTGGCATGTGCTGGTGGACCTGTGCGACCTTCCTAAAGGGGCCACAGAACTTTCAGCTTGTGCATAACATTTATAGGCTCCAGCCAGATGGAAATAACCTAAACGAACGATAGGAAAGAAAATATGTCTGACAGAGATCAGTGCACAGACGGTTGTTTCGAGTCCACAAAAGTGCATGCAAGGCAGACCAGTGCATTAGTCTGGTAGTACTGCAAAGAAACAGAGGACACATCTCTTACTGGCTGCTGCTGCTTCTGATTTGTTCACCAGTCTAAGTGGTCCTTTCCTTGGCAGCTGAGTCAATTTCAGTCCTGCGACCCAGATGAAAGAAAAAATACCTGTGATTGATTGTCTTTAATATGGTGATACAGGCCAGATGTAATGTTCAATAAATTCCCTCAGGATCAGCCTTTTTAATAAGATCCCAGACAGGGCTAGATTTTAGTGGGTCTTCTGCGGTCTATGGGTTAAAACCAATGCTCATGAAACTCGCTATAATGCTGCTTTTTTCCAGGTCCCCTGCATAACATATTCTCCCATATCCGGAATAAAAACACAGTCGAGAAAGCTCTATTAACTTGCATGAATCGCATCAGCATCGAGGCTTATGAGCCCTCCCAACTGGATATTATTACAGGGTATATCATCAAAGGAAGTCATGTTTGGAATGATGGTGAAGGGAGGTGGGTATTGATGAAACCAATTTAACACAAAACCAAAATACAGATAGACAGCAATGATTACAACATCACAGCCCTTAAGTGATCTACTGTGTAATTAGCTGTTGCTCTACTCCCTTATCTTCCTGCCAAAGTACTCAACATGTATTTATAAGCACGAAAACCAATATAAACAAACCTGGGATAGGAGAGACACACATATAAATAAATCTGTCTTTTGAATAATTAAACAGTATAATGTATTCTTGAATTAACAGTCAATGGAATGTCTGATCCAAAAAGTGTTCCAAAATATGTCTTTATAAACAAATCTTCTTGGGATAAAACTTTGTCTACAATGGTTCAGCCTTCATGTACAATGATCCAGCCAAAGCGTTTCGTTCCACAATTGGAACATCTTCAAGGCTGTAAAATTACATTGAAAATAATAAACTTTACCTGAAAAGACATTCATTGTATGCTACAAAGATTTTTTGTATGTGATTATCTTTACAAAATCCAATTTTTATATATTAAAATCTTCATAAACGACAACCGAAATGATTAAGATGATATATAGTGTATCAGCCACCATCAAATGTGTACTTATTGTGAGTTTTAGACAGAGTAAAAATAACTTTTTTGACACCGTTGCCAAACTCAGTACATAGGCAGAGGATCATTCTAAATGAATTAGAATTTTATGGGTGAATATTGGTGAGTTCTAGAGAAAATGGAAGTCATATTGAGAGACTATGAATTACCAAAAGTGAACAAAAAATACACATGGGAAACATTATCTAATGTTGTCTTAATTGGTAAATCACAAATACGATTCCATAGGATAGACTGTAAGTTGAATGGATGCGTATGAAGGTCCAACTAAACAAATAGCAGGTTGGTCCACTAAAAAAAACACACACTTGTCTCACATCATCAAGTTTGAAGGCATGTTCACACCATTCGTATTTTCCAGAACTATTAAAAGTAAGCCAAAATGCATCCCAACAGCTAATAACCTTAAATATAACAGTACATAAAGGGAAGTATTAAGAGTATAGAATATAGCATAAAAAAGAAGGACTTCCATCCTATTTAGACATACAAAATTTAGTCTTAATAGATGCACTATAGTGCATTATTTGATTGTGTTAAAACAGGAATGATCCATGTAGCCATTTCTAAAAAAAAAAAAAAACTACAAATGGTGAACCTCTTTTTGTGTATTACATAGGCTAAGGGGCATGAGCGTATTCAAAGTGTTCTGATCTTGTCCTAATGGCAGTGTTTCAATGATTTCCTTCCTTTATGCACTCCTTGTAAATCCAGTTGGGGAACACTCAATGGCAAAGAATATGTAATGATCCTTGATAGTTATGTTCAATCAATCAATCAATCAAACAAACTAGTTATGTTCAATTCTCTGTTACCAATAAAAGAAGTGTAACCCCATATCTTCTATTTCATTACAAAGAAAGCTGGAACCCCAAACATTTCTCTCCACATCCCAGCTGGATTGAACATTTAAAAGACAATGTACCAGTAGCTCATCTGTGTGCAAAGGAGCCAAATGTTGTTATTGGTATGCAGCTCTCATATGGTGCACAATGGGTGACATACAAATCAGCATATTCATCATATTCTGATTTTACTTCCTGCCAATCCTATAATTACCTCTTGCAGAATTGCACAAGGAATCTCATACTTATTTGTGATGACATTCATGTAGAAATTTCATAAAATTAAACTGGAATTCATAATGTTTCAGCAAAGTGTAGGTACACCAAGTAATATTGAAGATTTAATCAAAAATAGATGCATAAATTACATTGATTTTCCATTTTAGCCAGATAGCAAGAAATAATGATTATCAACATTTCTGTGGAATATATCCCTAATCCATATGTCACAAGTGTGTCATCAACTGAACATAAATCTAGTAATGTCAACAAAGTCTTTGTGGAAGAAGCCATCTTAATTTGTAATTTAATGAAAAAAGGCCACTGAAGACAAATTTCATAATTACTGTATTGCTATTTCCTGCTGGAACTTATTGTACGTCCTTTCCCATAATGCATATTTTGACCACATTAAAGAAACACTGGTTTCACATCATTTTATTTTTCAATTTCTGCCACAGATTTGGTATCTTGAATACCACCCACGTACATAGATGCCACCTCATAACTCTATTCCACTGCATTGTACTATTAATCGTCATCCTATTATCTGATGCCTCTCATAATTCCTCTTCAGCTCCCAAGTAAAAAAAAATATGCCATTTTGTACATTCACCCTGTGTCCTTTTGTGAATGATAACAATTGAGCCCCTCTGGTTTGAGTTATGAACCTCTGCTCAGGGATCAAACTTTTTTTGAAGTTCATTCATGAATTATTCATGGTAAATGCAGCATCAGGTTGTAGGATTGTCACTGTCGATACTAGTGCAGTTTGAAATAACTATTGCTGCAGCTTAGTCTTGGCCATTTGGAAATGTTTAGTGGTAGGGCAGAAAATATAGCTGACACTGGTTGTCAATTAGGCCCATTTTAAGCTTGCTCGTGGAAGCATTATAATAATTAAATTAACTACTCTTGATGCCTTGTTTAATCTTTTTGCCCAGGAATCTAATTACAGACTAATTAAGAAGGACTATGCATTGTGGCTTTATTTCAAGAAGGAGGATGTATAGCCAGCCCCCTTTGACAGGGTTGATAACATTTTCCTGCAGCAGCATGAATCATAGAACGGGAGGCGAAGCAACATGTCGACCAAGATGGCCGCACCCTGCTGCAGCTCCCGACTGGCATGCCTCCCCTGAGGCCCTCTACCATGATATCCCAGGGCATCTACCTGCCCGAAGATAGTGGGAGGACCCTACTGCACCTGACCTGTCCGTGGGGACTGGCTGGGTCCCCGGGGTCCTGTATTTTGCTACAGATGACCAGTGCAGGATGACGGCCTAGGCCCATTGCCCTGACTTGACCATGTCAGCAAACCAGCAGCAGTCCACTGGACCCGTCAAGAGCACATCTCTTCGCTGCTGCCATGATCCAGCTCACCCCACCACTTTTGCGGCCCTCGCTTCCGCTCTCCCAGCACTTCAGTGATGGGAGTGAGCGGCCACACACGCTCAGGACTTTGCAGCTGCGGCAAGGGCAGCCGCCATAGCACTGAGGCCTGCCTGCCCTATGTAGTACGCACGGATCACCGGGATCCTCTTTTAACGGTAGGTACCCCTTTTTGTTCAGCCTGAGGTTCACAGCTGGCTCTACCCTCCTGCACAGCTCTCCGACCCAGTATATGGAGTGACCTGATGACACCTGGCTCATATATGGGAGCTAGTGGAGTTTACCAGGCCCCATGTCCTGCATGGGACAACAGCAGCATATGCCCATCACCTGCACGGAGATGCAGAAGCTCACCTAGCCCCTGGATCATTACTTTCACCTGAGCCTTGATTGCCGCCATCTACCCAGAACCTCAGAGAGCAGCAATATGAGGGGAGCTACCACCAGCAACGGAGGCCTCCTGTTTTTTTTTAAAACAAATTTTTATTGAATATGAATAAAAGCAAAGCACAAGTTATACATGTACAGAGAGACAATGACGACGGGTCTGCGAGTCTCACATTAATCAACTCAACCGCTGCATAGTAAACAGTATACAAGCAGGAGGCAATCCCTTTCAGGGTGTATATACTTAACTACGTCATTGCAGTTTACATGCAGTACGGGAGACGACCTTTATATCGCGGTCATCACACTGCGATGCCATTACAACGCAGTCGTTACAACGACCGCGTTGTTACCACGCAAAGCCATTACTACGCAAGTCATTACAACGACTTGCAGTAGATGGCGTGCTAACATTAGGAATAGTATAGTTTACTATTCCAACAACTTCCCTACTGTTACGTAGGCTGGAGTTAGAATAGTAAATTATACATTTCTAATGTCAGCGTGCCATCTACTATAAGTCGATGTAATGACTTGCGTAGTAATGGCATTGCATGGTAACAACGCGGTCGTTCTAACGACCGCGTTATAATGCCACGCGATGTAATGACTCGCGTTGTAACGAGTCATATTCATGCAGTACACTATCTCTCTGGATCTAGACAATTCGGAGGCCTCCTGGTGTACTCGATTCTTTGGGGGCGCCCTGTGGCCTTGACCCTCCCCCCTGGAGTCCACACCAGCTATACCTCTTGGTGAGTGTCACTACACCGTGCCAAAAGTCATGAACCCAGTTGTGGCCACTCGCCCTGTCGGTGGTTGCTCTTGGTGGGCCCCCTGCTTTCTCCTGCATAGCAACTACCAGGTGCTTCCACCATCCCTGGACTGCTCCTCACCTCAACGCCAAACCCTAACCCACCAGGGGGCACCCGGGATAGAGTGAGATCTGAGACTCTCCGGGCCCCCGCTTTCACCCACCGACTGCCCAGCCACTGCTGCCACAAGTATAACTGCAGTCAGTGGGAGAATATGGCTGGGTAGCTTGGCCACCCCGCATGTTGCAGCCCAAACCAGCATCCTGCCAGCTGCTCGTCTTGGAAGCGGTAGTGCATCCCAAGCAGCGGCGGTCGGTGCAGGTAAGAGGTGTGGGGCGGGGCAGGGGGGATGTTGACAGATGATGGAAAAGGATTTTTTTTCCCTATTCCGTCATCTGTCGACTCCCCCCTTCCGCCCCGCCCCACCGCGCTTACCTGCACCGGACATGGCTGGTACCAAGCCTCAGCCCGCCAGGGCCCACTCCCCTGAGCACAACACCCCGGCCGCTACAGACATGGATGCCCTACTAAAGGAGATAGCTGTGATTGGGATCACCCTCACTGACATGGACAACAAAATGTCAGATCTTACTACAGAGGTGAGACGACTACTTTCCATACACACCTGGACACTCCAGATGCACGGACGGACCACTTAGGCACACGATATAACACTCTGCTGGACTGGGACAAAGACATAGCCTTCCTCCTTAACAAAGTCATGGACCTTGAAGACAGGTCCTGCAGAGACAATATTTGTATTTTTGGAGTCCCGAGAGGGTGGAGGGCAATCATATGTTGTCCTTCCTTGAGGGCTCCATTACCAAACTACTGGACATCCACCTCCCCGAACTCCTATAGTTCCAACGGGTGCACAGTGTCTATTTTGCTCACCTGCCCCAAATGCGCTCCTTTGCCCCATAATCGCTTGTCTTCTGCACCACCAGCATGCACCATTCTTCAGGACATCAAAGCCTCTACTGTTTGGGGGTCATGGCATCAGCTTTGCAGCGGACTACCAACAAGCAACCAACATCCAATGCAAGAATTTCCTGGCCCTTTGGCTCCGACTCCGCCTCTGAGACATCAAGTTTGGCCTGTCGGACCCAGCACACATGAAGATCACCAAGGACAGGAAAACAAGGACATTTACAGCCCCAGAGGATCTGAGGACACCTCCATGGACATGATTGACCTGCCGGATGCACAGGCTGATGGGGCACCAGATGGGGGAGCCTGGTCTCAGCCCCACAAAGGACAGTGATGTCAGCACCCCCTCTCAGTGGCACCAGGAACCACGTGCTGGAGGCATTGGCTAGAGGCTGAGATAGGGTTAAGCCCTGCTCCCCTCTCAAACAGTTAACTCTTCAGGCTGAAGTAGAGACGCATATGACATGATGCTTTTCCTCCCGGCTGGCATAGTGGCCTCTACATCCACAGCCAGTCGTCCACCATGGAGGGTTCCTGGTCCCAGGAGTGTTGACCACATTTGACTATCTTGGGGCCTCCGCCATTAATCCCTCATTTACTGGCGATGCTCATTACACCTTCGGCAATGCACCTAGTGTATTCTCCTCTTCTATCCCCACAAACACCCTTCCTGACTAACCCCGGGGACGCAGTAGTTAATTTGTAAAATAAAAAGTGCCGGGGCTCTCCTCTAGAGGCAGCGCGAACAGGAGAAATGTGCTGGTGCAAACTGCCTCCTGACTAGAGTCCCGGCACTTATTATTCTGGAGAGGACTTGGCCTAATGGCTAGAGCTGCCGATTTCGGAGCTGGGGAACCTGGTTCGAGTCTCGGCATAGCTCAACATTCTGTGATTATGGAGAAAATCGCCTGCCTCCCAAATTAGTGTCCTTAATTGGTGCTATATGCACTGGTGCTGAGAATTAGGTGCCGGTGCTGAGCACCAGAAAGCACCGGCTCAAATTAAGCACTGCTACCCCCCCTCACCTAGACACTGTCTATGCTCGAATGGGCCCCTTTCACAATTGCCTCCTTTGTACACCTCAGGCATCACATGGAGGGCTGCACCATCAAACGCAGGTTTGAACTCAAAACGTCAAAAGGTTTTCTCACTCTCCCTACGCCTTCTCACTTCCCACTCACCTACATCTCTTACCCATCCCTGCCCTGCACCCCAGCGAGGACCCAGGCTATAACCCCCACACACTACCCATGACCGGAAACTGGTAAACTAACCCCCACCACCTTCCCCCTGTGCCCCCAAGAGGATGTCTGCACCCCTCGCAATTGCCTCCCTGAATGTCATTGGTCTCTTGTATTTCCTCAAACAGAAGATTCTCCACTACCTTAGAACAAAACGAATAGACGCAGCTCTTGTCCAGGAAACCCACCTGACCCCAGTTGAATCCCTGAAACTCAAAAAGGACTAAGTGCGCACAGTGGTCAATATTAGCTGCACATGAGCTTCAAATGCACCACACGCCTTTCCCCGCACCTGTTTCAAGAAATGCGGCGTTGCTATCCTTATGCAATGTAATCTCCCCTGTAAACTACTGAAGACCTGGATCGATGAGGAGGGCGCTGGGTGTTTCCCAAGCTATGTTTCCTAGACCGGACCTTGATCCTGGGCTCCATATTTGAGCACAATATAGATAAGTCCCGATTTCTCTCTGCCCTCGCCTGCATGTTGCTGTTCTTTGGCCTAACCCATGTACTGCTAGGAAGTGATTGGGATTGGGATTCTGACCCCCTTTTAGACCAAAGTGGGCAAGCGGGCACCCGTCTCGTGCGGAAGGAGAAGCATGGCACAACCTCCTATCTGATTATTTCTTATTAGATGTGTGGCGCCTCTTACATCCATCAGACAGGGAGTACACCTTTCTCTCCTGCCCGCATGGAACGCAGTCTCGCATTGACTATTTCCTCATCCATACCCCGCTTCTCTCCTCTGTTATGGATGCACGTTTCATGAGGTGGCAGTTGCAAATCTAGGCATGGTCAGTCTAGATTTCGACCTGCACCCTGTCTCCCCTTTGCCTGCCCACTGGTGAATGAGAATCTTTGCCTGTACACTCCCAGAGTGCAAGGAGTCCCTACGCACCTATCTACAAGACAACAATGGGTCAGTGCCCTCGAGCTGGATGCTCCGGGCCGCTTGGAAGGCTACATTGAGAGAGGCCTTGATGAAGGACTCGGCTGTGGCTAAGTCACACTCCAAGAATGCCCTCGGAGAAGTAGAGGCGGAGGTTGCCACCCTCCACCGCAGATATACGGAGTCCCCAATGGATGCTCACCATAAAGCCCTGATACTTGCTAAGACATGCCTTAACGCGCTCTTCACGGCTGCAGCACAAAAAGCAATAGTGAAGCTCCAGTGGCACAAATATGACCAAGTTGAAAAGGCTGAATGGCTGCTTCCAGCCCAGAATTGTCAGTACGAATCGCAGCTTGCAAACCCAGCACCACAAGGTGGCAGCAGAGCCCTCCTAACTCACCCCCAAGTCATTATGGGGTGTTTTCCTGAATTCTACTCAACCGCTCAGAGTTGACTTTCTCCACAATGCAAATTGATGCCTTCCTGCAACCACTCTACCTACTCTCGCTGACAGATGAGGGTAGGTGCTGATGGGGAGACATCACTGAAGAAGAAGTAGCAGAGTCGATATCGTTGACCTCTGTCCGTTTCCCCTTCCCTCCGGACTCCTCCTGACAACCCTCGAACGTTTTTCTCCTTCTTGCTGGACTGCCTTAACTCCATCCCCCCCTCTGGTTCCCTTCTCTCCTCTCACCTTCTCTCAGAATACTATTCTTGTCCCCCTTTGCCTTCTCTCCCCCTTATGATCTGCCACTTACTTTGTAATGACTGTGCAACAAATGTTTAAATTATTGTACCTTGTAACTCGCAATTTTTGTTCCTTATGTAAAGCGCTCTGATACCTCCGGGTCTAGCCAGCGCTATATAAAACTCAAATAAAGTAAAGTAAAGTTGCCCCTCATTGCAAATCCCCTGGAGAGGATGGGCTACACAGCTTCCCAGACTGGTTTCGGGGTTTCACCCCTCTTCAGCCAGGATAGCTTGAATCTAGTGGCGTAGCGAGCACAGGATCCACGTCTGGGCATCCCCTTCCCACCTAAGGCGACAAATGTAAAAAGAACAGATGATGGACGGAATGCTGAATCAATCGAACATTCACCCCCAGTCACAGATCTGGGTTAAATCCATCGTTTGTTTGCTCCTTGTGTTTGCTTTGTTCACCCTAAGTTGGCAGGGTATGCCCAGACGTGGGTCCTTTGTTCAGTTTGCCACTGGATTCAAGCTAGCCTGGCTGATGAGGGGTGTTACCCCGAAACCGGTCCCAGGTTGATTGTTTCCAGTCCAGGGAAGACCTGGCTTGGCAGGTCGGGCTGGACTGTTTCCATGAGGAACAGAGTCAAGGCGGATTTGCATATGGCTGGGTCTGAACTGGGTGTCGAAGTGAGCTAAAGACTGAGGATGGATTTAACCCAGATGTGTGACTGGGGGTGTGTATCTGAAAAGTTTCAGCCCTCCATCCATCATCTCCTTGTGTTTGCTTTGTTCGCCCTAAGTTGGCAGGGTATGCCCAGACGTAGGTCCCTTGCTCACTTTGCCATTGGATTCAAGCAGCCTGGCTGATGAGGGGTGTTACCCCGAAACTGGTCCCAGGATGATTGTTTCCGGTCCAGGAAATACCTTGATTCGCAGTTTGGGCTGGACTGTTCCCATGAGGAACAGGGTCAAGACAGATTTGCATTTGGCTGGGTCTGAACTGGGGTTGCTAAGTGAGCTAAAGAACGATGATGGATTTAACTTAGATCTGTGACTGGGGGTGAGTGTCTGAAAAGTTTCAGCACTTCGTCCATCATCTCCTTGTGTTTGCTTCCATATACCCTATACACCTTAAATAGGAATAATGTAAATGGAAATGCATTTGCACTTTTGAATGAGAAATTTGAAATGCTCAATACATTTATATGCACATTAAACAAGGTTATGCACCTTATGTCAATGTACTATAGGGGATTCATTATTGTCCCTTTTAATATATATTTGTTTACATATAGGCATTATGCACTTTAAATATGTGGTACCATTTATGATAGCTGAGACAAGGTGTCTCATCTTAAACATGTTATGCACTTTATGTCAATGTACTTTAGGGGATTTATCATTGCCCCTTTTAATATACATTTGTTTACATAAAGGGATTATGCACTTTACATCTGTGGTACCATTTATGATAGATGAGACAAGGCGCCACACATGTATATCATGCACTTTAAATTGAGAGGATTATAAATGGATGCACTATACTATCATGCTTTGAATAAGATAGCGTGCTGTAGGTGTTTACATATAAGCACTAAGCACTTTAAATTTGAGGTGACATATGGGGTTATTGGGATGACATAGACATACATGAAGTATACATTCTTACCCTCAAATTTGGTGAGCGACATAAAAATGCGGTGGCTCCATACAAATATGATGTATTGTGGATGGGGGAAATAAAATCATAACAATTATGTATTGATACGCTGAAATAGAATAATAAGTTAGCAACTGCATGCCGTGCACTCCAAATTACAAACATCATGAATGAATGCACACACATCTGTTATAATGAAATGATTAATCAGGTTGGGGTACATGGTCACTTTAAGAATAACCCTGGGCGTAGTTCGCGTAGTAGCGTTACGAGTAGCTACGCGAAGTGCACTTCGCACTACGCGAGCTACGCGTAGCACTACGCGAACTGCGTAGTACGGTAGGAAATGCTGTTCGCAATGATTGCACAGTGCCGGATGCTTGTCCGCACTGTGCAATCATTGCAAACGGCATCTTGCACAGTGCAAGCAGTCGTTTTCTGCCGCTCGAGTAGATTTGTACTCGAGCGGCAGTTTTCTCAACGCGGACTGGTAGTTTCTCATCGCGAGCGGTCGCGAGCATACGCGACCACTCGCAATGAGAAACCTGACCTCCCGCGTTGAGAATCTCGCCGGGAGGTTTATTTTCCACGCTCGCGATCGGCAACTTGATGTTGCTGATCGCGAACGAGGAAAAAGTCTCGCAGGGATGTCATTTTGCTCGCTCGCGGTCGCCAACTTGACGTTGAGGACCGCGAGCAAGCAAAAAATGCCTGCTATGCTACGCGTTTTTGCACTGTGCTACGTGCAATTCGCGTAGCGCGTAGTTGCGCAAACTACGCGAGCGTAGCGTAGTTTTCCGCCCAGGCCTATTTAAGAACCCTCAGGAAACAGAAGGATGCGAAGTGTTGCAATTAGTGGCCAAAATTGATTGACAAATCAGCGCATTTCATTAAGAGAACACATGGGTCAAAATAGAAAGTAACGAAAGTAGGAATATGTATGAAATTACCTATATTGCAAATGGAGAAATGCATTATGTTGAAATCTCGCATATATAGAAGACATGTTACGTTTGATGTAAGAAAATGGAGGATACATTTTGCCAGCATTGTAATATAGATCGTATATCTTGTTTGCGAGGCCTGGTTGGTGGCCGTATTTATTTTTATTTGTTTTGCACTTTTTTGTGAATATTCGCGTTCATGTAATAAAGTGTTACTTTTGCATTACCAACTTAGCTGCGGAGGATTCTGTGCCATGCCAATGTGTCAGTAGTCTGTGAGAAGGACTCTGTCTGGAAACATGGGGAGAGGAGTTGTCCTAACGGCTAGGACCGTCGACCTCGAATCTGGGGAACTGGGTTTGAGTCTTGGCAATGACGCTGAACATCCTGTGATTCTGGGCAAATCACTTAATCTCCCCGTGCGTAACAAAAATGAATGTGTCCTCATGTTACGCAACTGGTGCTATGTAAAGCGCTCTGATACCCGATACCTTCGGGTCAAGTTCACGCTATATAAAACTCTGTAAAAAAAATATATATATATATATATAGGATATGGCTGAGCCACCGCCACTGTTCACGGGAGGCTCCACCACTTTTGGAGCAGGAGGCTTGCCTGTTATTTGTTTCAGAGCACCTTGTAAGCAGCAAGGGTTTGTGGGGGTATTTACCCCGACACAAAGGGAGTGTGATGACATAAATACATCAAACTGCAGGTACTTGCACAACAAATATCTCTTTTTTTAACGAATGCACGAGGGGAGTGCTGAAACTGAAATGCAAGTGAATTTTGGCATTTAAATGCCCTACGCAGAATTGAATCCTTTTGAGGTTGCAAAAGTGCACTGTTTCTCACAAACTCAAGAAAGGTATTTAAGAACTTGGTATTTGTGGAAGGACGCTATGGATGCCTATGGATAGATGCAAGGCATAATGGACTTTGAAGTTCTGGCAAATTTAAGCGCATTGTGATTGGAGATCAACCCACTCGAATATTTTATATTAAATGCATTAGTCAAACATGGTGTTAGGATATGGGTTTTTGAAAAATTTAAACTGATCTCCCAGCGACTATTAACTGTGAATCTGCACCTGTAGTGACATTATACAAACAAAACCTGTGCACTCTGAGTCCTTCCTCACTGTTTAACCACCTTAGTGTATTTAAACTCACCAGTAATTGACCCTTGTGATCTGCATATGATTAAGACCCAGCTGGGTCGAAACGCGTAATGCCACATTCGTGAGTTACCTGCTGGAATTAAGGACCTGTTTTCACCTACTCCCGACTGGAGGGCTTGTTTCTCATGTAGTGACAAACTTGTGAGGTTTTGTTTGCAATATATATATATATGTTTGCAATATATAAAAATGCTTTCCCTATGGAAATATATATATATATATATATATATATATATATATATATATATATATATATTCACTGAAAAAACCATAGGTTTTAGGGACAGTTATAGTTAGTTGGACATTTCACTCGTACAAAACCATAGAAATTCCCCCGTTATAGTTAGTTCAGCTAACTATAACTCGCGCCCGCAATGCACTGCTGATGACGTCACATATTACATCACTCATGACATGGTCAGTGACATCACTGATGACATCACTGATGACATCTCAAATGACATCACTGATGACATCACTGATGACATCATCCAGTGACTGTGTGTTTCTGTAAAGTTTAAATATGTTTAATATATATAGGGAAAGGCGTATTGAAGAATGAGTGGGTGTATAAGTGTCTGAATGGATGATTTAGTACGTGAGTGACTGACTCTACAAGTGAGTGATTAAATGTATCTTACTGAATGCATGGGTTAGTGACTAAACTGTGTGAATGTCTGTATCCGTCTGTCTGTTGGTTTGTAAGCGGCTGCATGGCTTTCTGAATAGCTACATGAGTGTCTACATGGGTTATTGATTGATTGTCTGAGTATCTGTATGGGTGCCTGAGTGTTTGTGTGGGTGGGGTGTGTGTGACTCTGTGCATAGAAGTGTGAGTTGGTGATTCACTGGGTGCATGGTTTCAAGAGTGCATCTGTGATGGACTGTATGGGTGGGTGAGTGTGTGTATGGGTGTGTTAGTGATTGAATGTATATCTCAGTGGTACATGTGTGAGTAACTACATATGTGAAAGGCAGTATATATGTGTGTTGGAGTATATAAATGGCTATAAGTGAGAGTGTGTGATTGTGAGAGTGGCTGTATGGATGAGTGTGTACTTGTATCAGTGATTGTATAAGAGCGTAAGAATGTGCTAGTATTTGTATGAGTAAGTGAGCTGGTGTGTGTATAACTGTATAGGTGAGTAAATGGGTGTGTGATTAAGTTTTTGCATGACTGACTAGGTGTGTGAGTACCTCTATGGATGAGTGGCGGTGTGTGAGTGTTTATATAGGTGTATGAGTGCATATGATAGTCCTGTACTGAGTGACTAAGTATGAGTGACTGTACGGGTGAGTGAGTGGATGTGTGTGTAGACCTAAGAATCAGTGAGTGGGTATGTAATTTTTGGTGTTGGAGTGTCTATGGTTTTGAGAATGGCAGTCTGTAATTTAGAGTGGGTGTATCAAAAGTTATATTAGGGTGTGAGAAGATGCATGAAATTATCACATGGATGATGTCATCAGTGATGTCATTTGAGATGTCATCAGTGATGTCATCAGTGATGTCACTGACCATGTCATGAGTGATGTAATATGTGACGTCATCAGCAGTGCATTGCGGGGCGCGAGTTATAGTTAGCTGAACTAACTATAACGGGGAATTTCTATGGTTTTGTATGAGTGAAATGTCCAACTAACTATAACTGTCCCTAAAACCTATGGTTTTTTCAGTGAATTTCAAAGGTTTTTTAAATGCTAATTTCTAACTATAACGTGTCTGAAACCTATGGTTTTTCAGTGAATTTCAAAGGTTTTTAAATGCTAATTTCTAACTATAACGTGCCTGAAACCTATGATTTTTTAAGTGAATTTCAAAGGTTTTTAAATGCTAGTTTCTAACTATGCCTACAGAGGTAGGACATGTGAAGAAAGAAGAAAAAACGCACAGAAAGAAGCAAAAGATGTGCAGAAAGAACCAACAGAGGAGCAGAAAGAGGCCTTGTTGCAAAATCATCCTGTGCCCACAACATTTTCAGACGGGTACTGGTGGTAACTGACTCTGACTAACCAGAGCCAGTGCTATGCTAAAAGACACTTAGAATACAGTGAAAACACCTACATACACTAGGGCACACTATGCGTTGGGGTACCCCTGTGATTAGCATGACCTCCTCTGCAAGTCCCTAGTACATAATAGGGCAGGGGATTAAAACTACCTCTTAAAACGTGCTACAGGGCGCGTTTGCACAGTGGTGAAGGGAGGGGGCCTGAGGTGACATGTGTGCAAACGCACCCCGTGGCGCGTTTTAAGTTGCGGGATTAAGTCCCCTTGAATTCTGAGGGTCCCTGGGGCCCAACTAGCCCCCAGGTACCTACAGTTAGGACCACAGAGCTGAGTTGCAGAGAGGCGTTCCGAGGCCACGTACCTTTTTTCACCTCTCTGCAACGCAACTCTGTTGTGCTTACTGAAGGTACCTGGTGGGCTAGTTGGCCCCAGGGACCCTCAGAATTCAAGGGGACTTAATCCCGCAACTTAAAACGCGCCACGGGGCGTGTTTGCGCACATGTCACCTGAGGCCCCGCCCCCTCCCTTCACCACTGTGCAAACGCGCCCCGTGGTGCGTTTTAAGTTGGGGGATTAGGTCACCTTGAATCCTGAGGGTCCCTGGGGCCCAACTAGCCCACTAGGTACTTCCAGTAAGCACCACAGGCCTGCGTTGCAACGCCTGTAACAAATTGTGCAGTTGTGTTTAGGTAGTGAAGAGGGTCGTGCTGAGGGTAGTGTTTTAGGGTTTAGGGTAGTGCAGTGGTATTTGTGTAGTGTAGGGGGTCATGCTGGGGGTAGATTTAGGGTTTAGGGTAGTGCAGTGGTGTTTGGGTAGTGTAGGGAGTCGTGCTGGGGGAGTGTTTTAGGGTTTAGGGTAGTGCAGTGGTGTTTGGGTAGTGTAGGGGTCGTGCTGGGGTAGTGTTTTAGGGTTTAGGGTAGTGCAGTGGTGTTTGGGTAGTGTAGGGGGTCGTGCTGGGGGTAGTGATTTAGGGTAGTGCAGTGGTGTTTGGGTAGTGTAGGGGGTACTGCTGGGGTAGTGTTTTAGGGTTTAGGTTAGTGCAGTGGTGTTTGGGTAGTGTAGGGGTACTGCTGGAGGTAGTGTTTTAGGGTTTAGGGTAGTGCAGTGGTGTTTGTGTAGTGTAGGGGGTAGTGTTTTAGGGTTTAGGGTAGTGCAGTGGTGTTTGTGTAGTGTAGGAGGTCGTGTTTTAGGGTTTAGGGTAGTGCAGTGGTCTTTGCGTAGTGTAGGGAGTTGTGCGGGGTAGTGTTTTAGGGTTTAGGGTAGTGTAGGGGGTCATGCGGGGGATAGTGTTTTAGGGATTAAGGTGGTGCATTGGTGTTTGGGTAGTGTAGGGGGTCATGCGGGGGGTAGTGTTTTAGGGTTTAGGGCAGTGCAGTGGTGTTTGGGAAGTGTTGGGGTCGTGCTGGGGGAGTGTTTTAGGGTTTAGGGCAGTGCAGTGGTCTTCGGGTAGTGTAGGGGGTCGTGCTGGGGGAGTGTTTTAGGGTTTAGGGCAGTGCAGTGGTGTTCGGGTAGTGTAGGGGGTCGTGCTGGGGGAGTGGTTGAGGGTTTAGGGCAGTGCAGTCGTGTTCGGGTAGTTTAGGGGGTTGTGCTGGGGGTAGTATTTTAGGGTTTAGGGTAGTGCAGTGGTGTTCGGGTAGTGTAGGGGTCGTGCTGGGGGTAGTGTTCTAGGGTTTAGGGCAGTGCAGTGGTGTTTGGGCAGTGTAGGGGGTAATGCTGGGGGTGGTGTTTTAGGGTTTAGGGCAGTGCAGTGGTGTTCGGGCAGTGTAGGGGGTCGTGCTGGGGGTGGTGTTTCAGGGTTTAGGGCAGTGCAGTGGTGTTCGGGCAGTGTAGGGGGTGGTGTTTCAGGGTTTAGGGCAGTGCAGTGGTGTTCGGGCAGTGTAGGGGGTCTTGCTGGGGCTGGTGTTTCAGAGTCTAGGGCAGTGCAGTGGTGTTCGGGCAGTGTAGGGGGTCTTGCTGGGGCTGGTGTTTCAGGGTTTAGGGCAGTGCAGTGGTGTTCGGGCAGTGTAGGGGGTCGTGCTGGGGGTGGTGTTTCAGGGTTTAGGGCAGTGCAGTGGTGTTTGGGCAGTGTAGGGGGTCATGCTGGGGCTAGTGTTTCAGGATTTAGGGCAGAGCAATGGTGTTCAGGCAGTGTAGGGGGTTTTGCTGGAGGTGGTGTTTCAGGGTTTAGGGCAGTGCAGTGGTGTTCGTGCAGTGTAGGGGGTGTTGTTTCAGGGTTTAGGGCAGTGTTGTTCAGGCAGTGTAGGGGGTCTTGCTGGGGTTGATGTTTCAGGGTTTAGGGCAGTGCAGTGGTGTTCGGGCAGTGTAGGGGGTCGTGCTGGGGGTGGTGTTTCAGGGTTTAGGGCAGTGCAGTGGTGTTCCGGCAGTGTAGGAGGTCGTGCAGGGGTGGTGTTTCAGGGTTTAGGGCAGTGCAGTGGTGTTCGGGCAGTGTAGGGGGTCATGCTGGGGGTGGTGTTTCAGGGTTTAGGGCAGTGCAGTGGTGTTCGGGCAGTGTAGGGTGTCGTGCTGAGGGGTGGTGTTTCAGGGTTTAGGGCAGTGCAGTGGTGTTCGGGCAGTGTAGGGGGTCGTGCAGGGGGTGGTGTTTCAGGGTTTAGGGCAGTGCAGTGGTGTTTGGGCAGTGTAGGGGGTCGTGCAGGGGGTGGTGTTTCAGGGTTTAGGGCAGTGCAGTGGTGTTCGGCCAGTGTAGGTGGTCTTGCTGGGGTGGTGTTTCAGGCTTTAGTGCAGTGGTGTTCGGGCAGTGTAGGGGGTCTTGCTGGGGGTGGTGTTTCAGGGTTTAGGGCAGTGCAGTGGTGTTCGGGCAGTGTAGGGGGTCTTGCTGGGGCTGGTGTTTCAGGGTTTAGGGCAGTGCATTGGTGTTCGGGCAGTGTAAGGGGTCATGCTGGGGGTAGTGTTTCGGGGTTTAGGGCAGTGCAGTGGTGTTCGTGCAGTGTAGGGGTCGTGCTGGGGGTGGTGTTTCAGGGTTTAGGGCAGTGCAGTAGTGTTCGGGCAGTGTAGGGGATCGTGCAGGGGTGGTGTTTCAGGGTTTAGGGCAGTGCAGTGGTGTTCGGGCAGTGTAGGGGGTCGTGCTGGGGGTGGTGTTTCAGGGTTTAGGGCAGTGCAGTGGTGTTCGGGCAGTGTAGGGGGTCGTGCAGGGGTGATGTTTCAGGGTTTAGGGCAGTGCAGTGGTGTTCGGGCAGTGTAGGGGTCGTGCTGGGGCTGGTGTTTCAGGGTTTAGGGCAGTGCAGTGGTGTTCGGGCAGTGTAGGGGTCTTGCTGGGGGTGGTGTTTCAGGGTTTAGGGCAGTGGTGTTTGGGCAGTGTAGGGGGTCTTGCTGGGGGTGGTGTTTCAGGGTTTAGGGCAGTGCAGTGGTGTTCGGGCAGTGTAGGGGGTCTTGCTGGGGGTAGTGTTTCAGGGTTTAGGGCAGTGCAGTGGTGTTCGGTGCAGTGTAGGGGGTCGTGCTGGGGATGGTGTTTCAGGGTTTAGGGCAGTGCAGTAGTGTTCGGGCAGTGTAGGGGGTCGTGCAGGGGTGGTGTTTCAGGGTTTAGGGCAGTGCAGTGGTGTTCGGGCAGTATAGGGGGTCGTGCTGGGGGTGGTGTTTCAGAGTTTAGGGCAGTGGTGTTCGGGCAGTGTAGGCGGTCGTGCTGGGGGTGGTGTTTCAGGGTTTAGGGCAGTGGTGTTCGGGCAGTGTAGGGGGTCTTGCTGGGGGTGATGTTTTAGGGTTTAGGGTAGTGCAGTGGTGTTCGGGCAGTGTAGGAGGTCTTGCTGGGGGTAGTGTTTCAGGGTTTAGGGCAGTGCAGTGGTGTTCGGGCAGTGTAGGGGTCATGCTGGGGGTGGTGTTTCAGGGTTTAGGGCAGTGCAGTGGTGTTCGGGCAGTGTAGGGGGTCGTGAAGGGGGTGGTGTTTCAGGGTTTAGGGCAGTGCAGTGGTGTTCGGGCAGTGTAGGGGGTCGTGCTAGGGTATGTGTTTCAGGGTTTAGGGCAGTGCAGTGGTGTTCGGGCAGTGTAGGGGGTCATGCTGGGGGTAGTGTTTTAGGGTTTAGGGTAGTGCAGTGGTGCTTGTGTAGTGTAGGGGGTCGTGCTGGGGGTAGTGTTTTAGGGTTTAAGGTAGTGCAGTGGTGTTTGTGTAGTGTAGGGGGTCGTGCTGGGGGTAGTGTTTTAGGTTTTAGGGTAGTGCAGTGGTGCTTGTGTAGTGTAGGGGGTCGTGCTGGGGGTAGTGTTTTAGGGTTTAGGGTAGTGCAGTGGTGTTTGTGTAGTGTAGGGGTCATGTTTTAGGGTAGTGCAGTGGTGTTTGGGTAGTGTAGGGGTCGTGCTGGGGGTAGTGTTTTAGGATTTAGGTTAGTGCAGTGGTGTTGGGGTAGTGTTTTAGGGTTTAGGGTAGTGCAGTGGTGTTTGTGTAGTGTAGGGGGTCATGCTGGGGGTAGTGTTTTAGGGTTTAGGATAGTGCAGTGGTGCTTGTGTAGTGTAGGGGGTCGTGCTGGGGTAGTGTTTTAGGGTTTAGGGTAGTGCAGTGGTGTTTTTGTAGTGTAGGGGGTCATGTTTTAAGATGCAACGCTCCAATACCTGACCAGTCTGCACTACATAAAACTGCAAAAAAACTAAAAATAATAAGTGTTTTGCACACTTTTGTCATTGGGCTATATGTGGGCTACATCTGGGTAATATTTGTGCTACATTTGGGCTCTTTTTTCACTGGTGGCCATCTTGGAAGACTTCTTTGTTATGAAGTTTCCTAATTTCCTCATTTACTGCAGTCTCCTCAGTAGGAAATGCTTTCAGTTTTTACTTTGATTCCATCAAGAAGGCATTCAGATGTGTCACACATTTGCCATAAATTCAGAATGTTATTACTCTCGTTGTTCATTAGATCACTGTAGTAAAGCTACTGCTCACCAAGGAGTTAACTGGAAGTCTACTGCTGGTATTGAAAGTGATTGTTTCAGTCTGCATGTCAGAATTTTCTAATGAAATAGAAGAGGATTTGAGATCTCACTTAAAACATGCACTAAATTTTCTTTTTGCAGCACTAACCATAATTTCTATGGCAAAATGAACCCCCTCATTTTGTTCCTTTTTAAATTAAATGTTTTAAGTGTTACCAGTTTATTCCAATCAAGATGGCTTCAGGTGTGCCATACTTTTGTCATAAGTAAGGCTGTTAGCACTCTAGTTGTTCTTTAGAACACTCTGGGAAGCTGCAGTAGAACACAAAGGCATCAACTGACAGGCTGCTCCTGTTGAAATATAACAGGAAGATATTTGAGATCTCACTTAAAACATGTCCTAATTTTTCTTTCTACAGCACTAACCATAATTTCTATGGCAAAATGAACCCCCTCATTTTGTTCCTTTTTAAATTAAATGTTTTAAGTGTTACCAGTTTATTCCAATCAAGATGGCTTCAGGTGTGCCATACTTTTGTCATAAGTAAGACTGTTAGCGCTCTAGTTGTTCTTTAGAACACTCTGGGAAGCTGCAGTAGAACACAAAGGCATCAACTGACAGGCTGCTCCTGTTGAAATATAACAGGAAGATATTTGAGATCACACTTGAAACATGTCCTAATTTTTCTTTCTACAGCACTAACCATAATTTCTATGACAAAATGAACCCCATCATTTTGTTCCTTTTTAAATTAAATGTTTTAAGTGTTACCAGTTTATTCCAATCAAGATGGCTTCAGGTGTGCCATACTTTTGTCATAAGTAAGGCTGTTAGCACTCTAGTTGTTCTTTAGAACACTCTGGGAAGCTGCAGTAGAACACAAAGGCATCAACTGACAGGCTGCTCCTGTTGAAATATAACAGGAAGATATTTGAGATCACACTTGAAACATGTCCTAATTTTTCTTTCCAGAGCACTAACCATAATTTCTATGACAAGATGAACCCCATCATTTTGTTCCTTTTTAAATTAAATGTTTTAAGTGTTACCAGTTTATTCCAATCAAGATGGCTTCAGGTGTGCCATACTTTGTCATAAGTAAGGCTGTTAGCACTCTAGTTGTTCTTTAGAACACTCTGGGAAGCTGCAGTAGAACACAAAGGAATCAACTGACAGTCTCTGCCCTTGTTGGATGTACATGTTTTACTGAGAATGTCAGACTTCATTCTCACATGACTGAGAAAGATAATGTGAATTTACAGAAAATATGCTCTCATTTTAGCTTCTGGGGCACCTTCCAAAACTGTATGGGACAAGCATGTGAAAATAGTTTTCTCTCAAACATGATTCATGATATCCCAGCAGAAGGTTTTCACAGGGTAAAATCACCTTAGAACACACCACAATTCCTGAAATTAGTATGGTACAATCAACAAATGAATTCTAATGTAACTAAAGTCTGTTATCACCCTTTATAGTTCTCCTTTTGGTAACCCTCAAAATCTTCGATTCACTACAATGCATTTCAATGGTACTATCATTTATATTGGTCCCAAGATGGCTGCCAGCAATTCTCACGATGACATGTGTGGTTAGGCTCCGCCCAGATATATATGTGTTTTTACTTTTGATTTTCTCAGCAACTACTGAACGGATTTACACCATTTAACAAAAAGGGTTCTTTTTGAACCAAGAACTACCTCTTTGCCAAATTTGGTGTAATTCCGTTCAGCAGTTCGGGCTGTAGCCTTGCATAAAGTTTCCTATGGGAAATTGATTTTTGACTCTTATTTTTTAATTTCTCCGCAATTACTGAGCGGATTTACACCATTTAACAAAAAGGGTTCTTTCTGAACCAAGAACTACCTCTTTGCCAAATTTGGTGTAATTCCGTTCAGCAGTTCGGGCTGTAGCCGTGTCTAAAGTTTCCTATGGGAAAATGAATGGGGAAAACACGTTTTGGGACCCCCTTTTTTCTCGGCCCCCGCTTGACGAATCACCCTGAGACTTTCAGGGTAGGAGCGGACCGGAGCGGGCCATAAAGTTTGAAAATTTCGCGAAGATTCGTCAACCGACGCAAGAGTTATTTCAAATAGAATGTCGCGGATTTCCTATGGAAAATAGGTCCTAACTATAACTATCTACTGGCGACCGCCAGTAGATAATATATGTGTATATATATATATATATATATATATATATATATATATATATATATATATCAAAGCAGCATCCCAAGGTTCGGCCACGCCGGGAGAACACACGGGCACAGACTCCAGTATAGATAAGAAAGAAAGTTGTTTATTGCAACATCAAGTCCAAATGACGTGTTTCGGCCGCCGGACTGCGGCCTTGATCACAATATATATATATATGTCGCACAAAATCCAAAGTAGTACACACACTCAGGAATGCCAGATACAGAATTTAATGTATACAGGTTACGCGTTTCGACAGACTCCCTGTCTTGATCACACAGTGAGTAAACAGTGGAGATTCTTTACAGAGACTTGTGTAAACATAGAAAACAGACTAATACATATGAATCTGTGGTAGTCACAAATAATCATGGGGGCCATATTGGAAGGGTAAATAAACGAAGAAAGACAGAGTCACAGTTAGCCTGAATACTTAATAGCAATAAACGACAATACTGTAATGTGTCTAAAAGTTCTTAAACAATAAAAATGCAAATGCGTCGACACGGATGTAACTATACACAAATTAGCGGTTAACATTAAAACATAATATGATGCAAAGCCCCGAAATGTGATTAAGGCATGATTCGGGCTGGCCAGGCATATATTAATACAACAGTGTCGCAAGAGCGTGATAGGTTTGGCAAGATGTACCCAGTTCCAGCTCGTAAAGGTAAGTTTGGGTCACCATATTGGTATACCGCTTAAAGTACTTGCGCATGAGAATGCATCTGGAATTACCATAGTGGTGATTAGACATAACAATGTGTATCCAAAGTGGCTGCGCGTGTAAATAGCAACTCGCTTATGACTAAAGTTGAATTACCTTAGTGGTATTGCGCATAGTGTAAATACTTAAGCGCATGAGAGTGGTTATGGAGTCAACATAGTGGTAAGGGGGCAAACCAAAAGTGTAACCTAAGTGGTTAAGCGTATGTATTACGGGTAGCACATTATACTGCGCGTATGGACAGACTAAGCCCTCATACAACTAAATACGAATCACCAAGTAGTATTGCGCATAAGGGAGATGCTTGAATATTCAGGCGCAGAAGAGTACGTCACCAATGCATTCGGGCTAAATGTTACAGATAGCATAGTTAGATAGCATGTAGCCCCTTAAGAAGCCAAAAACAAGATACTTCATTAACTTCCAAATTAAAACACTTTGAAAAATTTGGTGACCCAAACTTACCTTTACGAGCTGGAACTGGGTACATCTTGCCAAACCTATCACGCTCTTTGCGACACTGTTGCATTAATATATGCCCGGCCAGTCCGAATCATGCGTTATTCACATTTCAGGGCTTTGCATCATATTATATTTTAATGTTATCCACTTATTTGTGTATAGTTACATCCGTGTCTATGCATTTGCATTTTTATTGTTTAAGAACTTTTAGACACATTACAGTATTGTCGTTTATTGCTATTAAGTATTCAGGCTAACTGTGACTCTGTCTTTCTTCGTTTATTTACCCTTCCAATATGGCCCCCATGATTATTTGTGACTACCACAGATTCATATGTATTAGTCTGTTTTCTATGTTTGCACAAGGCTATGTAAAGAATCTCCACTGTTTACTCACTGTGTGATCAAGACAGCGAGTCTGTCGAAACGCGTAACCTGTATACATTAAATTCTGTATCTGGCATTTCCTGAGTGTGCGTACTACTTTAGATTTTGTGCGACATATTTCGCCGGCTGGCTCTGCCGGCATTGCGCACCACCTGCCTTGGGCCAAGGACTCCGGCAGGAGCATTCTGTGTGTTTTGTATATATATATATATATGACTGGGCACCGTGTGAAGCGGTGAGGACTATTCATTTTTTGTTCATTGGCCTCCCCTGACCCCGCTTATTTGTTTGTTCACACAGTATCCGTGGCTGCTGCTGGTGGAGACTCTTACGACTTTATGCTCTTTTCGGTTCGGAGCCCCCCGGAGTCCGGCCCGAGTTCAGCAATGAAAGGCATGATTGATCAAAGGGGATTCAGTTGACTTTACCTTAACGTAAAAGGATGCCGCAGGACAGAGTCTGAGCTAAAGAAATGCCTGTGTTATTAATTTTGTCAATTCAACTTAAATATCGGTGTCTGCATGCTGGCGGTGCCTCTTTGCACTTGCACGGAACAAAACTGAGGCATTCTGGGAGCAGTAGTCCCGGTCGGTGCATTTGGACTCTGTGTTTATCTGACATTGAGGCTTGAAACGCGCATTTGAGGTGCTGTAATCTTATGTATACTCTGGCTTTCACATTTTCATGTTTATTATGCAAAATGCCGGTAGTTAGTACCTTCGGTTATTTGCGTGTGTCTAACCCCGACATTAATTACCATTTTAGCACACTTTCATTGCCATTCACGAGCCAAATGTGACTTCACGAAAATTTTTCCATGGGGGCCCCCCTGTGAAGAGAATCAACGTTATAATGTTGCATGTCTCCCTTGAAATTCCATGGTTATGCAGCGCGATCATTAGTTTTATATAATTTTAACTGTGTGATCAGCCCGATCGTTCTATAAATGGCCTACGGTGATTATCTGGGTCACAACATCACGAAGGCATTTGTTACATTTCCAGTGTTCAAGTACAATTGAATCTTTGTGCTATAGTGGTTTGTGTGTTGCACTATGCAGGCAATGACTTCAGTTGGACGCATTATGTGTTTTTTATTGTTGATGATATGAAATATTCACTATGTACATATTGTAGATGAAATGTGTATGTATTTATCCACCTTTTTATAGTATTAACTATTTTTGTTTTCATGAACTCTTCTATGTCCATGATTACAATAATGTATATAGGCCAAGACCAACATGGCGCTCATTAGATTGAGGAAGGCTGCTGCGTCAGCCGAAACGCGTCTCTCTTCGCTGGGTCAGGGGAGGCTTTATTCAATAAAGAGGCCTTAAACCTGAATAGCCCTCGTGTGCGTGCTCTTCATCCTGAATAGGAGCAAAGGTTTCTTATTGAGATATATATATATATATATCTCAATAGGAAATAAATAACAAACAAATAACAAATAAATAACAAATATATATATATTATCTACTGGCGGTCGCCAGTAGATAGTTATAGTTACAACCTATTATCCATAGGAAATCCGCGACATTCTATTTGAAATAACTCTCTTGCCGGTTGACGTATCTTCGCGAAATTTTCAAACTTTGTGGGGCGCTCCGGTCCGCTCCTACCCTGAAAGTCTCGGGGTGATACGTCAAGCGGGGGCCGAGAAAAAGGGGGTCCCAAAACGCGTTTTCCCCATGCATTTTCCCATAGGAAACTTTAGACACGGCTACAGCCCGAACTGCTGAACGGAATTACACCAAATTTGGCAAAGAGGTAGTTCTTGGTTCAGAAAGAACCCTTTTTGTTAAATGGTGTAAATCCGTTCAGTAGTTGCTGAGAAAATCAAAAAGTAAAAGTACATATATATCTATGGGCACGGAGGATTCGCGCACCCTCCCGATCACGAGCTGCATGTTAATTGGCTGTCAGCTGGCTGTCAACATTCCAATTCAGGAAATGTTGGCAGCCATTTTGTCCCTCGGTAGAACCGAGGGACAGAAACAAGTGCGCAAAGCGCACAAAGGGGGCAGGGTAGAAACACCCTGACCCCTAGGTTTGCTCAGGGGGTCCCACAAGGACCCCCTGGGCAAAAAAATTTTTTTTTTAAAAATCGGCAGGATGCGCTCAGGAGCGCAAACCCTGCCGAAAAAAAAATCGAAGCGCGGTCTCCGCGCTCGATAGTTAATGGCCCCGGGTGGCCCAAGTCCCGGGGGCATGCTGGGGGGTTAATTTATGTGTGGGGGCCTCTAAGGGCCCCCAAGCCCCGGGGACCACCACCCCCGGGGCTTTATGTAGAATGGTGCGGGAGGGCTCTGAGCCCTCCCGCAGCCCCGGGGACCACCACCTCCCCGGGGCTTCTTTTTTTTATTAAAAACCTGTGTGGGGGCTCCAGCCCCACACGCCCGAGGACCACCACCTCCCCGGGGCACTAAGAAAAAATTACAATGGGGGACCGTTTTGGACCCCCAGAGCCCCGGGACCACCACCTCCCCGGGGCTGTGCACTGAATGGGAGGGGGCCGCGCGGCTCCTCCTGGAGCCCTTGATGGCCCTGGGGACCACCACCCCCCAGGGCCGGCTCCTGCAGTGTCCCGGGGTGCCTACCCCCGGGACACTGCTGTTTGCAATGACAGGACGGAGCCTCGCGGCTCCCGTCCTGTCATTGCAAGTCTTGCTTTGGATATTGGAAGAGAGAGCAGGAAACCTGCTCTCTCTCCAATATCCAAAGCCGACAGCTTTCCACATGGGGAGCTGCATCTTAGCAGCTCCCCATGTGTAAGCACTGCCGGCTCCCGTAGGACACGGGGAGCCGGCGGGACTGTGGGGGGATTGGGGACCCCCACAGTCCCCAACGAGGCCAGGCCCCGGGGATGGGGTCCCGGGGCCTAAAAACAGGAAAAAGGAAGGGGGCCACACAGCCCCCTTCAGGGGACAAAAAAATTAAAAAAAATAAAAAAACGATCGGGCCCGCAGGCCCCGCCCCCTTCCTTCACCACTCTGCAAACGCGCCCCCTGGCGCGTTTGCAGAGGGGGAACGAATTCCCCTTGAATACTGGGGGTCCCTGAGGGCCAACTAGCCCACCAGGAACCTCCAGTATGCGCTAGGGGCTGCCTTGCAGAGAGGTGTACAGAGGCCACGCCCCTTTTTACACCTCTCTGCAACGCAGCTCTATGGCGCTTTGAGGTATATGGTGGGCTAGTTGGACGCCGGGGACCCTCAGGATTCAAGGGGACTTAATCCCCCAACTTAAAACGCACCACGGGCGCGTTTGCACAGTGGTGAAGGGAGGGGGCGGGGCTTGAGGTGACATGTGTGCAAACAGGCCCCGTGGCGCGTTTTAAGATGGGGAATTAAATCCCCTTCAATCCTGAGGTCCCTGGGGCCAACTAGCCCAACAGGTACATCCAGAAAGCGCCACAGAGCTGCGTTGCAGAGAGGTGTAAAGGGGTGTGGCCTCTCTACACGTCTCTGCAACGCAGCCCCTGGTGCATATTGGAGGTTCCTGGTGGTCTAGTTGGCCCCTAGGGACCCTCAGGATTCAAGGGAACTTAATCCCCCAACTTAAAACGCGCCACGGGGCGCGTTTGCAAAGATGTCACCTCAGGCCCCGCCCCTCCCTTCACCATTGTGCAAATATTCCTCTAAAATCAGCCGAAATAGGAATTCCGATTTACTCACCTGTTATAAGGAGAGACCTCAGTGCTGTATCTTTCAGCCCAGTACTGGTCCTGAAAAGTAATTTTAACCGTACTTCACCGGTAACTTGAATTTCCTTCATAGGCTAACATTGACTGGTTTCACTTGGAAATTCTTCTAAGTGTGGAGTTTTGGAACTTTAAAATATTCCTCTAAAATCAGCCGAAATACGAATTCCGATTTACTCACCTGTTATCAGGAGAGACCTCAGTGCTGCATCTTTCAGCCCAGTACTGATCCTGAAAAGTAATTTTAACTGTACTTACCGGTAACTTGAATTTCCTTCATAGGCTAACATTGACTGGTTTCACTTGGAAATTCTTCTAAGTGTGGAGTTTTGGAACTTTAAAATATTCCTCTAAAATCAGCCGAAATACGAATTCCGATTTACTCACCTGTTATCAGGAGAGACCTCAGTGCTGCATCTTTCAGCCCAGTACTGATCCTGAAAAGTAATTTTAACCGTACTTACCGGTAACTTGAATTTCCTTCATAGGCTAACATTGACTGGTTTCACTTGGAAATTCTTCTAAGTGTGGAGTTTTGGAACTTTAAAATATTCCTCTAAAATCAGCCGAAATCCAATTCCGATTTACTCACCTGTTATCAGGAGAGACCTCAGTGCTGCATCTTTCAGCCCAGTACTGATCCTGAAAAGTAATTTTAACCGTACTTACCGGTAACTTGAATTTCCTTCATAGGCTAACATTGACTGGTTTTCAGCAAAAAAGTTTCAAAGTGTTGATTTTCACAAACTACAAATATTCCTTAAAAATCGCCTGTATGACTTAAACGCATTCTTTCAACTGTTTACAGGAGATGCACCAGTGCTGGATCCAGGATCCAACACTGAGTAAGAAAAAGTAACGATAACAGTTTTTACCTGCTAAGTGAATTTCCTTCCATAGGATAACTTTGGTGATTCTATGAGAAAAAGTTTCAAAGTGTCAACTTTTAAAATACAATAATATTCCTTAAAAATCACGACTGTAACCAAAACGCTTTTACTCAACTGTTTACAGGAGATGTACCAGGACTGAATCTAGGATCCAGTCCTGTGGTTACAAAAGTAATCCATAAAGTAACTAATTGCATTTAACTAGAAATTCACATTGAGCTGAATGTTGCATTGTGTTTGAAAATGTGTTGCCCATTGCAACAACTGTAACTACTGTACTTAAAAGTCTATTGCCTATCTGCAAAGTATTTAAACTAAAGTAATTCATTCTGAGAAAGTATTTTTTGTAATGTAATGTATAATGTAATTACAATGTAATTTGAAAAATAAAATATGTAAAAAAAATTGTTTCTAAAAATGTAGTAAATCAGTATGAAAAAAATTAATATAACAATTAATACATTTAAAAATTGTCATTTACAAAACCTTTGAAATTCACTGAAAAAACCGTAGGTTTCAGGCACGTTATAGTTAGAAATTAGCATTTAAAAAACCTTTGAAATTCACTGAAAAAACCATAGGTTTCAGACACGTTATAGTTACAAATTAGCATTTAAAAAACCTTTGAAATTCACTGAAAAACCATAGGTTTCAGACACGTTATAGTTACAAATTAGCATTTAAAAAACCTTTGAAATTCACTGAAAAAACCATAGGTTTTAGGGACAGTTATAGTTACTTGGACATTGCACTCGTACAAAACCCGTGAAATTCCCCCGTTATAGTTAGTTCAGCTAACTATAACTCGCGCCCGCAATGCACTGCTGATGACGTCACATATTACATCACTCATGACATGGTCAGTGACATCACTGATGACATCACTGATGACATCTCAAATGACATCACTGATGACATCATCCACGTGATAATCTGATGCACCTCCTCACACCCTAATATAATCTTTGATACACCCACTCTAAATTACAGACTGCCATTCGCAAAACCATAGACACTCCAACACCAATAACTACATACCCACTCACTGATTCTTAGGTCTACACACACACATCCACTCACTCACCCGTACAGTCACTCATACTTACGGTCACTCAGTACAGGACTATCATATGCACTCTTACTCCTATATAGACACTCAAACAACGCCACTCATCCATAGAGATACTCACACACCTAGTCAGTCATGCAAATAATTAAACACACTGCCATTTACTCACCTATACAGTTATACACACACCAGCTCACTTACTCATACAAATAGTAGCACATTGTTACGCTCTTATACAATCACTGATACAAGCACACAATCATCCATACAGCCACTATCACAATCACTCACTCTTGCTTATAGCTATTTATATACTCCAACACACATATATACTGCCTTTCACATATGTAGTTACTCACACATGTACCACTGGGACATACATTCACTCACTAACACACTCTTACACACACTTACCCACCCATACAGTCTATCACAGATGCACTCTTGAAACCATCCACCCAGTGAATCACCCACTCACACATCTATGCACAGAGTTGCACACACCCCTCCCACACAAACACTCAGGCACCCATACAGATACTCAGACAAGCATTCAATAACTCATATAGAAAATCATTTAGCTATTCACAAACACATGCAGCCACTTACACAGCAACAGACAGACGGATACAGACATACACCCAGTTTTGTCACTAACCCATGCATTCAGTAAGATACGTTAAATCACTCACTTATAGAGTCAGTCACGCACCTACTAAATCATCCATACAGACACTTACACACCCACTCATTCTTCAATACGTCTTTTCCTATATATTTTAAAAATATTTAAACTTTACAGAAACACACAGTCACTGGATGATGTCATCAGTGATGTCATTTGAGATGTCATCAGTGATGTCATCAGTGATGTCACTGACCATGTCATGAGTGATGTAATATGTGACGTCATCAGCAGTGCATTGCGGGGCGCGAGTTATAGTTAGCTGAACTAACTATAACGGGGAATTTCACGGGTTTTGTACGAGTGCAATGTCCAAGTAACTATAACTGTCCCTAAAACCTATGGTTTTTTCAGTGAATATATATATATATATATATATATATATATATTTTCTCACCAAACAAGTATCACGCTGCACTCTCCCAGATTTGGTTGTAAATAAAGATTTATTTAAGCCAGTTACACTCCTTCTCCACCTACGCGTTTCAACCAGCAGGTCTTGGTCACGGTGTATATATATATATTACCCACTGGCGATTGCCAGTAGGTAGTTACAGTTAGAACCTAGTTTCTGTAGGAAAATCATTTTTTGACTTGGCTATAACTTTGGCGTCATTTGACCAAACTTCATGAAATTTTCTAAAAAGTATCAAGGTAGGTTCTGTGTGTCATGGGAAGTTTGGGAGTGATCTCAGCAGTGGGGACTGAGAAATTGGGGTGCGAAATAAAGGTGCTTTTGTAATGTTAATTCTAGTAGGAAATTGTAGTCACAGCTACAGCCTGAACTGCTGAACGGATTTACAACAAATTTTGCAGGTAGGTAGATGTTGGTTCAAGGAAGTGACTTTTGCTTATTTGGTGAAAATCCGTTCAGTAGTTGGTGAAAAATTTAAGTTTGCGAATGAAGACGAGCATGTGCAGGGAAATGCACTGCTCTGGTTGGCTGCCAACACTTCAACCAGGAAGTGTTGGCAGCCATCTTGGGACTCGGCTTCACCAGGTTCCACAAAAAATAAGTGAAAATTAAGAAAAGAGGGCATGGTCTTGAGGTCCCCCTGGGAATAAAAAGCAAGCGAGGGCTCTGCGCTTGCTCTTAAATAGCCCCCAGGTGGTCCAGGTTTGGGGGCATGTAATAAATATAGGCGGGAGGCCCATGGGGCCCCCCTCCTAGGGCTTAACAAAGCCCCGGGGACCGCCATCTCCCGGGGCTATTTCCGATTAAGTTGGAGGGGCACCTCGCGGATCCACCCTGCCCCGGGGACTGCCACCTCCCCGGGGCTAATTTTAATAATATGGGGGGGCCTCGCGGACCCCCCCTACCCCGGGGACCGCCACCTCCCCAGGACTAAAATAAATACCAAAGCGTGGGGGGGTTCTGCCCCCCCCCACGCAGCCCCGGGGACCACCACCTCCCCAGGGCAAATTTGAATAAAGGAGGGGGGCCCTACATGGCCCTGGGGACCGCCACCCCACCAGGGCCAGCTCTAGCAATGTCCTGTGGTGCCCACCCTCTGGACATTGCAGTTTACTATGGCATAGCGGGAACACTGCTCCCGCCATGCCATAGCAAACAGTGTGCTCTGTTTTGATCAAGCTAGAGCAATTTGCTCTTGCTTGTTCAAAGCGGAGCACGCTTTGCTTTTTACACATAGGGAGCTGCATTTCAGCAGTTCATTGGATGTAAAAAGCAATGCCGGCTCCCGCAGGAGGCGGGAGCAGGCCGGGACTGCGGGGACCTTCAGGCTGCACCTGCGGTCCTGTTAGGTTTCAAATTCCCGTCCCTGCAACGCACTCATCTCACGTTATATTAGGTTAGCAATGTGTGGCTAAATAGATGCCATTTGTATTCACGTTATGCAACCCACTGAATTTTCCCCGTAATGCGCAGGCTACAGTTAGCAGTGTGACTCCATTTTGCATTTCGTAATCCTTATTAGGCTGCTTAGACTGTGGCTGAGTTAGGCCTCATTGCTCGTATTGCTTGCCTCAGCAGAACACGGTATTTCGTAATTGTTTTTTCTCGACTTACTAATGAATAGGCCGTTCTGCCCTCGCATACTTATCCGAATGTGTAGTTTCTGCTCCCACGTTAGGAGATGCTGAGACCCAGCACTGTGGCCTTGGATTCCTGATAAAATGTACCCATCTGGCAGGTGTTAGCTCATCCTACTGTGCCTCTTTGTTCATGATCGGCCCAAGCAGGTAGTTTTCCATTGTGGGCTGGTTGGGGGCTTCTCGAGAGGAAGGATTACTCAGTGTGAGCTGTGGGGGGTCAGTCCCGCGGCAGACATCTTAGGGTGCAGGTCATGATGGACTCCTCTGCAGAGCATTGCTAATAAAATGTAAGTTTGCATTCTCTACTGTCTGACCGACTCTTCATTCTTGGGAAGGCATAGTAGGTGGGTGTAAGAAAACCCGAGTGGCCCTAGATGGCCACTTCCTTCAGTTGGCACCCAAACAGGGACCCTGCAAGGTGATCCGACTCGCCCGTAATCGGGTTGTAGGGTCGGGGGGCGTTTGGTTGGTCGGGCGGATCGGGGTATCCCACACCAGACCGAGCTTGGTTCTCACAGCTGCCCCACCCTGCTGATCGGGCGCCCCCTCGTCTAGTGGTCACCGGCTGGGGTCCTGAGAAGGCGAAACCTTGGAGTTGACTGTTTGGTCCGAAGAGTCGGCAGTGGAGAATAACTTGACTCAACCTGTGTGCGCCAGGTCAGTGATTTGAGTCTTGGAAAAATGGCGCCATTCTTGGATGGCACAAGCCTGCGGGCTGTGTCTTGATACAGTCTCCAGACTGTCTTGTCTGCAGTTTTCGAACTGCCTTGCTTGAACGACACGAGACGACGGGCTGTGTCTTGGTACTGTCTCCGGACTGTCTTGACTTGAACTTGGTGGGTTTGCGGACCCTTAAAAAAGGCACAGAGTGTTTGCGAGCAGTTCACCGGACCGCCTGGAAATTTGGCCCACGCTTGAAAAGGTCCTGGATTGCCCGCAAACAATCTGCCAGACCAACTGGTAATTTGGTTAATGCTTGAAAAGGTCTGGGGCTGGAGCCTGTCTTCTTGAATTTGATACAGTCCCCGGACTGTAGGGAGTGGTCCCTGGACCGTTTTGGTTTGGTTCGTGACTAATATTTGTTACTTTATCTTGTCTTAGTTTGCCGATTGTTGGTGTTATACTTGTCCGTTAGGGACAGTGCATGTGTCTTATATTAAGATGCCTTGTTTCAGCAAATTGGGGTGTTTTGGATGCCGATGTTGTTCTACTGATGCTCGATTGGAAGAGAGCCAGCCTGCACCTCCAGAGGGTTCTCCAAATTTTGACGTATACGTTAAACATGGTATTGGCCCTGTTATGTTTAGCACACTGTGGCATAAATATACGAGGGACAATGCTGAGTTACAGTGGCCGCTTACTGGCTCATTTGATGAACAGAAATTGAATTTCTTGCAGGACCAGTTGTTCGCTAGGAGGAGCAGACAGTCGATGTTTGATTCTCTAAGAGTATGGCAGAAAGAAGCAAAGTAGCGACGACTGAGAGCAGAGAAAGAGGCCCGGAAGAGGCAGATGCAAACTATAACACAGAAAGCAGTAGCCTATGAAAGAGGAAAGATAGAGAAGGGTATAGAATGCTCAGATAGAAAGTTTCGGTTACAGACAGATAAATGTTATGTTACTAGAGAGGAAGGTGATGATTTTGTCAAAGAGCTATTGGATTCTCGTCCTCCTCCTCCTTATGCCCCTGAACGGATATACCCGGCAGTCCCGACCTCTCAGTCCTTGGCCTCTAGTGCTGCCCCTTCTAGCATTCCTGTTTCTAGCGCTACCGCCTCAGCCCCGGCCCCTCTTGCTTCTCTTCTACTCACACCAGTCACCGGGACGGGTGCTGTTAGCTCCCCTGCCCAGTCTATCAGTTCTGTATCGACTGCTACTCCTCCTTTCACCCCTACCACCCTGTCGCCCTACATGATGGTACCTGTCTCTGCGTCTGCTCTTTCCCCCGTGAGTGTGACACCCCAGGCACAGTTGAATGTCGAAACTCCTGCGCGTGGAGTACATGAGGTGAACTGGGCAGCAGCGGAGATCGAATGGATAAAGTGTTGGTGCGTTCTGCAGTGGGTGATGAGGAAAAGCAAATGGTGGCTAATCAAGCAGCTCAGTGGGCTTGGAACCCGATCTATAGTGTGGAGGATGTGTGGAGTGTGATGAAAGATTATGAACCGTTTATACAGCAGCACGCCCTTAAGCACGTCAGCAACGCTGATAAGATTGTGGGAACAGTGTTTTCAAGGTGTTGCACCGCAAATAATATATGACATATGGGATAGGGTATATGCTGCAGGCATGGCTCCCAATGAGGTTTTTTAGCAATATAATGACACTAGTGGGTTACTGAGGCAGATTGCTTCAGAAGGTTCCGACGATGGGGACACAGCATCCCATGAGGGAAGTTCATCCCATTTACCACCCTGAAATTCCAGAACTGTGCGATTCCACCGATGCCGTGATTAGACCACGGGTCGACGCTCAGTTTCAGGAACAGTGGATCTATACTCCTTGGAAGAGGAGTGAGGTCCTATCCTTAAAGAGCCAGCTGCCGGACCCCTGAGAAAACCCTACTGCATATTATAAAGAATTGACGGAGGCGGCCTCCTCCACAGTAATGACGCTAGCTGACATAGAGTTGTTTTTCGGTCTGTTGGTACCGGTGGATATATGGAGGCAGGTTCATACGCAGGATCATGCACTAGAGTTTGGGGGCACGTGGGATGAGATCAGGGCTTGGGATAAGGAGTGTAAGCCGGGCGACAAGCCGAAAGCGGAGCTCCTCGCTTTGCCGGGGCGTATTATAACATACATGCACTCACTTATTCCGCCAAAGAGAGTGGACTGGGATAAGTTGACTGCGTGTCGCCAGAAGAAGGATGAAAGTGTGTCGGATTTCTTTACCAGATTTGAAGGGGTGTTTTTAGATTTTAGTGGTCAGTACCTGTCACAGGAGGGTGGTGTTCGTTTATTTGTCAACAGATTTGTCACTAACTTGCTTCCCGAGATTGCAACACGGTTGCAGGCATCGGAAAGTACTTGGACGACATCATCCCCATCAGTGATAATGAGTATGGCACAATATTACGAACATAGAGAGAACGAGGACAAGGAAAGGTTGGAGAAAAAGTCACAGGATTTGAAGACGAGGGTATTGATGTAGCAAGTTGCGAGGGGAAATGGACGAGGTAGAGGTTCGGGCTCGGCCCAACTGCCGCCCCGGTCTGGCAGGGGTGGTGCTTCAAACACGCCCCTTGGGCTCAATCAATGTGCGTACTGCAAGCAGGAGGGACATTGGCGGAATGAGTGTCCGGAGTTGCTACAGAAAGGTGAGGCCCCAAGGGTTCGGGGTTTTTGAGGTCACGGACGAGGAACAGGAGGTAGAGGGGGGATGCAGTCAGAGGATACATCACACAATAGGCAGAGCGGGAATTATTTTGACGACCCCCGAGGACGACAGTACTATCATGACGACTATGACATGGACAAAGTGACAGGGTTGTCTCACAGCTAGGACAGCCGAGGACAGGGCGAGGGACCAGTTCCTGTGCCTATAGATCAGCATGGACCTTACATCACTGCCGATTTACAGGGTACTACTGAATTTCTTTTACTTGATACAGGGGCTATGAATAGCTCTGTTTCCTGTTCACTGGTCCCGGGGGCAGCTCTGTCTGGCCAAAACAATGTGTCAGTGGGTTTCTCAGGCGTGCCGGTCATTAGCCCCATTTCCAAGCCTCTTGCTTTGACTATTGGCCCCTTAACGGTCGATTCACCATTTTTACTGACGTCAAATTGTGGGGAAAATTTGCTAGGACTTGATTTGTTAAAAAGGCTGCATGCGACAATTTTTTGTTCTCCAGACAGCGTTTACATGAGTATTGGACTGCAGGTAGCTCATGCCGAACAGTGCTTCGCAAAGGATGCCCCCCTTCCAGCTGAGTTCAGAGATGTGCCACGTACGTTATGGGCTACAGGAGACACGGATGTGGGGTTACTCCAGATCCCGCCAGTATCTATACAGATCAGAGACAATGCTAAATTGCCATGTATTCCCCAGTACAAGATATCCCAGGCAGGTGAAAAGTCCCTATTGCAAATAATACAGGATTTGATTAAGTCTGGCATAGTTGAAGAGACTGTGGCGAATGTGTGTAATAGCCCTTTTCTTCCTATTCTTAAAAAGACACCCTTGGATTCTTTTGATGCCCACCCTGACGTTTACCGTTTTGTGATAGACCTCAGAGAGGTAAATAAGATCATAGTTCCCAAATACCCTGTGGTCCCGGACATTACAACGATCTTGACAATGATTCCCCCATCAGCAAAATTCTTCTCTGTAATTGACTTAAAAATGCTTTCTTCAGCATACCAATCCATACAGATAGCAGATATCTGTTTGGATTTGCAATTGCCGGTCGGAGCTTTAGATTCTGTTGTGCTCCACAAGGCTATACTGAAAGTCCTAGTATTTATAGCCAAGCCTTGAAATCTCAATTGGATTCTTTGCAGCTTCCCCCTGGTAATGTGCTGTTGCAGTATGTTGACGACCTCCTTGTGGCCTCGGACAATGAGGATGGTTGCAAAGCCGCCACAGTTAAATTATTGTTGCATCTGGCACATCATGGACACAAGGTGTCACTTTCCAAATTTCAATATTGTTGACAGGAGGTCACCTATTTAGGTCACCTACTGTCGAAGGAGGGTCGCAGACTAACCCCTGAGAGCATAGCTGCTATTACTAATATGTCTGTTCCTAAGACCCAACGCGAGGTACGCGCGTTTATTGGGATAACATTGTATTGTCGGCATTGGATCCCTAACTATTCCCTACTAACAAAACCCCTTCTATACCTGACCACCAAAGATGTGCATGAACCCCTGCCTTGGACACCTGCATGCCTGCAAGCTTTTGAGCAATTAAAGGTTGCGCTTTGCTCTGCTCCTGTGCTTGGTACTCCTGATTACCAGAAGCCTTTTGTGCTCTATGTGCATGAGGTGAACGGTTGCGCGCTTTCTGTTCTAACACAGGGTTTTGGTGGTAAGCAGAGACCCTGCGCCTACTTCTCTGCCATGCTTGATAATGTCGCCAGAGTGCTCCCGAGCTGTCTGAGAGCTGCCGCGGCGGTGGCAGTTTCTATCAGACAATCGGCAGGGCTCGTCCTTGATACGGACCTCACAGTCATGGTACCTCATGCTGTGGATACGCTATTGAATAAGACAAAGACGCAGCACCTTACTAGTGCGCGTCTGACTGGCTATGAATTGACTCTGTTTGCTTCGCACATTACCATCAAACGATGTGCTACTCTGAACCCAGCCACGTTACTACCCCTCCCGTCGGAAGAAAAGGACAATGATGTCCATGATTGTTTATTTTGGACTGAGGAAGAAACGAAGGGACGGGTCGACCTGACTGACCTTCCCTTATCTGTCCCCCAAGGGGAACTATATGTCGATGGCTCTTGTTTCAAATTACCGGATGGCACCACCACTGCAGCCTATGCAATCACGTTACACACTGTAGTTGAGACATCCCGTATCCCACACCAATCGGCCCAAGCTGCAGAGTTGGTTGCCCTCCTCAGTGCTTGTGAGTTGAGTGAGGGACTGGCTGTTAATATCTACACCGACAGCCAGTACGCCTTTGGGGAGGCCCATAATTTTGGCCGCCTCTGGGTGGAGAGAGGGTTCTTGACTTTGCACGGACTGCGGATTCAGAATGGGCCATTGATACATAGATTGCTGTTCGCACTGACACTTCCCAGTAAGTTAGCAATAGTGAAATGTAGCGCTCATAAGGCTATTACAGATGATGTTGGGAGGAGAAATGCTTTCGCAGACCAGACAGCTAAGGAGACAGCTCGATCAAAGATGACAAAGATGTTGGTGGCAGGTCCCGCTAGGTGGGTCCCAGACAACGGAATGTTTGAGGACACACTGGAAAACGTCAGGGAAATCCAGGGTGAGGCGACTTTAGATGAATTAGCAATGTGGGAGGAGAGAACAGGTCGCTTGGATGAGGATGGGTGTTGGACTGACTTGTCAGGGAAGCAGCGATGATTGCTGCCTAATTCATATGTGCTCCCTGTTGTTACCATGGCCCATGGCCCAGCGCATATTAGTGCCAAAGGAATATGCAAGTTACTGGACCCAGTATGGCAGAATGATAATATCGCTAAGGTAGCCACGCACCTAGTGAAGCATTGCATCATTTGTCTGAAGCATAACCCTTGGAAAGGTACTCCTACACCCGCTGGTAACTTTGCATCGCCTTCCTTCCCTTTCGAGGTTCTCCAGATGGATTTCATCGAAATGGAACGGGTTAATAACCTAAAGTATGTGCTAGTAGTGATCTGCGCATTCAGTAAATGGATTGAGGCTTACCCCACTAAAGAGAATACAGCTATGGCGACGGCGAAGGCACTACTAAAAGAGTAATTCCCGTGCTATGGGTTGCCACGCGTGATCTGTAGTGACAACGGAAGTCACTTCAATGCAAAAGTCATTGAATTGGTGTGCACAGGTTTGCATATTAAGCAGAAGTTTCATGCAGCGAATCACCCCCAGTCAGCAGGTCTGGTTGAGAAGTACAATGGTACTCTCAAACTGAAGCTAGCAAAGATTCAAGAAAGCACAGGACTGCGATGGCCAGATGCGTTACCCTTGGCTTTATTATCTACCAGAGCGACAGCGCATTCTAGAACAGGGTTGACCCCGTATGAGGTGGTCTTCGGAGGCCCTGCTAATGTTTGGGGCGTTCCAAGACCCAAGCGCTTTTCCGAGATAGAGTACCCCCTGCTTGTAGACTATCTGTATGAATTGTCTAAAGATCTTCGTTCTCTTCACCAACAGATACAAGCCACGCTGCATCCAGTACCAGAGGGGCCCGGGCATCAAATACAGCCCGGCGATTTTGTGCTCATCCGAAACTTTCATCGGAAAAGCTGTTTGGAGCTGAGGTGGAAAGGGCCTCTCCTCGTCCTTCTTGCCACCCGTACAGCGGTGAAAGTAGACGGCAGAAAGCACTGGATCCACGGTTCGCATGTTAAACGGACACCTCTAGCGCTCCCGTACGACCGTTGGGTCAACGAAGGCATCGGTGATCAGGAATGTGAGATAGTGCCACGCTTTGTTCCCTTCTCTGACGCCCGGTTGAGGTGGGCGCAGACGGACGAAGAAAGTGATGCAGTCCTGTCCAAGGCGATCCCACCAGAGATAAGGGCCACCCTGATAAAACCGTCTCTAATACACCGGAATCTGAGTCTTGATGCCCATCTGATCCTGAGTTTCTGCCCCTTTTTGTTGATGAAACAGTGCCAGGAATAACAAAATATAATCTGAGGCCCCGAAAGAAGGACGGTGCACCAGCCGAACAGTCTAGGAGTTAGGGAAGAACTTGAGCTTAGGGCGCAGGTGCTGTGCCTAAGGTGCCTGTATTAGACTAGGGTGAACTACACTGGTGCACTGCCCTGGACACTGGACAGGATAGTTGAGGGCATTTGCCCAGGAGGGAGGTTGCCCTATCCTGAAAGAAGAAGGATTTGTTTTTTCTGCAAGGGCTGCAATCGCGCAGCTCCTCCGTGGGAGTGCTTCATAGCACCGTCGTTGATGAACAATAGGAGCCTGCCAGCGAGGCTCTAGACGGACGCTGGGTGATTTGTGCCCTCTGGTACTGTTGTTGCAATAGTGGCTCTAGCCCGTGAATTTTTCTTTCCCTTGTGACACCCATAAGTTGCCCTTGAAGTTTTCTAAATGTATCCCTTTGGTCGTCCTATCCCTGATGAGGAGCAGCCCTTTGCAGCTCCACGTCCCACTCCAGATGGTCCTGTTTGGTCCTCTTGGTCCAGTAAGAGTAAAATAGTGTTTGTTGTCATAATTTTGCTTTATCTGATGGTCGTATTTGGGGTGGTCTGGTACTTAGAGGAACAACATCCTGTGCACGCCTTGATAGGGACTACCCCGGCTCCAGCTGAGCACTCGTTTGTTACATTGGCCCCACATAAAGAAAGACATAGACAGACTTATGCGCAAAATGCTTTTGTTCATATGCTTCATCAGGTACACAGTACTACTAATGCCATGAATTGCTGGGTGTGTGGACTAATTCCCTCAGTTATGCACAAACATGATTTGCTAGTGTCATTGCCCCTGTCATATTTGGGTAGCTGTGAAGCCTGGTTCCAACTGCTCTCTATGGTATACATGCACTATTATGCTGATGCTATGAAAATGGTGCAGGCTGACTACGAAGCAGTATTGGAGTATATAGTGGTACACCAGGGATATACACCTGGGGCAGATGGCAAGGAGGGTACCCTGCACCCAGATGCTTGCATGAATGTATTTAAAGCTCACGAAAATGTCACTTGGTTACAAAATGAAATGCTAGATTTCCAAGGGTTTAATGTCACTGAATACTTTAAATGTTTCCAGGAACGCAATATCACTGAGGACAAAGCCATGCCTGTCCCTGTGATCAACGCAACAGCTAGTTTCTGTGTTGAAGGAACAGGGGACATTTCAGTAGGACAGAGCCATTGTAACTACACATACCGGCTGAACACTACTAGCAGCACACCTTTGCTTACACCTCCGAATGTATACTTCATCTGTGGGGAACAGGCTTATACATGGCTTCCGAGGGGGTGGTCTGGCCGGTGTTATGTTTCCTTTCTCTTGCCTCCCATTTACATTGCACCATCCAACTACCACAAGGATCTTAGGCTACAGGTAGGGATCTCCAGGTACACCGAGTTAGGAGAGTTGTCAATCCAGACGATATTGATCAGACAGATACATCGTTGCAGCAATTTACTGACATAATGAAGGGCATTCTGCCGTTCTGGGGTCCCATGTTCAATGGTCGTAATATTCGTCGCCATGCTAGAGTAGTAGCCATGCCCCATGTGATGGGGTCCCCGGGTCTGAAAATGGCCAGGGAGGGGGGCTAGTAGGGCCTCTCTCTTTAAGGATTATTTTTAATTTAAAAGTAAAGGCATACCCCGGGGTTGAAGTTGGCCTGGGGAGGGGGGGCTGCGTGGGCCCCCTCCCCTTTGAATAAAAACTAATAAAGGCCGGGCCCTGGGGGATGGGGTCTCACGGGCTGAAATCGGCCAAGGAGGGGGCCGTGCAGCCCCCCTCCCATTTTTTAATTAATAAAGGGTCAGGTTCCAGGAAATGGGGTCCCCAGGGCCCAAAATGGTCCAGGGAAGAAAGGGGCCACATGACCCCTCCTTCCTTAAAAAAAAAAAAAAGCCGGCAGCTGGCACACTCTTGGTAGGGGATGAATTCCCCTTGGCTGCTGAGGGTCCTTAGGGGCTAAGAAGACCTCCTGTTACTTCCAGTAAGCCCCTCACAGAGGGATTGAAGAGAGGTGGTTGGAGGCCATGCACCCTTTCTCCACCACCCTGCAAACGCGCCTCTTGGTACACTGCTGGTGGGGGGGGGATGAGGTCTCCTTGCCTCCTGAAGGCCTCAGGACTTAAGTGGGCTTCATCCCGAAGCAGTAGTGCATCAAGAGCTGCATTCACAGAGTGGTGGAGAAAGGGGGCGTGGTCTCTGATGACCTCAATGTAGCTGTGTGGGTCTTACTGGAGGTAATAGAAGGGCTAGTTGGCCCCCAAGGTCCCTGAAGAGCCAAGGGGACTTTATCCCCCAACTAGTAGTGCACCAGGAGGCGCATTTGCAGAGTGGTGGAGAAAGGGGGCATGGCCACTGAAAACCTCTCAGCAAACCCACTGTGTGGGACTTACTGGAGGTAACAGGAGGACCTGTTGGCCCCCAAGGACCTTATGGAGCCAAGGGCACTTTATCCCTCAGCTAGTAGTGCGTCGGGAGGCGCATTTGCAGAGTGGTGGTGAAAGGGTCGTGGTTTCTGACAACTTCTCAGCAATCCTGCTGTGTGGGACTTACTGGAGGTAACAGGAGAGGTAGTTGACCTCCAAGGACATCCTTGGGGGCCATCTACCCCTTTGGCTTGTAAAATGCTATTTGTAGAAGATGGCTTTCAATATACGGTAGTTTGCAGCTTCCCATTCTCAATTAAAATTCTAGTATCCAGGACAATTGTTCTGTCATTACTGATCTCATGTGTGAATTTTTTATTTAAATCTGAAAGATTGTTAACATAACTAATAATCTCAACTGTTAATTAAAATTATAATGCTGAAAATAGCTTAATGTACTAATTGTTCCAGATGGACTTTAACATAGAACATTGCCAGTGAAATCATGAGGAAGACAAATTATTAATAGAAGCACAGTCATGGGTAATCCCTCGAATAATAACTGGATCTTCACAGTGGAATAAACCAGGTTCCTCTAATGTTGTACTGAGACAGAGAACCCTCATAAGCAGATAATAGTGCTCATCTGTCCAACAAAATTCTTCCCGTAAGCAAAGAATTAGGTGTTGGGATGGTAGCCTAGTCCTAAACCATATACATTGCTTGCTTATCTTACAGTAATGGACTAATTTGTTCTCCTGGACCCCAGTTGCTTTTTCCTTATTATGGAATTCAGTATTAGGTGATGAAGCATTGAAAATAATTTCTGAAAAAAATGAATGGCTGCTCCCCAAGTATTAGCTAGTTGTGCAGCACAGTGAAAAAGATCCACCACAGGGTTCTGAAGGTATAGGATTTCAAGGTATAGTAATCAAAGCATTTCACTCCACCACAAACAAGTATTGGCAAATTCAATGAATTTGACACTAGAAACTTTTTTCAGCAAAACGTTCGGCTAGTTGTATTGCTGTCACTTAGAGTCACTTTAGGTGACCAATTACTGTAGGGTGCCTGTCAGGGGGGCCAGCAAGGTCCACAGAAACAGTTACCTCCACAGATGTAGCAGTCTCCAGGCAGTTCCAAACACTATATCCCCTTCTCAATGGATTCCTTTGGAAGTGGTCCTGATGCAAGGGATGAAGGATGCTGAAGATGCTCAAGGATGCTGTGGATGCGATGCGGTTGATGGGGGTCATCCTGCTGCTACTCCTCAGTCCATGAAGTGGGTGAGGTGGCCATAGTTGCAGGGTCAATGCCCCTCAAAGTCCTCTTGGTGATGGTAGAAGTCATTACTGGGCTACCAGTTGCCCATTGTCGCAGTCACAGTCAAATCCTTATCTGGGCTGTAAATTGCCTTCTGGGTGACCAAACTGCAACAACTTTCCCAGGTCCAGCAGACTCGGGTGCAACTTTGAGCATCGGGTCCTGGTCTCTGGTGCTGCTGATGGTGGTTGGCAGTGGTTGGCAGGTAGCGGTCTGAAGAATCTGAGCTATCAATTTGCCCCAGCAGGCTTTTTCAGCTGTTGTGGCCCTGTGCTGTGAACAGGAGATCAGCCAACTGAGCCTTTGAATCTCCTGCTTCGGCTGGGCTTTGAAGGCAACTTCTCTTCTCCACGAGCAGGACACAGCAGGCACAGTCCCTCTCCTTTGCCAGTCACCAGGTGCAGCAGGTGCAGTCCACGCTGGCACAGCCTCTCTATGTCGGTCCCACAGTGCAGCAGGTCAGTCCTTCTTCAGTCCTTCTTCCAATCCAGTTGCAATCTGAGTTCTGGGTGCCAGGGGTGCCTTATTTATGCTCAGAAAATGCCCTCAGGACAGGATGTGGTTGATAGCCAATGGGCTACCAGATTCCCTCCCTCCTGATGACCACTTTCGGGGAAGTGTGGCATCTAGCTATATTTCAGGATGTACCATTCTGCCCATTTTCAACATGGCAGAACCCCTCTCTTGGCGTCCAGAGCTCTCTTCCCAACCCAGAGGTATGGGACTACACACCCCTGAGAAACCAGTTTGAAAATTGGTTTCTCCTTCTCTGTCCCTAGTGCCATCCTGTGTACATCAACAATAGAGCAGCCCCTCTCCCAAGTGTTTCCATTTGCCCTTCAAATGCTCCTTTTCCTTTGAAGCTCGCCTTTGGGGTCAATACCCGGGTGGCTTCTTGAGTGGGGGGAGTTAACACTTCTCTCCCATGCCGGTCCCTCTTTTCTCCTGTCCTGCGAATTGCTAGCCTGCCTCCCCAGGAGGGCAGAAAGATGTCTGCAGGGCAGAACCCGTGTACAACAATAAACGGGTACTGGAAACTTTAGGCAACCAAAGTGGTAACTTCTAAAGTTGCACTTTGCCCACAAATGACATTAACTTTGATTTAACCATTAAATCAGTTTTAATAAACTGATTCTTTTGATATCTCACAGTACCAACTTTAGTAGTCCCATTCAGAAGACGTTAGCAGGGCTGAGATGTCAGCCTGTAACTCTGTACTTGCCAATGGGGCTACTAGCTTTCCACAGTAAAAATGACAATTTAGGGATATTACTGCTGGAACATGTAAAAGTGCGTGTTCTACTTTTTAATATACAGCACCTTGCCTTACGTCTTGACAGGCCTACCTTTGTGTTACTTATATGTATTAAATAGGGAGGACTGGGCTTTGCTATTGCCTTAAGTGGCAGATTGGGAGCCATGTTTTACCTTATCGTACGTGTGGTGGCACAACTAGTGCTGCAGTCCACGAGAGACACCTAAGCTAACATGCCCTAGGTACTCCTGGTTCCATACAGTAGGGACTTACAAGTAAGTTTGTCATAGGGTTTCTGCACATACAGAGCTATGCACAGGATAATAGGACCTCGGAATATAGTGGTGAGCCAACCATATGCCTTAGCACCCAAAACCCCAACCCAACTAGCCTTAGCGTCCCATTAGCACCAATGTGCCAATGATTAGACAACCCAGAACACGGTATCTCTCTCAGGACTCGCAGAGGCAAGAACACTCTTTCGTCACACTCGTACCTGTCCACAATGTGCGTAAGAAGAGACACAGTATAGGTTAAAATGTTTATTTCAACTTACGTGCTCTAAGATACAGTACACGTGTCAGTACTATTAACATAATGCATAGAAATAATATAATCAGCATGGTTACAACTCCATAGAATACAAATGGGGAAAGCATCTCATAAAGCAGTGGATATATGTCTATCTAACATTACCACCCTCCCCGTGCTGGAAGCTAGTTTATTATAAAAATAGAAGACCTCTGGGCTTTGCCTAGCGAACCCCCATACCTCAGTCTCTAGATGCAAAACTACATCAGCAGACAATCACAGCTCTTCTCCCTGGAAAGGTTTTCTCCAAGTGTCTCTAGCGCGGGCGAACCGCAATATTAAGAGCACACTAATTTCTCCATGGCAGCTGTACATGGTGTTATGTCTAGGTGCGAGGGACAGGCCAAATCAGTAAGAACCAGGGACGTGTTGATCGACCTTGTAACTGTTGTTCAGACTGAGCCCAAAGGGAACAAGAGAAAAGGTGAGAAACAGAAAATGCAGACAGTTGTAAAATAACTTGGCAGGAGCAGAGGGCGACAGAACAACGGCTAAGAGTAACGTGCGCAAAAGTCATCATGGCAGCCAGGCCTGTGCCAACGTATCCAGGCAGGCCAGGAGGCCACAAACCACAAGACACCCTCCCCTGGACAGTCCATCGGCCAAGACCAAAGACGAAGACAGAGTCCTAAAAACCTGAGCAGAACAGAGGCAGTCCACGGACAGTGAACGGCAAATCAATCCAAAAACGTGGAAGTGCAGAAAAATGCTATACCGTCCAAGAGGACATCATTGGAATCGTCAAAAAACGTGGACGCCATCCAGTCCAACAGGTCAAAGCTGCAGGAATGTTCCTCAGAGGATGGAGCATCCAAAAGCAATGCGGGACAGCTTGCGTGATATTCAATATAGCTTTGTTGTAGGAGATCCTGAGCAGCCGCCCAGATATCCCATTGTGCCAAAATCCCCAGTGCAGCCGCACACATCATAAAGCCTGCAACGGAACAGTCCCGTTCATGGGCCTCTAAGGGACCCACCAACTGAACAAAATCCGGAACAGACAATGACGAATTGGAGAGGCAATAATCCATGGTCCATGTGAAAGGACAGCGGATGCAAGACATCACGGGTTGCACGCAAGTGAAATACGCAAAGCGAAAAGAAAGGGTGTAGGACACACTGATAGTCACCAAGGGCAGAACATCGAAGCCAACCAGAAGTCACTCACGGAGCAGCTGGAGGCGTTCGGGATCGAGGAGGGCCCAGCGGGGAGCAGCCATTGCGCAGAAAACAAACCAACAGCAAGACACCAGCCGCCAAGGCGAGGATCAATGGGAAACCACCAAAGACGCTAGAAAAAATAGAATGAATGAACGCCGGTATCACACCGAAAATAGTTTGGAAGGTGGACACCAGGCCGGACCCCACGATCTTAAAAAAATGCACTAGACCCTCAGTGTTTGATGCGTTAAAAATACGATGAATTAACTCCCCGAAATGTTGGGGGAGGTTGGTGTTCAAAAGGGCCTGTATTTCACTGTGGGTACTCGCCACCTGGAGTACAAATGTCTCCCGGGCGGACGTGAGTGTAACCTCCTCATTCAATAATAGGGCCTTTATTCTGCTCAACTTATTGAAGTCTGCCTCCATGGAAGGAATGGAAGGCCAAATAGAGTTATCAACGATGTCATGAGGGGGAGGAAAAAGCACATTCTTGCAGCAGACAACTCTGTGCGAAACCGTAACAATATACGGAATGCCGGCCTGTAGGCCACAACAGTTTTCGCTATTTAAAAGCAAATAGCTACCGTTAGTAAGCAAAGTAAAAGTAGGATAAATAGCAGGAGCAGGAATACCCTTTAGCACACATGCAAGATTCGGAACTGAAACGCTACAAGCCCCGTGCAATTTAATATGTTTACAAATAAGCGAATGACCCACAGTTGAATCACAAGACTCCCCCGTGAGAAACACTTCCTTGCCTTCTCTAAGGCATTTATACATGAAAGGCAAGGACCAGAGTTCATGCAGGAAAGCACCACCCAAAGGCTGGAAACGGCCCACAGGATAATGTCTCATGCACGAGCTAAATTCAAACAAGGAAAAAGGTAAAGCTATAACCCCATGAACAAGCCACACAGCAGAATCTAGTTCCGCCACAGAGAATGGTAAAGGATCCACTTTCTCGATATGTAACAAAGTGTAAGACGCATCTTTCATGGACATGAACTGCTGCTTTTCAGTCAAATTAAAAGGCTTAAAAAGGGCAGTGGTGTTCAAGAAATTCCAAGGAACTTTACCTAACTTAAGGGTTTGCAAAGTCCACGCAAACTGCATTACTGAACGCAATTGATTCTGCCCATGATACAAAATAGAAACATCATCTTGTACAATATCAACAACAGAGGACACAATATTCTCTAATGTGTAAATGCGGGAAGACAGGGTATTTATACTATTGTCAACAACAGCCAGCACCTTTTCCAAATTTGCTTGGTCTATTTCCCGAAGACGGGAAGCAGCTTCCATTTGTGACAGCTTCCAGAGTTCATTATACGCTTCATAAATGAATCTCTTCGGTCGGGGACCACGAGGTCCCAAGATAAAGTCGGACAGATCAATAGTGCCTGATAGGAGGGACAAATGTTTTTTAACAGAGTCTAAGGACGAATGTTGTAGCCATTGTTTACATAATTTACCAACTGAATACGTTGTGACAGTACGAGATTCAGCAAATCTCGGATCAGGCTTGTCCTGTCTGTAGCCAGGAACTGTGCCATGAAAACGCAGTTGGCATGCATTGGATGATATGGGCCACGACAACCAGGGTGACTGTACCATTGCAGAAACGTTAAAGGAGTTGTTTTGAAACAGAGCCTGCAAAGTCGCAAGGGACTTATTAAAACGCAAGCTATCATTGGGAGAGCTCGACAAGGATGGGAAGCCTGGCGCATTTAATTGTTTAGTGGTAGCTAACCCCCAACACGTAGTTTGATAAATGGAAGCATTCAGAAACACAAATTGGGCTGGGATAAGGCAGGCGCGGTGCAAAGCCTCGGTGCCCTGCACCTGCCATGGCCTTGAACCCCAGATTGATTTTAAGTCGACTGTGTCTTTCCAGCACTCATAACCACCCACCGCCAAGGCGCTCAAAAAGGAACCCGAATAAAGTAATTTGGTGTGGGTCAACATTATTTTATGAGTCAATGGGGCACCCATTTTAAAATAATAGGACCCAGGGTTCGATCTATTAAAATCAGTGAAATAGGTGAATTTATTTCGAAGAGTCTGGGAACTACCTGGTAAGGGGTTTGGGCAATGTTCCCATTGGGTGTAGGTAACAGGGCTGCGTAGTGCACTCGGTTTGTGGAGAAAATGGTTGCCCCAATGCTGGTAACAATACAAATCGGCATAATTCGCAGAATTCATATACAAATCCTCAGCATTAAAGGAAGCATAATATTTTAAATCAGCAAACAATGCTTCAACGGCATGCACATCCCAATCGTCAGAATGAATATTAGTTTTTACTACATCACCCATCGAAACTCGAAGGACATTTGGTACATTAATAATTTCTGTCGGGCCATGGATTTGAAAATTTACCGCATCCCATACGATGCCATCAGCAACTGGAAACGCTGAAATGTTTACAAATGTGTGGTCACGCTTCATGATGTGTGAAGAAGAATGTGGAGACAAAGTTCCAGCAACACTGTTCACAGCAGAGCGTTCAGGTAAATAGTGACCATTGATGAGTAGAAAAAACACTGTGACAAAGCCAATGGACATGAACAAAAATATCAAGAAAAGCACCATCCAGATGTATGTGGTGGAATCAAAAAATTGTCTCTAAACCAGGATACAAAAAGACTGAACTTGGACGGGACCTCTGATGAGTTGGTATCCGAGTCAAAAGAATAACGTGTCGGGCTCAGTGGCGTTATTGGTTGGTGTGCCACCGACTCAGTGGCGGGATAAGTATATTCATCCTCGTCGATGCAGGGGGAGACAGGGGGTTCAAATATATTTTCAGGCAAATCAACCATCTCCATGGTAACATCAGTGACCGTTCGTGCAGGTGTGCCTCGAACACATGTCCGATAAATGGCAGGACAAGAGACCGCTGGTGTGACACTATTCAGGATCGGCCAGATGTTGTAGCTTGACATTTTCCACTGAGATGTATCTGTTTTCCTTGCGACCGGGAAGCGGTGGTAAGATGACTGTACGTGTTCCCTTCAAGCCCAGAACTGGAACCGGTGCACGAAAAGAGGGGCCGAATTCTTTTTTATTCTCCACCTTCTCTCGAACCAGGTCGCCAATCTTCGGAAGCCAGCCGGCATCCGGAATCTGCAGAGCAGGGTCTAAGGCTGAAGGTAAATGTGCAATTGCAAGTTTGTCTCGGGCTTCTTGTAAGTCCTGTAACATAGCAGAATGGTTATCTACATCAAACTTGGCGGATTGCGCCTCCATGTCTAGACCATCAAGGTCAGGCACAAACATTCGTATGCCAAAGAGCATTTCGTAAGGGGTCCGCCCACCCAGAGGTCTTCTAGGGAGATTATTAAGTGCACGCTGAACGGTATACAAGTGGGCCAGCCAGTTCCTGCCAGTCCTATAACTCTAGCTGTCAAGGATTGCTTTAAGTCACGGTTCATTCGTTCAACGATAGAGTTGCCCTCAGGCCTATACGGAGACGAAAATTTCACCCGCACCCCCAAAGAACCCATTGCGTCCTTGTAAGCCTTAGAGGCAAACGCCGGACCTTGGTCCGAATGGAAGGTGCCGCATGCAAAAATTCCCACAAAGACACGCAAATCCCTGATGACATTTCGAGCGTCAGCACTCCGTTGTGGCCAGACCCAGATGAACCGTGTGCACGAGTCCACTGCCACTAAGATATATTTATAGGCAGTGTCTGAAGAAAATGGACCGCAGTGATCCAGGTAAACACACCCAAAGGGTCTGTTGGAAATGCCTAGCGAGGTCTGTGGTGGTCGTGTAACCGTGGAAGGCTTGATCTGTTGACAAACGTCACAGGAAAGCACATAAGTACGGGTGTCTTTATATAAACCACGCCACCAGTAACGCTGCTGCAAGATGGAAACTGTCGCAGCACACCTGCATGTGCCGAAGCCATGCCTTCGTGCGCTGCCGTTATCAAGGAAAGCCTGCGGTCCGCGTTGGGAATCAGCCGATCTCCAACGTCAGGTATTGTTACATAAGGAGCCTGATCTGGACCTAACTGGTAAGAATATTTGGAAGGGAAACCCCTAGGGTAATTCGTTCCTTCCTTCGTTGCAGCAATAGCTGCCAAGATATCAGTGTCTATTTTAGACATGGATCTAGTAACTGCTGCTACTGAACACGTGACTACTGCTGATTTGGCAGCTTCATCTGCCAAACTGTTACCAACAGCGTGTGCGCCCACCCGCTGATGGCCTAGGGTGTGAACCACCTGTGTGAGCGGCAGACGTTGCTGTAATTCTGCCACTCGAACCCAAAGCGTTTTATGCTTGATTGTGTTGCCTTTAGCGTCTCTATAGTCGTTTTGCGACCAAAAGAACAGATTGTCATTGTATGATTGAACACAGTAGTAAGAATCGCACACTATTAAAGTGGTCACATCAGGATTGACGAACTCAAGCGCAAGCACCAATGCTCGCAACTCGGCCAATTGTGCGGTACTGTCCCCGAGTGCCTGTGTGTGCACCACAGTGGATTTGAATTTTCGGTTCACAAACGTACCTGCAACAATAGCACATGCGGCTGAATAAGCATGCTTGGACCCTGTGGCTGGTTGTGCCGAACCATCAGTGTAGATCACACAATCGTAATCCTCAAGCGGCAGTAAAGACAAAGGAGGAGGATGAACGAATTCATACTGTAAAAACTCCTGAGTCTGAAGGGAAGAATCGAAAATGAAAGTGACATCCGGAGACGTCAAAGATGTTGCCCATTGTATCCAACGGGGGTGCAAAGCTTTAGAGTTCGGTACACTTGCCTTTGTCACTGCTTCCAGTGCAGGATAGGGTGTTACCACCAGAATGCGTTTTCCCTGTGCCAGTGCGCGTTCCTTTAGAATCGCCATTTGCACTGCGGTTAGAACTTTCTCCACAGATGAAAAGCGCAGTTCTGCAGAAGTGTACAGATGTGACTTGTATGCGATGGGTACTGTGTCACCTTCGTTAAAGGTTAAGTACGTGAAACCCACTGCCCCTGGAATTATTCTAATCACCAGGTTTGTGTGGTTGTCACGCGTCAAAAGGTATTTAGACTCAAGAAGGTCTGTCTGCAAAGACTGCAGAATGGAGGTATGCTCCGGAAGCCAACAAGACTTCGAATAAGTAGGTTGTATCAAGGCATATAGTGGCTTGATACGCTGGGCGTATTCGGGAATATAAGTACGCCCGAAGTTCAGAAAACCCAGCAAGGACTGAAGCTTCTTCAGATTAGTAGGAGGGCACAGAAGTGCACATTTCTCTAGGAAATGGGGGGCTAAGCCCTTACCTTCATTGTTGAGCTCATAGCCCAAGAACAAAACGGTAAATTCAGCAATGTGAGATTTAGCAAAGTTAATCTTGTAACCTTGAACCGCAAATTAAAGAATAATGCGGTCTACTCGGGTCAGATGCGGAAACAATTCGTCATCTGTCAGATAAATGTCATCTACGTACGAACATGCGTCTGGGTCTATGCCGTCTAACAAAGAGACAACACGAGCGGCAAATACGCCTGGACTATTTTTGTAGCCCATAGGAAGACGCCTGAATTTGAACATTTTACCACCGGAAGTAAAAGCGCACCATTGGCCACTCTCCGGGGCCAAGTTGTGCGTGTAGAATCCATTTGAAAGGTCAAGGGTCGTTTTATATTTTTTACGAATAAGACTGTCTACAAGCGCAGAACTATGGGTGTTTTGCACCGCAAAGGTCCGACAATGAGAGTTCAAATGCCGGTAATCCAAAACTAAGCGGTACGATCCATCGGGTTTAGAAACCGCGAAAAGGGGATTGTTCATAGGTGATACGCAGGTATCGATTACTCCCTGATATTCCAACTGAGTCAGAATTTCGGAAACGGGGCCTTTGGCCTCACATTTTATGGGATATTGGGGTTGTGGCTGCGGTAGTGACCGCAAAGGTATTTCATGGGGGGAGATTCCTCATCCCAACCCACGTGGTTGCGGTATAACGCAGGAGCCAGGGACACTGCCCATTCAGCTGCTAGAGCCTCCGCTTTGTCCTTTGGGACATGTCGAGAAAAGCTCGGAAGGATTACCTCCTCCCCTTTACGCACAGCAAGAACAAATGGGGGTGGCCAATCCGCCTCTGCTAACAAAATGTCAAATGAAAAGGTCAGATTTTCCCAAAAAATCCCTTTAATTACACGCTGTATATCACCTTCAATTTGGATGACAATATTAAATAGTCTGTCAGGGGGTGCCACTCTGGTGTCTGCTGTTTCAACAGTAATGAATGTTTCAGTTGCTGTCGCCTCCATATGAGGACGTAGCGCCTCCCGCACTATGGTAACTTCCGCGGCGCTGTCTAGGAGGGTTACTGCCCACGTCCAATTCAGGAGCCTCGTTCTCACCGTCTGTGGCATATTTCGCTGTTACAGCGGCAACTTTCTTCTTCTGAAATTGTGGTCGAAAACGTTGAGAGTCTTCCGCTTTTCCTCTGACTTGTTGTCGAGGTTGATCTCGTCCCTGGGGAGCCTCTCGGTCCCTTCCTCTATCCTGGCGGTCTCCTCCACCGGCCTGTGACGAAGTCTGTGCCTGTGAAGAACGAGGAGAACGCGCATCAGGGATCTGAAACCTATCCGGTGACTTAATTCTCGCTCTATCGCGTAAATCATAAGTGCGCTCAGAAGAAACTGAAACCGGGGATGCGCCTCTCGACCCCGGCTTCTTTTGTTGCTTACCCTGTTTTTTCAGCCTCCAGCTCTTTTTAGTGAAGACTGGTTTCTCATCTTTCTCAGATTGAGATTTGGTTTGTTGCTGTTGTGGTTGCGATTGTGTTTGCTGTTTTGCAAAGGCTTGTTACCCAGGCTATTTCTACCAATAGTTTTATAAGCCTGGGTAATAATTTTCGGTAATTCGCGAGGCCTGTCCAATTCTGGGACCAGTGCCAAAGCGTTAGCTACTTGAAAGTTCACTGCATCGCCCTTGACATTCGCAAGGATCAGCTCAGCTACTACTTCAAACACTCCCACCAGTCTCATCCCTAATTCCACAGCCGCTTCAGGGCCATGTTCATCCTGTACTTTTTAATTACGGAGGGGAGAACCGTCATGGAAGGAGTACCAAAACATTTAGAATATACTGCTGCGAATACCTTACCCCAGTTGTCACATGCTGTCAACTCGGGAATTAAGTCTTTTGGCAAACTAATCGTTAAAATACGGTGTTTATCCACTGGGGTTGTGTGTGGAAAAACTGCCTCCAACTGATCAAATTTTTCTGCAAGCCAATAAGGAAAATCATCCTTATTTTGTGGACGTTTGCCCATCACCGAATTCACCATGACAGGACTTATGGTCACTCCGCCTGCAGCAGCTGGTTGGCCGGCAACTCCAGGAGCGGCCCCATGGATGCTGCCTGTAACATATCGCACTAAAGCTCGATGCACTTGCACCAAAGCCGCATACATAGTGCGCAGTTCCGCGACTGGTATAGTCATATAGCGCGGATGTGGGGTGTACCCGGCCAAAACAGGCCAAGTGGCCCCCTCAATAGATAAGGGGCCTAAACGAACCGTGGTAGTCGGTTGTGGGAGGGCGCCATTAAACCAAACACGGTGCTGCCAAGCCGTGAGCGGTACTTCAAGAGTAGTATAAGGTCGATAGACAGCAGGAACAGCAGTGGGTTCATATTCATGGAACAGATTATCGGTCGCGTCCACCGCTGGAAAAGTGATCCAAGAGTAGAACACATCAAAGTGGAAAGCCGGGTCAGCTTGAACCACAAAGACTAGTTCGACTCCCGTGTCTGGCACTCCATACACCCGTAAGTGATCCCGGAGTGCTGTGCGGCTATGCGCCGCTATGTCTATACCCGCCATTACTAACGGGATTTTTCGACAACCTAACACAGGCAAAAGGGCAAAAGGGTTATGATTAAGAAACCTTTTTTAACAACTTCAAGCTTGAAAGAACCTACAAAAATTTCAATATAGGAGGTATCGCCGTCACACACGCGTCCGGACGTGAGGGGATTGTGGACAAGCACAAGTACTACTCAAGCGTCTCGCAGATAAGCTGCCCCACTCGTTGGTCGCGCCATGTCATAGGGTTTCTGCACATACAGAGCTATGCACAGGATAATAGGACCTCGGAATATAGTGGTGAGCCAACCATATGCCTTAGCATCCAAAACCCCAACCCAACTAGCCTTAGCGTCCCATTAGCACCAATGTGCCAATGATTAGACAACCCAGAACACGGTATCTCTCTCAGGACTCGCAGAGGCAAGAACACTCTTTCGTCACACTCGTACCTGTCCACAATGTGCGTAAGAAGAGACACAGTATAGGTTAAAATGTTTATTTCAACTTACGTGCTCTAAGATACAGTACACGTGTCAGTACTATTAACATAATGCATAGAAATAATATAATCAGCATGGTTACAACTCCATAGAATACAAACGGGGAAAGCATCTCATAAAGCAGTGGATATATGTCTATCTAACATTACCACCCTCCCGTGCTGGAAGCTAGTTTATTATAAAAATAGAAGACCTCTGGGCTTTGCCTAGCGAACCCCCATACCTCAGTCTCTAGATGCAAAACTACATCAGCAGACAATCACAGCTCTTCTCCCTGGAAAGGTTTTCTCCAAGTGTGTCTAGCGCGGGCGAACCGCAATATTAAAAGCACACTAATTTCTCCATGGCAGCTGTACATGGTGTTATGTCTAGGTGCGAGGGACAGGCCAAATCAGTAAGAACCAGGGACGTGTTGTTCGACCTTGTAACTGTTGTTCAGACTGAGCCCAAAGGGAACAGGAGAAAAGGTGAGAAACAGAAAATGCAGACAGTTGTAAAATAACTTGGCAGGAGCAGAGGGCGACAGAACAACGGCTAAGAGTAACGTGCGCAAAAGTCATCATGGCAGCCAGGCCTGTGCCAACGTATCCAGGCAGGCCAGGAGGCCACAAACCACAAGACAAGTTGTGCTATGCCAATTGTGGGCAAGCCAATTAAACACTCACCATTTTAAGGGTCGGAGCACATGCACTGAGTCCTCTTTAGCAAGGCCCAGGGCATTTCAGAGCCATTGCACCAGTACCTAGTAGTCAAAATGTGGGCAAAAAGTGGGGATAAACCTGCAAAAAGCATGTTTACTTACACACACTAACCCTTTCTTCAGCCATAAACCACTCTATCCATCTTCAAATGTCTCTGCCAGTCAAGAGTTTTTCAGTTTGCTCTACCAGTCACAACACTCAGAAACCCTTCAGTAGAAGTGTTCCAAATACCTCTGCCCCATGTACACCTCTACCAGCCTTCTAACTACCCACATAACTTTACAGACTTCTGTTGTTTGGGCCACCACTGCTGGTCTTTCGTCTCAGGGCTAACACAACTTGTAATTAGAGAACCTCTGTTGACCACTTGAGACCATCTATCTGCCACTTCTCTGATCCCACATTCCGGTTGTTAGAGCCTTCTTCTGATCTCAAGAACCACTTGATCCTCGTCATTAGCCCTTGAATAATTTTTCTGACTTGAACCTCATGTGCCACTCTGGCCTATTCTTTTATGCTTTACAGACCACAACCTTTTTCACCCATTAATCTATAGATCGCTCTGCCAAGTTTCAGACCCTGTGCCCCGATCCACCATCAGAACACTGTGCCAATATCAGGCAGCATATGCTGTCCCTGAGAGAACCTTTGCTTTCCATCAGAATTATCTTTCATGTTTGCCCTCAGGACCCCTCTTCTGACGCTTGGCAGAGTTGCCAAGTAGCCTATGTCATGTGTGAGTGTCCTGGCTTTTTACCCAGCAGCACACTGCATGCTGTGATTTTTGAGTCTGCTCTTTAAGCAGGCTGCAAAAGGTGATGGCCTCCTATTGGGTACCCTCTATAATGAGAGGGATGTTTTAATACGCATGGCATAGAAGCACGCAAGTGCCTGCTCCTACAGATCCTCTTCCTCCTAGTCCTTCTTTTCCCTCAGTTCTTGGTCCTGTACCCATACCTTCTTTTCTGATTAGTTATGATCCTCCTGGTCCTCTTCCTAGAACTGGTCTCCCTGGTCCCAGTCCTCCTGGTACTGATTCCCTGGATCCAGTGCTCCCAGTTATTGTCCTTTCTGGCCCTGGCCATTCTTGGTCTTGGTCCTTCTTAGTCCTTCCAGCCCTGGTCCTCTTGCCCTGTTAATGCTGATCCTACTCATCCTGGCCTTTCTGGTCAGATAGGTCCTGGCCCACCTGGCCATCCCTGTCCTCATCCTCCAGGGTGTGGGACTCTCAGTCCTTGACTTTTGTCACCCTGACTTTTTCAGGTCCTTGTGCCTTCTGGTACTGTACCAATCGTCTTGGCCATCCTTATTTGGGCCCTCATGGGCCTGGTCATTTTGGTCCTGGCCATCCTTGTTCTAGCCAACTGACCTGGTCCTTTTGGCTATGGTCATTCTAGTCCTGGCCTCCCTTGTCGTGCTCCTCCTTTTCTTCCTCACCCTGGTCCTCCTGGTCATGGTACACCAGATACTGGTCCTCCTGGACCTCTTTGCCCTGACCTTCGTGGTGCACTTGATCATAGTCCCGCTTGGCACCCTTTTATTGGTCATCTTAGATTTTGTCCTAATTCACCTGATTGCCCTGTCTCTTGGATGTGATCCTCCTAGTCCTCCTGACCTTGGTTCTGATCCTCCTATAGCATGTTCTCACAGTTCGGGTCTTCCTCCTGATTTTGTGCCCACTAGACCTAATCTACTTGGTCCTTGTCCTCATTGTTTGGTTCTGTTTATCCCTAGTTCTCTCTGGCTGGTCGTCTTAGCCATCCTAATCCTTGTCCACTTAAAATTAGTCCTCCTGTTCCTCTTTGCTCTGGTTCTCCTGTGCTGGTCATCCTGGCCTTGGTCCCCTTGGCTAGCCCCATCTTTCCTGGCCATCTTGGTCCTTTTCTGGGTCCCCTTGTCCTGGCCCTTTCTAATCTGTTCCTTTCCAGTCACCTTGGCCCTGGTATACTTGCGCTTGTCCTCCTCACCCTTTTTTGTAGTCCTGGTATCACATTTGCCAGGCCATGTTTATCCCCTTGTCTGGTCCTCCTAGGCCTGGCCCTCCTAGACCTTGTCCTCTTGGTTTGGATCATCCTGTTCCTCTTTGCCTTGTTCCTTGTCCTCTTGGTACTGCATTTTTCAGCCATGGCTCACTCAGTTCTGATCTCAGTCCTGGTGCTCCTTGAGTGCTCATGGTACTGGTCTTCTATTTTCTGGCCCTTCTGTGCTTGTCCTCTGGATCTTACTGTTCATCCCTGTCTTTCCTGGTCTCACTAGGTCTGCCCTTTCTAGTCCTTTTCTTTACTGCTCCTCTGGATCTGGGTCACTTATCCTGGTCCATCTGGTCCTCGTCATCCTATTCTTCCTCGTTCCACAGGTCCTTTTCCTGCTGGTGCCTTTGGTCCTTGTCCACCAGTCTCTCATGTCCTAGTCTTTCTCTTCCTGATTTGGATTGATCTCCGTAGGCAAGGTTCCCGGCTGTTTGGTGGTGTTGTTACAGACAGTATTTTGATTGATTTTGAGCTCGATTGAGTTCTCATGGACAGAAATCCTCTGTATGTAACTCTGTGATACTGAGCAATGGATGGTGGTCTTTGCCACGAAATGTAAATGTGTGTCTGTGGCATAGAGGCTTAGAGGTGAGCCTGGTTCCTAGAGGGACACAGGAGGATGGCTTCTTGAATGATTTATGTTTGATGTTTACATGTATTAATTTATTATATCTGTAGGTCACTCATTATTTTCCTCTCAGAAGTTATTCCTATGGTCCACTGGTAGACATTCACCTGGTGGTCATATGATAAATATATTCTATTACCAATAGAAGAGATTTGTTGAAAGTGAGTACAATTCCCCTATGTGTATGTTGTTTTTCTTTCTTTCATTTTTCCCAACCCCCTTTTGTCTGTTTACTTCACTTTAGGTACGGTGCACAGTTGAGTGACATATGGGTCCTAATGCCCTGATAAATTTGCCTGTAAGTTTTGCTTGGCAATGGAACATGTTGGCCGTCCGCAACATGTTGGTCTAAACATGTCAGAATGTTTTTAATCATGAGCCTGGGCATATAGTAAAGTATGTATGACATGCCTCTTCTGACTGATTTTTAAGGTTTTTGTGAGAGGAAGCAATAATCTCTGCTTTTTTTTTAGGACCTTGAGATTGATGGATGCAGGAGGGTGATATAATGTTGAGCAGTGAAGCAGTTGTCATATATATTAAGCACTAAGAGAGATATTCAGGCTCATGGTGGTCACTTACGTGAGGCATTTTCGATAATTTTGTACAATATAAATTTATATATATATCCATTTGGTCCTGGCCCACTCAGTCTAGGTTTGCATGACCCCCTAGGCTGATATTGTGCTGGTCCAGGCCCAGTTGGTGGTCATGATCATCAGTGAAGTAGGGCCTCGATGCCTGACACTACTGTTTTGTTGGAATAATAAAAGGGCGATATAGAGACTCACCCCAACACCTGTGATTTGGATTTTTCAGTGCTGAGCACCAGCAGGACCTAGTCTACTCAAAGCACTGCTTAGGATGTTATAATCAAAACTACAAGTTCCAGGATATAAATGTGCAGTTGAGAAAAATGTCAGGCCTGACTGAAGTCATCACCTATTATATGAAGTCATATGGCAGCTGAGCCCACTCTGTCAAACTTAGAACTCCCAAGCCTCAGAGCCCAAATACAGAAACTCATAGACTCTCAATCCCCTCTACTGACTCTCATATCCTTTCAGTTGGGACTCAGAACACCCTGTCCAGCTCTCAAATGACATCTGTCAGCATTGGTCCTTGGATCTTCCCTGTTCCCTGTGTCTCAATACCTCTGCAAGTCAAATGTCACCTCTCCATACCTCCACCCAAAATTGCCTTTATCGATGTGTCCTTTCCTTATCTGGCCCAAATACTCCCTCTATCTCTGTACTCCCTACTTTCTCCCGTTTCTCTTCTGATACAGTGTCCCCTAGTCTGAAATCCAAAGCAAGCACATTTACCTTTGAAAAAAAGCCCAAAACAACCACACATTCTAACAAAAGATGCTCACAAGGATCCTAGCCTTAAAAAATTACGAAAAAAGGCTTTAAAGGGGCTATAAACTTTAAAACCAATTTCCAAAAGTTAAGAAAACATTTCACATGTATTAAAACCATACTCATTTTTGCAGCTCTTTTGTGAGCAATATGAAGGCAACCAAAACACCATACCATGGAACAAAAATCTGTATTGCCATACACTGAGGAACCTGAAGCAGCAGTTTGCAGCCACTGATTTCTGTATTTCTTATTGTAATTTCATATTGCTATAACTGTATTTATTCTAAATTTATTTTGCTGAGTTTTATATTTGAACAACTTAGTTTGATATACTTATGGACATACTTTTTTTAACTTATATATATATACTGTGGCTTTTAAAGGTTTGACATGCTTTCCTGGATTCTTATTCTAAAATGGCCACGATCTTGCATGTGCCTGGAGGCCCTTTTTCATTTTACCGATGTTCATCTCAAACACACTTCCAGCTAAATAAAGACCTCCTTCACGCTATTTATCTGATCAATAGTCTAATATTATATAATCTCTGTTATTTAGACAGCAGATGGATAATTACTGCCGTTTGCCGATATTTATCCATCAAAACACCAGAGATTATGTATTATTTGGCCAGTGGATGGATAAATAACAGAGGGGCATATTAACAAGGCGGCGTTAATGAATTATCGCCGCTTTAGCGTCCGTTTTCGGACGAAAAGCGGCGATAATTTTATCGCCGAATTAACAGGACACGCTAGCGCGTGATTCCTGACTTAGCGTCCGTTTTCTGCACGCCTCCCATCGCATCGCTAATGAGATGCAAAGGGGCGTGCCTGTGAAAACAACAGGGGAAATATCGCTAACCCAGGTATCGCCATATTAGCAACGTGGGTTAGCGATATTTTTAAATTGCGTTAAGTATGCTTTAACGCAGGAATTTAACGTCTGCTAAATTCCTGACTAAGGCATACCTAACATGGGGGGTGGATTGTGTGGCTAAGACCACAGGCCCTATCGCCAAGTATATCGCCGTTTTCCATGGGACATCGCTGGAAAACCAGCGATGTTCCATGGAAAACATCGCTATCACTGGAAAATTATCGCCTTTGCGCTAAGCGTTGTTAATACAGCGCTAGCATGGCGATAATTTCCAGCGATAGACGGCGATAGGATTCCTCACGCTAAGCACGGCCAGCGATAATTATCGCTGGCCGTTGTTAATATGCCCCAGAGTTTTTATATTATCTGATCAGTGAGTCTGTGTATTATCAAACGCAGAGGTCTAATTGACTCTGGATATTATCAAAAAAAGTTCTCTTGATAATGCGTAGAGTATACGTTTCTGTGAATGACCCAGGGTTTTTAGAGCCAGTAAGAGTGTTATCGGGACCAGAATTTTTAGTGACTCTGTTATCATTTCATAGGCTTATGAAGTGGAGATTAGCAAATGTATCTGAGCTTACATAGCTAAATGAACAAGTAAAACAGAAAATACTATATTTAATATCACTAAAGAATATACAAGCCTTAATTATTACTCTGAATTGTTTTGGGTTCCAAGAATAGCCTCTTCACATTTACAAAGCTAATAACATCATAAAAGTGAATTTATTTTAGTATGAAGACCAAAATCTACCACACCATTTTATAAGGTCAAAATCTGAGACCTAGGGCCTCATTTACAATAAATATCTGGGGTTCTACATCGATTCAAGAGGCTCTTTATTAAAACATCGTAGTCAAATTGCCATGAAAGCCCTGGCACTTCAAGTCAGTCTCTCCAAACTTGCTTAAAAAGTGACTGGACCTTGCTTAGCGTCAATGCTGGAGGTAATGCGGGCCAAGATAGGTCCCACCTTGTCATACGGTTATGAGATCTCTTTGGGCAAGCTTAGTATTGCACTCAACCAACAAGTGACTAAAATCTACAAAAAGGTGCTGCGGCTACCAAAAACCTCGTCCGCTGCCCAGATTCGCCTGGAGTTTGGTCTTGTAAATTATTCTTTACAAAGTGTGGGGGACTTTCTTAACCTGTGCCACAAGTTGAGGCAGGCTAGCGCTGGCTCACTCGAGTCCCTGTTATGGACTGACATCAGCATCAGCAACCCTGGTGGGTCACGCAATCGATTTTTTAATGAATGCCTGCTAAAATTATCAGCAAGTGTACTGTGGGCTCTCAACCCGAGTAAAGAAGCCTTTAAAGTAAGCACCAAGAAGCGAACTCAAGTGTGCTCCAGTTTGTCCGACAGAGAGATTTTAGCTAAACGATAGCACGCATGGGCAGTAATTCAATTTTATCAGTTGGTCCCCCCTTTGCCTCACCTTGCTTGCACATATTCTATACATTTAAAACAGAGATTTTTGGCACTTAGGCAGGGTGAGTGGCATTTTTTAAAACATATTCCTACCTGGTGGCGTACCTCAGGCGAGGTGGTGTGTAGGGGCTGTGGACAATCAGATGAATCTCTGGTGCATGTGGTATGCCTCTCCCCAGCACTGTTGGACTTGCGTAGATCAAAACTGAGGCCTGAGTGGAACAAACTTTGAGTCCGGACCTGCAAGTAGGGTATCATTGCGGCCTTGAATCCAGAGAACACGGCTCTAAACATTAGGTTTACGATCTTTATCCATCAGGCATATCGCAAGTTTAAGCAATCCATTAGTATCAATAAAATCACTGGAAAATAAGGTAACCGCCACAGGTGGTCACAACAATAGGTTCTCAAAAAAAAAAAAAAAGTAGCTGCTGCTTCAATTCGTAAAGCTAGCAATTAAAGTTCATTACAAGGAACCAGACTAAAAAGACCCAATAGTTAACCCTAGACTGATCTCTGCTACTGATTAGCGCCATTCTACGTGCATCAATGATTTGTTCTGCAGAGTGCCATCTGGAATCCCCTGCAGTGGCAACATGCTGTTTATTTTTATTTGCTTAGAGGTTTTCTTACCACTTTGCAGTTATCCAACTTTCAGGTCTTGATGGACTGTGAACATTTACGTACTTTAGAATAACTTTGCTCCAGTTCTCATAATATGGCTACCTCACTTTAGAAGGGATTTTTCTCCAAGTGTATATTTTAATATATAAATGTTATACTTTTTGCCTGGGATAGGAACAACAAAGCGTAAATTGTTCAATTGCTGTTTCTTGATTACTGTAAGGACCTTACATATCACACAATAGGCCATCAGTGGTTGCCTTCACTGAGCTCCATCTTTATTACAATAGTACTCTGAATAGGATGTCTTTTTTAAACTTCTACCCTATGCTAGGTGTTGGAGATCATGTTCTGCTTATTTGCACATGGGTCTTATTACTTTTTAATTTCAATCTGCACTTGCACGGTGATCGTTATCCTTTTAAAAGGTTGTAAGACGCAGGTCGTAGTTCCAGTTTTTTTCTTATTTTATACTTGTAAGGTTAGTCTAGATAACCCATATAAGAGAGAGACCCTGTATTGAGTAAGAGTATTTGTACAAGGATTGTCCTTTTAGGTTAATTACTCTCTGCTCTCAGACAATTATGGCTAACGCGACTAGTAATTCGAATTTTATATAAAGTTTTAACCATGCAGCCATGTATAATTTTAAGTATAACTATTTATTGTTGTTTTGTTATGTATTGTATGCTGCTTTTAAGATCCTGGAGATCAAATAAAGCTTACTCCCCCCACTACAATAAATTGGTGTAGGGCAGCGCCGCAAGTCTTTTTGCTGTGCTGTCCTATGCCAATTCGAAAGGGCAGGAATGCACTGTATTTACAAGATACGGTGCATTCCTGTTGTCCTTTCTCTCTGTGCCGGTGCTCAAATTCGTGCCTAGTACCAACGCAGGCACCCTTGCACCATGGTACAAGGGTCTCTGCGTTATTAGCAGGATTGTTTTTGTGCAGGAAGGGACACCTACCTGCACAAAACCAATACACAGAAGCTTTTTCCTCTTTCAATGTGTGCTGCTGAATGCAGCACACATAGAAAGAGGAAAAAACGGGGAGAATTAAAGTTATTTCTTCTCCTTACAACTCCCCTGGGGAGGTGCACAGTTTTGACACATTCTCCGGGTTACAGATCCTTGTAAATCTGGGAATGTGTCAAAACCCATGGGTGTTGCGTGGGAAAACCCTCTGCAACACCCATGGAACAGCCCTCTGATGCAGTATAAGTCAATGCAGCGGCTTTCACTGTGTTGCCTTACGCCATATCTACCAGGCCATGAAAAGCCACGCAAAGTGGCTTTGCGTGGCCTCATAGATATCGTTCTGCACTCTGCGCCACCGGAGCGTAATTAAAAGTGACGCACCGGCGGCGCAAGGGGCTTGTAAATAATCCCCCCTAGTAATCGGTGGGCATGAACTGGGTCCAATATATTGAGGAGCATTGGTCCATGGCACAGTACTCTGAGGGATATTTTATATTGCACTCTACTACTCCATTTCAAATTAGAGCACTTTATATGTGAATTTTGTTATTCCAGCACTGTATTCCATGTATTGTTTTTAAACAATTAAATATTATGCCTGATTGTCATGATTTGTCCTGAGACTGTGTTTTGGGTGAGTAGTACTTCAACTGTGACTTCCTGTTTTTATTTGCCACGGCTTGGCTGCCCAACAAAATCATATTTCTGTTGTACACTTACAGTCGTGACTAGGCACAAAATGTAGGTGATGGGCATATATGCTATTTCCATTGAGAATGTGTTCACTATACATGTCCAGACACATTCCACTTTGTATCTATATATTTGGGAATATGGGCATCAAATAACACTATTTGCACAAGAATGTCTCTGGAAAGACCCACACTATCGAGAGGTTGCATATCATAACAACATATACAGAAATATAATCTGAAATAATTACTGTGCCCTTGATATCTTTTACAAAAACATAATTCCATGAGGCGTAGATTTTCTATTATTAACTTCAATGGGGAAATATTTTTGTATACCATATTTAGGATGTAATATTTATGTCAGACCGTATTCTGATATTCTGGCACCATGGCTACTGGGCTGAAGGCAGTTTTATTCTTATGCTACCTAAGCTTTTTCAGTAACACTGGGATTTTTCAAAACTCTTAGGAGTTTAGTAGGATGACAACAATGGCCAGTACCCCCACTCTAAGCAACCCTGCTGAAGAAGGATTTATTTTGCCTCTTTGCCACCACAGATGCTTCTCATAATTCTTACTGCCTACTCACATCAAAAGGAACATTCTAGATTTCATATGCTCCTTCATGACCACCTTCACATGTCACCCAATGTCAGCACTGCTGCCACAGAGAATAATTCTACCAATCTGTACTTCAATGGTCTTGATTGAATACATTGTTGGGCTACATGCCGGGATATGGGCATTGTTTTTTTAATTTTCTGGATGGCAGACTTTGATGCACCAAAAGATGCTCAAGATGGTTGATCCTCAATTCCTTGTCATCTATTGTAATGCTCGAGTAGCGGATGATTTTCACAACCTTCAGAACTTTGTTTTTAATTCCGAAGTTGAATTTTACATTCTTCTTTCCCTGGTGAACATTATTTTGAAGTGTTCTTAATTATTTGCATTTTGTTACATTTGCAGTAGTTTTCCATCCTTGTAGTTTACGCAGAGCTTTCAGCATTTTTGGTAGGAAAATTGATTCATCAGCATAAAGAAATATTAGTATTTTCACATTGCCAGTGCACAGGACTTCATCTGTAACTCCAGACATATTGATTTTGCACTCAAAGGAGTGGGAAGGATTACTTGTAACGTGTCATCGTTTGTTTATTTCCTATCCTTTGCGCATTACATTTATGGTAACTGCTTTGTCTTTTTCTTTCCCTATTTCCGGATGCCCCTTTTGGCTCTTTTTGGATGTTTTCTAAGGATTCTGTTTTTCTCTTTTTGGGTATCGGTTTCTCTCCTTGGTATATAATTGTGAGTTACTTAGTTCTCCATTGAAATAGAACTGCTCTCCTAATCTCTCAGTCACTAGCTTTACACTTAGGATAGTAACCTTCTTTGCAAAATACTAGTAGAGAAACCTGGGTAGTTAGCAATTTTTAGGTAGAGAGCTGATCTATAATGCCACCAATACTCTAAATCCATTTTTACAAAACTAATATTTTTATTTTTAATTTTTTTTACGGAGTTTTATATAGCGCGAACTTGACCCGATTCGGGTATCAGAGCGCTTTACATAGCACCAGTTGCGTTACATGAGGACACAGTATTGTTGCTTTTAGGAGAGGATTCATGTCTGCCAGTTCTCTTTATAGCCAATTTGCCATGATTCATTGACACTACTCTGTTGTTGCATTAACCACACATTTCGTTGTGGGGTACGATTAACTATCTGTCTTCCTTTTTTTCTGGTGTGAATGTTCCCTTTCTTCTTCATTTAGCTTTGCTTTTATCATCTACTTAATGCCATCTGATATGTTTACTTGTTTTTTCATTATCACTTCTTATTTTCACCCTCGTATGTGCACTTCACAATCTGTACATATTTGTGTTTCCCCGGCATTGAGAGCTTTTCTCTTATCTTTTTTCCAATGAAGCACCCACATTTAGTCTTTATAAACATATATGGTCCTTCACTGGAGTGTTTTTGTCCAGGCACCCGTATTTAACAGATATCCATCGATCTTGTGTTCTCCATTCATCTGGGCAATCTCTTATGAGATATAGGACATAAAATCCAGCTCCATAACCAGCCAGTCTGTTGGCATTCTATTGATGGTTCCCCAGGTTTTATTCTCCCTAGTTTGCTCACTGCTTTCAACCTGATTATTTGTTAGTTATTTTCTCATCCTCTCACTATACCTCATGTACGTTGAATACCGCCAGTCTGTATTCTGAGTTTGGACTGGTCAGCTATGTGCTGCTCGAACTGAACTCTGTTTATTGTCAGTTCTAGTCATCCTTTCACTTTCTGGGTTACTCTCGTTTTTGTCCAGATTTACTCTTAAAACAGGCTTTCTAAGATGATTATTTTGGTGTGGGAGTTTTAGGCAAATGAGCCCTTGCAGACCAATCTCTCTGTGTTTTCTTTTCTGCCTCTTCCAGTAAACTGCCATTTTTGTTAACTGATAGAGCAATGCAATGGTCTAATTGAACGAGATCTGGCGACCTTGAAAGAGTTTGTAGTTTTTGCTGGCGCTTATCCAGGGGAGCTGCTGTTTGGCATGTCTTCTCCTTCACCAACTCCAGGATCCAGCTTGCAGACATCTGTCTCTTAATAAGCATGTGTTACTTTTTGTTGGAACTGTGTTAGGTAGATTCCATATTTTACTGTGGAGGTTCGAGTGGGGATGTTAATGAGTGCTTTTCAAGAAAAGGCTGACTTTGATATTTAGGTTTTTAATTAGGCATCATGTTTACTATTTTCGCCTCCCTTTCTCCTGTATCTCTCTTTACTTTCTTCAACTATTGATCTCCATTTACTCCCTTCATCAATAAAATTAGTATTCCATTGTCTTTGTTCCCAAATTACACTACTATATTTGACGTCGATGAGTTAGATCACTATATTCTCACGACATTCGTCATGCTGTTTCAATGATCACACTTCTCACGTTATATCCCATTCCTCACTGCTTTTCTGCTGGTTTTAGGCCAGTAGTAGCAGACAGAACTGTCATATTCATTTCATTGGCCTCTCCTGCTCTTTTCTGTTCTTGTTTTCTGGTCCGTTGTATGTTTCAATGGAGCCAGAGAACCCCAATTCATTCCCTTTTATTTATCAATTTGTTTGTTTGCATATTTAATTATTAGTTTATATTGCATGCAATTACTCGAAGATGTCCTGGCGCTAAGAATGAAGCTTCTCTGCACTGTAGTAAATTTTTAGAGACTTGCGGAATTTTAGAAGCTTGGGTTTGGAAAGTATCTCAATGGGGAGATTGTTCCATGCCTGAGCTGTTATTACTGAAAAAGCTCATCCGCTAAGTCATGTCCTGCCATATTTGGGCACAACTGCAACAATGGAGGAGGCAAAACATATCAATCTGGGGTGAGTGTATCTTTTGAATATAGAGGAAATGTAATTAGTGTGGTGTGCAGGATAGAAAGCCTTGCGACAGGAGAAGATGGCTTTAGAACAGCTTCTTTTCTGCACTGGGAGCCAATGAAGTTTTCTGAGATGAGTAGAGATGTTGTCATAGTTCCGAATGCCTAATACCAGTCTAGCTGCTGCATTCTGAATTAGCTTCAATCTGTATATCAAGTAAGCTAGAAAGCCTCACATACAGCACTTTGCAGTAATCCAGTCTGCTAATAATCAATGATTGTATCAATAACTGCCTAAATGTTTGCGGGATAAAAGGTAAGATCTTTTTAGTACCTTCATAATCACGAAACAAGTGGTCATACGTTTTCTGACATGAGGTTCAAAAGACATTTTGGTGTTAAATATGACTCCCAAATTACAAACTTTGCTGCTGGGCTTGAACCGGTCCCTAATGACTGAGACCACAAAGAGGAAGACACCAACAGGAGGAACAGCCAAACACCAAAACCTCAGTTTTGTCAGAATTCAAATGGAGGGAGTTAGCATTCATCTAGTTAGATGCCTCCACTAGACAGCATTTTAATTGGTCTTGTAGGAAGCTGAGATTTCTTTCCATCTGTATTATGATCTGAGTATTGTCTACATAGCCGTAGAACTGAAAACTGAAAGAGGTAATCAAATCCGCCCGTGGAGTAACATGAAAGGTAAAAAGTGTAGGACTAAGGGCAGAGTAGGACGTTAAAACTGGAGCAGAACGGTTCCAATTGGACTGGTTGTGTTCTGTCATTCAAGAATGATTGAAACCACTGAAGAACATTTCCCTCAATACTAATCGAGCTGAGTCTATCTAAGAGAGTGGCATGAGAGACCGTATCAAATGCTACTGACAAATCAAGGAGTGTGAGGGCTGCTGAGGTCCCATCATTCAAGATAATTTGAATATCGTTTGCTTTGTTTCTGTCTTGTGCAGCATCTGCATTTTCAGTTCTAACACCCTGAACTTGATATTGAGTGTCTCCTAGTGGCTCACTATTACTATGTTTTTTAAGTTTTTTTTTTCCATACAGCTAGTCTACGTACCTGCTCCTCTACTGTTACATTTGCTGTGTCTTGAGAAGAGGTTTGTCTGCTGCACTACATTCAAACTATCTGACACCTATTTTCATGAGTGGTCTGAACAGTCTGAATTACCTGTACAGCTGTGTTTCCTTTCTCAGGGGAAGAGGTTGAGCATATTTATAATTGGTGGGTATCTTGACCTGCTTTGGGCTATTTCTCACCTCCCTTTGCCGATAAGTAGTTTTTGGACAGTTATGTCCCTGGTTGTTGTTTCAGAATTCAATGTATTTAACCAATAAACAATTAACACAGGATTATTGTTCAACTGGAAGAGTGATAGAAATTGGAATGTGTTACATCTGCCATCCTTTGTGTGGTTTCCCCTGTCTTTTTGCCTCTACCTCCTGTATTTTTGACTGTGTGCTGGATTTCGTTTTTGCTGGTGTAGGTGCTCTGGGCACTTCCCACTGCTGATCAGTGTCAAAGTGCAAGTGCTGCCTGTGTAAATTGTGATTATAACTGGGAATCCCTGATTGGCATATTTGATTTACTAATAAGTCCCTAGTAGTGTGCACTGTGTGTGCACATGGCCTGTAAATCAAATACTACAAGTGAGCCTGCAGCACTGATTGTGGCACCCACACAAGCAGCCTTTCAAATGTGTCTCAGGCCTGCCACTGCAGTGTCTGCGCGAGCAGTTGTTAAATCGCAATGTCGACCTGGCAAGTGCACCCACTTGCCAGGCCTAACCCTTCCCTTTTACTACATGTAAGACACCCCTAAGGAAGGCCCAAGGTACCCCTATGGGGAGGGTGAAGTGTATGTGGAAGGTAGGACATGTGCTGGTGTGTTTTACATGTCCTGATAGTGAAATACTGACAATTTCGTTTTTCACTACTGAAAAGATCTCTTCCATATGTTATCATTGGAGCTGCCTTGTAACATCTTACAAGTGTAACTTTCAACTGGTCAGTGATAGGGTTTTGGAGTTTAGGTTCCTTGAACTCAGAATTTAAAAATACATATTTTAGTGAAGTTGGTTTTTAAATTGTGTGTTTGAAAAGGCCACTTTTAGAAAGAGCGCATTTTCTTGTATAACCATCCAGTGCCTCTGCCTGCCCATGGAATCAACGTCTGGTTTGAAGCTGGCAGGGACTTGTTTGTGCATTCACTCTAGACAGTCACACAAAGGGGGGCTGAGGTGTGTCCTGCATATCCTGATGGGTCTTCCTGAGCTAGAGTGGTGGAAAGAGTTGTCATTGACACCTGAATAGGCTGAGGCTACCTTTCACAATGCTGTCTCCGTCTCCTGTAGTGTGCCTGGCCAGGACAGGACTGAACTGGTTCTGGTGAGCTAGAGAGACTTTCTTTGAGATGTGCAGATTTTAAATACTTAAAGTAATATAAGTATTGAGGCTCTGACCCCACAACTTTAGAACACTTCTGGATCAAGAGGAACCTCTGCCAAGAGCTGAAGAGCTGTGAGGAGGAGTGATGCCCCTTTGCTGTGTGTTGCTTTGCTGGGTTGGCCCGCAGTTGCTGCTTCTGCTGGAGAGGACAACGACTGGACTTTGCTGCGCATCCTGCTTGAGAAGATTCTCCAAGTGTTTGATGTAAAGCTTGCCTCCTCTTAAGAAGTCTCAGGGACACAAAGGCTTCACCTACAACATCCTGGAACTCCACTGCTGGGAGTTCTGACCTGCCTTGTGGTGCCAATTCCAGTTCTGGGCTCTCTGAGGTTATTTTGCTGTTACTGTTGGTAAAAATCCATGCATCGCCCTTCTAGTGCCTGTTTAGCCAATGCAGCACCACTGTGCGGGAGAAAAACACATGCATTGCTGAGGTGTGCCTGAAAACATCGACAGAGCGTCTGTGTGTGGCCCGAGGAATCGCTGCAGCCCGAGTTCCGAGCACCGAGTTTCTGAAGTCTGAAACTCCCACTCCAACTCCCATGCAAGCCCTGCCGTGTGCCTGGAAGAATCATCGCATGACCTGTCTGTGGCTTCGGAAATCGATGCAGTGCCTGAATGCTGCCGTATAGACCCGCAGCGCCTGGATTTCCACGCATCGACCCGTGTGCGTCAAGCTTAACACCCACAGACCCGAGCAGTCCAGAATTCAGCGCATCGCTTCCCCTTACAGTCCGGAACCGACACAACCTTTCTCCTGCATGCAGTAGAATCAACGCATCACCACTCCAAGGACTCAGGAATCGATGCATCCCTGTGTTTTCCCGTGCTGCGCTGTCCTGGGCCTGCTTTGTTTGCTGAATTTTGAGGCATCCTATGGTACTTTGTGAAAAATACACACATTCACAGTTTTCTATGGACAGAATTGCTAAAAAACCTTTTAAAAGTCATATTTTGAGTTGTGTATGTTGAATATTTGTCATTTTGGCCTTGTTTGGTTTAGATAAAGATACTTTACTTTTCTAAACTGGTGTGGTGTCTTCACTGTGTTACTGTGGTTTGGGTACAATGCTTACACATTGCCTCTGAGATAAGTCTGTCTGCTTTTGCCAAGCTACCAAGGGAGTGAGCAGGGGTTATCTAGGTGTGTAACTCCCTTATCCTGACTTGAAGGAAGGTACCCTACTTGGACAGGGTGCAAACCTCTATTTCTAACAGAATATGAATGGTCTATAGTAAGGAAATTAGTCTAGTGACTCTTATGATTTAGTCACAGCTGAGGCACGAAATAGTGTGCTTCACTAGTGTATCTCACTACTTTCACTTCAGTGTCACAAGTAACACCGATCAGTGGCTACTTAAGGGTAAAATAAAGTTTACAATAACAGCATGTACCTAACCGAGGGCACCTGGGATACCTATACATATGTGCCTGTGTAGTTTGTCATTCAGTAATGCACCAAAACCAAAAATAGGTCACTTATTTAGTGGTTGGAAGATGGGACACACCATCAAAACGTATCCCATCTTTCCAACATGCAGTGGGTGGAGATGGCTGTAGACACGTGAGGATTGTCCTTACAAAGGCCAGAGAACAAATGTTTAGAAGCAGTAAACAAATGTGTGTGATAGAGTATCCTGTTCACCAAACTTTAAATAAGACCCTAAGGGCCTGGTTTATATTTGGCGAATGGGTTACTCATCTGCAAACATAAGGCATAAGGCAGCTGGGATATTTGTCACATTTGTGACAAAGTAAACCACCCACCAAACTCTAAATCAGGTTCAAGTCTATCCAGGGGTTGCTCCTCCATTTGAGTGGAGGAACATCACCTCACCAGCCCCAGAGCTGAAAAATAAAATGGTAATAAAGTTTATTTATTACCATTTTATTTTTCAGCAATCCGTCCTGAACTATCAGTACTGGGTGGTGCCGGCGCTGCCGAGTGGGAGCAGCAGGAAGCTGTGCGCTTTAAAATGTGCGTGTCTCTTTGCCCGGCCATCTTGGGATGGCCAGCCAGACATACATATTTTAAAGTTCTCTAACCGACAGCTGGGTTAGAGACAGCACAGGCCTCCAGTGCTCTTAGGAGTGCTGAGACAGCCTGCTCTATCCAATCCAAGTGCTGCTCTCATGCTGTGAGAGCAGCGCCAGGATTTGATAGGGCAGTTTCCTGCATCTGGAGCTTCTTGAAGACACCAAAGGGAGGAGGACGTCACGCTGCAAAGGTAAGTCAATTTCTTTCTTTCTTTTTTTTTTTGTGCCCCCCACGCCACCACTCTCGGTACAAGCCAGCCGCCTCTGAGTCTTTCTGGCAGGAGCTCGTGTTCTTCTTAGTTTGCTCACTACTAACAGTGCAGGGATATCTCATTCCCTGCTCCAAATTACAGTTTTTTATTCCAGTTCAATTTTGTCTGATCGTGCAATAGTTTTATGTCATTGTCTAAAATTGCATTTAGGAGCTGTACATCAAGCGATTTAAGATGTGTTTTCTTCAGATGTGTTCCTTGTAATGTAGCACCATTTACATTTTTGTAGTTTTGTCACTATTTCATTTTCATGTGATAATAAATTTACATGACCTATTTAGATGTAGTTCTGAAGTAATAACCTTAAGCTTCCATGCCACTCACACTGCACACTTTGCAGAGACACGCATTTAAAATCCGCACTCTCAAAAAATGTTGTTTGACTCATTTGGAAGGGTGCTACAAGCCATAATGGAAGAAGGGCAGCATACGAGCAAATAATGTTTCGCGCAAGTAGTGAACAACAGCTAAAAATGTACTGCTTTAAAGCTACAGTCAATCGTTGACATTTTCGATCACAGGAAGAGTAAACATAAAACTTGGACAAGTATTTGGACATCATAGCTGCCATTAATGAAGTTTCTACCTGTTCTTCCTTTCTGTTCATGTTGAATTTTCCAAGGATGGAATTTCCCAACATACATTTTCCGCCTTTTGAATGACGGTCTGGAAGCCATGTTGAGAGACCTTACCCACTACATATGGTTTCTGAAAGAAGTGGTGGTGTTGATGCTGTGCAGGCAGCGTTTTATTCATTGCCATCTTTCCATAGTTCCTGTTTCAGGTGCCATCGAGGCCACCTGTGCTCTACCTACTGGAGAACAATAGTGGTCAACAACTGTGGTTGGTATCTGTCAAGAAAGCAACGCAGGCTAGAGTGGGTGGGGGGTGGCCGGGAGGTGGTAAGGCAAGTTGCGCTTGGTGCATTATATAGCAGCTGCATCTCACAATTCCACTTATTGCACACCACATCCATTATTTAATATAATAGTAGCTTGTTTCACATAGTGCTTCATGTCGCCTTCTCTGTGCTTTGAAAAGCAGATTTTTACAAATGCCCTATTTAAGGATAACCATTTATCGGCCTTGGAGAGATGGAGCAAAGTTGAGCCTGCTAGGAATCCAGCTTGTGAACTGCAGATTATAGCAGAGAGTGTTTGACTACCACTACCAGAGTCATCTCATAAGTGGCTATCAAATTAATCCAAATAAAGGGCCATCCTCTGTTTCACCTACTATGCAAAGAGACACTGAGTATTGCAAACGTGTACAGAAACCATGACAGTAAAGATTCATAAACGGTTAGCCCTGCCCTGTGAAAACATATTTACCTTTCATAGTTCAGAATCACACAAGGGTTAGAACAGGAACTATTTCACAATTTGTCTTGTCAAGAAGCGAGAAGCCGTCAATGGTGATGCACCCAAGATGTGCACAAACACATCTCAAAGACAGATTCATCTCTTTAGTGTGACCGATCCCAATCAACACCAACAGTCAACACCTCACCGAGCACCACTGCCAAAAACAGAAAAAAAACATCCTTCTCCTTCATTTCTCTTCCCTAGCAAGGCTAAACATGCTATCTTTGGACATGTTTCAATCCCACTTTAATTCATTAAAAAAAAAGTGAAACAAAATCACCGTTTACATCCTTGACAGCTGGCAGGGTTTATGTGTTTATAGTGCTCGTGCCAGTAAAAAGTTTTCATTCAGCTCAGTCACGGATCCTTGCAGTGCTCGAAGTGTCAAACATGTCAGAGTGTACTCGCAACAATGACATAAACTACCTGCAGGCAATCAGGTATTACACATAAGCACTGGGGAAAAGGAAGTTAGCCTTTTAAAAAATAGATTTTCGCAGAAAGAGGACAGGAAAAACAACAAGGGAGGCTAATCTTAGAATTATGTTTTCCATTTATCTTTTTGCCAGGCATGTGCCAGCAATGCTGTTATGCATTATCTGATGCTAAGGCACGCGGACAGAGGAATGCCCATAAGGGATACTAAGGTAATGACGCCCTGGGATTGTTAGCACTATTTTTTTATACAATATACTTACAAATGTAATTAATTTTCCTATGAACTTTGATTCACCAAAAAGTCAGGAGTAAAGTAGGTGACGTCACACGCCCCTTGACCCTCCAATGACATGACATAGTAGTCTTCTTGCTCTCCCACTAGCCTCCTACCTTATTCTAAATCGATAATAAAAAGGGCATGGACTGCAAACTGCAGAAAATAAAGATGGCTCTTTGAGTGCCCTTAATTTTTTTCTCCTAGTTCTATATTGGTGAAGCATTTAAAAGAAGTGAAATATTTTAAATGTATGTGGTGAGAACCCATCATCAAATGTTAATGATCTCTGACTATTCATTTCGTTGCCTTCATGATCCCTGAGACCAGCAAGGGTTATTAAAGGCCAAGCCTGGGGTATTGACTACTACCCCGAAATAATGTCTCTGCATTTCACTGCAACCTTTGGTTTTTCGTTGATACATGTGATGTTATGCATACTATTCACCTGGAAGGGTATCTAAGGGTATCCTGGATGCAAAACAGCAGGAACAGCCTGTGTACAGATGAGCCTGGTCCAAGTAAAGAGCTATGTTTGAAGTGTCAAGACCTGGAAAGGTGGCTCTGATGTGCAAGGGCAGGCTCTTCAGGCTTTAGGAGAGAGGCAAGAGAAAGCACAATGGCCAGGTCTGGTGTTGCGTAAGCTGGAGATGTGTGCGAGTAGCAGCCCAACTGAGAGTTGGAGTCTGGATGGTTTGTGGAAGTTGATGTCATGTGAGTGTGAGGTAGGAGGTTGAGGGTGATTGGCTGCAGTGTTCTGTATGGTCTGGAGCCATCTGGTCTCTTGAGCGTTGATTCTGCCATAGAGAGCATTTCCATAGTTCCGTTTGCTGGTAATGAGGCTTGGGTGACAGTTCTGCGAGTGTTGATGGGAAGTCATTTGAAAATCTTCCTTAGTATCTTAAGTATGTAGAAGTAGGATGCAGAGACTGTGTTCACTTGGTTGGTCATGGTGAGTTGGCTGTCGATGACTATTCCGAGGTTCAAGGTGCGAGAAGTCATGAGGGGGTGGGTCAAGATTCTATGGGCCACTGGGTGGAGCCGTATGGCAAGGTGTTTCTACTGAAGATTACAACTTCTCTCTTGTCGGTGTTGAGTTTGAGGCAGTTGGTTCTCATCTATCCTGGGACTTCGGTCATGAAGGCGGAGAAGTTGGCCTGTGTGTTCAATGTATTTTCAGAGAGGGAAAGTGTGACTTCGGCATACAATATGACGTTGATGCCATGGGCACAGATGATGCTGGTGGGAGGGGTCATGTATGCAATGAACAGGGTGGGAGCGAGTGATGAGCCTTGTGTGACTCCACATTTGAGGTTGAAAACATCTGAGCAGAAGGGAACCAGCCTGATTGATTAGGTGTGGTCAGTCAGAAAGGAGAAGATCTATCTGCTGATGGTAGTGTCTGAGGGTGGATTTGTAGGTATTCTTGTCTGTGTCATTCTGGCTTTCTCTCCATAAATGCTTGAGTTGCTTGCAGTGTCACTTGGTCACTCTGAGCTCTTCCGTCTACCAGCTTGCTTAATCTGGTTCTCGTAGCTTTTCTGGACTTGAGAGAGGCCAAGGTGTCTGCACAGTCAGTGATCCATGCTGGTGGTGAAAGAGTTTGGCATACCAGGTAGCTTCTGGGATCTCGTTCCAATCTCATTTTGAGGCTCTGGTGGTGGTGATTTTATGGCACTGTGGGAAGGGTATTCTGAAGTTGATGAAGGTATGGTGTGGGCTTTTAGACTGTAATGTTGATGAAACTGGTGAAGATGGGGTCCAGTATTTGCCCAGCGGCATGAGTGGGGCCTTCCACTCCATGGGTGAGGCCGAGATTGGATAGTTCCTCAAGGAGGAAGGGCATGTTGAGAACAGGTGAGGTCTTCCATGAGGAATTTCAGGTTACCGAGCATGTTGAAGGAGCTGGAGTCGAGGATCAGAGGGGTGAAGAAATCTGCTATAGTGGTGCCAAAATATGCACGTGGCCCTGGGGGATGAAAAACAGTACTGCTTGGGGTGTGGTTGGTGTTGATGTAAAGTTTGAAGGTCAAGTGCTCCATGCTGCTGGAGCAAAAGACTGACTCTTTGCAGATGATGGCGATACCGCCACTGGGTCTGTGAGTACTGTCCTTTCTGGTGATTTTGTATCCAAGGGGGATTGCTAGGGAAATGCCAGGGGTCGACAAAGGGGACAGCCATTTTTCGGTCAGGAAGATCCGATCCAGTGAGTGGTTGTGAAGCAGGTGCCAAATCTCTGTAGTGTGTTTGGTGAGGGAGCGGATGTTGAGGAATATGCAGTATAGTGAGGATTGTGGTTTGGTGGAAATCAAGTATGTGTGGTTGAGAGTGTGATAAGCATTGAGTGTTGATGTTGCAGGTGGGGGTGTGAAGTGGGTGTTCACACCCTACCTGTGGGGATAGGCCACAATGCTGGGAGAGGCATCCAGTGTCGAAGTCTTGGAGACGCGCTGCAGGGTAGTGGTGACTGGATGGAAGGCCAAAGGTTCTGGGACTGGGGGCGGGTGGGGCGTGTACGGGTGTAGACGGCTTGCCTTTGGATCACCCACTGCATGCATCTGCTGCGTATCCATGCTACACCATTAAGTAGGGGTGGGAGGGGGGTATAGCTGTGGGTGGTGTTGGGAGAGGGAGCAGGAGGTGTGAGAACGTGGCAAGAAAAATCAGGAATGCTCTGGAGTAAAGGGCATCAGAGGAGGTAAAGAGGGGGGATTAAAAAAGAGGCAAAAGAGGAGTAAAAGCAGGCACAATGCAAAAAGGCAAGAAACAAGCCATAGATATCGAAGGTAACGAGATAGAGACTGTAAGAGTGGAAAAAAGAGCAAAAAGAGCAAAAAATGACAAAAATGAAATCAAAAGAAAGCAAACAGAGGCAGAAAGAGTGTGATCAGCAGAAAAAAACCTCTATCAAATGATTGATAAATGGCACAAATGAAAACAAAAGAAAGTTAACAGAGGCAAAAAGTCAAACAGGAGCGACAGAGAGACATAGAGGGACCTAATTCACAAATGCATTTTGCGGTGTGTAAAGTAGTACTTTTTTACTCAAGCTTACATACCTTTGTGAATTCACCCCAAAACATCTAGAATGGTAGTATTTGGGAAATATACACATATAACTAGTGCAAGTAGAAAGGAGAAATTTTACTAATAGGGTGTTGGACGTTTCGGGCTGACTCATAAAGGCACGTAAGAGTACATAACATACTCCTGTAGCATTACTCCTCATACTCCTAATGTTTTTGTGATTCAACCCCATTATGTATACATTTTGAAGGAGCTTTGACAATTGGAACACAGCTACAAAACGTAAATGCCACGAGATTTCCATGGAACTACCACAAATTCAATTAATCATATTTGTAAATTTAACTCTCCTGCAATTTGGGTTCCAGAGTCATTCGGAAGTAAACAACAAAGTATTAAATTGTTGTGCAACAGTAGAGAGCTTAACTTTGGTTTTGATGACAGACTGGCTTGCAATCACAGATTCGCCCTTAGGCGAAGGCCGTTGCAACACTGTTGATGGCGATTGACATTAACCTGAAAGTTAATCTCAAAGTTAGAAAAAGAAGAAGGCTGCAAAATATACGCTGCGGATAGTAAGGCGAATATATCTAGGGGCATATTTAGGTCCATGATACAACTAAGCATAGATAAGTGATGAATACAAATACATGTGAAAAACTCCATGACATTTATGAGAAAAGCCAAAATGCTGGAAAGAATGTATTTAAAAATAATGTAATATTGTATTAATAAACTTTTGACTCTTCGAAAAAAAAAATCTAATCGTTTTAGTGCCTATTCTTTTTGTTGGATACAGGATGCCACCTGCTCTTTATTGTTTTGCAGTTGAGGGCTTTCACTGCTCTCAATGAGCAAATAAAATATGTTCGCACTTTTGAGGCAATTTCTGATTCTGGCTGTGGCCAGTGACGCAAAAACCTGGTGTTATGCACTCGGCAAGTCTGTTTTTATTATTCTTTTGCAGTTACTGTTTTTCCGTTAATTTAATTCATGGACTAAAAGTCAGCAAGGGTATTTTTGGAGGTAGAAGAGGGGGCTTGGTTGGGGGATGATTTAGTATTTTTGTGTTCTTTTCCCTATGTCTTTTGGAATAGGTTGGCGCCACAAGCCTTCCTGCTGCGCTGCCCTACGTCAAAAGACAAGGGTAGAAATGCACCATATCTATCAGATATGACGCATTCCTGTCCTTTCCCTCGGCGCTGGCACACAAACTGCTGCAATGCACCAACGTAGGCAACCTTGCACCATGGTTTTAGGGGTTATTGTTTTTGTGGAGGAAGGGACACCTTCCTGTTTGTCACCAGCCATATGATGGCAGGTGTCACACATGAGCCCTAATTTATTTGTTTCTCAAATTCAGTGGACCACCACTTTGCTTGATGTAAAGCAATTGCCCTTTAGCCTCAAAAGGTGCCCCTAGAAATGACAAGTGAAAGTTCAAATTTAGAACAATTTTAGTCCACTTCTGGATTTTTGGCCGAGAGGAGCCTTCTAGAGTATGAAATCTCTGCTGGCCATGGCCCCCCGTCAGATCTTCATATTCGTGAGTCTTGCATAAAATCAAACAGTATCAGCAACTGTAAAATGCCCTGCCAGTCCACAAACTTTTCACCATTGCACAACAGATTATATGCCATTGTGTGGTTAGGGTTTCACCCTGTACTGGTGTTCTACTTTAATATCAACTCAAGGAGATTAGTCGATAATATTGTGGGAGAACTATGATAATATCAAGAATATCATTGGACTAAATATCGAACACAAGTACATCACTTTTTTAATTCGTAGAAAATATTGATGTAAATAATATTGATTTCTTAAATATTGTTGTACATAATATCTATATTTATTGTGTTAGAATATGCTTCTTTAATTATTTTGTTGTTTGTTTATTTTCAATTTAAATATGTTAGTGGGAGTTCTTTTTAAAATATGTTATATATTGTATTTAATTACACAATGTTTTACTATAATAAGTTTTTATTTTAGGGTGGGTTGTTGGGTTTGTAGGGAGCGGGATGGGAAGCTTTAGAATATGTATTGTTGAAGCTTTTTTCCTAATTGTTAATTGGAGAACTTAGTAATTATGTACATATGTTAAATCATTATTTATTTGACATATTGTTAATTGTTTGATTTTAATTGTAATTGTTTTTTCAAACTTAGTTTTGAGTTTTGAATAAAACAGAAGTACAGCCAAAAACAATCAAGCAGAAGCATAGCTCAAATCCTGAGCTAACATTCGTCCAGGCTGGTAGTACATTAATATCATACATCAATAATATATATGTTTAACATGGAATAACAAGAACTGTGTGGTATATGTGACTCCGTTCACACAGCAGAACTCATATAAAATATAGTGGGTCCCTTTTGAACATGTAAACCAGTACACTTGTCCCTCATCTGAGTTATAGGTTCCCAAAGGTAGGAAACAGTGCAGCCAGGACACACATGAAGCAACATCACTCACTCGGTGACACTGTTACTCTCACACTTTAGGGTCAGGAAGTGCCTAAGTGGACCCCAAATGTCCCTTGGTAGTGCCTGTGTATTGGACTTGACACTCGCTGCAGGGTCATCCCAAACATTTTTGTATTTGCCCCTCCTTTTTTCTGATATTTTGTTTTGTTGGCATAAGGACTCTGTGCACTTTACCACTTCTAACTGGTGCTAAAGTGCTTCTGCCTCTCCCTTAACTATGGTAAAATTGGCTTACACACAATTGGCACAATTAATTTACTCATAAGTCCCTAGTAAAGTTGTACTACCTGTACTCAGGGCCTGTAAATTAACTGCTACTAGTGGGCCTGCAGCCTTTATTGCTCCACCTACTAACGTAGCACTTTAAAACATGTCTCAGGCTTACCATTGCAGATTGTAGTGCAGTTTTAAACAGCCAATTCAACCCTGCAAAATAAACCTTTTTCCCGGCCCAAGCCTTCCTTTTTAATACATTTAAGTCACCCCTATGTTACACTTTAAACAGTCCACATGGTAGGTTGTATTGTATTTAAAAATTGTGACGTGTTTTTAAGTTTTACATGTCCTGGTAGTTAAAAATTCCTACATTCATTTTTCACTACTGTAAGGCCTACCTAGCACACAGGATAGCATTGCATTACCTTCTTACATTTAATAAGTGCTAATGTTTGATTGGGAACAGGTAGAAATGCCATGCTTGGTCTAAAATGAATTGTAAATTAAAATCCTCTTTAATGGTAAAATAGAATTTTAAGTCACAATTCTGAAAATGCCACTTTTAGAAAGTTGTCCTTTTCCTGCCCAAACATTACACAGGCCTTCTAGGAGTTTCCAGCTGCCTGCGCCTGTTAATGGCTTTTCCATTAAGAATGCACACTGGGCCCAGACAGTGAACAAAAGGGCACTAGGTGTAGACAGGATGGGCAATTCTGTCAGGATGGCTGGGGATGGAGGTGTTCCCTGACCCACTTACATTTCAAAGGGCTGCCTACAGCGCACACCCAAACGAACCTGACACTAGTCTTTTACCACTCCAGATTTTTTTGAGCTTTGGCAGGGGAAATGCTTTCCAGAACCAGATGTGGGGGTAACCTAGAAAGTTCCCCCATTTTAAAAACTGGCACCAGGTATAAATATTGGACTCTCAGCCCAACTCTTCAGTACACTCCTTGACCTGCGGACATTACAAATGAAGTATTGCATTGTTCCCCAGAGGACTGCCCTGCTGCTTGAGGCCTGCCTTGTTCCTCAGAGGACTGCCCTGCTGCTACCAGAGGACTGTCCTGCTGCTTGATGTCTGCCTTGTTCCCCTGAGCACTGCAATGCTGCTTGAGGCAGCCTGCCCTGCTCTGTGAGATGGAAGACTGGACCTGCTCCCTTCATCCCAGGATAACCTGAGCCTGTTCTGAGCTACAGGGACACAGACAAGCTTCAAAGGCCTTCCTGCAATTGCCCATCTGACCTGCTTCAACTGGCCCTGTCATGATCTGCAACTGGACCTTCGTGGACTTGCTACCTGACCAGTCTGGCCCTTCAAATGGACTGCCTGAGCCCTGCTGGCCTCTGCTGAAGTGAGTTCCTGATCCCCAAGAGGTGCCTCCCCAGGTCTTGGACCCTTGGTTGGCATCAGTTGAGCTCCTATGGGAAAAAATCCTGCAGTTTTGAACTCTTTGCAACAACTTTGAGAAGGTAACTTTTTCATTGGGACTAGCCCGGTGCCTATATCTGGCCCATGCCCCATCACGGTCAGCCAGACCTTGTTACTTTTCCACGGTCTAGCATGACCAGATGACCGCGAGTGTCGCTTTGTGCTTTTGGGTGCTATACTTACCTAAAACTTTGAAACTGCATATCTCTTGTTCTATTGGTTGGATTTGCATCATTCAGATCTAATTTTATTTATTAAATGTTTCACAATTCTTCTAAATAGGTTTGTGATTTTTCTTACGCTGTGTTTTCACTTCAATTGTTTGTGTGATGCATACTTGACACAGTGCCTCTAAAGTTAAACCTGGCTGCTTTTGTGCCAAGCTACCAGAAGGTTAAGCACAAGGTAATTTAGTGATTTTGTGGTTCACCCTGACAAAGATGGTGGTTGTTGCTTGAGTAGGATTCCTACCCCCTCAAACAATAATCTGATTTATTACACTGTGAGACCTGCAAGTCCGCCTATTCCACTGCATTTTTCCCACTGGTGGCAGCATATTTTAACCACTCTTCTACTTTGTGGCGGAAGACCTTTAATCCCAAATCGCAACAGGCTAGCCTTGGCTAGTAATAACAATAATGCCGACCTCTTCCGCATAGCTTTGGGAATTGTTTAACATATTCCAAATGTATTACCAGTGGAACACAATTCCCTTGCATTCCCACTATTTCCCCAACAGTCTGCAACATCTTCACCCAGTAAGCTCTAATTGGTGGGCATTCCCACTCCAGGTGGAAGAAGTTTACTGGGTAACTCATGCAGCGCATGCAATGGGAAGACCTTCCAGAATCTATTCTATGTAAGAAACTGAGAGATCATTATACTCTATTTAGGAATTTAAAAATGAGCAGTTTGTGTCTATGGTTTATAAATACTAGATTGGTCCGAGCACAGCAGTATTTCCACACTTCAGGGCTAATATGGTTCCCCAGGTCCAATTTCCATTTTTTTCAAAGGTCGTATTATTAAGTACAGCAAAGCAATCAATCCGCACAGTCTGGAAACTCAGCACTTTCTGTCAGGGTTCGTGATCATTTGGGTGAACAGATCAATCAATCAGGGAATTGTAAGCGCGCTGGGGGGGGCAGCAGATCCGTTTAGCCAAAGAGCCAGGTCTTGAGAGCCTTCCTGAAGGAGTTCAGGGAGGGGGCGCATCTGATGTCGATCGGGAGTTCGTTCCAGGTCTTGGCCGCGATGTAGGAGAAGGCTCTTCCCCCTGCTTTGGTTTTGCGGATGCGTGGGGTCTCGGGGAGGACGAGATTGGTGGATCGGAGGTTTCTTTTGGGTACGTGGAGGGTGATTCTATCGTTGAGGTATTGGGGTCCGGTGTTGTGTAGGCATTTGTAGGCATGGGCGAGTATCTTGAAGGTGACTCTCTTCTTAACGGGGAGCCAGTGGAGCTTCCGTAGGTGTTGGCTGATGTGTTTGTGTCGAGGGATACCGAGGACGAGTCTGGCGGCGGTGTTCTGTATTGTCTGGTGCTTGCGGAGTAGAGACTTGTTTATGCCGGCGTAGAGGGTGTTTCCGTAGAGAACTCTTCAGGTTTTTGCAGTAAAGAGAGCCATCTGGCTTACGTAGAATGCCGTAGTTAGAGATAGTCAAACATTTCTATGACCGTCATCTCCCTGCCACCTCCAAATTGCTCTAGTGACACAAATGTATTGTTTGTAAACAGCTGAGCCACTCTCACCAGGCCAGCCTTTTCAAGCCTACTTTTCACAATTTTATCCAATGTCGCAGGGGGGCCTGGGTTATTAAGAAGCAAAATGGCCGCAGAGAATATCTGTGACCCACCAACCCACTCAGCCAATGTCCACAGTTAACAACTAGTGCAACAGTGGTTTGTATAAACTGTAAAGGTTTTGGTAACTTTTATGCAATACTGGGTTTTAAATCTCCTACTTCCACCTGGTCCTCCTCCTCTATTGGGAGATGAGATGCTCAGCACCATGGCTCAAACCAGAACACCACATAGTGGGACTGGGCAGCATGATAGTATTTCTCCATGTAACCACCCCTTATCATACAGCAGTGTGATAGCAGGCTAGTGCTGAACCCTACCCACACAATTCTGGACAGCAAAGACCTCAGTCTGATAAATAAAGATTCACCCAGAGGGATTGGGATATTATTAAACAGATAGAGCAATCTACACAATAATAACATTTTATTCAAGGCAACTCTACAAGCCATGGACAGCGGCAGCATTCACCAGCGCTCAATCTGCCCGCTCAGTTTGTCAATTATTGGACCATAATTGTCTCTGATCACCAGGTGTTTTGTCTCTATTTATCAAAATCCCCAAATATCTAACCACACTTTCACACCTGCGCAGTGGGAAACTGCCCTGTTGTATGCAAGATACACCTGTAAGGAGAAACAATTCGGATTTTGACCAATTAATGTGTATATCTAACAATGCCCCATGCTGTGTTGTTTTACTGATAATCGCCCCAAGATTCACTTCAGGGTTCTCCACAAAGAGCATGGTATCATCCGCATGGAGTGACAATAAGATACATCTATTGAGAAAGGCAATGTCCCTATGTAGACCTCTAATCCACAGTCATGCTACCAAAGGATCCATGGCGAGAAAAAAGAGGAGGAGTGACACAGGGCACCCTGATGCATACCACTATATACCGGATAGGGCTCAGAAGTATAACCATTAATACTTACTCTAGCCACAGGTTCAGAGTAGAGTAGTTTAATAAGCTCCAAGATATTAAGGATAATTCCCAGTCTGTGCAACGCTGCAAATAGGACAGGCCATACCGGGAACACAAAAGCCTTTTCAGCATCAAAAGAAGTGGAGGGGGCTTTTTTTTGGGACGTATTTGGGCATTATGGCAAACAATGTCTCAAATTGTTAAATGGACTTCACCTGTTATAAATCCGAATTTTTCCAGCAGCACCAGACCCCTCATCAGCAGGTTGACTGAAATCATTATGATCCACACAACAATTTTGTTATCTTGTTCCATATAAGATAAAGCTCTGTAGGCTCTGCATTCCTGCGCTTCTTTGCCAGATTTTAAAATTGCAGTGATAAGAGCCTCTCTAATGGTGGGATGCAGCACTCCAGGCTTTGAGTGGCTGGGCTGCGCCAAAAAGTATCTGTAAATCAGTCCCAATATTCCTGAGTGAGTTGGACTCAAGCTCCTCATTTATTACTAATATCCTGGCCAATTTTCTTTCCATTCGTTGCATCACATCTTTAGAGTCAAGGGCACCATCTTCAAGTTTGAAGAGTCTGCGCTCCGCTTCATCCAAGCGATCACTGTGTTTGTCTAGGCAGACTTTCATTACATCCACAGTTGCCGTCAGATGGTCAGTTTTGGCGTCTATTGAATACAGACTGAATTTCACATAAAGAATAATCATTTTGATTTCTATGTCAGTTTGACTGACAACATTTCCAGTGTCTTGGGCTCTCGTTGGAGACATGGGCCTGGTCCACGGCCCTGCGTTCTTTTTCTGATTGAACATGAGGTTGCCTTACATCTGTTTTCCCCATGCTTGTGTGCTAAGTGCATTTGCTGCAATCAGAACGCAAAATAACCAGTTGCACTTAGTAGGAGCATCACTCTGGAAGCCACAGCATATCTCAGGACAGGCCTCCGCTTTGGCAAGCCTCAGTCAGCAGCCCAAGCCCCTCAAATTGTATAAGTAATTTTTAGTACACTGAGGCCCCAGGTTGTGTAGTCCAGTCATAGGCCTGTATGCAGGAGCCTCAGTTCCCAGCCAGTGCAAAGTAGGACGATTGACTCCTTTTAAACTCGGGGAGATGTTATAGACCTTGTCCGATTATAAGTCATATTAATGGCTGTATCTCATAATCTTATGGTCGTGGTGCCCCGGCTGCACCTTTTCATCCATGTAGACTAACCTTCAAATATATATTGCAGCTATTTTAGCCACCACATCAGGCCTATTGCTGCTGGCTCCAGAGGTGTACTGCCCTTGTCTGTGCATGTATCTTAAACAAGTGGAGAGGGGTTCTACATGTGGCCTTCCCACAGCCTCAGGGCCTGCCGCTCTCCACAGGCAACCCCTCTCACTCGTAGCAGCATAAAAGCCTCTTCCAGTGGGTGCACTTTTGCTCTATCCCTGCCACTCAATCAAGCCCCATTGGTCGCCAGTAGTTTCAGCCCCACAGGATATTCAGAGCAGCACATCCACTTCTGATACCGGCCAAGATGATCACAGATCTACAGTCTTAGGAGGTTATATCAGAGCCGAGGAGTGAGAGCTCTATAATTAATCCACCATCTTTGTTGGTGGTAATCCCCACCCTCAATTTAGGTTCATTTTTTTATTCAAATTTTCCCTATATTTATTTTTAAAGGTGTTTTTAATTGTATTTGTTTTATTATTGATGTAAAGTTAATAATGGAATTAATGGTTACATTTTTAAATATGTCTTTTGGCATGTTTTGGATTTGTAGGGGAATTGGGTGGGATGTGTTTTTAAATTTATAGATTTTGTAATTGGTTATTGTTTTGCAATTGTTATTTTGTTACTTTTAGTACTTTTATTAAATTGTTAATTATTTATTATATCAATATTTTTAAATGTTTATTTAAGTTTTAAGTGATATTTTTTAAATTATTAATTTATTATAATTATATCAATTCATAACACTATATTAATATGTTATGTTTTGGATAGGTTGTTCGTTTTGTAGGAGCTTTGGTTTAGAGATGTTTTGAAATACATATGTTTTGTTAGTTGTTATTGTAATATTATTGTTTATTGTTTATTTTTAAATATGCACACATCTTAATTATGTAGTTAATATAGTTGTATTTTAGAATTTTGATTTGATATGATGTTAGCAGTGTTTGATGTGATAATATAATTTGTGTAAATAATTGTATATTTTACATAGATTTTCATTTACTTGTTATGATTGGGCTAATAATAGTATGTCTGTCCTCTCCAGAGTACAACACTTTCCCTGGTGTGGGTAAGGTTGGAGTGAGAATAGTAAATCTGGCCCCTCCAGAATCTAATGCTTTCTGCAATGTTGATAAGGTTGGAGTGGGAAGAGTAAATCTGACCCTTTCAGAGACCAATGCTACCCCAATGTGGCTAAGGCTTCATTTTGAGACATGTTTGATGATAGGGTCCACCATTCGTCACCAGTATAATGAAATAGTGCTATGCAAACATTACTTTTGGATAGGATATATTTCAAAGATACCTCAGTTGATATATGTTTGCTCTTTTCCCAACTGCCCCTTTAATCACCAGCTCTACCTCCCATCAACACTCTATTGTGTTTACAACCAAATATTCTTTTTTAACTTTTAGGCATTACCTAGAATTTTCTTTTTATAAAATGAATGTGTAGCAGGAGCAACAGTTTAACTTTGATTGATTTATCCTAACCTCTAATCCTGACTCCCTTACTATAGATTTGCAGTTGGCTGTAGGTGCAGTGGAAATTGCTGAACAAATGCTCATCATCCTGGTCCATTAGGTAATTTTGGCCTTCAACTCCAATTGGAGTGTTGGTGGACCAATCTCTACTCAGTCAAAAAATTAGTTTGGTGCCATCCCAATGGGAGGGCTATTGACCCTCCTTAGCAGAAGTATGTGGTGTTCCACTGGGATCCCTCTAGGCTTGCTGTACATCAACAGAAAATGTCTAGGATTTGACAAGAAAAATGCTCATCTAAGCAACATGTGCTGCCAAATCTGTAAAGATGAATCTGCAATTGGTGCAAGATGAATCTGGTGGTGAAGATGTGTTTTCATACCCTCCTTGGACATCTCTTGTCCCCTTTGTGAGTTGCCAAGCAGTATTTTCCTGGTGGATTAGATTGCTTTGTTCCTTTGAGTGTTTATTAATGAGTAGAAACTAGCATTGATTAGTAGCCATATTTCACATCTGCCAGTTTTCCCAAAAATAAATGTAATGCGGCGCATAATTTTGCTGCAGGTGGTGAGGTTAGACATGATTGGTCATTGTAAATGTAAAATCTATTAAAAAAAATGCTTTAATACCCGTCACTTTTTCCATTCTAACTTAGTTCATCTCCATGACACAACACACAGGCTACTTCGTTTCTCAATGAATGTTTTAGGTAGAACAGTGTTAATTACATTCCAGAAATATTAATAGATGACATCCATTGTTGTACCTTGATCTATGTCTTGAGCGCCATGGCAAAAATAAACATTAGGTTTGTCACATTTGACCCCCGTGCTTGGATCCTACAACAAGGCATCAAGATTTGCAAAATTAATGGACTGAATTTGAGTTTACTCGGGATCACAGAGGACATTACCTATGCCATCCAGAGGGACTTACATATGCCAAATTTATAGTTGTGCCCAGCCACTCAGATAGTCATCCATGATGAATGGACATCCGCCAAACCTTCCAAAGGTTTTTATTTTTTTAAAACAATCTCCCAAAGTTAGAGTTTGTTTTTGAGAAACAAAATATTAATGCCCCCCACACCTTAGGAGTTTTGTCCCAGGGTGTGGGGGTCATTTTTTGTCTTTTCTGGCAGTGATGAATAGGAAAAAAGAAGGCATTACACTGTCCACTTTAAATAGGGAGGACGATGTAATACCTTCCCTCTCATGGCCTCCACTACATCAGGTGGTCGAAGGAAGCATTCCATCAACGGAGTCAACAGGGGGTTCTGTTGACGGAATACTTAAGATCTGTCAATCTCTAAATGAGAAGGCGGACCGAGGATTTGGAGGGCGATGGAGCACCCAAACTCTTAATCAGGTCCTAAATCACCATCAACTTATTGGTCTTGACAAATGATCAGGTCAATACATGACTTGCTTTCTATCATTAATTTCAATTGATTTTTGCCAGTGTTATTATACAGAACATTAAACTAAGAGATTTGAGTGAAAGAATGTTTTCCATCTTGCCCCTCTAAAAGCTACCCACAGTGATGCAGCTCCACTGTATGTGGTATAGGAAGACTAGATCACAGAAATCAAACCCTTATCAGTTAAAGTGGATCCACAAGGAGGGAACATTATGGTATAAGGTTGCTTCTATAGTTTGTAAATAAATGCACAAGTGATGACCAAACTTTCAAGCACACATATGTCGTATCATTTCTGGAGGTTCCTGATTACTTCCAAGTGCAGATTCTCTTGGTCTGGAACACCATCCTTCAAGGAAACCAAAACTTTAAAAAAACTTTCTCATGTAGTAAACCCAGAGTTTTGAATTCCTACCCCCCTCCCACAGCATTAGAATAAATCCTTTGTATGTATCTTTCATGGAAGAGTTTAAAATCATACTTTTTCAACAATAACTCCAAGCCTGGTAAGTAGGAAGTTGGTCCTCACAGAAAGCTAACTTTGAGCGATTACCTACGAAAGGTATTCTGTGTATGACAACAATTTCCTTCCTTTTCATTATTCTAAACCGACTGACATCATTAAGTAATTCCACAAAGGGTTTGATGGTTGGCACTTATCTGACACTATCTACGTCATAAAGGGCCAGATGCACGACGGTTTTTACATGCGCAAACGGGTTTGCGAACCGGTTTTCGCATGCAAAAACCAATAGGGTTATGTACCATTCCAAAATAGCGAGTCGCAATTTATTTGCGACTCGCTATTTTGGAATTGCGAGTTGCTGTTAGGAAGGGGCGTTCCCTTCCTAATAGCGAGCGCAACCCCATGTACAAATGTTTTGCGACCGCAATTGCGGTCGCAAAACACTCGCAAATTACCACCCTCTTCAAGAGGGTGGTAATGGAGTCGCAAAAGGGAAGGGGTCCCCAGGGGACCCCTTCCCCTTTGCAAATGCAGGGGAAAATATTTTTAAGGGCAGGCAGTGGTCCCAGGGACCACTGCCTGCCCTTAAAAAATGAAACGAAAACGTTTCATTTTCTATTTTTTTTAAATGCATCCCGTTTTCCTTTAAGGAAAACGGGCTGCATTTAAAAAAAAAAACTGCTTTATTTAAAATCAGTCCCAGACATGGTGGTCTGTTGAGCCCAGCAGGCCCCCATACCTGGGAGGGCCTGTCATTCCCAATGGGCTCGCAAGTTGCGAGAGGCTCATTAATATTAATGAGCCTCGCAATTTGCGACCCCATTGGGAATCGCAAACAGTGTGTTCCACACTGTTGTACATGCCAAATAGCGCCTCACAAATTGCGAGTCGCATAAGACTCGCAGTTTGCAAGGCGCTAGTTTGCGTGTCGTACATCTGGCCCTAAGTCTCTCTGTCTGGCCTAGGGCCAGATGCAGGGCTGGCTTTATTGCTGGTGGCGCCCATTGCACAATCTTTGTTGGAGCCCCCTATGATTTATTTTTCCACAGATTCCCACATTATGGATTTCCAATGGTGCCTGGTTGTGCACATGATGCCAAATATAGGTTTTGTACTGGAAATACAAAGTACTATACTTTGTCAAAGTTTACCACTCTTCAGACTTTGTATATGTGCTGTACTGGATAGCATCCAAAATTGGAAAAGCGTGGAGAAAGTAAACCTTGTCTCCACCATTACACCTGCCTCGAGGTTGCATGCTTTTTTGATGTGAATCCCTTTTTAGCAATGTTAGTAAATGGGGATTCACCTCAAATCCATGAGTGCTTGCATTGGAATACACATGCACCACCCATGCTATGCACCCATGATGCAACGTTGCACAAAACAGCACATAGTGCTACTTTGAGTTACTTTAGGACTACTTTCTAAACCAAATCAAGATTTGCACTGGAAAGTAAAACTCAAAATAACACTTTGGGCAAGGTTAGTAAATCTGCCCAACAAAGTTATGATATAAAATGTAACACAGTGGTTGTCTATACCAATAAGAATGTATTAGTCGTCAAAGAACCCTTTTTAGCAACCTTTGAACTAAAAATGATTGAGGGAAAAATGATAAGGTTCAAAACCTATGCCTTGCAGTTTGCATGTTTCTCTTTGATGCTGGTTCATAGCTCACTGTGCTACAGTAGCAGGATTGTATCTTATGAATAGCGAGTAACAAAGAGATCTCTAAAACAAAAGCAGTGATCCACTGACCTATCAACATGAAATCCAAATCTATGATCTGCATGTTGCGCTTTCCAAATTAATGCTCTGTGCTACTTTACAGTGAGTTAAAACTTTGACCAGACAAATCAGAGACACCACCATAGTTATCTTGCCGTTACTATTTTTCCCAGAAAATTACTGGGCAAACAGAGATCTCTGTAGGCTGCTCTTGTCTGTTCTTAGCCTGCCACGCCCCTTCAAGCTGAGCACCTGGTGTGACGGCACCCGTTTCACCATCCTAAAGCCAGCACTTAAAACATAAAAGAACAAAGTGCTCCTTTGGACACATTCGCATAAATCACACTGCAAGAGAGCCTCGATGAGTACTATTACAATATGTCAAGAATCAACAAATGAGACTAGAGTAATGCAATAGTCAATTAAACAAGTCATCTATTATGGACATATTATGTAAACAAAAAATATGCTCAGCATCAATAATGAAGTAGGGTGTTACTGTTTATGGACCCGTGCAAGTGCAATAGCAAAATAAGTAATGATGTGCGCAAAAAACTGTTATAATCAAAATCTATAGGCCACAAAGACTATTTAATTAAAATCCTGTCCAACAACGTTACAGGAATGTAATGTCCATAGCTATTGGGTAACCCAGGAGTGATCTGTCAATGTTTCGGCCCTCAGAATTGCTTAATGCATGTCTTCCTCAGGACAAGGTACAGGCAGCATCCTACAATTAAAGCTAAAGATTCTGTCTGTTATAAGTCAAAAATATTCATAAAGACTGCATTACACAGACAAAGTGCTGAAAAAAGCTCACCTGAATATTTAGTACAATGAAATAATTCAACAGCGCTTCCTTTGATATATCTTGAGAATGTATCTTTCTCAATCCAAATAAATAAGAATACAGCAATAATAACCAATTGCAACAATCAATAACTTGGTATCATAACTCAAACCTAAACAAGTGTAAAACCTTGAGCTAATCATGCAATGTTTGAAGTCATGAATGAATCTGAAAATTGACAATGACTTCAGTGGAGTAGTACATTGGAGAAATAAATCATTAGGTGGATCTGTTGGCAATCAAATATTCTAATGGATTAATGTGGTCATAAAAAAGCTCAAAATATTGAGTGGAGAAAACACACAGAGTCTGCAGTGCCAGGAGATTCATACAAAACGAGTGGTGAACCCGCCGTCAAGTGATAGAGGTTAAAAAGAAGAGAGGAGCAATTAAATATAAGCAGGCCTTTAGCTCCTATGAAAACACAGAGCCCTTGGAGAAACAATCGACAAGTAGAAAAGTGTTCCCTGACATGATAGTGAAGAAAGGCAAAATAACAATAGGTGATGCTTGGAAGAAGCCGTTCATGCACGCTGTGGTGGTGGTATAATCCCAATACCTGTCATACCACATGTAAAAACTTGTGAAGCTCTAAGAGAGACACAAATATTGAAAATATCTATCTCTTGTGAGTGATAACATCACAGCTTCGAGAGAAAGAACTACTTGGACAGCTGACTCACCGTTCAATGCGTCCAGTGACTCATCATTTTGGGGAATTACAAAACCTGGTACATTGCATGTAAAAACTTTGCCGGCACTTAGAAAGATGGATAAGTAAAAGAAAATAATAAGTTATTTTTGATGCAATCACTTTTTCATGAGAGAAATAAATACCATTTGACAGCAGAAGAGCTGACTCATCATTCAGCGCATGTGGCCACTCGTTCCACATTGCAGTGGCCCTGCACGGAAATGTGCAGCAGCATTAAATAGATTGTGGCTGCAGGCCATTCCCCAAAGAGAATGGGAAATCGAAAAAAAAACTGTGTGTAAAGGCATTAGAGGTTCAAGCCCTTCAAATGAAATATTTAAAAAAAAATATATTTAGTGTCGAAAGAAAACTCAAACAGAATTTAATTTAAATCATGAAAAAAGGGAAGAAAGACTATTTACATATACCCCTATTATCATGTCCTTGAAAGTATGTCCAGGGTTCTTGCAGTGTTTGACCAATGGGGCCTTGATGGTCCCACACTAGAATGCTGCTACATTGAAGAATCTGGTTCTTAACATTTTGAGTTGTCTGTCCTTTGTAGATGATGGAACATAGGCACCAAATGACATAAATAAATCAACCTACTGGTATTACAATTAGTAAAACATTTCAAAGTATGCTTAACATTTCTGTATTCAAAAGTTTTAGTTTCTATACAATATATGCAAGCAACACAACCTCCACATTTGTAATGTCCCAGAAAAGGAAGAAGGCCAATTGAAAACGGATGGTGTGCTGGATTAGACTCATCAAAACAGCCCTTATTACAATGTCTCAGATGTTCTGCCTCTTTTGAAGGAGTGCATTGGTTTCTCTTGGGTGTGTGAAGTGTCTTTGACTATGTGGCAATTTTTGTAAACTATCTTTTTGATAGCATTGCTGGCAGACTGAAATGTTCTCTCTAACATAACACATTTTCATGGGTCATTCCGTTTTTTGAGGACCAAAATTTGTTCCCTGTGGACATACCATCTACCAAGCCCTATTCCTGGATTGTCTAAGGAGTTTCTTGGGGTATCCTTGCTCAGCCATTCTCTCAATTAGTTCATCATACTTTGTAAAAAATCGATTTTCCGCATGCAATTTCTATAAAACTTCAAGATTTGGCCAAAGTGGAGGTTGTCACTCAATCCCCTGCGGTGTTGGCTGGAGTACATCAAAAGTGAATTTGATTCTGTCAGTTTGTGGAAGAAAATGATGTAAACTTGCTTATAACTAGTCTTAATCATAAGATCTAGGACAGCAATAGAGAATGAATCACACTTCATAGTGAATTGGACATCACTTGATTGCAAATTGAGCCAATCAAAAAATAGTTTCAACAATGTTTCATCTCCTTTAAAAATTTGGAAAACTTTGTCAATGTGTAATAGCCACACGTTGATATTATAATGAATGGATTGGTCTCATTGAAGAGATGTTTGGATTCATAATTTTTCATATAAAATTTAGCCATGACCAGAGCAAACCTGGCTCCCATTGTCACACCCTTGTTTTGAACAAAGAAATTGTTACTGAACTGGAAAATGTTGCATGTTAATGCAACTTCAGTGAGGCTCACTGCAAATTCTGTAGGAACAAAAAAAAGTGTTAGAGTACAAAGAACTACATCTAAATCTTTTTTTTGGGGGGTAAATTGGTGTAGAGTGGCTGTATGGCTATGGTTGCTAATAACTGGATTTCATCTGTGAAAGAGAATCGCTCAATCTGTTGAATGATATCCAGTCTGTCTTTTACAAAGGACATAGTTGTCAGTACAAGAAAAAACCCTCATATTGTCATAAAGGTTCTAATATGGACTCACAGTCAGACACAATAGGTGCACCTAGAGGATTGTTGGGAATTTTGTGGATATTTGGGAAGGTGTAGATCATAGGTAAGCAATGGTGTTTCTTATTGAGAAAGCCATATTTAGTTTTGCTGAGAAAACCTTCAGTGCGGCCTTTATTAGTGATTCTATTCTAGTTATTTTCCAGCAGCTGACCCCGAACTGCTGGAAAATCTTCGCCCCATTTCTCTGCTTCCCTACATCTCAAAAATTGCAGAGAAGGTGGTGAACAAACAATTAGTGGCTCATATCAATCAGCACAGTCTTCTCCACCCAACACAATCTGGGTTTAGAGCCTCACACTCAACTGAGTCAGCACTTCTTTTTGCTACAGAGTCTCTATGGAGACGTGTGGACGCCGGTCAGATGGCTGCCTTGGTCCTGTTGGACCTAAGTGCAGCCTTCGACACGGTATCCCACAAACTTCTCTTACAACGTCTCTGGGTGTGAGGGCTGGATGGAGAAGCATTCAAGTGGATGCGGTCATTTTTACAGGACCGGAGCTTCCAGGTTGTACAGCACCCACACCGCTCAAAAACGCTGCCACTCCTACAAGGGGTCCCATAGGGCTCTATTCTGAGCCCTACTCTCTTTAATCTTTATATCGGCCCTTTGGCAGATATTGTGGATAAATACAAAATCACCATGGTGTCATATGCGGATGACACCCAACTTGTAGTGACCCTAGCACAGGACTCCAATGAGTCAGCTATGCAGTACTACTCTTGTCTTAATGATCTAGCCTCATGGATGTCGAATAACTGCCTAAAGCTGAATGGTAGTAAGACGGAGGTTATGATCACTGGGAAATCCCCCTCCATTTGGTGCTCAGCATGGTGGCCCCAGAGGTTGGGGCCCGTCCCCACACCTAAAACAGAAGTAAAAAATCTTGGAGTGTGGCTTGACCCAAAACTGTCTTTCGAGTCCCACACCAGGAAGGTCGCAGGGAGATGCTTTGGCACCCTTAAAATACTAAGGAAAACCTTGGACATCCTTCCCGCCTCGGCAAGGAAAACTGTAGTCCACACCCTGGTGACCTCGCAGCTGGACTATGGGCATGTCCTATATCTGGGAGCATCCAAAGGAAGCCTGCAACGGCTGAAACGCATTCAGAATGTGGCAGCACGCCTAGTTCCCAATCTTCCTAGGCGGACATCAGCGACGAAAGCCCTGGACTCCCTTCACTGGCTGCCAATAAGTAAAAGAATTCTCTTTAAAGCCTTATGTTTCTGTCACTGGAGTCTACAGGGGAAAGGTCCCAGCTACCTGTATGATCTCCTAACCCCCTACAACCCTACACGGCAGCTGAGATCGACAGGAGCACATCTGCTCAAAGTACCGAAAATCAAAAGGGCAAGGATGGGTGCACGCTCATTTGGCTATCTGGCAGCCAAAAATTGGAACATTCTGCCACCTTCGCTGCCTGCAGAAAAATCTGAGAACAGCTTCCGCAGAGGCCTACAAACCTGGCTTTACCAGTTATAAACCGTGTCTCCCGGCTTGACTCCCTCATACAACTGTTTTTATAGCGCGGGGACACACCAGTCGGTGTAGCCAGGCGCTTTACAAATGACTTTATTATTATTATTATTGATCTGTGCTTTAATTTCAGGGGTGGGGTTCTGATTAATGTAATGCTTCTCATCAGATAGCAAGTGGTTGACCACTATACAAGAGGCATCAGTGTCCTGTAGGACAATGCCTCCCCCTTTATCATTCAGTTTGATTATTATCTCATGGTTTTCACCTAAGGCGCAAAGAGAAAGCTGTCTTATCATGTGATATTATACAGTAAGTACATCTACATTGCTGGCTCAAAAGATCAAAGTCTCTCACCACTATTTTCTTAAAAGTTGCCATCTCATCTGGGACTATGTAGGCTGACGGGTTTGAAAACAGAGGGAGGGTGTAATCCCATGACATCATGGGAGCGCTAAAAGGGATTGTTGGAAAAAAGTCTTGTAAACTAATTTTCCTTAAAAGGTTTTACAACTTCATCTTGATAGCAAAGAAACTGGATCTTGTAGAGGCTACAATGCTGAGGCCCCTACTTAGTATAGGCAGTTCATCAGAGACAGATAAAGGTAGGTGTTATATCTGTGCTGGGGTGACTGGATCTATAGTGCCTACCACTTGTATTTTTGTCTGCAGTATGCCTCTCCCTGTGATTGTCTGATGGGATGTAACCACTTCCACTCCCCCTGCCTCTGCCTCTTCCCTGCTCTTGTTGCTTTTATATCCCTGGCTCCGTGTTTTTCTTTGTTAAAACAAAAAAAGGATAAACTAGTGGACCAGTAGAGTGAAATGCATTACTGAGTTTTGGCTGATGGAGGTGTCCGAGAGAGTAACAAAACATCTCTGATACAAGTGTCTTTAGTTGGTAAATCTCCCCGCCTTGTATTGTTAGTACTTTTCTTCAGATGAGCATGGTTAGTTTTTGGATTTATCATACTTCTTAATGTCTGTTGTCAGTTTGTCCAACTTCTTCTGTTGTGTAATGATTTTAAAGTAAGCCATATCTTTCTCTAAAGATAACAGGGTTTCTTTAGCATTAGCCAAATCCTAGAGGAAATCCTATAGGATTTCTTTTATAAGTTCAGCAATCACTTTTTCAAGCTTCCTTACATGTGCTAACACAGTGTCTACTCCCAGGACCATCCAGTGTAGGGAGCAATTGTTAGCTACAAAGCTAAAGTTTTCACTAAATTGTTAGTTGAAAGCTAAAGTTCTCACTAAATTGTGGGTCATCAGTAATAATTGCATACTCATTGACTCGTAGACCTGAGCTCTATAGTAACCCCAACAACCCTATCACAATTAAATGGCTGAAATTTATCAGATGCTACACCAAAAAGTACATTCAGATCTGGCAATCGCAAAAGTATCATTGATTACATCATACTCAATATAGATGCCTTGTACTCAATCATAGATATGTTGGTGGTAAAAAGATTAGAAGGTGAAAACATCCCACTTCAGCTTTCTTTGTTGTTTGTAGGCCAGACTGACCAGCCCCCAGCTGTAGTTCCCACAATCGATTCCTCACTAACTAAACAATGAGAGGATCTCTATTCATCTCTTGTAAATACAAAGCATGAAGCAGGTGAAATAGCGATAGAAAATTTCGAATTACTTCTGGGAGTAACAAGCACTGTTGGGCACAATAGAATTGGGGGGTCATAGTGGCATACACAGGCCTTTTCACCTCAAGTTGCATGACAAAGAATGTTGCAAGCTCAGGAGAACACTTGCACTTACACTCAAGAACAGCCATGACAGCGCGGATGGGGAAACACATCGTCTACAAGCAGTAAATAATCACAAACATTTAATTAGGCAAGTGTCAAATATGGTATAAGGCCTGGGAAGCCCTTCAGGCCATGGTTAACCAAAAAAAGTCAAAAAGAATTTGGAATTTAGAAAGATGGGGCTGTGAGGGCCCTCCAAAAAATCTAGATCTGAATGTTTGTCCTGAGTCATGGATATATCATTTCACTCCTCTGCACTAGAAGGCCCCTAATCAAGATCCACGATGATGTACTATGAGACTCACATGCAGACAAATTCACTTACTAATAATCACCTCTTGCCCATATATGGTGAACACAAAGATTTTAAACTGGAGGAGGTCGTTGAAGCTATTGAAAGGCAAAAACCTCTGAAAGCTCCGGGCCCGGACAAAGTTCCTACAGATGTGTTTCAGGATAACCAGGCTCAGTGGTCCCTTGCTCTAACCTCTCCCTTCAACTCATTCTGGGGCTTATGAGAAAGTAGCTGCCTTTTGGAAGTCTGCCATTATCGTGCCCATCCACAAGAGATGGAATGAGTCGCGGTCAGACCATAACGCACTGCAAGCAAGTTTTCATAAAGGGCAAAGCCCTATAGTTCAAGTCATGAGGTTGCATTTTATCTGATCTAAATATGTTGTTTTGAAAAACTCCACATTATAGATAGCATTTATTGATTCTAAAATTGCTCTTGACTGCCTCAACTGAACAATTCTTTGGAGTACACTTAGGAGTATGGTTTGACTACTTAGACTCCTGATCAAATTATGCAGTAATAATGTAGCAAGGGTAAAATATGGCCCTAAAGGAGAATGTTCAAAGGAATTTGGAATCCATACTGGAATTAGATAAGGCTGCGCACTCCCCCCTGCGTCATTTAATATATTTCTAAATGACATAGGCAAAACCTAATGCCAATGACGGTATTATGAGAAGATCTAGAAATGCAAAAAGCTTGAGGACTATATCACACTCCAACCTGCCCTCTATGGGGTTCGCCTTGGGCCCAACCCCAATTTTTCAGTGCATTGGGATGCACAGCAGAATCTTCATGGGTTCCACAACTATAAATTGCTACCTTGTTTCGGGCACGTTGCCAAGACTCTTACAGAAATTGGTTGCCAGAGTCTTTGGTTAAACTCAGAGGGGGCCGGACTGGCCGTAGCGGGCACCGGGCATTTCCCCGGTGTGCCGCCAGGGTTGGGGCCGGTTTTGGGCCCTTGGGGGGCCGTTTTTGTTACAGGGCCGTTTTTCCAACATAGCTGCAATATCGGTCCCTGTAACAAAATCGTCCGAAACCGGCCCTGGCAAACAGCCGGCCGCACCCTCAACCCCCCTGTGGGGGGGGGGGGTGACCGAGCCCTTTGCCAGGGCCGGTTTTGGTTCCCAGTCCAGCCCTGAATGACTATAGCAAATATCCAGTTAATAAAGAATCCATTCGGGGCCTTTGCTCGGAGGAGGGACCCAGCCCAAAAAAGTATCCTTTTGTTTTAAAACTGAAAACTGAAAATCTGTTTCCTTTTTTATTTGGATTTCCAATAAGAGAAAAGAGCACTTTTCTCAAAATTCAGATCAGCAATTCTATATGTTCTCTCTTAAACCAAGACCTGGAACAAGAATTTTAACAACTCAGATCAATGCCAATGCTCCTTGGGAGGAATTGAAACAATCACACACTTTATATTGCTATGTGAAAAGTCACTGCATGTTCGGAGATCCCATCTATAACCTTAGTTTATAAAACACAGCATAAGACGCTGTAGGGAGGCATTGCTGCTCTGCTACCACCCAGAAGCAAAAGATACTTTTGTGGCAGTAGCATCATATATACAGGCAGCTTGGAAGAGGATGAGAGAGACAAGCTGACAAGTTATGGCCAACGAGGGCACGCTCTGATATAGGGCACCAATCACACCTTATTTGCACATAAAAGTATATAAGACACTAATTGCACTTTAAGTTATACATCTTATTGCCGCTCTCCTGTATACGGCTGTAGGATCGTGCTTTTATCTATATGTAAAATATGAAGTGTTGTATTATAAGGCTTTTTAAGATGAAATAAAAGTGATTGACTTGTAGTCTTAAGGGAATTACGTTGGACTGGAGATACTGAGGGGCCGATTCCGATCTGGGTCGGAAAACTCTCCGACCGAGCCGGATCCGGAGAGATTTCCGACCGAGCCGGACTCCTGCAGTCCGACCGAGCGAGTACAATGCGGCCACATGCTGCCGGACTCGATTCGGTCGGACTCCCATTGAAGTCAATGGGAGCCGGTCGTACGAAGCGTACATGGGCTCCCAGTGACTCAATGGGTACGTTGCGCACAAGGGGGGCCCCGGTAGTGGGTACGCATTGGTGCCATCCGCACCGTACACGCATGTATAGGGGGGACCCTTGGGTCCCCCCTGTGCTCGACTCGTATGGCTACTGGTGCAGGGGGGTTCGGCACGGACCCCCCAAGTCCGTCTCCGGGAGCTTTTTCAAGCCGGACGCTCCGACTCGATCCGGCTGTCCGACGCGTCCATCGTACTGGCTCGGTCATAAAACGTCTCCATTGCGCGCCACGAATTGAGTGCGAACGAGTCGGACGGAGCGGGTCGGACACGGAAACGAGTCGGTCGGCGATTTCACGTTCACTCGCATCGTACTTGCTCGCTCGGACGACTGTACGGATCGGTCGGAAACAAAGCCTCCGACTCGGATCCGGTAAAGCCGAATCCGATTCGGAGCCCTACCGACCGAGATCGGAATCGACCCCTGAGTCATCAAATGCCCATGTAGTTGAATATGAATCAATTTATCGTACAATTTCTCTAGAGTTTCCTAATGAGTAAGGGTATTATTTTAGGGAACAATAACCGTCCCCAAAAAGTCGATACATTTTAATAATGTATCAATGTATTCCTTAGTGTAGGAAACGGTATCTTTCTCAGACATCAACTAGAGATGAGGGTTCCCAAATTAATTGGAATACCAAATGATGATTGTATCAAGCCCTGGCAGGCAAGGCTGCACTAATGGTACAAATAAACTGGGGGGCAACCTCAATATTCTTAGAAACGAGGGTAACTGAGAACATAAAAGAACACATCGTTACTTCAGACTTATTTAGCACTTCAAGGGAGCTTCAGTGTGTGATATTACAAAATCAAAAAAATTTAAAAATGAAACAAGAGTCAATTAAACATGTCATGCATTATGGGCTTATTACAATAAATATGCTCAACAAAAGCTGGCACTGGACAGATGTAGAAAGAAACACGTGGGAAATAGTGGTTGCAAATTCTGCACTAATTGCAAACCTGTTTCTGATTTTTTTCAAGTTGTGACCTATGCACTCACAGGTCGCTTTGCAAAATCTTCATTTGCAGGGGGCCATAGGTCGACCTGTGTAATGAGTATTAATTTGGCAGTTTGTGACCTGCTGTGGTTGGCTTCAAACACAGGGCGGTGTCCTGCAAGGAAAGAAAACCACTATCCCTGTGTTTGCATTCCCAAAAGGGAAACCTTTTTTTTTTGTTTTATGGAGCTCATCATTTAATGACAGCAATGTGTAGATGAGCTTTGTTTAGTTCATTTCAGATGACACTTACTACTTGCAAAGCCATTTTGTTTCTACCCTCCAATGAGCAGTCTAGTTCAAATTGCAAGGCCACATACCCTCTGCACAGAAACAACCACAGACTGGTTTTGAGTATATTGTACCTAATCAGAGAGGTGCAGCTAGGATCACTATGAACAGTGAGGTCACTATTCACACCCACCTAGACAGAGCCATGTAGCTAACAAAAAAGTATCAATTGATATGCTTCAGCCAACAATTCCATAACACTGAGACGTCTGCTTCGGAACATTCCATTCCTTTGCTTCCTTGCTCATTTGTAACATTACAGAATCAGTATCCAAATCAACCTTAACCCCACCTCAAAGAAGTTGTGAAACCCAAAGTGTTATGCTATATTATGTTATGTCCTCTCTGAACAGTAAGAGATGCACCGCTACAGGCGTTTTTTTTTAATATTACGTAGCTTACTATTTGAGGCAAATAAAACAAATACATAGACCTATCATCTGGGTAAAATACATCTGATGACACTACCACTGAAGCCTCAAGGGGCCAAATGACAGACGCGTCCACTATCCATGTGGTTTAGTGAGTAGACACCACTGACTACCACTACAAATCTATCTTTACATCAGTATGTTGTCTCCACATAATTTATGAAACTCTAGGTTCACGGACATCATGTAATGACTCAAATACTGTAACCACAGGTATGGTCGAACCACTCATTAATCTCCATAAACTTCACCAACCTACAAACCAAACACTTGATACAGAAACGACTCCCACAATTTCCCATTAAACATTTCAGACACATTAACACTGAGGTTTGAGTCATTCTTTGTGTCTGCTAAAATCAACCAACTTGCTTCAAACATCTGTTGCGCGCTGGCTGACAACGTTTATCTCAACCTAGCATCTGCTGTAGACTTTTTTGCTCCTGCTAAACCCAGAAGCCCCAATCTGATTATCAAATCCATAGATTAGAGGTTCACTAAGGAGCTCTCTGTGCTGAAATGGGCCAATCAAACCCTAAAGCAATGGTGCAGGTTCCAGCTTGTAATAGACAAAAGCTGCTGCAAGTGACAGAAGAGTCTACCACAAGACCTGCAAGAGAGGCAATGGATTTGCTCTGCTAAATACATTTATAGGGCACCCAGCTAAACCAATAGAATCAATCAATCAATCAATCAGGGGTTTATAAAGCGTGCTACTCACCCGTTAGGGCCTCAAGGCACTGGGGGGGGGACAGCTCGAGGTCAGCTGAACTGCCAGATCTTGAGGCTCTTCCTGAAGGTGTGCAGGGTGGGGGAGCGTCTGATGTTGACTGGGAGATCATTCCAGGCTTTGGCTGCTAGGTGGGAGAAGGCTCTTCCCCCGGCTCTGGTTCTGCAGATGCGTGGGGTCGTTGCTAAGGCGAGGTCAGCAGAGCGGAGGTTTCTTTTGGGTGCGTGGAAAGCGATTCTTGCATTGAGGTATTTGGGCCCGATGTTGTGGAGGGATTTGTAGGTGTGGGTGAGTAGTTTGAAGGTTACTCTCTTCTCGACGGGGAGCTAGTGGAGGTCTTGCAGGTGTTGGGTCATGTGTCCGTGTCATGGGGTGCCTAGGATGAGCCTGGCAGCAATGTTCTGGATGGTCTGGAGTTTCTGTAGCAGGGATTTGTTGATTCCCGCGTAGAGGGCGTTTCCGTAGTAGAATCATCACTGAAAATACCATTTCATGTTATTCGAATTCAAAATTGACAAAGTCTGCAATTCCATCACCAGTGCTTCAAACGTGATCCACTCATTCCCCTAACTCCCATCTCTGCAGCTATAATCTGCCTTCAACTTGTCCCAAACTTTGAAACCAATAAAATTCTACAAACTAACAGCCTATTTCCAACTTCCAATTCTTTAGCAGTATCAAAGCAAGGGAAATCACAAGACAGCTATAGAGTGGGGACCGGAAGACTACCCCCATTTAAAGAAAACACAAGCAACACCAAGAAGGTTCTTTCATCCAAAGAGTTTTCACTTCTATGGCAAGGCTTTAATTCTGTAAATTATAAATCAGAGTATATTGACTGTGTGTCAAAGGACAGTACATAATCTCTTGCATAATAATGAAAATGGGTATATTCTTTATTGATGTCACCACTTGTTTATATTCTAAGTATGGTGATGTGTTTATTTTCTTCTTGTGGTACACCACCTGATATGTTTAACATACTTTGATAGGTTGACAACAATTGTGGTATGCGTGAGGAATGATTGTGATGTGATATGTATGAGCGTGTGTTCAAACTTTAGACTGCTTTGTGGAGAAAGGTTGGTATTGCCTTGTTGTATATAATTATATTGTGAGTCATAAACATCTGTTTTGTTACTTCATACTATTTGCTACAAGTGAGTGGCCAATTTGTGGACAATATTAGAAAAACTTTTTAGAAAAGATAAAATAACTAATACAAAGTATTGTGAGAATGTATATAAATAACTGTTGGTTATCCAATTGATTTTCGCGCAATGTGCATGCTGTGAATAATCAATACTATCGGATGAATACAAATGTAAATATATAGGGTTGGCAGTTTTTGTTCTTCAGTTTGTGAATCACAAGACAGCTACAGGGAACTTACCCACCTTCTTCATGAATCTTAATCTGTGTTACGACCACCAACGGGCATCAAAACTTCACCAGCCAACACGAGAAAAGACCTTCTTCATCTTGGATGAGAATAAAAAATCATCTTGTTCCCCCTTGATGTATAATGCATACCTCACAGTATGAACGAATGAATAAAATAGTTTTATTGCATAATAACTTAAAATCATTGCAATAACATACTTTTTGCATTGATAACAGTTAAACAATGGTTCTGCTATTAAAACCAAGCCAGTCAGACGGGAAAAGACCAACCCAAATACTCTCTTGTGACCATAAAAGACCTTAATAATATACTAGCAAACAATAAAGATTAGAAACCAGCCTCTTCCCTTACAAAATTGTGTAGCATGAAAGGTGCCCGTGCAAAATCAGTCGACTGGACTGTAGACAGCGCCTCTCACATTTGTAGACAACGGCTCTGTACAAAGATGCAACATGCTAGCTGCCCCTGTTCGTGGCGTCCAAACGGCCTTATAAAGGTCAATAGTCCTAAAAAAGATTCTAATATTAATATTAAAAAGCTAAAGAGCCATTAAAAATCAAGCTCTCGCCTTGTGGGTTAACATAGCTTGGAAAGAGCTCATGCAGTAACTTTCAGCAAATAATTAATTCATCCCCAATTTTTTAGCGTTAACTCTCTTCGTGTCCTGAGTAATGCTAGTGCACAATCAGACGGCAAGATTAGGAATAATTCATCCCTGCATTAGTAAACAATTTCTCTGTGCAAAGAAACAGCATGTTAGATGTCCCTATTCAGGGTGACCGTTTGGCTTTGGCCCAACATGCCATTAAAAACCCAAGCTCTCCCCTTGCAGGTTGGCATGGCACAAAAAGTGCTTGTGTAGGTTCAGTCAGCTGGAATGCGTGTAAGGAAGGGTGCCAAAGGAGAATCAGTCGTCAGAATTATAAACAATTCATCCCTACATTTGTAAACCTTACGGGTTAATATGGCATAAAAGGTGCTAGTGCAGAATCAATCAGCAAGAAAGGAAACAATTCATCCCCACATTCAGAAACATGAGTCTGTATAACGGCGTAAACGGTGCTAGTGCAGAATCAGTCGGCAGGATTATGAACAAATCATACCCACATTTGTAAACAATAGCTCTGTGTAAAATACAGCAAGATAGTAGCTCCTGCTCAAGGTGCCAGTTGGCTCATAGTGATGAAAATGCAAGGAACCCTGTGCAGTATAGACCTAAAGTCCACTTGTCCTGGAGCTGATATTTTATAGGCCATAAAACTGTTCAGAAGTGCAGCTGTTCAATGCATCTGTTTGGCTGTGGTGCACCATTGAGTTATAGGGTATGCTATTGCCAGATGTGCCCTGCAGACTAAGAACTCAGATCAAACCACTATACCAGCTTTTTCCAATGTTATATCTTCCATCCAGCTTGTAAGGCTCTGGGGCTAACCAATTCAGTCAAGGCAATTTACATCCGGCACTGTTTTGTTCAACTCCCTTTGGGTTGCACTCATGAATTTGCCAGATTTGGCCAGCTCTGACGGCACTGTGCCAGACAAGAGCCAAGAGGCTGCCTCTGCACACATCCTAACCCCATGCCTTATGAACATCGGTTTTAACAGCTTCTGATGATGTAGGAGTAAAGCAGGACAGCAGCATATGAGATGTTCCATGGACCCTACTCTATAGTTGCACATCCTGCATTTGCCAATCTTCAGCAAGGATTTCAAACCCGAATTTAGTTCCTTTATGGGCAGAAACACTGTTCAGGCCCATTGGATCACTTTCTGACATTTCTTTCCTAAGGCGTTATTCAAATATGGCTGAATATTGTTTGCCTCGTATGATTTCATTAGACTCAACAGTCCTCCATTGGCCTTGTATCTAGCCATATCTTCTTCTCTTGATAACTGGAAGATTTCTTTGCTTAATGCCTTCTTTATTACTACATAGTTTACTTCCTCTAGGGACATACTTGCTATTGATAGATCCAATTTTGCCACAGCGCCAAGAAAGTGCTCTTGTCAGGGTTTGGGTCCCCCTTCATAAATTATTTTGAGTACCTCCTACAGTGATCCTTTCTGGGCCTTCAGCATCTTATACCAATATTTCACCTGGGTACTCATGCATTCGTATTTTTGTTGCACCACACCGAACTCAAGTCGAATCAGGCCATTACATGTGAATTTGGGGAGACCAAAAAGTCTTCTATAACACTGACACTGCGCTTTTTCCATTATCGTCTCCATCTTTCCTCTGAATGCTTCCAATACATACCCTGCAACCGTTAGCAGTTTGGATTTTGTGACTTTTCTTATTTGTGCCGTAGTAGGGCTATGTAGTTTGCCCTGTAGTTTACACATTGTGTAGATAGTAGCTTGTATTTTAGCCTTTATCTTTAGCTGGTGCATAGTTGCTTTTCCTGTGTCACTCAGCCGTGCCCTTCAAATAGTTGCATGATCTTACTGTGGCTATGGTCTGGCTGCCCAACCTCCACCTTAAAAGAGCTTTTTTCATGTGATGACCAAAGACCACAACTTTGGATTTGCTGGAGTTCGCTGCAAGCTCATTCGCATCATTGTAGACGTTCAGGGCATCTAATCCTCTTTGGAGGCCTACTTTGGTGTGATTGAAAATCACCAGGTCTCCAGCATACTGGAGCACATGCAGATGTTGTGGGCCAATTTGTGGAGGAAGCAGGGTTGCTCCTTGTAGGGCTTTCCCTAGGTAAGCTGTATATACATTGAAAAGCGCTGGGACTAATATGCAGCCCTGCCAGTTTAATTTTCACCTAGGTGTTGCTGTACAAGGAGATAATTGCTTTCAGGAGGTTGTCTGGGATCTTCAGATTTTTCAGTTTGCTCCAAACCTTGCTTTGAGGCACGCTATCAAAAGATGCTGAATAGTCCACTAAACAGGCAAAACTGGCAGGTTGTTTTTGGAGTTTGCCTGCTGTGCTAGATAGTATAAGTCCATTATATTATCTCTAGTCGAGCAGCCTTTTCGGAATCCGGTTTGGTAGAAAGGTAAAATTCCATTGTCCTCGATCCAAACCGTTAGCTCCTGAAACAGGGTGCTGACGTACACTTTGCCTTTGATATCTAACAAGGCAATGAGCCTGTAATTCTTTGGATCTGTTTTTTCACCTTTCTTTAAAATTGCTTGCAACAACGAGCCTCACCAGTAGTCCGGTATGTCTCCTGAGATTCTGCATTTTGTATGCAAAGTGGATAAAATCTCCGCCCAAAATTTGGGATCCTCTTTGAACAAATCGCCATTGGGCCTAGGGGCCCTATTCCTTCTTATCTTTTTTATGACCCTTATGGCCTCTTTGGGTTCCTGCACTATACCACATTAATTTGACAGGGCCTCTTCTTCAGTTGCTGCACCTTCTGGCCATGAGATCTTCTTGCTGCCTTGTTAGTTGTATATATTTCTGCAGTGTTGGCTAACCAGGCATCCGCCATCACTGTGTTTTGCCTGTCCATTTTTTCATCCTCTAGCTTGGCTACGTACTCCCAGAATTGCTTCTGTTTGTTGTTTTTACACAGGTGAAATACTCTAATCCATTTCTTCCCATTCTTCATTTGTTTTTGTTTCCATACGAGACGATTATGGTCCCAGTTAGCTTGTTTGTAAGGGCTCTCTGTCTCCATGATTCCAGTTTTTAGATGGAATACTTTGGCATGTCTTAGAGTGTGTATGCTGTCCCTCAACCTTCCGTTGAATTTCCAATTTTGTTCCGGGTTCCAGGGCATCTTGTGTGTTACCTTCCTGACTCCTCTTAACAGGGTCGCTTGTAGCTGTTCTATCCAGGTGCCCCAGTTCTGAATGGATGGAGTGGGTGGCGCTCTACTTCTCATACATCCTAGTTCAAGCTTCCAGGTCTCTCATTTTTCTGTGCTGGATGGATTCATTTAATCCTCCTTAACAATTCATACTCCTCCGTACCTCTTGTGTGACTTATAAGCTCCAGTTCTTCTCGATATTCGTTCTGGATGTTAAATTCTACTATAAGCATAGCATGATAACTTGCTTCATGTTGATGCGTCTCGAAGCCTAAAATCCAATGTCTCATGTTTTTCCTCATAAAGGTGTAATCGATTGTTGTACAATTATTGAAGGTAAAAGAACTTGACTCCTTAGAGCAAAGTTCCTTTGCCCAAGCCTCTGCTGAATCTAGTTCATAAGCACAAAGGAAGCTGTTAAAAGCTCTTTCTGCAGGCGTCCCACTCCCATTATTGGCTGCCCCAGGGCTCAAGTGATGCAGATATAAATCCCCTGTAATAATCATGTCTGTGGCCGTGTGTTCGCACAGCACATCCTCTAGTGCGGCGATGACCTGTTTACTTGTCTTCAGCTTTGAGCTACCATTGCTGTTGAGATATACATTGCTAATTAGAACCTCCTTTCTGGTTTTGCCATCAAATAGCCCTTCTACTATAATGCACTGGAGCATGTGCAGCAATTTTGTGACTCTTCAATGGAAACTTTTAATGCGTGGTTCACATATATTGCGAGGCCACCCGAGGGCCTGCTGTAAGAAAATAGTTTACTAGCTGGTATGAATTGACCGGCAAATCCTTGTAAGTGTACATCCGTGGTTGCCCATGTTTCCTGTATGTAGAGAATGTCGCCCTCATGCATCATTTTCATCGCCGAATCACTATTTAGTACACTTGCAATGCCTGCCACGTTCCATGTTATAAGCTTGAGGTTGGGCTATTTTGCTCTGTTAGGAGGGCCTTCACCAGTGGTTCTATGTGTGGTTGCCTTTGGGCTAGGAATGATTATTAAATCTGCCCCACATTATAGGGGCCTTGTGATTCTGCGTCTTGTGCCGCCTTTCCTCTACTGAGTTATCTTTGGTTATTCTTCTCTCACTTCGGCCATCTTTTCACTATATTCTGTAGTGAGGTTGTGGAAGCTGGAAGGTATTTCTGGGCAAGTAGTCCCCCATTGCAGGCCTTGTGTGATTGTGCCATTCCTTTGGTGTCTGGGGCAGCCACCCCCATGACTGTCGAGCACGTGTGGGTATATTTCGTTGCCCAGCTCCTGAACCAATATGCCCCATTTTTCAAAATTCTTCTTTTCCTGCAAAACTAAGTGAGCCAGGGCGGTTGCTTTCCATATCGCTAAGGTACTTTCCGAGGTATTCCACTGCTTGCCCTCCTCAAAATGGATGCTGAGGAGATCTTTGCTTGATATTTGTACTAAAGCGGGGATGTGTTGGGACAGTTTCAAGACATTAGTCCCATTAAGGGTGTCTTGCCTTCCTCGTGACCTGAACTGGGGGAAAAACATCGCTTTCTTTGTGGCGACTGCGTGAATCTAGGGAGGCACCTCTTTGTTTGGTGGAGATTCTTGGGCCAGGCTTTCCATCTGCGTATCACTCAATCAAACGCTTTGCTGTCTACTATGTGGCGGGTCTCAGTGAGACACTACTGTCTCAGTGGTCTTTCTTTTTGGTTTATTTAGGTCTTCCTGCATTGCCTGGCAGGCTGCATCTATGCTCACTCCTCTTACTTGTCCAGGGCACCCTCCAGCAGCTACTTGAGCTGGCCTAGAGACTCTTCATGCTGGCATTTGAAGCTTGCCCCAATCCCTTGGCGGCCGTAGATTCAAATCTCATGAGGCCCTCTTGGGTGCCTTTTGTTTGTCAAATATAGGAAAGAGTTTTATGCTGGAAGATTCTTCTTTCTTTGCTGTTTTTTCTTCAGCGGTCGGGCACTTCCCCCAGCTCTTTTAAGCACGCCTCTGCCTCAATGTTTTTTGCTTTTTCTTAAGCCTTTTTTTCTCACGTCTTGTCAAAGGTTTATTATTCTTGCTTCTGGAACTTGTGATACCCGCGATACTGATATTGTTGTCCCCTGAGTTCATGCCAGTCGACGTGGAATTGTTGTTGCTGTTGTTATTGCTGCTGCTGGCTCTATTTGCCAAGGATAGGTACCCGATGGAGTCACTATGGAGAGGGATATTTCATGTTTGGGCCTCCACCAAGATCCTTTTTCTCTCGGGCTCTGGGCCTTATTTGGATTTTGGGCACTTTGTTCTTTGCAATCGTTGTCTCTGTTTCTATACTTGTTTCAATGCTTGTTTTGGCACAGTTGATTAACTTTCAAGTCCTTGATCATTGATGTGAGAACTTCTCGCAGTATTGATAGCTTCTCCACAATGGCTATGCAGTGGCAGTCTTTTATGCTGACTCTTTTTTCTAAGTCCTCTAACTTGGCAACTATATTTGCAATGGCCAGTGCTATAGCTTACATAGTGTCCATTTGGACCTCCAGCTTATCTGACTGCCAAGTGAGGGCATTGGTGGCTGCTACAAGTGTAGCATTGATCGAAGACAGCAGATTACCTTTTTTTGGGGCAAATCGTGGCTTATTTCTTGGCCCACCTCCTGGATATTGTCAAATGACATGTCGGTTATGTCCTTCGTACCAGTCGGCCTTGACCCTTTGCACCTCCTCCTCCAACCATAACATAGGTCTGCTTCCACTCAGCTCATCCCAGCCCCTTGGTGTCAGTGGGCTGGTTGGGATGGTTTTGGTTGGGTCAATTAGATTGCTTACTGCATCTTTGGTGTATACTTCTACAGTGGTTACCCCGAGCCATGCCTTATACCTGATGCCTAACGTCCTTGAAGGCGACTCACTGGGCTGATCGCACCCTGGATAGTACATTACTAGTGAGCTTGAGGAAATTTCTATCACACTGGTGTCGTTCACACTTGCCTGTATACAGGTGATGGGGGCATCATCATTATTATCAGTATCCAAGATGGCTGTTTAATACATTGGAGCTTCTCCGTTGGCTTTGGGGGCCTCTTAATCCCTTTCATTCTTGGCGCTTGACCTCCGCTTTGACTGGGGGGACTCTCTGCAGCTGCCTATCATTGATGCACTGTCATTGTCATTGTCCAGTGGCATTACAGCGCTACAGTCAGAAGTTGAGCACCCTGTAAGTCCAGCCGGGACTCTCCTGTAATAATCGACCAGGGTTTTCCGCCCCTTTGCTGCCTCGTGTGTGCTCCTCTGGGCGCAAGCTCTAAGCTGTTGCTTTCTATTTCCCCCTTTTACCATACTTGCTGCTCTTCTCTGCAAGAAGACTCTCTGAGCAACTTTCCAGCCTGCAGCGAAGCATGTGGCTCTAACTTGCTGACAATCTCCCCCCGTGGTCCTTCTTAATGGCCCTAGCGCTTTCCTTGGAGTGTTTTCAAGGCGTCCGCCAGGATGACTCATTAGGCTCAGACTGGTATCCTGTTTTTCTTCCTGTGAGTGGCTCGTTGTGTGACTTACTAGGACAGGGTTGTCATTCCCCTTGTCGTACCACTGCAGTTTTGTAGGGGCTCTAAGCTTTGAGAAAATCCTGGAGGAGGGAGCACTCCCTGGCCACAAGTCACACCCGCACCTAGGCGAGTCGCTTCCGCAGCCAGGGGGCTCTACCTAGTATGGATGCTCTAACGCCTCTGTCCTCTCCAAGGGTTTTCTCTTCTCCTGCAACCTCTCCAATCCTCACCCCCCTTGGGTTGCCCCCCCAGGGTAGGCTGCCCTCAGTCCGTGAGCACAGGAACCCAGGAGTCAATAGAAGGGTTTGGTGCGGTCCGTGGAGCCTGTAAGCCACAGCAAACAGCAAATGGGGGGGACCATTGCGATCAGCATTGAGAGCAGCCCACCTCACAGCCGTTGAGAGCAGCTCACCACACAGCCTGGCAACCGACCGCAAAACCAGAAACCTGAAGCCATCAAGGAGGGGGAGGCGGTAATTGGCAGTCGGTAATCGCTGAGGGTCCAAGATCCCAGATCTGGTTGCCATAGACGCTGAAACGCGGCTGCCTGTTTGGCTGCTTGCTGGAGCTCGTCCTCCTCTGCGTGCTACTGTGTGCGTGCGTGTCTCATAGTACTTCTGGAAAGGGATCTCTGAACTAGCACTGAGTTGTTTCAAACCATTTATCCTCTGCTGCAGTCAAAAAGTCAGAATTGGGTCAATCAAATCATTCAGTGATGTGTAGTTTTCCTCAAAGATGTGGCATTGTGCGCCTTTCTTTCAATATCTACAGTCGCTCCTTGGCAGATATTATTGAGCAGTACCAGGTGAACTGGTCTGGATGTCTTGGTGGGCAGTTTTGAAAGCCCAGGGCATCTTCTGGTGCTTTTGCACTTTCCCCAGATCCCCGAGGTTAATTGCAGCAGGAATTGGGAGGCTTCAAGAGAGAGAGAATGAGAGAGAGAGAGAGAGAGAGAGAGAGAGAGAAAGGGGGCCCTTTAGGAATATTTTATTCACCCAAAGGCAAAAAGGCAAAAATCTTCCTAGTGACACAAAATTTGAAGGTGGACAAATGTAAAAACAATACTATTTCCAAAGATTGTGGGTATGCCCTATGACCTGCACATCTATTAACAATAATATTTGATTGCTTTCAACCATGACCTTGAAATAACAGTATTTTAGGGTGCTCTCATGGTGTCGCAATACCCACCCACCAGGGTATGCCTCCACTAGGACTGAAATCAGCCTAGAACAATATTCAACCAAAATACACCAAAGCACACCAAGTGGTTGTAACTATTATCCAAAATTTCCACAGTATGTGGGTCAACCTTGCTTAAGTAAGTGTCCTTTTGTAGAAATCCACAAAAAATCTTGAATCAGGTCCTTTTACTTGTTTTATTTCATTTCCTTATACATGGAAAACAGCAGCAGCCACATAAAAACAACATCTATTTGGGAGAAAATCTGCTTTGAAAGCTGGCGAAGTTCAATAACTGTGATTATGCCTGAAATATTCACGCCTTTTCTCCGCAGTCGTAAATATACTACTCATAAAACACCTCTGTGAATAGCAAACAATCTTTGTGAATCAAGCCCAAAATGGTCATGGTCACCGATTTACGCTCTTTTGTGGTGAAGTGTGCACAATAAGTTTAAAGATATTGAAATAAAGTTAAACCTGTTCCTTTAAATGCTGAGCACGACCTTTTTGATAGTGACCTGTTTGGAGAGCCATGGCTCTCCAAACAGCATAAACAAACCAGCTGAGTGCCACACTGGTTGCAGTCAAGAGCCTGGAATTTCTGTTGTGTTAGGCTAAGGTGCGGTCTGGCAGGAAGGTACAATTACTACTTACCTGGCTGTTAGGTAAAGTACTAATTAAATTACGTCCCTGCCAACCTTCCTTGTTCTGTATACAGCAACTGAAAAGACACATCCTGTTTTAATGTAATGCCACATAAATGCCGGGTTGATCAAGGCAAACATCCTCTTGGAAATTAGTGACTCCGGCCTGACAGGTGTGCATAACGATACACTAGTAATTCACGTTGCACCTGCATACCTCACCCGAGATTAGGAAGCAGATCACTGAACTTAAGGGGAGGTCTGAGGGGCTGCACACAAGTCCATAATACAACGCACACGTGTGTTTTTTGTGGACGTGAGCTCCTTCAAAAAACTTTAGGGACTGCATTGGAATAAAAAGAGGCAAATACAGTGTTACCTCCAACTTTTTTTTCCAAACAAGATTATTTAAAAGTTAAGTATTACAAAATAAGTATTAAAATAGGGCACAGTTGTTTTTAAAGAGGCTCCGAATATGAATTTATAACTCTGTTTTGTTTTATCCTAGAAGCCATTAACCCGCGGGCAATAAATTACACACAACAAAAATAAATCTTACTAAACTCTGTGGTAGGAGTTACCAGAGCACAGAGAGGAGAATCCAATTACGGATTGGCATCAAAATAGAAAAAAATCAAGACATCACAAATGTTCTTGAAAACTTAAGTCAAGTGCCTCAAATGCCTCAAAAAAGATATGTAAAATGAAACGGAAACCATATCAGTACCGGTGTCGGCAGGAAAAAATGGACTATCTAAAACTGGACAGACATGATGTACAAATTATAGGATACAAACTAAAGCTGCTCCCACATTCCTCACCCATTAACATGAGGTATAATTCCTCTGTTGACATATTTAATTGTTTAATAAGTGAAACGTCTTGTAGCCAGATGTAAATGACAAGTTTGAGATTGATTATAATTTATGCGTAAAAGGTAGGAAAAGCTGTCAATCCGCCCTACTGCAGCTGCAGAAATAATACAGGCTGTGTAATCGTATTTCAGGTTCTATCCATTTTGACCAAACGCTAGATTTTGTCACTAGCTGTGCACCACTTTTACCATCACACCATTCAGCAAGTACAGCTTCTTCTAAAAGGCCAATAGATATTTTTTGTAATTTTTACGCCTTTTGCTTTTTCTCTTGTCACCATTCTTAACATAGGACACTTGCAATGTATGACTAGATGTTGGCCTATTTATTTCATGGTTACGTGCACGAACATTTTTTTTCTGTTTTATTTAGTTTTTTTGTGTATTGCTACAAAACACGGCTTTCGGTCGGAAAAATCACCCGAAAAATCAATCAATAAACAATATATTTTACAAATAGAACCCATACTTTGTTTGATGATAGCAAGATGGCAAGGCCTTGGACAAGAGTTAGTGGATGACTAGCATATTGGGAGAATCTCACCATAGCCTGCTTGAGTATGTAATATTTAAGGAACCTTCTAAATCTGTTAAAGTCAGTTTCCGGTCTTAGATAGTGCTTCATTTGAGCCGATGTTTACAGGTGGGGCCCACTGGCACTCTTTTTGGGCAACAGTATTGACTTTTTCTCATTAGACTTTGACCCAGAGCAAGAGAGAAAAAAACACAAAAGGAGAAAATAGGAGGAAGATAAACACAGAAAAACAGTGTGAAAAGGAGAAAGCAGAGTTGAAAAAGAACATGCACCAGTGAACTAAATGGGCGAAAGAGGCATCGGGTGGAATTAAGATGATACAGCCTTGGTATTTGGCAATTCTGACATTTGTCCGTTCCGGCTGCAGGGTTCTGAGAAAAATTCTGGCCACCAGCACTTATTATTTTTCAATTTAAGCACTGGTCTTGGATTTATTTGGACAGAATTCTACAGAGATGACTGACCTTTCTCCAAATTTCTTATATCATGGCTGAATGGACACTACGCTGTGGTTTGCCAATATAAATCTTAGTGATGGAAAGCAACTGATGAACAAATTAGCCCAAACATCAGGTGATCAACCATATAACACTTTATGGATGAGTAAGACGGGTTTGAAGTTCTTTTTTTACTTTACTGAGAGTCAATAGAAGGACTTCAGGGCAGGAGTGATGTGGTCCTGAGAATTCAGGCCAAGAGAAAGATGAGGAGCATGAATTTGGTCTCTTTGGTGTTTGGAAATGTAGTTGTTGGGGAGGCATATGTAGAGAATTTCATTAGCAGGGCATGAGAACACCTTTGTCAGCAATATGGCGATTTTCTTCCAGGGGTAAAGGTGTGGAAAAACACCTGCAAGCAGTTCGGTGAGAACACATACTGATGGCCTGTCTTCCTCTTCATCAGTATGGGTGCTCATCCTCAATCTCAGACTTGTTCAATTTCCAGGTCCAAATTCACTATGTCCAGTGGCAGGCGCAACATGGCGGGAGGGTTCAGAGTGCTATTGTGACCATGAGATGTGGATGAAATGGCAATCAGATTCCAGGAGAACACTGCTCGGAAACAATAGACAAACACTGTTTCAGAGTGTTAGGTTGAAGGTCTTTTGCATGGTTTTGTAAACCTGTGCCACCCTGCCCTTCCACATTTAATGGACTATCCTACGTATTTGCTTTCAATGAGACCCACCAAACTACAATGCCATTAAAGGTACGCCAATGAAATTTTTTGTTTTGTTTAAACATCAAAACTGTGCTCTGATGAATGGGGCTAGCTAAACTGTAGCCATTCCTAAGTCAGGTTATCAAGTGCCTCTTCCACCCAAGCTTTTTTTTAAATAATCTGTTTATTGAACATAACAGCAAAACATTGCAACAGTAGTGCATAGACACAGCTCACAGGACATAACAAATGATTACAGCCAATAAGACATCTTATACGCTAATAGATTAAGATTCCCTCATCCATTCGCATTCAGAGTTCCAACCTCACCGTTCGTTCCATGGATGATGACCCCCCTAGCATGGGGTGGACTACAAATATTCCCCCTGAACAAGCCACCCAGGCTTTTAAATAAATGTTATGTATGGTGACAGTGTGATTTTAATACAGGGACACTGACCTTTTACCTTAGGGACAACTGTCTAAATTGGGTCGGTGCATTCATCATGTCTGGGACATGAAACAAGAATGTATATTGTGTGTGTGTGTGTGTGCGCGTCTGTGCGTGTGTGTGGGTGTGTGTGGGGGGTAAGCACAGCTTAAAAGTAAACTTGTGAGTGGTGAGGTCCATTTGTAATTGAGAAAAAAGGAATGGCATGCGCTACAGTGGAAACTATCCTGTTGCCAGCCAGGCCCAGGAGTAGCTATGCTTACCACCTTTTAGCTATCCACAAAAAGAAGTTAGTGCTGCACAGACTACAAATCTCTGCAGCTTTATGTCACATCTTATTGGATGGGACATCAGGCTACCGGGAGTTGATGGATTTTAATTACACCCCATAGGCAGGGCAAACTGTGCTCTTTATTAAAAGTATAACGTTTTTGGTGGCCGTGGTCGGACAGATCAAGATGGCGGTCACGGGCTAACAGAGCTCTGCGCCCTCTGCTGAATATCCTTCATAATTCTGCCCGCTTTGCTGTCTTAAGAAGGCCCCTTTCTATATTAGTGGGACTGGGGGCCTGTTGGCTACAGGATCACAACAACGAAGCCCGGACAAAGAAGGTATGGGTGAGAAGTGAAGAGCGGCCTGCTGACGGCCAAGGAGGGGTGGTGCACTTGTCCTTGAGTGCATGCACCCGCTGCCGAGGAGGTATCCCGAAGGCAGTGAGGACTGCCCAGGTGAAGAGCGGCCCTGCTGTTGATGCTGACCTAGCCCCTGGTGGAAACTGGACAGGTACCCACGGCTGTCTGCTGGGTTAGGTACCCACGGCTATCTGCTGGATTAGGTAGCCACGGCTATCTGCTGGGTTGGATTGCACGGCAGGGCTAGCCGCAGCAGGGCAAGCCACGGCAGGGTAAGCCGCATTGGGCCGTGACGAGAGAGGCCTAGTCAGGGCCTAGAGTGTGCTGCTGGTCACAGGAGGCCGCGGATGAGGTGTAGAAGCCTCATTGGCAGTGCTTCCAAAGACACCCTGTACTGGAGTTCGGGGGCTGGCCCACCTCCCCCTTGTCTTTCCCTCCTTTTGTGCTTGAAGGGGGGGCCCCCTTGCTGCTGCAAGAGGATTCCGGGGCTCCTCCCCTCATCCGCTGATGGTTGTGGCTGCCTTGAGGTTGCTGACAGTGATTCCGGGGGGGTTGTGGTCGCCCTCCCCAGGCCTGAGGATACTGAGAGGCCTGCCAAGAGGTAATTAAAGTGGACAGCCTGACTGTTGGGGCTCCGGAGAGGGCCCGACTGGGGCCTGGGCATACTGCAGGCCACCTGGGTCTGTTGTTGCGGCCTGGCAGGGTTTGGGGGAACCCCTTTTGGAGCCATAATGGGCCAGGGCCTGAGGCCGTGTTGTTTAGGAGCCCCCACGTGGGGAGTAGCCAGGGCTAAGGGGAGAGCATGAGAATCTGTGCCCTCAAGTGGAGCCACACTGGCATTTTTCGGTTTGCATTCCTGCTGGGGTTACTGAACAGTGGAGTTTGGGGATGGCCAGGTTGCACGTGCTGCCTCTGGGGGCTCTAGTGGGCTGGCGGGCCCGAGCTACATCAGTCTACTGACCCGTGTTCCACTGCATCGCCATAGCCAAGGTCAAGCTACCCCACTCTAAGGAAGGCACACTGGAGAAATCTGTACAGGCTGCCAAGAAAGCCATGAGTGACCCTCAGGATGGTGGAGGATCTGACTCCACGCGGTCTGACACAGATGTAATCCTAGCGATATCGCTCAATCCCGGGATGCTCTGGAGGTGAAAATTGGTGTGGCGGATACAGATCTTACACTGCTCAGACAAGATCTGCCCAAGGCTGTGGACAGGATAACAGCAGGTGAAGTCTGTGTCTGCGATGCAGAGGACCATATCAACGAACAATCAGGAGATTTGTCTCCACGACTAAGGAGCTGCTGCGCTGGTGGAGGTCGCTGAAGGAGAGAGCAAGGAGGAACAATGTCAGTTTTGTGGGGTTTCCTGAGGGCTGTGAGGGGTCATTGCCTAACAATTCCTGGATCAATTTTTTAGATCCCTTTTCTTGGTGCAATCCCTGTCTTTTTGCTTCGTAATCGAGAGGGTGCACCTGGCCCTGGCTCGGCGGCCCCTCGGGGGACTCCCCCCATTCAATGATAGCCAGGATACTAAACCATCTAGACTGAGATGCGATCCTGCGTTATGACGCTGTCATGTTTCAGTCCCAAAAAATACAAATTTTCCCGATTACACCAAGCTCATCCAAGACCAGCGACGGTCTTTTCTTGCCACCAAAAAATGACTGAGAGGCTTGGAAATATGATACATGATGCACTATCCAGGAAAACTTAAGGTAATTAATCAAGAAAAGATCCATTTCTTCGACACCCCGGAGGAGGTGTTCCAGTGGTCTGACAGAAAGGTCACCCTCCACCCTCACACACCGCCACCCAGGGACATACAGGCACATGCATCAAAAGAAAAACCGGTCGCAAACGGGCAGATTCTCAGAATCTGCCTCTTTGCGACCGGTACTTTTGCATTTGGGATGCATCATCCCAAATGCAAAAATCGCAATTTAAGTAATCTCTAAATTGCGATTACTTAAATTACGATTGCATTTAAGGAATCGCAAATTGGGATTCCTTAAATGCAATGCAACAAAGTAAAAAAATTAGCGATTTCGCTACTAGGGGCGCAAATTACCATGAAGTTGAACTTCATGGTAATTTGCAAAACTTTGAGAAATGCACTAAAGTGCATTTTTCAAAGTTGAAGGTTACACACACACATGTCCTTGGGACATGTGTGTGCGCAACATATGTGCACGGATCAATTTCAGGGTGCAACAGGGTGTCCTTTTGACACCCCTGCACCCTTGAATTGCATGCGCAATTTGCGAGTACCTATTGGTACTCGCAAATAGCGCTCGTAATTTCCCATTCATTCCTATGGGCCTGCCGCCCATAGGAATGAATGGGAAGCCATTCCTTATTTGCGACTCGCAATTTGCGAGTCGCAAATAAGGAATGTGAAGGAATCGCTATTATTATAGCGATTCCTACATGCATAGGATTTTGCGAATCCTTAATTGCGAATCCTTAATATTCGCTATTAAGGACTCGCAAAATCCTAGCTTGATGCATGTGCCAGTTAGTGTGCTCATAATGGAGGGTGATGTGGTCCCCTCCACGGCACCCCGTGGCCCAGGCAGGAGTTGCTCTTGATCTTCCTGGAGATACCGGCCAGCGTATTCTGCACATGCTACGGGGGACTCAGACAGGGTCACCTGAGGAGGGGTAGGGGCATCTACCCTGACTCCATGACACATGATCTGAATGTTTCTCCTATCCACCAGGGTAGGAACTGGGTTTGGTGCTTCGCCTAGCATGACTCTGGTGTCGCCAAATACTGACCTTCCACTCAGACAGTGGGACTTACGGTTGTGTCGCGTGCCTCCTTTGGTTACTAGTTTCAGAGGGTTCTGGTGCAATCCTTGGCACTGGAGGGGAGCTGGTTACTAGAGTTTGACATGCTGGGGAGGTTCTATTGGAACTTTCTGCCATCTGTGTCCTGTTGGTGCAGCTGGGCCTCTTTTTTCAGTGACAGATGCTTCGCGGTTTTGAAGTATGGGGGGATGGGGATTACTTGTTGGTTTCTGTCATTGTTTTGCATTGCTGAGAGGGTGGGCTGTGTGCTTGGGGCAGGTGAGGCTGTGAATTCCTCCCCTGTGTGCCTATCCCCCTTATACGGCCCTGACTAATGGTGCAACCCAGGCCGCCCAGAGCTGCCTGGTCTCCTGGAATGTTAACCGCCTTCTGGATAAGATTAAAAGGACCGCCATACTCCGGGCAGTAAAAACAGCTTCATGCTGATGTTCTTTTCCTTCAAGAAACTAATTTTTTAAGGAATAAGACCCCCTTTCTGGTCTGCTGTGGATACACGCTGGTGTTCAACAATGGCTTCACGAGGGTCTCTCGAGGGGCAGCAATTCTGCTGGAGGGTCATCTTTGTTACACCGTGACCAAAACATGGATGGGTCTGTGGGGCTGGTATGTGGAGCTTACAGGACACTTTCATAACCAACTGCTATCACTCATTAACATCTACGCCCCGGCTCCACTGTCTTCACCCTTCCTAGAAGCGATCATGAGGTTACTCAGAGACCTTCTCCCGGGCCTGCTGGTGCTAGGGGGGGACTGGAACAGGGTGGTGGAGATGGTGATCGACCGACTCCGCAGGGAGTAGGGTGGGGGAGCCACCAGATCGCTTCTGCAGCCCTTTTTTACAGCATTGGACCTTGCCAACCCCTGGCGGCTGCTTCATCCCATGGCACAAGGGTTTACATTTCACTATGGGGCGCACAACACCTCCTCCCATCTGTACTATTTTTTATCACTAAAACACTTACATATGACATCATAGACATGCAATATCTTCCCAGATGCTTTTCTGACCACTCACTGATGTCGCTCACACTACGATCTGGCTGGCGCAGGCCCCCTTGCGCTAGTGTTTATCAGCATGGGCTCTTTGAGATGCCAAGCTCATCTCCCACAATGGGGACTTCTTGGGCTGTTACCTCAAGGAGAATGGAGACACAGTGTCCTCCCGGGCACCCTTTGGGAAGTGAAACTGGCAACCCTTAAGGGAGAGATCACTGGTTATCTGACTGCCAAAAAACACAGGAAACTACACAAAATATAGGAGCTGGAGGAGCAGATCTGTGAAATGGAGGGGCAGTTTGCTGCTAACCCTCACCACTCCCGGCAAGGAGGCATTGACCTGATGTGGGAGCGACCGCGCAGCATCCTGAATAACAAAGCTAAATTGGTGTGGCTTGCGGCGCACTCATGCCTCTACCAATGGGGAGACAAGGCTGGCAGACTCCTACATAACCTCTGCTCAGCTGTCACATAGCATGGCCCAGTCCCATTTGTTTGCAATGTACTGGGGAATAGGTGATGATCGCGCAACAATTTGCTCAACACTACTCGGTACTCTACGTGTGCAGTGATACACTGTCAGAACCGTTAATCTCCCAATTTGTTGCTGATTTGCTCCTTCGGGCAATCACTGTAGCTGAGAGACAATTGCTGGAGGAGGAGCTGACTGGTGAGGGGCATACAACGACCTTGGCTCATTTCCGGTTCGGCAAAATACCGGGACCCACGGGTTTTCCCAGTGAATTCTATAAATCCTTTGTGCATAAACTGACCAAGGGCTTTGAGGGGATAGTTAAGGAAGTGGTCGACTGTGGCAGGCTGCCCCCTGCCTTTCGCCGGGCTAAACTAGTGGTGATCCTGAAAGCTGGGAGGCCCCCGGAACAGTGTGTCTCTTATAGGCCTTGCTCAATGTGGAGGTGAAAATCCTGACCAAGACTCTGAAGGGTTCATGCCCAGGTTGACCACCTGGCACAACAATCTCAGAGTTCACAACTCTATTTATCGGGCAACCTGGCTCAACTGCCCTGCAGCCATACTTTTGGCAGACATACAAAGGGCATTTGATTCTGTTAGCTGGACTTACCTGTCACTCTCCTGGAGTGGCTTAACTTTGGCTGAGGTTTATTGCCCACATCCGCCTTCTCTACACTGACCTGACGGCACATGTCCGGGTGGGTGCGGTGGTGTCTGACCTGTTCCCTACTGGGTGGTGTACACAGCAGGAGTGCCCTCTGTCACCCTTGCTGTTTGTGATAGCATAGAACCCCTGGCAGAATGGCTGTGCATCTGTGCATAAGTGGCGGGATTCGATTGGAACCCAGAATTGTCTGACAGAATTGCCTTGTACACGGACGATGCAGCGATCTTTCTTACACACCTTGAGACTTCGGCCCACATATACGACAAATACTGCGAATATTCTTGGAGATGTCCGGCCTTGCACTCAACTCGACTAAATTTGCTATTTTTCCGGTCACTACCCCATTGCAAGATTTACACTGGGCAGCTGATATACTGGTGACTGCCCAGAGATTTAGATACTTAGGGGTGTTTGTCACACCCAATGGCGTGCTGGCCTGGGTGTTGAACATACAGCCGTTGTTGGACAGACTGCAGGTAGAAGTTAAAACATGGGCCGCTGTCTCTCTCGGGCGGTCCGCCATATTCATGCTGGTGCCTCTCCCCTGTCTTCTATATAAACTGCAAAACTACCCATATGTCCTACCCAAATCCTTTTTCTCCCACCTTTACTCCTTACTCAGGGGCTTCCTGTGGAACTATAGGACTCCCCATATAGCATTTACTAAATGCTTTAAGGCCACCTGTGGTGATGGTATTGAAGCTGCAGATATGGAAAGTTACTATAGGGCCTCCCAACTAGTAATTATCAATGAATGGTGGTCAGACACTCAGGGGAATCTGGCTTAAGCTACAGAGGAATGGGCTCTCAAAGAAATGACCATAGCACTCCTCCTATATGGCGGGGTACTCCTGCCGGTCCTCCCTCCGGCAACGAGGGTGCTGATCCTGACATGACAGACAACCTTAAAGGCCCTGGCTTGGGACCAGAACTGATGGGCCAGACGCCCCTGTGGGTGGTTGCCATGCTTCCACATGCAGCATGACTGTCGGGTTTTTGTGGCTGGGATACTACTGGGACCTCTACCTTGGAGAATGTGCTTGAGGGGGTGACACTTAAATCCTATCACCCCTGAAAGAGGAATATGCCCTCCACCGCAGCCAATTTTTCTGCTACTTACAGTTGCGGCACACCCTTTTGCCCTATCTTACAGACTTGGATGAACGCCCTGATTTTCATCTGCTAGAGGCCAAACTGCTGCAAGAGAAACTGGGTGACCACACACTCTTGCATATCTATCCCTCCTTGATCCCGAACTTGCCAGATTCATTTGCGGAGCTGAGCTCTGCCTGGGAACAGGACCTGGAAGCCTTTTCCGATGATGACTGGTTGGAGGCTTGTCCTCCCTGAGGAGCTTGGTGATTTCTGCACGACTGCATCTTATTCAGCTAAATTATTTACATAGGACCTATTTCACATGCCTCAGGCTCTATCGCATGGGGATGATCACCTCCTTCCAGTTTCTGCGGTTGCTGCAGTCACATTGGAGCCTTTCTGCACACTAAATGGGGGTGTGCGCCAGTCTTTGTCTGTTTTGGGAGGGAGTCCTGAACTGCATGGGGCATGTCTTGAGCAGGACCCGAAGCTCATCCTATTGAACATCACTGACAGCCTAAAATGGACTCGGTATGGCACAACACTTCTTTGGAGTGGGCTCAATTTGGCTAAGAGGGATGTTGCACACCACTGGAAGGCAGAATATCTGTCGTCGGTGGCTCATGGAAGAAAGGAATGCATTGGTGCATGGTCAGAGAACAGCCGATTTACATGGCTAGGGGAGGCCCTCAGAAACATGGCAAGGTTTGGAGGAGTGGGTGGACAACAAGGGCATACTACTTGAGGGTGACTACTCTATTGTTCCCAGGCGTTGACAGCGAAATCAGGTCACAGACTTGGTTGGGGTGCCGATCTACACATGATGATGATAATGCTGCTTCTGAATGGGGCTGGGGTGGGAACCAGGAGGTCGGGAACCAGGGACACAGCACGTCCGTTGTCGCAATTCTTTTTCTTTTCTGTTACAGTGTAATGCAAAATCTAATAAAAGTGTTATGAAAACAAAAAGTATAACTTTTTCCAAAATTGGCCACCTGTGAGTGCATGATTACAAGTTTGCACAACCTAGTAAAAATAGCTTTGGCCATTTCAGACATACCAGCCAACATGTACACACTTCCTATCCCACTCCCCAAAATTCTGACTCCTTTCCCAAAATCTGTGTATTTTGTGGGTGGGGTGGCGGTATTATTAGCAAATTCTCTTACCTCAAAGTAAGTTTCTTCTACCCTGGATAAAACACTTATCCCCTTTTTTCTTATGATCTGGCCATCTCCTACTGCAGTAAGAACAGATGCAGGACTAAGTCCGAGTCCACTACACATAAAACATAGGATCTGCTCTGGTGAGGAATTCTGGGTTCAGATGCACACAAAATTTGGCCAGCATCAAGGAAAGACCAATACACTCCTCCAGGACTAGAGAATCACAAAATATTTGGCTCTGGCATCCTTCCTTGTCCATGATTCTGGACCCCTCATCTAGTATTTGGTTATTATTTCATAATTTATACAGGCAAGCACATCAATGTAGGAACAGAGATGACTGGACTATAAAGGGACCTTCTGGGATAGTCTCTATTCCCTCACCAGTTGTGTTGATGGTGTGATCTGCATAAAAACAGAGAGCCCATCTCCCTGCTGAGGTGCTTGGCTGTGCCTGCTAGAAGGAACTGACCCAATCCAAGACTTACACAATGACCAGCTGGCTGGTTGGCCTGAGTATGGACATGTTAGTGAGCTTATGTTGCTCAGAATTCACAAATCTGAACAGCCCTCCTTCTAAGGAGCCAGAGATTACACAGAAGGACATTATCTGGTCAAGGAGCTGCATTTTGTCCTTCTAGCATCAAGAAAGGTCAACGTATACTGTGTCCTGTGCATGCACGCTTAGAAGCCTGAGCTACCTGTCTGCAGTCCCCGAAAGACTAGGAGGAAGTTGGTTTGCACACCCTGACACACCCATGGTGAGGGGTGTAGCTCTGCTGGCTTTTGGAAAATCACTCTGATTCACAAACCATTCGAATTATAATAATAGTCCCTACACTTACTGATATACTGCAAGTATGCATGATTGTGGGCTTTATGCAGCATTAACCTTGCAACACATCAACGGAGCGCTTTACAAATTGGGCATTGCAAAATAGATGGGTTGAGGGAAAGACAAGCATTGTGAGTGTGGGAATAAGAGGTAGCTTAGGGAGGGAGCAAAAGGTGTGGCAGTTCCCTTCTAGAACTTCAAGCGGTAAGTAGCAACAAGTTCTTTCAAGTGGTGAGTCCTGAGTTTTTTGCTGACATTTTAGTCATTGTCAAGATCCACTTCAAAAGAACCATGAATTCTGTTGTAAGAAGCTCCACCCCATCACACGAGAAAATATACATGTTTATTTACCTTTGTGAATTTGCCTCATAGACTTTGGCTTATCCTTGTTTTGCACTCATTGCATTTGGACCTGCTTGGCATGGTGCTAATGTAAACCTCCACCCATGCTTCTCTGATTTATTGTGCTCGATGTCCAGTGGCGGCTCCTCGAGGGAGTGCTGCGGGGCGGAGGGGCTGGGTGGGGGTAGTAAACTCCGGCATACAGCCGAACGGAGTTAAGTACATAAATAAATAAATAAAACGAATTACATTGCGCGCTGCAACGCCAAATCGACGATGCAGCGTGCACAATTTAATTTGTTTTCTTTCTTTATTTATGTACTTAACTCCGTTCCGCTGTATGCCGGAGTTTACTACCCCCCACACAGCCCCTCCCCCACCCCCACCACCGCCCCGCAGCACTACCTCGAGGAGCCGCCACTGTCGATGTCACTATCAATGAAGCTGCAAACTACTTCTAGAGAGCAACGGACATGGTGGGCAACATAGAGATCACTGAGCTGCTCATAAAGATGGCTTGTAATGGCACTGTTGCCTTGTGTGTGGAATTCACAATCACTGGCTGAAATCTAAAGATTTTTCCACCACTAGTCATGTTAAAGTGACTGCATTTTGGACTTCTAGCATAAAGAAAGGCCAACCTATACTGTGCACTGTGCATGCTCTACCCTTAAGATGCTAGGCCCCCACCATGCTATCCGACAATAAAACTGAACTAAGTTGAAAAAAGTAAGTCCAACTATTATACAATGTTTTAAATTATTAAACTAAATAAACTGCACTTTTACAATCATTAAACAAATAAAAAATAACCTCGATATATTTTCTCTTTCCTGCATCACATCTCCTCTACAGAAATAAGGAAACATTTTCTAAAGAAACCAAAGAATGAAATAGAGCACCCTAAACTTCAAGCTTTCCACCTAAATAAGAATAAGAAATCAACCTCGAAACATAAGTAAAAAATAGAAAAGTAGAACTACGTAATCAATAATGTAGATTAAATTAAATAAACTACAGTAAATTACCGTAAACTTTGTTTCAATACGTTTAACTCACGTACTGAACGTCCTCGATAAGAAGTGGGGAGAGGAAATCTCCCTACTCCAGCCTCCCCGTTCAATCACTGAATATCACGCAGAGGAGTAGGGAAAGGAAGAAGTGTACAAAAATGTGTATGGGCACACCTTCCACGGCAGAAACATGTTGTCAGGGCACTGTGGTTATTGCAGATTACACGGGAGCAGAATGATGCTAATTCCCAATGCCCATCTCAGCACATCTACGCAAAAGCTCCGTTAACCCCTCCTGCAGACATGTACAAAGGGGATGGGGAGTGAGAAGAGACAGCCAAAAATCGTGGTTTCACTTCTAAGAGCCTCACGTATGATGTCGTCTGTTCTGTTTTGAAATATGTTCTGGCTCCTTGTAGTAGTTAAAAACTGTAATACAACACAGGTCTTATTTCCATGCACATGTAATTCTTATACTTAACATATTTCACATGTTAATTTTAACTGTTCTATATTTTTCTCATACCCAAACGAGTTCTGGCAACTGCTCCTCTTCTAGTAGAGTTGAAGCTTGATAAGTAATATTTTCGTAACAAATAAACCTTAATCAACTCTATATTGTATAGTAATCTAGTGTCTTTTACTTCCAGGGGAAGTACTTGCGTGAAGGATGAAGGATACCTTGACGCCTTTCAGGTAAGCCTTTCTCTTCTTTTCCTATCTATCTTGTGGGATTCTGTTTAATATCTTCCACTTGCTACTGTTTCTATATTTTAAACTCTGTTTGTTTATACAAGTACGTAGGAATAACTCTAACTAAAATGTTGCCAGTCAGACGCAAACATGCGTCAGACTGCTTTCTTTTATTTAAACCTTTTTTCTCTTTTGACCTGAAAACGACCTCTCTGAAACGCGATAACGTGTTTAACACAAGAACACGTCTCGCTAACAGCGAGGCGTTTCCTTAACCTTTTAAAAGATAAATGTAAGGTTACAGACCTTGGGAAATGACTCTGCAGCTATCCCGAAGCAACAATAAATGACGACTTCGACGCTTCTACCCTCACTAACTCAACCGACGAAACAGCTCTCAGAAAAACATCCTTCTCTGGAAATTCCTCAGGTAAAGTGCGCATTTTAGAATCCACGTGCGCTTCACATTCCAATCATGATTGGAAGGATCAACTAGAGCGCAACTGAGATGGTCGAGTTGGCAGACATCTTGGAATTCCAAAACTGCCAGCTCAATCTCCATTTCCCTCTGCTGCTTTGGTACAAGTGTTTTCTAAGGATTTTATGACTCAGAATATTCGCTATGATAGGGCGATTGGTGGAAACCTCCTTAGGGATTCTGACAGTACCCCCTCTCAAGTAGGTTTTCTCCAATCGCGGTTTAGTTGGAAATTTTTTGTGGAAGACCGCGATCAGACGTGGCGCATGAACATCAATATGTTTTTCCCAAGACCTTTCGTCTGGTCCAAAACCCTTCCAGTCAATGAGATAGTATAGTTCTCCCTTAACTCTTTTTGAATCTAAATTTTTTTTGACTTCATACACAATTCCTCCTTCCAATTCTAAAGGTTCTGGAGGAGTGGATAATCTCAATTTTGGTGGAACCTTCTTTAGCAAGGAGACATGAAAAACTGGGTGTATCTTTACATGCTCTGGAAGTGTCAAGCGAAATGTCACCGGAATGGCCATTTTTTCTATGGAATATGGTCCTACAAAACGTGGTTGGAATTTACGGTCACCTTTCAATCTTACATTTTTTGTGCTCAACCAAACCTTATCGCCAACTTGGAGATCAGGTTCCTTTCGTCTCTTTTTATCAGCAAAATATTTGTAGCGATCTTTAGCGAGTGTTGGATTTCTTTCTGCTGTCTTATGAACCTCAGCAATGTGTTGGATAGTATTCTCTACTGCTGGTACCTCCACACTTTTACATTCGATCAAGGAATTGGGATGTTGGCCATAGTTCATGTAAATGGGTGAAAAACCTGTAGACACACTCTTAGCATTGTTATGAGCAAATTCTGCAGTCCACAAATACTATGGCCAATCCCCTTCCTGATCCAGTAAAAACAGTCTAAGGTATTGCTCCAACTCTTGACTGGTTCTCTCAGTTTGTCCATCTGTTTCTGGGTGGAAACTAGTTGAATATCGAGTGTCAATATGTAACCCACTAGTATAAGCCTTCCAAAATTTAGATACAAACTGAGACCCTCTGTATGTGACTATGAGCTTAGGAATGCCATGAATTCGAATTACATGTTTGTTGAAAAGTTGTGTCAATTGTTTGGCCGTGGGGACCCGTTTTAGTGCTACAAAATGTGTCATCTTAGTGAATGTGTCTACACAAACTAAGATTGTGTCATAACCCTGACTCGAAGGAAGATGAACTATTAGATCTAAGGAAACGGTGTGCCACGGGTATGGAGGAGTAGGGCGAGGTTGCAGTAACCCTTTTGGGGCTTGCCGTTCAGACTTTCCCTGAGCACAGATCTCGCAGCCAGTAACATATTGCCGTATATCCCGACTCATGTGTGACCACCAAAACTTCCGTTTGATTAGATCCTCAGTCTTTTGTATTCCTTTATGTCCTGCCAGAGGACTGTCGTGGCATTCATACATTACTTGAGTCTGTAATTCTTTTGTAGGAACATACAAGTTTTTTTCCTGGTAGGGCAGTTCATCTCGGATCTCTCTTCTTGGGTCTCCATCGGTCCATTCTTCCATTTCTTTCTTGTTTAGAGACTGCCGAACTCGTTTTCCAAAAGTCTCATTAGAGATTGCTCCTATGAACTTTTCTTGAGGGATTATCCTCTGATCTTCAATCATCTTTTTTCTGATTTTCGGTGTCTAGCCTGGATAAGGCATCAGCTTTTCCATTTTTGGCCCCAGATCTGTAGGTTATGACAAAGTCATAATTCGCGAAGTACAAATACCATCTGAGTTGGCGGGGGGTCAAGGTCCGTGCTGATTTTAGAAATTTCAAATTTCGATGATCTGTAAACACCGTCACAGTATGTCTTGCACTCATCAAATAGTGTCTCCAATCCTTGAAGGCATCTTTGATGGCTAGAAGTTCCTTGTCAGTGATAGTGTAATTAACCTCTGCTGGGTTTAATTTTCAAGAACGATAGGCCCCTGGGTGCAATTGCCCTGTTTCCTTGTGTCTTTGAGAGAGAACCCCTCCAATGGCTAAATCTGAAGCGTCTGTTTGTAGATAGAAGGGCTCAGTGGGATCTGCATGGAGAAGAACTGGAGCTGTAGTGAAACTTTTCTTTAAAGCGTTAAAGGTTTCTTCAGCTTCTTCTGACCATTTGAAGGGTATTCCTTTTTTCAACAGTCTTGTAAATGGTATGATTTCTTGAGAAAACTCATGTATAAACCTCCTGTAGAAATTCGCAAATCCTATGAAGCTCTGAACTTCTTTCACTGTGGTTGGGGATTTCCACTCCGTGATTGCCTTGATTTTTTGCTCATCCATGGTTATACCAGAAGGAGAAAGCACAAATCCCAGAAACTCCACAGTTGTGACATTCAATAAACATTTCTCCAGTTTCGCGTACAAGGCATTTTCTCTCAATTGTTGTAAAACTGATCTAACTTGCCTTTGATGTTCCTCTTCTGTATTTGAATAGATCAGGAAATCATCAATGTACACAATTGCACATTTGTCAATTCATTCACTTAACACATCGTTTCTGAAATGTTGGAATGCTGCAGGAGCATTACTGAGACCATATGGCATTACCTGGTACTCAAACAACCTGTACTTGGTCCTGAATGCCGTTTTCCTTTCGTCTCCTTCCCGTAGTCTAATCAGATGATAGGCTCCTCTTAGGTCCAGTTTGGTATAAATTCGCACCCCCTTTACTTGATCCAGGAGCACGGAAATAAAGGGCAAAGGATAACGGTTTTTTATGGTGATCCTATTGATTGCCCTGTAGTCTATGCACGTTCTCAACTCACCTCCCTTCTTCGGTACGAAGAAGAGTGGAGAGGAGACGGGAGATTGAGATGGTCTGATGAATCCGTTGTCCAGGTACTTCTTTAAGTATTCCTTTAACTGTTAGTTTTCCTTTTCAGTCAGAGCGTAAATGCGACTGCCGGGTAAGTTTGTTCCTGGTTCAAGTTCAATCTTGCAATCGTAAGATCTATGCGGGGGAAGTTTCTCAGCTTCCACCTCATTAAAAACATCCGCATAGTCCTCGTATTCCTTTGGAATTTCATTGGTCTGAATCACGCAAACTGTGACCCCATTTTCACAGAGTTTGGTAGCCGCGTTTGAATCTCGTTGGGAATTACTTTCTGTGAAAAATGTTCTTTGCAGTATTCCGAATTCAACTCAATAGTTCTTGTGCTCCAGTTAATTGAGGGATTGTGTTCAGTTAACCAAGGGAGTCCTAAGATGAGCTAGAATTGTGGGGCATCAATTAGATTAAATTGTAGTATTTCCTTATGTCCCTCAGAAGTTAGTAGTTGTACTGGTTCGGTATGACTGGCTATTGGTCCTGAAGACAAATTGGTGCCATCTACTGCTCTTACTGCTTCACTTTTTTCTTTTTTTATGGCAATTAGCCCAATGAATTTGGCAAACTTCTGGTCACAAAAATGTCCGGTGGCTTCAGAGTCTATCATGACCGCTATTTCCTCCAAGACAGCATCTCGAAATTTTAAGGTCATTGACAGAATTAGATGGGGGGGAAGAGACTTGCAAGGTATTAGCTAGTAGATGATTCGTTGGAGTTGTTTATTCTGTTGCACTCACCAATCCAACTCCGCTTACTGGTGGTGCTGCAAGTTTTCCTTTAACGGTATCTTGGGTTTTTAGGTCTCGCATACGCAGCGCGCAAGCGCTGCATAGGAGGGCCTTTAGCCGTCGCTCTGCTCATTTTCAAGCACACACTCGTGCTTGTGGCGGCATCCACCTTGCGGGAGCGAGGGTTTTATTAAGGAAACTGGGCAGTTTTCTAAGAAGTTGGCAGGCATAACTTAGGCTATGGTGATGCTCCCCATTCTCAGGGCAAAGCGCAACTCTGCGCCCTGCTTCTTAACACTCGGTCTCTGAAAAAACATGCTCTCAATTTCCACGACCTACTAGTGGATAAATCCCCGGATTTCCTATTCCTAACCGAGACATGGTTGAGCGAGGCTTCAAACCCTACCTTAGCCTCGGCTATCCCGATGGGCTACCAGATCATCAGGAAAGACCGTCTGGCAGGTACAGGGGGTGGCATCGCTATCATTTTTAAGAACCATTACTCCTGCACTACAATACCCTCGGTTGATGTCGAGGGAGCGGAAGGCCTCGGCTTCCACTTGGTGGTGGCTCCCCATCAATCCATAGCGGGCATTCTAATATACAGACCCCCGGGGCCCGCTGGGAGGTTTCTAGCCTCAATTGGTGACGCGGTTTCACCGTTTGTCTTGAAACACAAACATTGTCTGGTTTTGGGTGATTTTAATTTACATATGGATGCACCGGAAGATGCAGACTTGTCCAGACTACAAGAGTCACTGGAAACGCTAGATCTGGCTCCTTATGTCCATGCCCCCACCCATGAAAAAGGCCCCACCTTAGATCAGATCTTTTCCACGGCCGAACTAGGTATGAGCCAACCACTTCCACTTGTATGGTCTGACCACATCCTTCTGGAGTTTTCATGTGAGAAGGTATCTAATACTCCCAAGGCTTCCGGGAAATCTAAAAGTATAAATTTAAGACCCTTCTACTTAATTACACCTGAGGCACTACTTAAGGCCATTAATAAGCATCCGATCTCTCTTAGTGGGGACCTTGAGGCGGATGTCGAGGTTCTGGATAACTGGCTCCTGCTCCGGGCCGGGGAACTTGCTCCTCCTGTCTCACGTTCTGGAAAGACGGTGAGGTCTTCCGCCCCTATGTTTACCACTGCCCTTAAAGAAAGTAAGAGGTTGTGCAAACACCTCGAAAGGACCTGGCGGAAAAACTTTGACCCCAATGATAAAACAATTTACAAACAGGCATTAAAAGCCTATTTTAAACAAATTCTCGAGGCAAAAAAATCTTTTCTATCCACCAAAATCGAACTTACATCGAACAAAAATAAGGACATTTTTAAAATAGTTAGCGATTTCCCCTCCCCTGCAGTGGTAGCTAAGCCATTTACTCCTACTGAGGCATGGACGAGTTGCATGGCCTTATACTTTCATGACAAGATTGTAAGCATCCAAGAGTCCTTTCTGACTACTTCCCTGGTGCAGAGTGATAAGGGTGCGCCAAACTCCTCACAAATACAAGTTAGAGGACCTTCTTTTGAACAGTTTCCAATGATCTCAATGGAAAAAACTCTAGAAATCATGAAAGGCCTTAAATCCGGCTCACCCTCCGATCCTTGCCCGGCCCCTACTCTTGCATCAGTCGCAGACATTATTAATCCAGCGGTCAACCAGATCCTGAATCTCTCCCTGAAGACGGGTCAGGTTCCTGACAGGTGGAAGAGAGCCAAAATGTTGCCCCTATTAAAAAAATCAACTCTGGATCCTGAGCTAGCCTCTAACTACAGGCCTATATCTCTGCTCCCCTACTTTTCTAAGGCCTTGGAAAAAGTGGTGAACCATGTCACCACCGCATTTGTTGAAACTAACACTCTACTCCACCAGAGTCAGTCTGGTTTCAGGGCTAACTTCAGCACGGAGACGGCATTCCTGGAAGTATCTGAAGCAATAAAGGAGGTAGTGGATAGAGGCGGCAAAGCCATACTGATATTGCTGGATTTATCTGCGGCTTTTGATACCGTCCCACACGACCGCCTCCTGCTGAGACTTCGGGAGTGTGGGTTCGGAGGTACGGTATTCAATTGGTTTACCTCCTTTTTAAAGGACCGCCAGCAAACAGTGTGGGCCCCACCTTTTGCTGCCCCTATCCCCCCTCTAGAGGTGGGTGTGCCCCAGGGCTCTATTTTGAGCCCCATCCTTTTTAATCTATATATGACACCTCTAGCAACTCTGGCTGAGAACCATGGAGCAAAAATAATATCGTATGCCGACGATACGCAGCTGCTCTTCACCTGCAACAAAGACACAGACTTCAAGGGAGACATGATTAACAGCTGTCTAACAGAAGTATTCTCCTGGCTCCAGCGCAACCAGCTTAAATGTAATCCTGGTAAATCGGAGATTATCTTCTTTGGCCACCGCCCCAGCAACCTTTGGCGCAGTTGGTGGCCTGCTGACATGTCCCCCCCCACGTCCCCCGTAAAGATAGTGAAAAATCTGGGGGTGAAGCTGGATGATAATCTTTCCATGCTGGCACTGATGCAATCAGTGGCCGGCTCCTGCTTTGGCCTGCTCAAAATGCTGAAACAGTTCCTGCCCCTCCAGTCTATCACCCACAGGAAAACGGTGGTCCAGGCATTAATAATCTCCAGGTTGGACTACGTGAATGTACTCTACCTGGGGCTGCCTGAGTATCTACTGGCAAGACTGCAGGTGACTCAGAACGCTGCACCATGAGCAATACTCATGCTTGGCCCCAGAGCTCGTATGTCCACACAGCTGAAATCCTTACACTGGCTCCCTGTCCACAAAAGGATCCATTTCAAGGCCATGGTTTTGGCTTTTAAGGCTCTCCACGGCATAGGGGCTGGGTACATTGTGAAGAGAGTTCAATTTTACCACCCTCACCGTGCACTTAGGTCTGCAGCACTTCAGCTGGCTCTGACCCCCAGAAACCTCCGGGCACGCATCGGGGGTCGCTCCTTCCAGGTGCAAGCAGCAAAATTGTGGAACAATCTACCGGTGGACTTAAGGTTGACTCAGGATCTCCTTGCATTTAGGAAATCACTGAAAACTTGGTTGTTTCAGCTTTAATATCCAGTGCGGGGATCACACTGCTTAGCTAGGCCTTCATGCTGCTTCAGCGCCGGGACACTCAATTGAGTAGCTACGCGCTCTATAAATAGCCATTTAACATAACATAACATAACACCTTGCGGGAGTGAGCAGCGGCGCGCCACAAGCACGAGTGCAGTGCTTGAAAATGAGCAGACTGCTCTCCCAAGCGCGCGCATGCGCACCACTCGCGGGCTCACCTCCTGCTCCCCCTCTCTCTCATGCGCGCACCACTCGTACTTGTGAAACCAACAAAAACAAGAAGTGTTAAGTGGCCGTCCCATCGATGGAATATACCACCTTTACGTTTGCAGATGTCAACCAAAACATGCTGTTTCTAGCGTATCAAAAGTTACTAAGAATGTGGCTTGGTGTTGCAGCGCTGTGGATAACCTTTGTAAAGCTAGACTGATCACCTTTCAGCTGCTTTTTGTATTTAGTTGTTAATGAGGTAGTAAGGAGGTTAAACCTTTATCAAGACAAAGTTAACGGGCACAGAGGACACAATAATGACGTAATACTATCAAAAATTGTGCCACATAATTTGGCTTTTTTTGTCATTTAATTTACCTAACCCTGCTGCTTAAATGGGTCTTCCTTTGCCGCATAATTCCACTGGCCTGGATCTTATCCACACGGGTGTGCAAAAGTAGAGGTGTGCACAACAGGGGTTGCCTCCTCCGGGCATTCTCTGTGTGGCTCATTTCATGTCATAGAACTGCTCCTCGCATCAGTCCCTGCTCCTGGGACACCGCCGGAGCCAGAATACATCTCAACGCCGCCCTCTGTGCTCCCGGCGGCTTTGGTCAGAAGAATGTCCGGTGTCAACATTGGCACTCTTTTCTCGTGGACAGACTCCGCCAACTACCAATGAAAACTCGAGTCACAGTCTTTGGAACTACTGTTAACATGGTGTTCTGTTGTTGACACACTGACCTTAATTTAGGCAGGCACGCCATGTCAGAGAAGTGTTCGGAATCTTTTATTAATGCAAGTGTAAGGTCTGGCTTTCACCCAGGTGTGAAGACGTTCCGTGAAACCCGGCACTAGCTACAGGCTACATCAGGGCTGGGGTTTCCTTTATGTACAGTCCGTACTGTGGTGAGGGAGTATCGTTTCCGCGTGTGCCCTTTTTTCGGTGTCATGTGTCTGTAAGTTTCACATTTATGCCAAGTGGTCATAGATATTCAGTAGGGGGCTTGCAAGGGTGCTGATTGTGTTGAAGTGTGACACCACGGTTTCCCTCCTCATAATGTAAAGCAACCATTGCCCCCTAGGAATTAGCTGGCAGAGCATAAAAGCCAAACCTTCTGTTTCTGCTTTTCAGCGGCGCTAGACCCTACAGCTTTAACAGTCATCTGATCACTGTGGATTTTACGTGTGAGCACGTAAACTCCAGATACTTGAGCAAGAAGAGAATGTTGTTATTTTCTGGGAGGGCCTTGTTAGGCCAAATGTCATATAGTGTCACTTAAGCTGATGTCACCGGTATGCTAATTAGTTGTTTTGAAACCTAAAAACTCCTACCTCTATTTTTCTCACAGCATGTTGTCAAGTATGGCGTTGGTGAGTGCCGCACACTCTGATGGGGAGACCTCCCCTTTAAATTCCTCCTAGTCAAGCGCTTTACCCTTAGTCATCAGAGGAAGGATCATGAAATTCTTTTTTTTTTTTTATGTGCCCATGCTTGAGGCACAAAGTGGCAATTATCGATCATAACCTTACTCAGTAACAGCCCATGGTGTCTGTAGTAGTTACCATTACTTTAGTCCTTCACGGGTGACTTTTTTTTCTTCTCAAAATGTGTTTTTTACGGACACCAGGGGCCCTAGCGGGACTGCCCCTGCAGCGTGTACTGCACTACTTCAGCACAGGACCCTGGTTGTGCTCCGTAAGAGGGGTGACAAGACATTATTTTTCCCTTCTCTGTGTCTCTAGACACATTTGTTCTGCTAAACAACGTGTTTTCGCTGGTTTGCCAAGGAGTGTTAATGTATGCCCCTTAGCAGTGAGATGCTGGTATTTGCATCTGAAAGACTTTCTTTGCCCCCTCACCCAGTGGGCTGTTTAACCCGTAAATGCCTACAAGAAAACAAGCATTGGCATAGCCAATAGGTCTCGCCTTTGGGACCTTATAAGTGTTTAGCCATGCAACAGTTGATGGTGTTGCACCAAGGATATTGTGCTGCATAACTAAATACTTATAAGGCCCCAAAGGCGAGACCTATTGGCTATGCCAATGCTTGTTTAGGACAGATTTTGACAAAGTGTCCACTGCCTCCGCAATATAGACATAGTTTATTTTGCCGCCTTTTCTCTTTTTCTTCTTTGGATAGCGGACTTCTTATCGTACCTATTTGCATTGGTTCTGTACCTGAAGTGCTTTTCATAACCTTAGTAGAATCTGGCCTTATCCTGTCGAAATGAGGTACACTTGTTCGAAATTCTTTCTTCTTCTCGCCTCTTCTTTCGTTTTGCCGAAAGTCGAATTCTAAAACCAGATCCACCAACGCTGAAATCTCTGTAGGTCGGTTAGGGATCTGTGCTACAGCGTCCTTCAATTCGTCTTTTAAGCCTCGATAAAAGACCGCAGCCGTTTATTCTCAGGCCAATCCGTTTCCACCACCAGTTTGTTAAACTGGGCCAAATAAGCTACCAATTCTCGATTTCCTTATTTTAGCTCTAGTAGTTCATTATCAGTAGCTTGCGAAGCCTTTCTTCGGTTAAATATTCGAAGGAATTCCCTTTTGAATTCGTTGAGGTTGTATAATATTGGATCATCCTTCATTACCAAGTGCATGGACCACGAAGCTGCGTCCCCACTCAGATAAGACAAAATAAAGGCGACACGAGACTGTGCATCGGGAAAGACGGTTGGGCGGCACATGAAGTGAAGGGAACATTGGGTTAGAAAAATTTGAGCCTTTTGGGGGTCTCCACTAAATCACTCTGGGGGGGCCAACGGAATCACAGGAGATAGGGAGTGTATGACTTGAGTGGGAGTGAAAGACATTGAACTAGTGGTTGATCTTGGGTCTTCTGGGGTTTTAGTTTTGAAAGCACTCCCCGAAACAACCTCACCCATTCTATTGGCTAACTCCGAAGTTTCTCGTCTAGAAGTGAGTATTTCTACTCTCAAGGCTTTATTTTCTTCTCTGACTGCCTCTAGGTCTCTTTGAATACTTCCTAAAATTTCTCCTAAGTCAATACCCTCTGCCATTCTGCTCGGGTGCAATTTACCACGTGGGCACTTCACTCTGTCAGGGCACTGTGGTTATTGCAGATTACACGGGAGCAGAATGATGCTAATTCTCAATGCCCATCTCAGCACATCTACACAAAAGCTCTGTTAACCCTTCCTGCAGACATGTACCATGGGGGGATAGGGGATGGGGAGTGAGAAGAGACAGCCAAAAATCATGGTTTCACTTCTAAGAGCCTCAAGTATGATGTCCTCTGTTCTGTTTTGAAATATGTTCTGGCTCTTTGTAGTAGTTGAAAACTGTAATACAACACAGGTCTTACTTTCATGCAAATGTAATTCTTATACTTAACATATTTCACATGTTAATTTTAACTGTTCTATATTTTTCTCATACCCAAACGAGTTCTGGCAACTGCTCCTCTTCTAGTAGAGTTGAAGCTTGATAAGTAATATTTTCGTAACAAATAAACCTTAATCAACTCTATATTGTATAGTAATCTAGTGTCTTTTACTTCCAAGGGAAGTACTTGCGTGACTTGCAGAATTGAATACCCAAAACTGCTGTTCTGGATGAAGGATTCCTTGACGCCTTTCAGGTAAGCCTTTCTCTTCTTTTCCTATGTATCTTGTGGGATTCTGTTTAATATCTTCCACTTGCTACTGTTTCTATATTTTAAAACTCTGTTTGTTTATACAAGTACGTAGGAATAACTCTAACTAAAATGTTGCCAGTCAGACGCGAACATGCGTCAGACTGCTTTCTTTTATTTAAACCTTTTTTCTCTTTTGACCTGAAAACGACCTCTCTGAAACGCGATAACACGTTTAACACAAGAACACGTCTCGCTAACAGCGAGGCGTTTCCTTAACCTTTTGAAAGATAAATGTAAGGTTACAGACCTTGGGAAATGACTCTGCAGCTACCCCGAAGCAACAATAAATGACGACTGCAACGCTTCTACCCTCACTAACTCAACCGACGAAACAGCTCTCAGAAAAACATCCTTCTCTGGAAATTCCTCAGGTGAAGTATGCATTTTAGAATCCACACGCGCTTCACATTCCAATCATCATTGGAAGGATCAACTAGAGAGCAACTGAGATGGGGGAGTTGGCAGACATCTTGGATTTCCAAAACTGCCAGCTCGATCTCCATTTCCCTCTGCTGCTTTGGTACAAGTGTTTTCTAAGGATTTTATGACTCTCTATGATAGGGCGATTGGTGGAAACCTCCTTAGGGATTCTGACACATGTCGACACTTTGGCAGTAAAGGAGGGGTGAAGGAATCTTAATTTTCTCCTTTCACCTCCATCCTTCACGTTTTTTAATCTAACTAGATGGCCCGAAATTAATTTGGCAGTGGGTACATCTGTGCTAGTTTTAACCTTCACTATCTGCACTTTTTCTTCGGTGATCCCAAAATATCTCATTGTTTGTATTGTCTTCCCCTCCCTGTTGCGCCACCCCAGGCGTTGATCTGCGCGGGCATGTCTGTATCTGTAGCAAGCCCTATGATGAAGCATGTCACAATTATGTGATTGAGGGCAGTTTTTCCACATTGTACACGCGCTAGTGTTTTCTAAGTATACACATTTTTGTACACTTCTTCCTTTCCCTACTCCTCTGTGTGATATTCAGTAACTCATGTACTGACCACAAGTATCAAGTGAGGCCATTTCCACTACCTCATAAAAATGCCAAACCTCCTAACAAAGCATAAGTCCCATAAAGATGGCTTTATTTCCTGTCATATCCATTTTTCTCATGCTTTTTTTCTGTGCTTTGATACAACAGCTTTGAAACTGTAGGGTGTGCACAAGATTGATCCAGATGCGATGCAAATATCTCCTGCAGTGAGCTGTCAAGGCACCTATCGGTCAGTCAAAGTTCTTTATTCAATGAAAGCAGATGACCGTAAAAGATACAATCAAATTCATTCTTACATTCCATCAGAAATATTGAACATATTCGATCATGCTAAAAATAATAAATACAAAAAAATAAAACAAATTTTAAAAGAGGGATACAAGCTAGAGAAGAAGAAAGAAATTCGTACTAGTTCTCATCTGATCTCTGACGTATAGCCCGTTGTAAAAAACATGCAACTGAAAAGCATAAACTGGGTGATGAAAGTTATTGTAGAAATACCATAGCAACCCTTCATTGTCTAATATTCGCTTGTCTTAAAAAAGGTAAAATAAAGAACTTCCTCAGAGCAGAATAAAATGTACAAAATAGCTTAAAGTGTAACTTGCTTTGTACAGAAGAAAAATCACATGGGCAAGCAGGCAAATTATTAAAATAGGTAGCCTGCACTGGGTAGGCCGCCAAGAAGTGTAAAATGTTCAACCACAGTCTAGTCAGCAAAAATCTATGGTTCTTGTTTGAAACCAAGATGAGGTAAGGTTCGATACCAGGGTTGGTACAAATAGAATCATAGGTTAAACTTTTTTTTTTTTTTTAAATAATGTGCATTCTTGAATTTCTACACTTGGTCAAAAACATTTCCTTAATAGATTTCAAGAAGCTGGAAAAAAATGTATCTGGTTTCTCAAACAAATCAGCTAAATTCAAGCTGCAGCAAGTGTGATAAATATACAATAACCAGGGAATCTTTAGAACTCTATTTAATTTAAGACAGTTAGCTAAAACTGACCGGTTAAAAGAAGTCTCATTCTTATTCCATATCTTTAGCCACAGTAAAAGAAAGCGGTTTTAATTTGATTTGGTCTTTAATATAATTTAGCCCCACTTCTGAGTGGCAAATATGAGTGCAAATAGTTTTTGGTACGGCCAACAATCATTTAATAAAACTATTCTCGACCCTCTGTAACCCGATAGTACAGCCCCTTGAGTAACATTTGAGCAACATTTTGCCTTGTAAACTGTCATGAGTTCCCTCGTGGGTCTGCAACTGAGTCTGGAGGCAAAAATAGCAGCCTCCATATTTCCCACGAGCCGCAGCTTTGGCCGTATTCAATAGGCCCCAGCTAAGTTTGTCATCAAACAAAATCCCCAAATACGGATATGAGGCGGCCGTGCTAATTTTCTTCTTGTTGACAGTGAAATAACTAACTTTCTTTTTCCGGGAACCGCAAATCATAATGTGAGTTTTGCCCTGATTAACCGTGAGATCGAGGTTGACCATAAAGGTACAAAAATGATCTAACAACCGCTGAAGGCCAATTGCGGTCCTGGCTAATAGAACTGTGTCATCAGCGTGAATCAATGCGAGGACACAGTGATGACCTATCTGCGGATAATCAATGTTAACATTTAGCAGGTATTTGTCAAGCCCATTGATATATAGTGAAAAAAGTTAAGTAGCCAGGACACAGGCCTGGTGTACGCCTCTGGCTGAGCTAAAAGCTTTGGTTGTCTCCCCACCAGGGCCAAACCTCACACTTGTATTTGCTTCAGAATGTAAATCTCTCAGAAAATTACCTATACTGGTCTCCACCCCAAGTTAGATCATAATACCCCAGAGTTTGGATCTATTAACAGAGTCAAACGTTAAATGAAGTTCAACAAAAGCTGAATATATCTTCCCTTTCTTGGCCGCTGTATATTTATCTAAAGATAAAGGTTGAGATGTTGCTCAATTGCCCCAAGGCCAGTACGAAAGCCAAATTGCAACTCAGAAGGATATTATTTTTATTGGCCCAAGTTTTAAGTCGCTCTAGTAAAATCCTACCTGTTATTCTAGCTGTAGAGTTCATTAGTGATATTGGAAGGTAACATTGGGGATTCCATTTGCATCTCTTCTTAATGATGGGTTTGGTACAATAGTTGCATGCGATCAAGCTTTGGTGGGACCGGGGCTTAACGAGGCCTTGAGTACATTCATCAAAAGAGGGGCCCACAGAGGCATATTTGCCTTAAGAAAATACACTGGTATCCCATCCGCCCTGGAGCTTTCCCACCCGGGCATCTATTAATAGCATCTATAACATCTTCCATGTCTATAACTAGGCCAGAAAAAGAGGGAAGAAAACTATTTGATACAATAGAATCTTTGGTTTGTGCACCAGTGGCAAAAATCCCCTCAGAAAAGGCAGAACCTGAGTACACCTGGGTAATGTGCCTGACCCAATCATCCGGTGTAATCACTGTGTCAAAGACAGTAGCATGAGATTGTCAAAGTTGTTCCGATTAACAGTCTGACAAAATAGTTTGTTATCTTTAAGGGTACTGGCTGTAATTAAAGTTTGGTAAGCTTCCTCCCTTATTACTCTTTTACCTCATAGAACATTCTTCTACTCTTTCCTGCAACTGCGCACCAAATCAGGGTCTCTCTCTGAGAGCTGCTTTGAGTGCTTCAATAAGTGCCTATGGGCCTTTGAGCAGTTGGAGTCAAACCATTTGACTTGTTTCTTTTTATGGATATCGTGAGTGATGGTAAACAAATCCCAAGCTCTCTCACAAATTAATCCAAAGCTAGCAATTATACCCTGCTGTCACTGTTCTCATTCAAACACATTAAAAAGTCAGAGTAAGTAGTAGCAACTAAATCAGAAAGGACTTGATCTTTATCAATCTTAGACCAGCTCAGTAGCACCCGTTTATTGCCGGAATAGACCAGCAGTAATGGATTTCAAACAAAAGAACTATGAATCGAGACAGCTAACAATTTAAGGTCACTATGCACAGATTCTAGAACTGCATATTCTTCCATCCATCTCCTAAGATAAAATCAATTAGGCTAGAACAGCCCCTCCCAATAAAAGTATGACTTAAAACTGGGTCCGCAGTCAGATAATCGAGGGCAAATTGCAAATTATATTTAATTAGGAGTGAATTAAGTTCCTCCCCAAAAATAATGTCACAAAAGTATGTAATACAGTCTCCTTCTTTGCCCAAAACACACCAGACCCTATGGCAGACAGTTAGCAATGCTGAATGTTAAAGTCTCCCATCCATAGCATAGAACAATTACCATTAAGGCTATTAAATATGCGTTCTAAGTCCTTGTGTAAAGAATTGACTACAGCGAAATTGTTTGAATCAAAGCTATTGTTATATAAATGTCTTAATAATATGTGGTTTGCATGACAATTTATCAGAATAAGTTGATTATGTGGGATTCAAGACTGGTCCATACTACTTGACCTGGGAACGTAAGGGAAATTAATGTAATTAGACATCCCCTTGTCCTTCCCGCATTCACTGGTGCCACAGAGGTAAAATAAGAAGCAAAAACATCTATAAATATGTTTGCTGTCAACCAAGTTTCTTGTAAACAAAGTAATTCATAGAGCATAATAATGCTTCGCCAATTTGCCTTTGATAATTTGGCAGCCAGATCTGCAGTATCCCAGGAAGCTAATCTAGTGGCTACATTTGTGTGATTAGTAGCACACTTCTTGGTAGTGGCCTCGCCAGCTAGCTGCACTCTCCACTCTCAATAATTGGAACTGAAATTGATGAGAAAGGTGGTGAAAAATCATGATGCCAACCCATACGGGATTGAACCAGCGAACTAGAGGGAGTAACCCCAGGTTGTAGTCAATCAAATTGATCTAAATTTGAGAGAGTTGAAAATCTGTTAGAAACTGGACAAAGACAGGTCACCAGAGGGAACAACAGAGTTGGGCAGATTGTAGGTCTGTAGAAATGACACTAAGGGAGCATCTCAATCCTACTGTATGCACACACGTCATGCTTAAACCTGTCCAGAATATCTGGTACAACAAGCATATTCCTAACATTTATGACAATACACTCATTATTGTCAGGTTTAGTCCAATTTCCCACCAATGAAACTCTTTGCACCAAATTTATCTGATCGTGCTGATGCCTAAATACACCCACCATCCTATTAATCCAATGTACCTGATCGTGACTCTCGGATAAATCCGGTCTCAAGGGGGTAGCTCCTTTAAGGTCAATCATGTAAGGAATGACTCTGGGGGCAACTGGAAAACAGGTGGAGAGTCCATTGAAGAGTCAATTTGAGCTTGTCTTTGGTTCCGCACAGGCATAGGTGCAGCATTAGCCCCTGAGACCCCATCTGCTGATCCTGTTGGACCAAAGCGTCTGCAAGAAGATTGAGGCAAATCATTTGAAGGAGTGGTGGACTGAGCTCCTGAACTGGACAGAGTTGGCGTATGGATACACTTGTTCACCTCATTGGCTCCCCATTCAGTTGAGGTTATCGTACAGGCGTCAGATTTCACGGGCCTGATCGATTGTGCCAGCATGTTGAGCCCCCTGATCAGATTCTCGAGCGAGTCAAGCCTGCCTAAAATGGTTTTAGTGAAGGCACTTAGCCTGTCTTCCAAGCAGGTCAATGTTGTTGCTTAGCTGCAAGTCTGTTATATTCCCTGCCAACCCAACTAATGCCACACCCTCATCAGTTGATCTAGTATCATAGACAGGCTTAACCTTCTTGTGCTGAGAGCGTTTCCTTTTAGCAGGTGGTGGAGAGCAAAGTAAATCTGATGCTGTTAAGTGTGTAGGAGCATCCACCAAGGAGACTATTGCATCAAATGAATCTACAGCACACAGGTTTTTCCTACTAGTGCCAACCACTGCTGTGGGGGGATTAATCTCCACAGTTAAGGGCCCAGCCTCTTTGCACTGTCCATTCCTAGATGATGATTTCATAGCAGAGCTCAGACGTTCCTCCACAGAACCACTTTCCTGCTCAATGGCGCCCATGGCATTAGTTAGATAGGATACTAGGAAGCCTGCCAATGGGTTATCCTTATTGCTGGTTGTGGACTTCCTTTTGGCCATGGCGGTGACTGACTCCTGCAGGAACTTATATAATAGTAAAGTAAAAATCATCTGGCTGGAAAACAAAATTTCAGAGGGGTGGCCCAGCCTGGCCTCCTCTGGCTGCTGACGGGCGCAGACGGGCCCGCTCTTGGTCCGGTCATGTCCCTCTGAAGCACTTATCAGTGCTTCTCTTCCTCCTTGGAGACCCTCTTCCCGGATTCTGAAATGACCTCTGGGAGATAGAGTCCCTCAGACGCAGTGGCAGTGTGACAGTCAGGGCATCCCGCGCTGCAATTAGCTGAAGCACTTATTAGCACATATCCTCCTCGTTGGAGCCCCTCCTCCTGGGCTCTGAAATGGCCTCTAAGGAATGGAATCCCTCAGAGGCCTAGGCAGCATGGCAGTCAAGGTGTCCCATGCTGCTGGTAGCTGAAGCGCTTATCAGCATGTCTCTTCTTCGTTGGAGCCCCTCCTCATGGGCTCTGAAATGGCTTCTGGGGGATGGAGTCTCTCAGAGGCAGTGGCAGCGTGGCAGTCATGGCATCCCACGCCATGGGTAGCTAAATCGCTTCTCAGAGCAGGTCCTCCTTGTTGGAGCCCCTCCTCCTGGGCTCTGAAATGGCCTCTGGGGGATGAAGTCCCTCAGGGGCAGTGGCAGCGTGGCAGCCATGGCACCTGTCATTGAGTCTCCCTGTGGAGCTAGTGGATAGTGGTGCAAATGCATTAATCTGTGTGTCTAGGACAAACTCTTTTACACACAGCTGTGTTCTGGATTACCTGTTTATCACTTTGGTCAGGGAACCTGGCCCTTCTTGTTTTGTGAATGTTGCATGAATGTGTTTCTGTGACATTAATATAACTGTATATTCTGTGCCAGTTTGGGCTTCTTTGCCTTTTCACTTGAGCATCTTCTCATAAGGGGACTGCTGTAATGTCAGGAAAGTTTCATATTAGGACATATTTCATTTTCTCTGGCACCCAGTTGGCTCTGAGGCTTCGTTTAAATATAGGGGGTCTAGAGGCAAAGCTCATTCTGCTGTTTAGCATCCCTTGGAAAATGACAGGTGCCGCAAAGAACATGCACCGCAGCAGCACTCAGTCAGTCAACAAGATTTTATTTTACAACCAACCCATACAATCTTGTTATATAACAAATATTAACACCTCACCATAACTTGAATGAGTCCATTCTGTACTAAAGGATACAAAACTCGATGGGGATTTAACAGTGGTTTAAATTAACATAATGTGTCTTAAATCATTCACATACTCTAGCACACAGTAGTAAAGGATGAACATTCAATAAATTTTACTCATCCCAATTTTAACCAGCTATGTGGCCGTAGTTAATTGTTCCGGATAAATTATAAAAAGTCAATGAATCATGTTTTTTCACTCGAAGAAGCGAGGCAGTAGGGATCAACTGAGTCACTGAAAAGGTATCGATTATTTGGAAGACGCTTTAAGTACCAACAGTACTCTGAGTGTGTTTCTGAAATCAAGCAGTCTGAAAATTGGTCAAAGCCATTTCTTCTGAAAGCCAGAATAAGTGGGGCAGGAATAAAAGAACATGAGCCTCAATTCCCCTTTCGGTAACTCAGAAACCATAATTGCCCTTTGAGAAACAGACTCCTCTTCAGTTTTTTTGTGCACTGTCTCAAGAGCAAAATCCCAAAATGGAATTTCATAAATAATGGTTTGACGCTGCAGAGGGAGAAAACATATTTGGGACTCTACTCACATATTACCGACAAATAATGTAGAGAATAAGATCTTGTCTCATGCATAGAACAAAATGTAGGTCTATACCACTAATTACATAGTCTTGCAATTCTGTAATCATTGACTGCTGTATTACAGCATTCGTAGTCCTCCCCTCTCCATGACTTTGGGACACCATCACCATGCGGACAAAAGTAAAGAATAGGATTTTCCTAAATTTACTATCTTCAATCATTTCAATAGTGCACTCACTTCTAAGTGAAGATTTTTCTAGTGAAGTCCAAGCCTTGACCTAAAAAAGGATAGGCATCAGTTCCATTTTATCACTTATTGTGTCATGATCAAATTCTGTGGGAAATGTCAGTGGGTGCCCTTGTAGATACCCTGAGTAACCACTGAAGAAACAATTTTTCAGTGGTCAAGAACTTTGACCAGCATTTATACCATAAAGTTCAAACTTGTGAGATAATTGGGGAATTGCAAGGTCTCCAAACCTAGAGGATAATGGCTTTACTGCTTCTACTTTATGGGACGGCACAGACACAATCCTAGAATGTTGTTTGTTCCATCTCATATCCCCACTGAAGCACGTCCCCAAGTAATTGAAATCTTGATTACTTTTGTTAGAGTTGAAAGAGAGAGATTAAAACCTAGATATAATCATATCTTTATTGATACACATCCCTCCGTCTACACAAAACAGATCAAACCATTTCAAGAGTTTGCTGATGCCCACTGGGTCTTTATACAACACGCTGCATCATCAGTAAAAAGAAGTGCAGACAAAAACATCTCTCAACTGAGCAGCATCCATAGTGCTGCAGATAGATACATATCCAAGTTAAGCTACCCATCTATGGAAAGTGAAGACAGCTTTTAAACAGTGGAAGGGAATGGTGAATGGGAGTCAATTAGAGGGACGAAGAAGGAGAAGAGGAGGTACTGGAGGCTTGGACTGAAAAAAGGTAGAGAAAGTGCATAAGCCAACATTTACCCTTTCTATAGAACTGTAGCGTTTCAGACTGAAGTTCATTGTCTTCTCTCCCCATCGACAATTATTTTGAAGGTTCTACATTCGTTTGTACAAGTTAATACAATCAATCAATGTTAAAAAATAACGACCAGATATTTAAAAATGAAATAGTTCCTTGTACAAGTACAGATATTAGGATAACAGTCCAAGAAATGGAGTTCCAAGTGCGTCATGTCATGTAGATTACAGACAACCACATTTTTACACGAAAAACTCATTCTGTTGCTTTACATTGAATAAAGTGACAGTGCAAGAGTTCTGATTCCAGGGGCATCAAAAGGGTGCCTAATGAATACAAATTGAAAGCAGTAACATACACTTAAAGGAATGCAAGATCAATGATTATTTTTAAAAGAGAATAAAAAAGCTTTTTTATCAAAACAGCAAACTCCTTCTTTTAGCTAAAGTGCACTTCTGAAAACTAGCAACTGCATGGCAGACATTACAATCGTTAAGTTGCAGTAAATAGAAGAGGGCTGCTTTGCACTTAGAAAATTTGTGTCTGCGCAGTAACGGTAATAAAAACTTCCTAGTAAACGGCAGGTAAAATTGACAGAAGAAGACAAAATGTAAAATGGTTTGACTATTTTGCTCATCACATGGACAAATGGCAACAGTGTCAGAGGAGTGCTGTCCCATGGGAAAACATATCGACCAGCGAAAGGAACCCAGCCTAAATCTTGCCAACAGTGTTCTTTCATAAACGTTGGTCACGTATAGTAAATACGGGGGAATTGTTGGAGTCGCTTGGATAATACAATAATCTCTGATTGAGGATTTGGCCACTTCCATTAGTTCCCTAGTAATTTCTTTGTGCTTGCAAAACCTATCCCGGACCCACTTTTTGTCCTTTTTTTGGATGAACTCGGGGTGCTCAAACAGAGAGGCACAGCCAAGTGACGAGAAGCAATTTTTAATATATTGTAATCATGGAATGACCAAGCCACGGGCACAGGTTAGACAGTCTCTAATGACAGCCCTATTGAATTTGGCTTCTTTGTTGGATCAAATTGAGCACCAGAGAGCATGGGAGGCAGCATTGATGGTATCTTGGACATACTCCATACCTAGTTCCAAATGTAGGGAGAAATGCGGGGATGAGGGAGGAACGCCTAATAACCGGCGGCAGAATCTATTCTCCTCTATCTGCATCGCATGTGCATCCCTACAACCCCAGATACCCATTCCATACGTTAAAATCGGCAGGCAAGTTTATACAAATTTCACAATTTATTATACAAAGTAAAAAAGATAACATTTATAAAACCACATGGAAGAAATAGGACACTATACAATAATGAGTTGAGACGAAATCCCGACGGACTGCAGGAACACTAACCGGGCTCTTATCAAGGAGGCCTACACCGCAGTCGCAGTCCAAGATCGACACACTAAGGGGCCGATTCCGATCTCGGCCGGTAGGGCACCGAATCGGATTCGGCTTAACCGGATCCGATTCGGAGATCTCTTTCCCGACCGATTCGTACGTGCGACCGGCCGAGCGAGTACGATGCGAGCGCACGCGAAATCGCCGACCGACTTGTTCGCGGGTCCGAAGCGCTCCGACCGACTTGCACGGACACGACTCGCACCGCGCGATGGAGACGTTCCCCGGCCGGGCAAGTACGATGCGCGCCGCGAGCAGTCCGACCGACTCGCGCCGTCTGGCTCGAAAGAGCAGTCGGAGCCGCACTTTGAGGGTCCGTGTCGGACCCCCCTGTACGCGTAGCCGCGTGAGTCGCACACAGGGGGGACCCATGGGTCCCCCCTACCTGTGCATGTTCGCCGCGAGTCGCTTCGAGGCGTACCCGCTGTAGGGGGCACCCTTGTCCGCCTCGCACCCATCTGAACGAAACGCGTTGGCTGGATGATGCTCTGTTTGTACCAACTAAATAAAGCTGATGATTAAATTGGATACTTGGCTGGACTCATTATCTGGACCATAGTGAATCTGATTACTGTCTATGGTGCACCACTCCATTAATTCTATACTGTTCATAGAGGACTATTGCTCATAATAGGACCTATCAACAAAGACATTATAGAATACCTAAAACCATATTATTTCTGTTAATATTTAACATGTTTTCCTTAATCTTTCATATTACTCTTGTATATTGTATATTTTTAACTGAGTAGCCTCGTAACAGGTCATGATTCCGAGCTCAGGAATTTAGGCTGAAGGCAGCGCACGTTTCTCACAGTGCCTGTCAGTGGGTTAAAAAGGTGGTCAGAATACATAGTCATCCAATCCTTCACCTCTTTGCAGAGCGCACAGACAAACGGTCACATATTCCAGCTGCAATTGTGATTCTGTGCAAATGTGTGTGAAGAAGGTACAAAGTTGTCAGAATATTGACAAGGCAAAAGTAAAAGAAAATGTAGTGCTTACAGGTGAGTGGGTGCATTATGTGTTTGGGGTTGGTGAAGTGAAGGAGATGCGGGAAGTGAATTCAGGAGAGAGTGAGAAGAGGGTGCTGAAGTGGAAAGAAATGAGGTGTATGATATTCAGATGGAAGAGATGTGGAGAGAAAAAGGGTGCACATGTCTAATGTAGAGTGAACATAACAGGAATGATTGAGACAAGCTTAAGAATACTACCCCTTACATAGACCACATTAATGTTTAATTCACAGTCTCACAAGTTCAGAATTGAAACATTTTCAATATTGGTTATTTACAACAAAATCATTGTTGCTTCTCAATTATCTTAAACAGCTGACAACCACTTACAAAGTCAATACTCCTGGTTGGTTTAAGGTGTGTCAGTCGTTGGTTTATATATCTGGAAGCAAGAACAGAAAGCTCTTAGAGGCACCAAAAGGCCGGTCGGGTGACACACTATGCGAATCACAGACATTTAGTTTACCTGTTTAAACTACACCCATAACTATGTAGGGCACGCCTCTTTCAGAGACCCCCCACCACACACTTTTTTCATCCCACTTAATGCTCTGTACCTTAAATAACAGTAGCTAAAAGAGTTTGCCCAATTCCAAGTGTAAATCGTCCTGAAATTCCCTTAGATTTATGGAACACTAACACCTGTTTTGTGACTCGCCACAGCTTTCTCTACTTTGGAGGCAGACCATTTGTGCTGTCATCTGTCCATGCAAAATGGATCATTTTAATCTGCAACCTCCTGGCAGGCGTGCATTTGAATGCACATTTCTAATTTACCTTTGTGAATTTTAAACAAGAGTTGGCCCATACTATTCACATGCAGCACATGAGCATCGCTAAAATTTTGAATTTTGTAGCTCAACCATATTTCACACATGCACGCAATTTAGGCTGCAACAGTGAGCATAAATGTATTTGGATAAAATCAGGCCGAAAATCACGCAACATTAGCCCATTCCTACCGAGGCCTTGGAACAAAGAATGGTGGTGGCTTAATTAATTCGGAAACTGGCGTAGGCTCTCTTTATGAGTTCTGCAGCAAATTTAATCTCAACTGCTAAATATCACTATCCTTTTTGAAATTAGGTATAAATTGCAATTACTGTTTCGTGTACCGAACACTACGTAGTTCACATTTTTTTCCACCCGTTTTCACCTGGACTGTTTTACCTAATAAAATGCACATAGTTAAAATTGCTGGATGGTGATTACTCCACAACTTAGATCCTAATATATATATCAACTTCTCTTTGCACACAAATTAGAATGTACCTTTCTGTTTGGAAAGATGACCTTAGTTCCATTCAATTCACCTAGTATGGGTGTGTCTGATTCAATTTGGCCTATGACATAAAGTCCCACTGTTAACGCAGTCTTACTGCAAGCAGCTCAGAGACTCAGCATAATAGCCGGCTCGTGTAGGCGCGTGCCTGCAGCAGTACACCACGCAGTATTTTTAGAGGCGAAACTCGATGCCAATGTCATTACTCTTCTTGGTGGGGTTCCTGTAGCTCCCAGAGCAGGGAACGGTGTCCAGCAGCACTCTAACACCTACTCAGAAGTGTGCAGGGCAATCACTTAGCGGTAGCAGCTGGCACCGGAGCAACGAGATTTCCTTCATGCTTCCTCTCGCCACTGCCAAAGCAATCAAATTAATTCTGTTAACAGACCGCCAATTTAGCTACCACACTAAACTTGCCTGTCTTAAAAATGAAGGCTAGATATTCATATTGGAGCATCCTGTTTTCCCTTTCCATGTTATTTCTGGCGCCATTCCAAAGTTGGACTGACTGCTATCATCGTCTAATACCACGTGACGCCTGTAATGAGCTGCCATTTCCTATTGCTGAACAGCCACATCTTAAAGCCAACCCAAATAGCACACTCGCTCTTTGGAAACCAGTCTGCTCTGCGTATCTTTTTTTCCACCTTTTTTTCCCCTTTCGCCACTGCCCTCCCTGTGCCAACCAGGAGAAGGCATCAAATACCGTTAACTGCCTTTAGACCGCGTGCCACGGATTGAAAATTAAACCAGTAGTTCACGTTTTACACACAGAGCCTTTACAAGCAGTCATTTGATAAAAATATTTCCTGAAAGGGAGGAGAGGAACGTTATGTTTGATTAAGTTTAAGTACATAATGCTTGCGCAGACATTTTACCAGAGATGTAAATTTAGAGGTGTTTTAGCGCCAACGTAAGTTGTCACAGTAAATAAAAAACACGTTTTCAACTAATCTCTCCAGTTCAGAAAAATCAGGCTAAAGTATACTCTGATGTGAGGGCAACATATTTTCATTACAGGAATTTATGTGTTTACAAGTCTCAGCGTCAACATATTAAGATAATATGCTACAATCTAAAGCACATTAGACGAATGAGCAAAAGAAAAAAGTAATACGAAGCTGAAGGCAAGCTAAGCAGGTTGATACGTTTCCAATCGAACTACTGGTGGTCTATGGACAATTTCAACATGATAAAGGGATGACATGAATTCAAGATTAATCGGGGCTACATATTGATTTATTTTTCTTTTTTTTGATATTTCTATTACAATTAAGGTTATTAGACCTTAGGAACATACTTTGCAAAACACCAATATTATCTAAAACAATATTTATGCGTTACAATGCATCATTATTGAATGTCACTATTTTCTGCTAATTACTTCTCGTAGTATTCTTCAAAGAACAAGCCCACGCATCTCGCGAGTCGTTTACAGCAAGTAAAATAGCAAGCAAGCAAGCAAGTAAAATAGCAATAGCAAAGACCTGGAAAAAACAGTTAGGACTGTTTCAGGGTGCCCAACAACAGAGGGGGATTACACCCCTCCCCGGGAATGTGCCAAAGGTGGCGCGAAAAGACACAGCCAATAGGTGGCCAGGTGATGTTTTGAACCCCCCCAATGGGGGGAAGCCGCCGCATGCCAGGAGGGGACAATGTGAGGCTATAAGCGCGCCGCCATCCCAGCACAGGTGACTTTTGGAAGCTGGGGGCAGTGCGCTGAACAACTTTCGAGAGACAACCGACTTACCTGGAAACTACTGCACAAGGAATCCAGCTCACTGCCATGGCCCAGCAGGACCAGCAACCGAGGTACCTCCAGCAGCCGTGGCCCGTTAGGCTCTGTACCCACCGAGCATGGAAACACGGCCAAACTCGCTGCCGCAGCCCAGCATTTCATCGGGACGAAGGAGTAGTCACACGCCTGGGTAAACAAGGACCCGCAGCAGACCTTCAGCCATGCATGCCCGACATGGTACAATTCTTAAAGGGGCAGGCTGCGGCAGAGCGGGACCAGAAGACAGAACAATTCTTAAAGGGGCAGGATGCAGCAGAGTGGGACCAGAAGGCACAGGGATGAGAGGCGCATGGAAGAACCCTCACACCCCCATACAGCGGAGAATGAGGAGGAGGCTCTCAGTCTGATGGCGAACTGGCTGGTACTGGGCGGCCGTGGTGGCAGCAATGCGCCTGTACACGGCCAGGCAAATGGAGGCCTCAGCAAGCATCAGGAGGTCGGTCTTTTTAAAAGAAACGTCCATGGTTCGACGCGGTGCAAGACGTAGCACAAGGCAACATTTGAATATTTTCCCAACAGCAACCACGAGAGAAAGAATCACACGGTCCCCGCTGGAACCCGCCGCCTCCCCCCACGACAGGGGTAAGGGCGCAATATTTAAATAAAGATAACAGAATGGCTGCGCGTCTTTTGCTGGAAGACCGGCGTGAATGAGTGGGAGAATGGGGCCTTACAGTCCGAGCTGGCAAATTTGGAGCGGGGAACCAGGCTCGAGCCGCGGCGTCGACTCAGTCCCCTGTGATTCTGGGCAAATTACTTAATCTCCCTGTGCCAAACAAAGAATTAATGTGTCCTTGTGTAACGTAGCGGGGGCTTAGTTGGAGCGCTCTGATACCTTCGGGTCGAGTTCCCGCTATTTAAAGCTGCAAATCAAACAAACAATCCAGGGGAGTTACTTCCCCCCCCCCCAACAAATGTGGGTGGAAATTTTTTCAAGGGTGGACCTGAAGGCACCAACCGTGAGCAGAGACACACAGGTATGAAAGGCACATTGAGCCCAGCTTTGTGAAAGGGCAGTGGGCTGTGGGCTGAGAGATAAATCCGACTTAGGCCATCCAAGGCAATTAATGTATTTTAGGTTCATAAAGTCATGGATTGTAACTGTGCGGTATAGTGCAACAACCAGAGCAGCCGACTTTGAAACTGGGAAAACAGGTTTGAGTCAGGGTGTCGGCTCAACTTTCTGTGATTATGAGCAAATCGCTTAATCTCACCCGCCCTCAAAAACGGAATGTGTAATGCTAGGGCAGGAACAAAGGCATTGGATTATCCGAACCTGTTGGTTCACAGACTAGTGGCTACATCTTTACATGTCTACATAATAAGGCCCCCTGTGTGTCGGGAACACGGGTGCCACAGTCGTAGCCGGCGGGCTTTCTTACACACAAACCTTGTTGATGACAGATCCCGACGAGCACACAGGAAATGGACCCCAACCTCATGGTAGAAGGTATGCATCAGGGCAGCTGCCGACTTTTAAACTCTTGCGCCAGGTTCGAGTATCAGCGCTGGTGGAAACACCCTGGGATATTGGGCAGTTTGTTGTGCCTAGTGCGAGCAAATAGGGCAGCCGGTAGGACGGCCTAAGTAAATAACAGATATACAGGCGGGCAAGAGGGCTCCGGGAGACGACTGGGAAGGCCCGAAGGGTGACCCGAAATGGAAGGTTTCCTTCTGCGGTCAATTAAGTAGGCAGACTTTAATACAGGATCGTCCGCAAGGCAGGCGGTGCTCAGGCAAAGTGCTCTAATACCTACGGGTCGAGTAAAGTCTATGCACCAGATAATATGGCATGGTCTGATCGCTCTCCAGGTGTGACATCGGTTCAAGGACAGTTGCAGTTAACATGGATTCTCCGGTTTAGAGTGGGGGTTACGTGAGTTCAAGCCGCACAATTTCCAGATCACATGCACCCCCAATGCGTCCCACAGTCATCAACGCCTACCAGTCACGGTGTGCCACGAGCCCTTGAGTTTTGGCCAGCAGCTCTGGCTGTTCTCTCAATGATGCCACTAAAATTCAACGTGAGGTTTCAAAACGGGTGGGGGGCAAAAGCAGCCCAAAGGTTGGGAGCCACCCGCCCTGGAAGGGAGGTCATCTGCATTAATTGTGGTCACGTTTAGAAAAGGGCAAGAAAGGTTGTAAAAGATGTTACATGTGAGGTAGGGGATGGCTGTTCAGTTAAGAAAGTTGTTGCTGCTGTAACTGATGTGGTAGTACCACTTCACAGAATGCAAAATCCTTGCCTGTGACCACCGGCAAAAACTCTTGGGAAATTTTTGGATATGTCGTTTATTGGTCAGAGTGGGATTTCTGATTGCAATTGAGAGAGTGTCACACACTCGACACTTGAATTTCACTCTTGAGTGAACGTAAATTTGGTAAAAGCCACACATAAGCAATCTGCTAACCTGGAAGCTGCACGTGGAGAGCCCGGACAGACTAAGGGGGTCATTACGATGTAGGGTGGATCGCCACCGCCCGCATGGTGGTGGCGATCCGCACTACATTTCCCTCCGCCCGCCACCCATTTCCCCCCGCCATATTAGTATGGCGGGGGGGACCCCGGCGGACGGAAAGACCGTCTGCCGGTTTTCCGCCGGTCGACCAGTCGACCGGGCGGAAAAGGGGCTAGATATGGTGGCGGTGTCTGCTAGACACCGCCATCCATATTAGCATGGGTGCGGGAAGCAGCCTTTCAAGGCATGTGGAGTTTGCTGTTGGGGGCCCGTTGCGGGCCCCCAGGGTATTGGGGGGGTGGGGGGTGCACATGGGGGTACCTATGGTACCCCCTACATTGTCATGGACAAGGTGGCAGGCACCGCGCGGTGCCTGTCACCTTGTGCATGACAATGCACACAGTGCATTCCCAGCATTGTGGCGGGCGGTGCTGTGAGCACCGCCCGCCACAATGCTGGGAATGGAGGATGCCACAGCCACGGTGGCGGTGGCATCCTAATCACCTGTGCGGGACCGCCGCACCACTGGCGGCCGGTCCCAGCACCGCTAGGGTGGCGGGCGGGCGAAAGTCCACCCGCCATCCTAATAGGCCCCTAAGTGTCATGATGGTTAGTCCCTTCCTTGTGCTTTTCCTGCAGCTCAAATGGGCGTAATTTATGATCTTTATGTTCCCTACATATACATTTTAATTTTCTTGCAAAAAGTGTTTGCCATAGTCGTTGAAGGTCACTCATGATTACACTGAAATAGGAGAAATGTCACATCACACATGAGCAGTGTGTACCCTGGAAGCTATGCAGTTGGTATACAAAAAAAAAAAGCACACACATAAAGGGGAACACTACTACCTTATAGGTTCTCTGTAAAAAGATGAAGGGGGCAGACACACACCACTGGGTGCGGCTACATGGTTAGGCAAGAGACTGTGGGGCTGATTCCGATCTCGGCCGGTAGGGCTCCGAATCGGACTCGGCATTACCGGATCCGATTCGGAGCCCTGTTTCCCGACCGAGTCGGACGTGCGTCCGGGCAAGCGAGTACAATACGAACGTACGCGAAATCGCCGACCGACTCGTTTGCGGGACCCAACCGCTCCGACCGACTCGCACGGACACGACTCGCACCGCGCAATGGAGACGTTCCCCGGCCAGGTAAGTACGATGCGCGCCGCGAGCAGTCCGACCGACTCGCGCCGTCCGGCTCGAAAGAGCAGTCGGAGCCGCACTTTGGGGGTCCGTGTTGGACCCCCCTGTACGCCTAGCCGCGCGAGTCGCACACAGGGGGGACCCATGGGTCCCCCCTACCTGTGCGTGTACGGCGCGACCTGCTTCGACGCGTACCCGCTGTAGGGGGCGCCCTTGTTCGCCTCGCATCCATTGAGTCAATGGGAGCCCGCGTACGCGTTGTACGACCGGCTCCCATTGACTTCAATGGGAGTCCGACCGACTCGAGTCCGATAGCATACGTAGGCATCGTACTCGTTCGGTCGGGCTGCTAGAGTCCGATTCGGTCGGAAATATCTCCGGGTCCGGCTCGGTCGGAGAGATTTCCTGCCCGAATCGGAATCGGCCCCTGTGCGCGGAAATATTAAGTGGATTCTTGAATGCGCCTCCCTGGGCATGGGGGCACACCTGTATAGACAGGCGAGGTATGCTCCAGCAGGCACGTTTTCATTTCATATTATAAAGGTCGGCTTCTCTGGGGTAAGAGGAAGACGGCATCAGGACATTAGGTTCAAGCAGTACGATACACTGATTGCCATCCTTGAGCAGGGCCATCTGCAAGCTAGGTGGTTCCCATGGTTGTATGGCACGCTGCGCAGAGGGCATTCATCATTCTGCGATAGTGGGGGGCCCCAAAGCAAAAAACGAAATAGCGATAGGGATATATATGAGCACCTGGGCATGCTTGAGCGGTAATGAGACATAGGGCCCGACCCTTGCCATATTATAGCAGTAGCCTAACTGGTATGGGTTCACTGACAAAATATCGACCTCAAAAATGTAGATGTAAAAAATATTGAGGCAAAAATATAGAATGCAAAAATATCAACTCCCTATACTTAAACAGGTAAGTACAAAAATATCGAAAAAAATATATCGGTCAAAAATATATTTGTACAAAATATCGATTTTTATATATATAAAATAAAATAATAAGAATTACATATATTAAATAATAAAATTAATTACAAAAATTAGATTTAATTTACATTTTAACAATTATAATAAATATAAAAAAAGCTAAACACACATAAATAATAATTATATATATATATATATATATATATTTATTTTATAACAATTAATAAACTATTAATTGTCATTTATTTAATAATTTCAAAACTATATAAAAATGTACAAATATATATATAAGGCCACTTAGTCGGCTGAAACGCGTCATGGCAGACTTTGGTGAATAAAACAAAATTGCAGCATTACTTGGGTCCACGCTCGTTTTCTTCCGACAAGGTTGGAGCAGTGATGGGGTGTTTTGGATATGTATATATATATATATATATGAGAAGAAAAGAGGTTGCCCCTAGGCGAGACGCACCCACAGGCAGGCCAATTCAAGATCAGGGAAAGGTCTCCGGTGACTCACAGCGCAGCCATTCCTGACACGTTTATATATATATATATATATATATACTCCAATATCAAAAAATCTAATTAAAAAAACATTCCATTATAAATTAAAACATTAACTATTTAAAAATCTTTAGACTTAAATTTCCCACTACAGTCAGTGCAACAGTAGGGAAAGTGTTGGATAGCTGAGGGGTAAAAATTACTATTCCCACTGCAATGAGTGCAACAGTAGGGAAAGTGTTGGGTAGCGGAGGGGTAAAAATTACTATTCCCACTCCAGCGAGTGCAACAGTAGGGAAAGTGTTGGATAGTGGCAGGAGAAAATGTACTATTCCCACTCCAGTGAGTGCAACAGTAGGGAAAGTGTTGGATAGCGGAGGGGTAAAAATTACTATTCCCACTCCAGTCAGTTCAAAATTAAAAACAAACAAAATATTAAAACCAGCAAAAAAATATATAAAAAATAATAATAATAATATATATCTAAATATGTTAAAAATTAAAATACAAATATATTTAATATTAGAAATTAAAAAAATAAAAACATATTATAATGTTAAATACATATGACAAATACCTACAAATATTATATTACATAAACAAAAAAATAATTTTCAAACTAATAAATATTTTTAATTAGAAAATATTTAGAAACAAAACATTAATTATTACATAAATTTAGGTTTTTTATTTACTACCCTATAACACCACACAATTCACAACCCACATCTAAATTAAAAAAATTGAACATAATTAATTACCACATAAAGAAATATTATTAATTAAAAAACAAATTAAAACTCATAAAAATTAATTAACTTCCTACAGTTTACCTCTTTAATCCCCACAAGCCACAGCTAAAATTAAACTGTAAAAAATGAATTACACAAAACTTATTTTCTATTAAAAAACTAATAGTATTTAACAACTAATTATAAAGTAAGTAAAATTAATTTACTCCCCACCCTTTACCCCTATAAAAGTAAAACCCCACACAACAAAATTAACAATTACCCTAATTAAATATCAATTAATTAATTAATATTAATGATCAACTAATTATTAATTAATTAAACATAAATTACTTCCCACCCTTTACCCCTATAAACCCCACAACCCACACCTAAAATTAATTACACAATTCCCATAATTAATTTTCAATTAATTAATTAGTATTAATTAACAACAAATTATTCATTAATTAAACATAAATTACTTCCCACCCTTTACCCCTATAAACCCCACAACCCGCACCTAAAATTAATTACACAATTTCCATAATTAATTTTCAATAAATTAATTAATACCAGTTAACAACTAATTATTAATTAATCAAAAATAAATTACTTCTCACCCTTTACCCCTATACACCCCACAACCCGCACCTAAAAATAATTACACAATTTCCATATTTAGGGGCCTATTACGATGGCGGTCGGGAAACCTCCACGACCGCCATGGTAGCGGGAAAAGACCGCCCGCATGTACCGCGACATCACCGCCGGTCGAATTACGATGACCCGCTGTCGAAATCTGACCGCGGCGGTCTGATCGCGGGCATTAACATTGCGGCGGTGGCTGCTGCCCACAGCACCGCCGCGATGCCGAAAGGAGCATGTCCTGCATGTCCCTGCACTGCGTGCCTGCCACCTGGTAAAGGGAAATGTAGGGGGGGACCATGGGTACCCCCCCAGTGCACCCACACCCCCCCAACACATTGGGGGCCCGCAACGGGCCTCCGGAAGACAATCACTGCATGCCTTTCAATGGCGGTCTGACCGCTGAGGAAAGGCTGGCTACCGCCGGCATCATAATCCTGCCGGCGGAGCCTGCTCTGCACCGCCACCATTATCCTGGTCCTGCTCCGTCCGCCAGGCAGGAGTGCGGACGGCAACCGACGGTAAAGCGGCAGTCGAAATTTCCCACCGCTGCGGTCACCACCGCCATCCTAATGTGACGGCGGTTTTCCTGGTTGCGATGGCGGGTGGATGTCCACTGCCGGTACGGCGGGCGCCACCGCCGGCCTGGCGGTGGACATCCGACCGCCATCGTAATAGACCCCTTAATTTTCAATTAATTAATTAATATTATTAACAACTTATTATTAATTAATTAAAAATAAATTACTTCCCACCCTATTCCCCTATAAACCCACAACCTGCTACAGAACTAAAAATGCAAAATTTAATGAAAATAAAATTGATAACTACTAAAAATTCAACACATATATTAAAAAACATGAACAATTCTTATACAAAAAAATACATCACAGACATCTAAAATATACACTAATATACATAACACTAATTAAAAAATTGATATTTTACACAACTATATTTTTGCAAACGATATTAATGACTTCTATATTTTTTTAAACGATATTTCTTACCTTAAAATCGATATTCTTGACCACAATATTCTTGCTGTCAATATTTCTGTGTCACGATATTTACAACTCGACATTTTTGTAAATCGACATTTCTAACTCGATATTTTGTCTGAATACCACTGGTATGTCCAATTTTGGAGGGCAGTGGCCACACAGTTTCAAGAAAAGCTAAAGAAACGCACACCTGTCTTAAGCTAGGACGGTAGCTTAATGCGATGCATTCCCACTATATATATATAAAAAATGTATATATATATATATATATATATTTTGCAAACCTTGTAGCATAAATGACTCTCCCAGTTTGAAGCATGGTTCAAACAGGCAAACGTTTTCTTGTGGGTAAGTCTACGTGACACCAGCCTACTAACTGGGATACTGATGGCGGCAGCCTATAGAATAGTCTGAATTTAAGAATACTGGCAGTACTCAAGTATAAGCTGGCTGAGACTTTAGCTCACTATCACAAGTCCTCACACTTGCACAAGAAAACAGCTGCAGACAGAGAACTAGGGGCTCTGGGCAGATGTGTGGTAAAATGCTTCCAGGTCAAAGGGTAACAAAAGTAGGTTAGCCCCACATGTCACAAGGTGTTTCTGGGTAATCCCAGGTACAGCTAAGGGCATTAAATCAGGTAACGGTACCATTTGGGTTGAGCCTGGGAGCCACAAAGCAGGGCTGTGGCCCAACCGTGGGGCAGTCGACCAAAAGAAACAAGAAAAGTATTCCCACCCTTTTCCCAACAGGCTTTTCAACCACTGCGTCACAGAGCAACCTTGGTGAAAAAGGTTTAGAGCGTAGAACCAAAGTGTCTCCTCGCGCACTGGAGATCTAACTCTCGCGGTCAGGTTCCACTTCTTGTTTTCAGGCGCCTGTGCGCCCAGCTCAAAGGTTGTTTCTTAAGGTGGTGAATTAGGAGGGTCCTCTCTGTCCCATTTGCCAGCGGTCCACAGTATGGGTGTCTAACAAAGCCATTTAATGGAGTTAGTCAAGCAAATGAGTTGGTTGGGGGACACATCACTCCCTCCCCCAAAAAAGTATTTTGGTATATGACTGTCTTTTCTTTCATTTATGACATATGCGAGTGGAGGCGACCCACTGGGTGGCTAAAGAGAAGCCAACCGTGCCCGCACACGACTGCGAGAAATCGAATCTTTTTTCAGTGACCCTAACGGGATTACAGGCGGCGTCTGCATTACACCCCAAGATTTCATGATCCAATTGGGGGCAGAGACCTCACGCAGCTCGGGAGGAGGGACCTCCTCCATGCCATCCAAACAGGCTTGGCGGAGGCAGTCTAGCTGTGCGGCAGCACCACCATCATATGGTCCGTAATAATTGCCAGGCGGGCCTGGTGAGGTGCCCTGTCAAATAGCGTGGTGGATGGATCTAGGAGGAAACTAAGCGAGCCACCAGATGTTTCAAAATCAAAGCCTGGGAGAGCAGCCGGCACGGCCGGATCAACACAGGGCACCCGGGGCTTTACGCTCAGGTTGGGGTTGCATCCTATGGACAAAGGGATGAAAGTGTTCTTGGCCAACCGATGGGCAGCCATGGCACCGGCAGGCTGCACCTTTAAATGTTTTACAAAAAATAAATAAAAAGAGAACAAGAAGAAAGGGGAATCGACAAACAGGATGGGGGAGCCGCAGGGAGAAGGCAGCTCCCCTTACGGTGTGGTGGCTAAGAAGGGGTGCATTTGTTGGTAAGGAGGCACACCGGCAGGGCGGTGTGCTGGTAAAGGCCACTCACCTTGGGATGCCTTACGGCAGGTTGAGTAGGCCGGAAGGGGGGAGGAAGTGAAGACGGCACTCGCAGCCCAGACCCGCCGAATGGCAGGGCACAAAATGGACAAACAAGGTAGCGAGTTGGGGCCTAACTCCAGGGAGAGGCTACCCCCCATGCAATCAGCGTGAAAACCAACAGGGAACTTTATGACCTCATAATACTGCATGTATGAACAAACTATGAGGTGTCACAAGTATGGTCGACAGATAACAGAACGTGAGTGTGATATGTCAGAAATGATTTATGTAGTTAAAAACCAAATTTTCCCTTTGGAAATCCTTTTCACTCTTATTCTTCCATCATACACTCATATCCATAGATACCTGATATTCCACTCATACAACAATTATACACTTAAAATTAGAGTTAGAAGCTCTACTCAGAGTGTGTAAGCACTTATGTGCAAATTTAATAAATCATATCAAAAATGAATAAAATTGCACAATAAAACCATATATCATCATAAACAACAATATAATAAAATTATTAAAACACATGGGTTATCTCATAGACACCAATTCATCAGCAAACAACCCCCCCGACAGGAAAACTACAAGAGACAATAAACTTTGTCTTGTATCTGTTAATTCGAGATTTATTATAGACAGCACCCTGCAGGGTAGAAAAGCTTTCCTGTCTTTTTAGTGGCCGCTGACTCTCCTCAAATTTAACAAAGATATTCTGCGTCGACGCATTTCGGTGGAGCAGTATTAATAAGGCCACCTTCTTCAGGACTAGTAATTTTCTTTTCCTTATCCCAATAGCATGTAATTGTACAAACCTACCATAGAAAGACAAAAGTAGATATACATAGAGATGAGGAACATTCCCATAGGTCTTCATAAATTTCTTTTTAACATTCCTACATATTAAAACCATCCCCATTGGTTAACTAATGAAGACATATTTCTTTTATTTACAAGGTATATACATTGTTTATTAATCTGAGGTATTTCATAAACCATTGTATGTACACTCTTATAAGTACACACACATCTCCTAGGAGAGCTTCAGGGAAAGACCACATTCATTATTCACAACTAATTTATAATTAAACTATTCTACCAAAGCGGGTAACCATTCACTCGCCACTATACAACTCACAATAAATTACTACACTCACCGGTGCTACGGCACTCGGGAAGGCGTGGCTCCTGTGAAATTTGGGAGATGCACACTTCAATGATTTGATGTGAAACTTAAAATTCTATGTATAAAGGAAAGAGATAAGACATTAAATATTCTGCTGTTCTTGTTAATTAGTGGTTGTTCCCTCTCTCATTTTCACATCAGGTACTGACCATTTACCTTTATCTTTTCTTTATTTTCATGGATGGACAATTTGTTTGATTTACACTCAATTTCGGTTGAATCACCCCCTATATGAGTGAAAAAACAACTCAATCTTATTATTTAATGGTGCCATAGTTAATCACCCCTATCACTGTAAATGTTTCTCTCTCTCTCTCACCTTTCAGTTATGAAATGATTATGAGGACATATCAACGGTCTCATCCATGGGTCTAACCGAAACCCATCTCGGTTATCCTGAACAAATTGAAATACATCTGTATGAAATGATTGATGACCTGTCAGCCATTGTGAGTTATGATCTGTTACGTGATTTACAAGCCTGTCAAAATTATTTATGACTGCTAAATGGATGAATTAATGAACTGTCATGTAAATGATTTATGAGCTTGTCAAAATGATATATGACATCCCGTGACGTTGGGTCAGGGCCTGGTCACAGCAGGTTATGACCACACTACTGTAACGCAAAAGTAATATATACATGTTATGCAAAATTAAACTGCGGCCAACATATACCACAAGAAACAAGACTGTTGGCACACTTTATTGGAAAATGTATGTGAAGAATGACATGTATGGCAGTTTGGGAGTGGGCCCAGTGCGGGGGTTATGTCCTTAGCAGCACCAGCGGCCCTAAAAGAGATAGCATTAAACAAAGGGCAAAGATAAATTCTTCACATAATCATGTACTACGGACAGAGTAGCAAAATACGTGACAATAAATACAGGCTCCTGGTAGTACATTCACAATCCTTACTTTTTTCATGTGTATGGCAATTCTCATTTCTTAATGGAACAGCAACGTGACCCCATTCACACAGAAAGTTAATCTTGTCTTCATTTTATGATCAGGAACTGTTAGCAAATATTAAGACATTCCAAGAGATTTTTTAATAATTCACCCAAATTTGTGATGAGATTTAGTTGCTGCATACTGCATAATCAACGTACTCTTACATTTTATTTAATTGGATCTTGCTTCTGCTAATGACCTCAGGGGTACAGGGATAGGGTTCAATTTATTCTCAAGATTAAGCTTGGCCACTAATTCCGATATTTTTTGCAGTATAGGGTGGTCTGCTTAAGTTTTTGCTATAAAGTTCCCTAAAACTCTCTCCACCTACTGTGGTTAAAGCCTTCCTAAAAAGGCTCTGAAGAAGTAGAATAGCTTGAACCTTAGCAGGAGAATTAGGTGAGTGTAATTGCAGCTTTACATGCAGGGCCTGGACTACTACACAAGAGGGAAGACAGAAAGTTTTCTTTAAGAATTTTGTCTCTCTCTTGTGGAATTTATAATTCCAATGTATGAAAATGTCAGGGTGTCCATAAAGAACTGAAGTCACAATTGATGCCTTAAAGACTTTAAGAAATGACTGAGAGCTCACCATATTCTGTTAAATCTTACCAGGCCATCTAATGGCACTAATGCATAACTTAACATCCTGCCTCTATGTGACTTCAAAGAGAGAGATTTTGTGAGGGTAATTCCGAGGCATTTATATTTCTATGCTGATTCAATTTGTTCTCACGCAGAAACCAGGAGCATTTATGCTGGGAGTTGCCACAAAAACAGGTCCATGTTTCTTGTGTGTTAATCTTCAATTTATTAGTTTGTGCTGTAAATTTATTTTGGTCATATCAAAGACAACCAAATCGTAAGTGTTCAAAAGTACTGTGATGGATATAGATCCGACACCCAAGAGGCAGCTATGCAGCGGTGGCTCCTCCGCTAAAGCAGAGGAGCGTCACCCCAGTGCTTTGAAACAGTGAAAGAAAGGAAACATAAAATGATAATAACTCAAGGTTATCATCATTTTATGTTTTCCTGCTGCAGCAGGTTTGCGGGTGTGGCTGGGCTGCTCCGATGACAGAGGCGCAGGGGGAGGAGTGGTTTGCCCACTTCAAGTGCGCATGAATGTTTGGTCGGCCAACTCTCGCCAGCCAAACATTCATGCGCACTTTGCATGCCCAGGCTCCCATTCCCTGGCTGAGGGCTGAACCACGGCGCTCAGACCAATCACAACGCTGCATTGCAGCGTTGTGATTGGCTCAAGGGAGTCTGGGTGCTTACCAATCACCACGCTGCATTACAGAGTTGTGATTGGCTCAGGGGAGCCTGGGTGCTTCCTGTTCTGGCCCCAGCGGAGAGACAGTGCTGGAGACATGGAGGAGAGACGCGACATCATGTAAGTTTTTTTTATTCGTTTTTAAACCCCCTTACCCACCTCCCGCCCCCCGCCCCCAGTCCGTACCGGCCGCCACTGCAGCTATGCATACTTATCAGGGTATCGGGAAAATCACGCAGAAGCAACAAGAACAGTAAAAGCAACAGCTCACATCCATGCTTCAACCCATTCTGAGTGGGATCGGTACAGACAAATTTTCACTACTACTTAATTAAACTTTTGTCCATGTACTATGTAGTTTTGAATGGCAAAAGGTTTATTTTGACAGGTTGCAATGGCAGGGTAAAACCACACTACAGGCTGCAGTGGTGTTGTATTCCTCTTAGGGTGTCCATACACGGGCTTTCCTGTATCATGTCCTTATATAGGCACAATTCACCCTGCCCTTATATAGGCATGAAATCCCAGTCCTTATTTAGGCATTAAACCGTGCACTCCAAATACAGGCATGGTCTCAGACATCCAGTCCACCCTAACGTCACAACGAGTTCTTGAAGAACAGACCCTTGAGGCTTCGGGAGTTTCCTAGCACAGGACTATTGATTTCTTCAAGGACTCATCTATTATGCATGAACCGTTATCCCTTAGGGGTTCATTCATGACGTCTTCCGCTGTCCGATTCACGTCAATGCTAACACTCTGAGGTACCTCTCAGGTATAAATATACCTTCCCTAGCCCTTGTAAACTAGAGGAGACCTCGACTTCAGAAAAGCCCGTTTCCCGGCCTGACGCACTGAGAAGACGCTGTCATCCCTGCACGCAGAGAGACAAGCTTCCAGTGATCTAACTTCACTCGCGGGGTGTTGGAGTTCGAGTCTGGCAAGAGATTCCCACCTCTCTCATTCTTAAGGTATGGGGCTGACTAGAACCTAGAGGGACTCTTGGCATACTAGGCATACTAGACTTAACATACTCTTAGTATACCATAGTGAGGAATACTTCACCTACTTCATACCTCTCCCTACACCTAGGTTAGGTTAGGTACATTGGGGTAGAACTAGCTTAGAGACGCATCGTATGAGTACTCGCATTTTTAGTCTATGTTATTCATGTAAATGAATATCTACTAAAGATCATGCTAGCGCAGTATTATTTATTTCTACTGCTTACGCTGTACATTATTTATCTTGCATACTGTCTTGTGATCGTAACAGCACATTTTACTTACACCAGAAACAAGACTGTTCAATAAACCTTTTATTGAAACGCCCGTCTATTCTTTCTGTGTAACTTTGAGGAAAACTAAGCATGCATGATTGAGCTGAGTGAAATAGTTATCTATTGTTTCCACGACTCTGGGACACGTTCTGATTCTAAAGGGAAACAAAGTTGTCATGTTTTGCGGCTGCCAGAAACTACTCCCTTCTTGTTTGTCAAGGAGTTTCTAGTGGCCTCTGAGCTAGCTGGCACAAGTAATTAAGTTTAATATACTCGATAGGGACATACTGACCTTAGTCTTATGTCAAACCTATAGGGGATATTATTCCAATGCGCAGAGCCTATTAGGGAAATAGCAGCTACACTACATGGCGCCCAACGTTTGGTAAGGCGGTAATTTAACGCTAGATACTGAGTAACTCAGCCGTGCTTTTTCTCTCAGAAACCCCTACCCATATACTCCAAAAGACGTCTGGAGTGGGCAGGGTTAAGTATCCGCCACGGCTACATAGGGGAGTACCCTATATATTAGCTGTTTGGTTTGCTCAACGTTGAAGGATACAGTGTTCCAAAATATTGTGCACCTTATCTTTGTTTCCTTGAAACTTGTTCTACATTTTTCAAACAACAAAATGCCTGACTCCGACACTGAGACCGGAAACGGTGGAGCTGCGGATCAGCCAGCTGTAACAGCTTATAACATTACAGGTTTTATTGAAACCGAGGAGGGTGTTATAGACATCCCTCAAAACTTAAGAAGAGCCATCACTCTAAAACTTATAAAACACGGCCTACCACCAAGAGGCGGTAGAGCAGTTTTTGTGATAGAGGCACACGAATCCTTTCAGACAGAGGTATTCTATTCATGGGTAATATTTCCTGAATCCAATCCAGTAACACACGTGTTTCACTTCTACAAAGAAGATGATCCACCAGAGGAATACATTCCCTTCGAGGATATTGAAATTCCATTAACATACCAGGAGCATCAGCTCTGGTTTAAAGGCGCCCTAAAACATCACAAAAACATTACCAGGCTCGGTCCACTAGGTAGACCAGGAGCAAAATGGCCAATTCTAGCCGGCTATACACTTCATCCTGACATTGAAGAAATGTCAGACGAGGAACTACTTACTCAACTTACAGAGTTGATAAAAATCTACAGACAATTAGTCCAATATATCATGCAGACTTTCACAGTCCAACAACCACTGACACTTCCAAATCCAACTCCGCAACAGGGGAATACACTAAAAATTACACCATAGACTCTCTACGCAGTCATGGGTAAAATGCCCACAAAACGTGAGCAAATTCCATTCTGGATAGCTCAAAAAATTACTCAAATCGAAGCAGTATTTCCAAATACTAGCCCATATGAGAAACACAGAATCCTAACCATCAGTTTACCGATGGGGATCACACCACAACTGGAAGACTGCACCACTTGGGGCTCAGTCTTTGCTGCCATCTATACTAAAACACATGGCATTCCGTCAATTGCGGTAATACCAGATGTCCTGAAACAAATTCAAAATGAATACAGGGCAGAGCCTGTTCTAAATTTAGGTATGAAATTACTGAAAAATTCCGACCAGGTCTCAACAATAATATTATCTAATATTAAAGGAGGCAGCAGCAGTGGCGATCCGCCAAAAATTAAGGGAATTCGATGTTACAGAACATCAGACAGAGCTACCCAGAATTATAGAACAATCTTATGCAGAATTAGGCAGAGATAGTTTGGGTGGAAGACCAGTGAAGCCGAAACTATCTGAAAGTCCTGAGAAGGACACAATTAAACAAACTCCTACATCTTCTAAAAGAGGTGGGAGACTAATAAACAACATTCAAACGAGAAACGTTCTCAATCCCGAGGTAGGTCTCCTCAAAGGAGCCCTCTGAAAGGAGAGTGTAACCTCAGGAATAGGGATAATTTGAGAAAACCTGACAGGTATCAAGATACTGATACACGTTCCTCTCGTCCCTTTCAGATCTCATCACAGACTTCGGAAAGAAGAGGACGGTCAGAACATAGAGAAGAACGCGTGAAATCCAAGGAAGAAAAACACGCTCCAAAAAATAAAATAAAACCTCAATTCTCCAAAATGAAAGTAGCAGGTCTAAAGATCAGACATGCCGAGAATACTGAGAACACAACTCAAGAACGGAGAATGGGCTCAGACAATGCTGGACAGTGCAGCAGAAGTCACAATAGCTCGCCAGAACCTGAAGGAACTTCTGGAGATAGTGGACTTGAATGAGTACATTACAGTTGAGACTGTAGACACCAGGGTTAGTACTCCACAAAAGTTATATGAAATAACACTCCGGATGGAGGGAGACAAAACTAGACAGGTGAAAGCACTTTTTTGGGAAAGACTATCAAGGGGCTATGACATACTTCTAGCAGAAAAAGACTGGTCACCACAATTTGTCAGGGAGTGCCCACACGGCGAGGACATTATTATGCCTGCCTTCTCCAACCATATTCCAATTCACCTAAAATATACATATGCCAGGAAATGGGCAGTAGCCCAGGCCCCAGCATTATATAAAAATCATGTAGGATGGGATGAGGACTCCCTCACCATAAAATACATCTGAAACATGAACCAACTACACAAAGGCAGTATCCAATAAAGCAAGAAGCTAAAAAACAGGTCAGGGAGATCTTAGATCAACTTGAATACCAGGGGGTGATTGAAACATGCACCTCTTCAATGAACAATCCTTTGTTTCCTGTCTCCAAACCAGACAATACATATCGTCTAGTTTTGGATTACAGACACCTAAACACTTGTTCTAAAACCTTTGCAGTGCAAAATGCACATAGCACAGCATTAATGAATAACATTGTGCGTAAAAAATACAAAACCACATTAGATATCTCAAATGGTTTCTTTTGTCAAAACATAGCACCTGAAAGCAGGTACTTAACAGCATTCTCCATAATGGGGACCCAGCGTCACTTTTGTCGACTCCCACAAGGGTTCAAGAACAGCCCAGGTTTATTCTCAGCAAGGGTACCGGAGTTACTACAAATTTATGACAATGAGGCATTGTCCTATGTCGATGACATATATCTAACGGACGATGACCTGGACAAACACTTGAACAGCGTGAGCACCATTATACTGGGCTTCGCCTCTGAGGGCTACAAATTCAACTTTAAAAAGTCCCGAATTGCCCATCTCAATGTCCTATTTCTAGGATATGAGCTTTCAAGTGAAGGCAAGAGCTTGGCAGCTAACTTTTTAGAAAAGTGTGCGCTGCTCCAACCTCCAAAAATGCTAAAAACTTACAATCCATCCTGGGTTTCCTAAATTTTGGAAGAACATACATTTTAAATTACGCAGAAAGGGTTAAACCTCTCTATGCATTAATCAAACCAGATTTTTCAATCAAAAATTGGACAAACGAACACACAGAAATCTTGCGTTCACTCCAGGCTAACATGTTAGCAACAAATCACTTACAAACACGCGTAAGTCAACACAATTTGGTGATCCGAATAATTTCGGGTCAATGCGGATTCACCTGAGGGTGAAAAAATACCAATCGCATACAAATCTCATTTGTACACACAAGCGGAAATGCGCTTCAGTTCAACTGAAAATTTTTTGACAGCAGTTCAAACCGCTGTAGCAAAAGAAAGAGCCTTAGCCCAAGGGAAACGCATTATTGTCGTAACCCCAGTACCGGCTTTAGAAGCGGTCACAAAGGCAAGCATTCCAAATGCTAAGGCATTACAACCAAGATGGATACAATGGGTTAATTCTCTTGCTGCAACAGATGTTGAATATGTTTTTGATCCTGATTTAAAAACACAAGCATTCCTGCAATATGAACAAGAATGTCCTCTGCCCACTGAAATTCTGCCTCTCGATCAGTACGAATTCATAATTTACACTGACGGATCCGCACAGCCCGCAACAGGGAGTAAGCAAGCTTACAGTGCAGCTTGTGCAATCGTTAAAGGTCGCATGCGAGATGGCATCTTCAGACCTATGGTCACAAAAACCCAGTCTCTAGGAGATTGTACAGCTCAGCGAGCTGAACTACAAGCATTCAAACTGGCACTTGAAAGTACAGATCGAGAATTCCCCACACTGATAGTGTGTGATTCCTTTACTGTGTTCAGTCGTATAATGAATATATACAAAACTGGCTTGAAAATGGTTTCAAAGATGCGAAAGGTGGCACAATAAAGCACAAAATGCTTTGGGAACAAGTAGTTCAGTTGAAAAACGAACTACCAAAGGCTCACTTGATCCACACACTGAGTCATCAACGTGATGGCGTTCACGTTGCAGGGAATTCATTGGCTGACGAAGCCACAAAGGGGGCTGTTCAGACGGCTTCCGTAGCTGCGATCACTCATTCAAAAACAAAAATAGACCGTGAGATAATGTTGGCTGTCAATGCTTCAAGCAAGGGCAGCAGTGCAGCGTTACCAAAAAAATTCCACTCAAGTACTCTTATGTAATTGATGCGAACAACGTTCCTTTTGCTCGAATCCCTGGAGTGGGGGATAGGGTAATTCCAAACAAGGAACGTAGATTAGGACTAATCCTAGCAGCACACGAAGGGATAGCTTCTGCCCATGCAGGTGTTTCTGTGACAGTATCTTTACTCAAGCAAAGATATTGGTGGCCTGGCATTAGAAAACAAACAAAGAACTATGTTTTAGAATGTGATATATGCCAACAGATGAAAGTCTCCACAATGAAACGCCCTGCGCAGACACCCCTGTTAATTTCAGACAAACCATTAGCTTGTGTTTACCTGGATCACTGCGGTCCCTTGCAAAGGGACGGTAACTATAAGTATATCATGGTGGCAGTGGATTCATGCTCAAGGTTCCTATGGATATGGCCTCAGCGCTCGGCTGACACTCGAACTGTTATAAAAGATTTGCGAGTCTTTATCGGCACATACGCAATAGGCACGCTACATTCTGACCAGGGCCCTGCGTTTAGCTCTCGGGCTTACAAAGAAGCCATGGCCAGTCTGGGCGTTGCATTGCGGTACTCCTCTCCATTCCATCCTGAGGGAAATTCGGTTGTGGAAAGGAAAAACCGGGACATAAAGCAGTCTATAACAGCTAGGGTATTAGGTTCGGGTGACGGGTGGGTCAAACATCTTTATGGGGTCCAACGCTCATTGAATAACCTGCCAAGAAGTTCTCTAGGGGGTAACTCCATATGAGGTCCTATTTGGGACAAGAATGTGGGTACCAGATCTCGATGACGTAGGCACAGTGGTGGAAAATAAAACGTTTGATATCAAAGATCGTTTGGCTGTTTTACAGGAACTGAATGAGTTAAGAACGAAACAAAGCAACGTATTCCTACAGCCAACCACCACTGGGGAAAAACCGGCGGTCCCAGCAAGGCCTGTCTGGATTCCAAAAGTTGGGGATCTAGTCAGAGAAAAGATTGCAGACAAGAAGGAATTTGGACCTTCTTACAGACAACCAGTACCTGTCCTAGCAGTTCAAGGAACAAGAACAGTACTTCTGCCGCCCCTTGCTGGAAGAAAGGAGAAAAGATTTGTGTCCATCAACCTCATCAAACCACAGTATGTGGCCAATACTAAATAGTAGACCACGTGGACTCCGACCTAGTAGCAGATGCACTCCTCTCGCTACTATCCAAGAGGTTTAGACTGAAAGACTGATTACCATCGAGAATTCAGCTGTAACAGATGAAGGACTAAGCAACAATGCAATGGAACTCATCCCTCTTGAAAATCAAGTAACAGTTCGTCCAAATACACCTGTCTACACCAACGTGGCAAGTGATCAACTGGTTTCAGCGATTTCTACAAATCCTGATGCAATTCCAAAAATTTACAGAACTGCTTCTGGCTATTTCATTAACTTTGATACGTTCTCAGAAGATCCAAGTGAGCCTGAAACGACGCCTGCATCATTGAAATTCAAGCAGCAACTACAAGACTTTCTTCACTTTCTGAAAAAGACTTATCTGGTTTCACCATGGATTGAACTCTGGATTACATCTGGTCTTTTTGTTTTCCTGATCTGGCTAGCTTTGGTTACAACTGTGAGCGTGCTTATAAGTGGCAGATACATCCATGTGAATACTGAAGGAAAAGACGTTAACATACTTTTGAAACCACATAAATCTTCCCATCGTGAAGCAAGAGACTTGTCAACAGTGAACATCACAGCCGTTCCTATACAGGATGGTATAGTGTGGGACAAAACAGATTTTGATATCTTCGGCCCGACGGAACAATTGAACATTCCCCATTTGTTTAAAATTTCACTAAGTGATCTAATTTCGTCCAGTACCTACTCTGATGATTGGGACTTTGAGACTGTTAATGACATAGTGTTTGACCTAGAAAAATCTGCTGCATTTTCTAAAAATGAATATTTAGAGGGTTCATCAGACTATGAACAACTGTATTGTTATAACCACTATGGTCATCATTATTTGCATAAATCTGCATACCCGAGAAATGTGTTTATGTTTAACCAATGGGAGCATTGTCCTACACCACCACAAGGTAGTTCAAAAACATTTGCTAACAAGTTTCCATATTTTTCAGGGTACAATACATCTGATCCAGAAACGTTTTACTATAAAAATGTAAACAAAACAGGACTGAAAATTATGTTAACTAATACAAAACAGATTTACTCTGCAGCATTTATTGCCCAACTGTCTAGACAGGGTTTCGACTTATGGAAAGACACAATAGACACAAAAACTGTCTGGGGTAGTAAAGATTGGCAAGTGCAGGGGATAGAAGCGTTATTTAGAGCCTGTATCATCCCTGAACAAATAATGTTTTTGAATGAAACTGTCCAACAAACATCTTGTCTTGGATTAGCCAAGATCAAAGAGATGAAGACACCTTCTGTACCAACACCTGCCAGTGATAATGATACACATGCAATGGTGACAGTTGACAACATACTACAACTCAACAGATCTAATCCTGATTGGAAAAAATGGTTGATCTGGCCCACAGACATGAACAACTGTCAGGAAAGATTCCTGAATAAAACTCAGGGCTTTACTATTCATAGGCCAGACCCAAGATACGTCCAAAGACAGCATCCGGGGGTAGTAACAACATACAGTGTAGGAAAATTATGCCTCGATTGGCTTCAGAAATCTACACTACAGGATGTGAAACAACACTTATCCTTACTTAAAGAAGACGCAGACCTTAGGGAATTCTTGCTTGGACTGAGAAACCCGCGTCAAAAACGTTTCATATATGCCGGCATTTATGCGGCCTATAATGAAGCATGGAAAGTGTCACAGATGGAGGCCGCAGAACAAATACGTGAACTTGATCGTATTAATTTCGAGAAAACCCTCTCTGTGGTCGACAATGGGTTAACAACTTTGTCCTCCAGAATATATTCATTGGATGGCATTGTATCCTCTGCTAGCGACATACTAGAACAAGATTTGGCGATGTTACAACAAGGCCAATCTCAATTACGTTCTATTGTGTTATTAAGCTGGACGCTGCAATCTTTGTGTGCTGGCTATGTGCCTTGGCGTTTTATCAACTCGTCGGCTCTGTTTGCAGAATACAATCTAACTGATAAACAGATCGAACTAGCACAAAGAGGAGCAAAGTATACAGTGCTGAGCATTGAAAAACTGGAAAATTTACCATTCACAGTGGCAGAAAAACCAGCTACAGAATGGCTCATTCATGGCAAAATCACATTACCTGTGACTACTTTTCAGTTTCAGTATTGCCTCAGACAAATGCAAGCAGGCAAATATGAAAGGTTGGGTAAGGAATACATTAAGACATCTTGGGATTTACCGTATACATATAGATGTTGGAGTGGGGATCGTGAAGTGTTTTTGAGCGGTACACACTGTAAAAGTGCACTGAGCGGTTCACTTATATGTCAGGACATTTCTTTACACAGGGTTTGTAATGGTTCTGTGGCAAATTTGTCCTGCCACCAGCAGGGTACACCAGCTGCTGTGATTAATCCAACGTTTGGACAACTTTCTAATGGGAGTTACCTCATGTTGAATGATCAGAGTTGCTGCAGCATGTTGCCAGGCATCCCATATCTAGTAACGGTCAACTCCAGGGTCACTTGCTGTATGCAAGTATTGTTTGCCCCAATAGACACAGTCAGGGAGTCGCCTCTGTGGCCTTCGCTGAACGTCTCTTTTATAAGATTTGATACTTTCAGCAGAATGAAAGCCATGCTTTTACAGCAAACAGTGCCTTTGACCTCGGCCAAAGAAACCTATGATCTACAAGTAGCAAGGACTTCGGCTGAGATACAGACTTTAATACGTACAAACTGCCCTATACATTTCGTGGAAATGATAGGACGTATCTTTAACATGTCTGATACAACCGAAATTGTACATGTATTTAAGAGCATCTGCTCCGGTCTGTTAGCACCTTTCCAGGCAATACTGGAATCATCCCGAACTTTGCACATTCAGTGTTTGGTGGCATAGCATTAATTCTAGCACTTGTTGCCGGAATTCTATTTCTCTTCCTGCTATTACGCTATGGCCAGCCTATTCGCAGACATCACTCCGAGCGAAATGGAGAAAGCTCTCCTTGAACGAAAGTGCCGTGAGCGAATAGTACAGCTTTTGGGCATGACTCGTCTACGGGACCTGAATACCACGTGGTTCCTGTCGTTCAGACCAATCTGGCAAGATTGCATCTTACCTGTTCTACGATGCCTGCTATGCGGTGAAGAATGCGTGTTGGACACCTGTCTAATATTTCCATCAGCAATGCCAACGGATGTCAATACTCTGCTGGTCCCGATAACGGCCCATGCTCTGTGTTGTCCCCAGAGGCTACCAATCCTGATGTCAGCATTCATTGAGATCTCACATCCGCTTCCGGCTGCTGCTGAGGTACGAGAAAGATCTACAGGCACACAGGTAACAACGGACGCGAACATTGCTGCGGCATCCTATGCTGAAAGCGATGCTTCACATCTCTGTGCAATTAATCTACTACACAAGGTGTTCCAACTGACACCAACTTCAGTGGACGATGTTTTGTCTACAGAAATAGATGATCTCATGTTTACACCAGACCCGTAAACTGACTCTGATTCAGCCTACAGTGTTCCAGAGATGCAGTAACAATTTGGCCTTCATACTTCAAAAAACGTGGAACTCTTCCCAAAATTGAACGTTTTCCTTTTTTTTTTTTTTAACTAAAATGGCACTTCAATCTGCTTAAAGTAGAACTAGCCTTATAGTACGGACTTCGCAGTACTTCCACAGACACTTAGTCATCTTGTTTGTCTAAAAAAGAAAAGTTCATTCATTTTCATGACGTAAAATGACTTTGATTTTGAACAACTTATCGATCATTTTCTGTCAAATGTAAATATTACTGATATTTTCAATCAAATTGCATTTAATTTCAAAATATATGCCTGAAATGAAAAGCAATTCTTAGTATGTACAGTACCCTTTGCATTTTAATATGTTTTTAATGCTTTTACGAAATATATATATATTTTTTTTAAATATGCGGTACTCCATTTAATGTTTTGCATTTTTTAAATGTTTAGCTTTTTAGTATTATCATACACACGAAAGTGGAGTGGGTGTTGTATTCCTCTTAGGGTGTCCATACACGGGCTTTCCTGTATCATGTCCTTATATAGGCACAATTCACCCTGCCCTTATATAGGCATGAAATCCCAGTCCTTATTTAGGCATTAAACCGTGCACTCCAAATACAGGCATGGTCTCAGACATCCGTCCACCCTAACGTCACAACGAGTTCTTGAAGAACAGACCCTTAGGCTTCGGGAGTTTCCCTAGCACAGGACTATTGATTTCTTCAAGGACTCATCTATTATGCATGAACCGTTATACCTTAGGGGTTCATTCATGACGTCTTCCGCTGTCCGATTAACGTCAATGCTAACACTCTGAGGTACCTCTCAGGTATAAATATACCTTCCCTAGCCCTGTAAACTAGAGGAGACCTCGACTTCAGAGGAGCCCGTTTCCCGGCCTGACGCACTGAGAAGACGCTGTCATCCCTGCACGCAGAGAGTCCAGCTTCCAGTGATCTGACTTCCCTCGCGGGGTGTTGGAGTTCGAGTCTGGCAAGAGATTCCCACCTCTCTCATTCTTAAGGTATGGGGCTGACTAGAACCTAGAGGGACTCTTGGCATACTAGGTATACTAGACTTAACATACTCTTAGTATACCATAGTGAGGAATACTTCACCTACTTCATACCTCTCCCTACACCTAGGTTAGGTTAGGTACATTGGGGTAGAACTAGCTTAGAGACGCATCGTATGAGTACTCGCATTTTTTAGTCTATGTTATTCATGTAAATGAATATCTACTAAAGATCATGCTAGCGCAGTATTATTTATTTCTACTGCTTACGCTGTACATTATTTATCTTGCATACTGTCTTGTGATCGTAACAGCACATTTTACTTACACCAGAAACAAGACTGTTCAATAAACCTTTTATTGAAACGCCCGTCTATTCTTTCTGTGTAACTTTGAGGAAAACTAAGCATGCACGATTGAGCTGAGTGAAATAGTTATCTATTGTTTCCACGACTCTGGGACACGTTCTGATTCTAAAGGGAAACAAAGTTGTCATGTTTTGCGGCTGCCAGAAGCTACTCCCTTCTTGTTTGTCAAGGAGTTTCTAGTGGCCTCTGAGCTAGGCTGGCACAAGTAATTAAGTTTAATATACTCGATAGGGACATACTGACCTTAGTCCTATGTCAAACCTATAGGGGATATTATTCCAATGCGCAGAGCCTATTAGGGAAATAGGAGCTACACTACAGTGGCAGGCCTGAAATTTCTTTCAAAAATCTACTTTAGTGGGGGATGGCACAATGAGTGCTGCAGGCCCTCTAGTAGCATTACATTTACAGCCCCTGGGTACATGTAGTACCATTTAATAGGACTTACAAGTAAATTAAAATGTACTGATCAGGCATATGCCAATTGTACCATGTTTTAGGGATAAGGCACAAGCACTTTACCACTGGTTAGCAGGGAAAAAGTGCACAGACTCCTAATGCCAGCAAAAACGGGTTCAGCAACAGAAGGAAAAATCTGGGGGCGAACATGCAAAAAGGGCCAGGTCCAACACTTACCAACTGTAAGGGTTGGCAAATTGGAGAGAGACAAACTAGAAATAATAGGTTTTCTTAGTTAAAAGCCAGAGATGGGAAAGGGTGAAACTGAATATTATTTGTATTAGAAAGGTGTGCAACTCCAGTTCTGTTCACCCTCTTTTTTTTTAATAATAATTTTTAAAAAGTTTTATTTTGAAAACATAGACTAGAGAACAAAACAGAAAAGGAGGATGTTTGTTTCTTGTAAAATAGTTTGGGAACAATCACTGTTGATACCAATGGAAGCATAAATTCAACAAATGAAGGTCCCCTGTGGAAATACAATATACACTGTGAGGAACAATATCTATATCCTACACAGGCACAGATTATTTAGACTCCTCGAGGAGGAATGTTTAAAATTTATTCTATCAGACCATGGTATTAGGCCAATGCCTCCCAGATTTTTACATGCTTTAGAAGATATCCTTTGTATATTGCCCCCCCCCAAATCCTATATTCACCGAGACTGTGTTTCTGTTTCACAATGCTTAATGCGGTTGGATTACATGTCTCTTTTGGTCACTTTCAGGTGCGAACTAAGAAACTGTTCGTGGTACCTTGTTAAGACCTAAATCCTTCAGAATATACAATTATACAATACATAGGTCAGATGAAATTTATATACACATGACCTCATTGCATATAATTTCCACTGCTCCCCAGAATGTCCTTAGGGTGCCACAACTCCAGACTGTTTGCCACGCACTTCCCTAATCAGTTTGACATCTGGTACATAGGGGTTAAGAATCATGGTTAGTGCACCTCAGTTTTGTTCTCTTATAATATGCTCACTGCAGGAATTTAATTTGTATTAGGTGGAATATATCCGCTTTTGAAATCTCTCTTGGCGCTGCCAGTCCCACGACTCTCTAAGCTTACCAAAGGTATCTGGTATGCTGGATATTATGGATTTATATAGGCAGGAAATCGTAGTCTCTTCCCAAAGATTTTCCATTGTGATCTTCGCCTCTAATGGGTGGAAGTTGGGCATGGAATCTAGCAGCCATAGATATAAAGAATGCATGTTTTAATTGTAGAAATTTATAAAATTGTGTGCTTACCAGGTCAAATTTGTCTTGGAATTCTGCAAATGATTTAAGAGTATTGTGTGTGAGGAATGCCATCGAAGTGGAGATGCCTATTCTGACCAATTCCTCAACGTCTGTCAGTGCAGACACCTGTGAGAATAGTGTGCTCACCCCCAGTTGGATTTCTTTGGTTAGTTCGCCTTGCCAGTATATCTGTTTCAATATGTCTGACCAAGTTTTCAGGACAGTTTTGGTCACTGGGGAGATAGCTAGTGTAGGAGTTCCCCATATATGTAATGGAGAGGGAATGTATCTCCTAGTATCCACAGCTGCATTCTGCATGCCAGGTCTCTCATACTGTCACAACGTCATTTGTTAATTCCTAGGAGCTGCACTGCTATAAAGTAGGAATGGGGTCTGCCTTTGCCAGGCCTCCATCATAGTAGATTTGTAGCATTATTTCATGGACACACCGGCAGTCTTATTTTGCCAAAGAAAGGAGCGTAGAGCGGATGTAACCCTATTGAAGAAACGGCATGGGAGGGAGAAAAGGTAGTTGTGTAGTGTGTATAACATCCTGGGGAGCACACTTTTTTAATGAGTGCAACCCTATCCAAGAGGGAGATGGGGAATGGAATCTAATAACACAAATCTCAGTGCAAAATATTGAGCATGGGTATTATGTTCTTTGTAAATGCACCCGGGGTGTCAGAGTTATGCGCATGGCCAGGTATTTGAAGGAGTGTTGAACCACCTTAAAACTAGGGGGAGGAGCACTCTGTCAAGAACAAATATCAGTAAAACATCAATTACATTGGGTCCAATACCCAAGAAGGGTCAGAAATCAGACTAGTAATATATATCTAGCATTCAAACCCAAACCATCATGAGCAGTGTATGTTCGTAATATTCATTCTTTATTTCTTTTGTTTCCACATAAAAGCGAACATGGACACAATCCAACATGTTTCATCCCATAAAATAGGGACTTCTTCAGGGCATAAAATCTGAAGGCTTAGCATGAGCCCATTAGTCCAAATTTTGCACAGAATCTTTCACACTATTCACTGTAAATTTGCATGGAGGTATTATCGGTCCGTTCGGTTGAAATATATGGCGAGACCTGCCTTTTTGAATGCTTCTTGAAGCACAGTGCTCTCTTAAATGCTTCTAAAGATATATAATCTCTGGAACTCTTGATGGCTATTGAATTTGGGCCACAGATACGCAGATTCTGGAATTTACGCAGCTCATGATGATTTGAATTTGAATGCGAGATATGTATTACTAGTCTGATATTTGACCCTTCTTGGGTATTGGACCCAATGTGATTAATGTTTTACTGATATTTGTTCTTGAGGGAGCGCTCCTTCCCCTGGTTTTAATGTTTTCCAGTTTTCAGGGTATTCCAGACAGTTGGCCCTGGGAGTGAGCACTTGATTTTGTAGGAACTATACAGAGTGCGGCAATAGTGTACCATAACCATTCTATTTGTGTCTTTACTGAGTGTTAAACCATCTTGACTGATGAGCGTGAGATCCATTGCTCCATGTCTTCTGGGAAATTTGGAGGGTAAACCAAAAAATTGTCCCAGTTCACTCAGAATCCCGAGTGAATTCCAAAATTGTTCAGAACGTGTTCTACTTAAAGGCCTGTAATGCTCAAGTGTGAAAGGAAGATTGTCTGCATGCAAGGAGACTTTGTCTTCCAATGGAAACCCTCTATTACCATATTGCATCTTAGCCATTCCACCAAAAGTCCAATGTCCAGTGCAAAAATAAGTGGGATAGGAGACATCCTTGGAGTGTGCATCTGCTTATTTGGATGGAGTTTGAGAGTGTACTATTAGTTCACAGCCTAGTGTTGATATTGGTTTATAGTAGTTTGATATAAGTAGTAACATTTTCCACATGTAGTAGATAAAATAGATAATCCCTACTTAAATTATCAAATCCCTTTTGAAAGCCACCAGGTACAGTGAGAGGTTTCCAAAACAAATGGGACAACACAATGGTGCTATTCATTCTCCAAATGTTTCTTCTTGTGGATCTGTGTGACATAAAGCCACTCTGGTCACGTTTGACCAGTTTGTGAATAATTGTCAGAAGCGGTTAGCTTTGACTTTTGGTAAAAGTTTGAGTTTTGTATCAATGAGCAAAAATGGTCTATATGAGGTACACTAAAAAGCTGGGCAACTGGTGATGGTAGCCTCACATAGGTATTTAGGGAAAGAACCAGTTTCCTTTGAGGACAGAAGGAATTAGCATAAAGGCCCTTCAATCAGAGATGCACATGCTTTAAGAATTCTCCTCGGAACCCATTGGGAGCAGGGGTTTTCTATATTTTCAGTTGGCCAATTGCCTCTGATATCACTTCGGTTGTGATCTTCCTATGTAGCATAGCACGCTCTGCATCAAGTGTGTCTTTGATAAAGTGTCCATGAACTGTATTAATGTATGGATTGTAGAGTTGTTGATAAAACTGAGTGAGAGCCTGGGCTATGTCATCTGACTGAGTGACAAACATATTTTATCTGCCTGGTCCCCCGATGTACCCAATTGCTCTTGTCTTTTCAACAGAGTCAGAGTAGCATCTTCCCTGTTTTATTTCTCTGCAATACCCATTGCCCCAATCTCGCAGCACTGAGAAGTGATTGTTAATATTGTATTTTCATGAGTTTGAGATAATGTATACTGTATTGGAAGTCGCTTCTTGGGCCTGATGTTAAAGTTTTATTAGTCTCTAAGACAGTTTTTTGAATTGGGCAGAGGTTTGATGCTGAAAGTAAGGGTACTAATATCCTTGCTCCACACCACTGACTTGATGGCCTCCACAACATAAATGGGGATGTCACTGAGCCCATGTTGAGAGGGAGTTAGTATGCAATTTCCTCCCTGATGGTTCCTCTAACTTCCTCCTTTCCAAGCCACAATGCATTAAGACACCACTCACATACCTTGCTGTTTGGGTGTTTTCTGTCCTAAAGTGATTTCTACTGGAGCATGGATGGACTTGCTGTTTTTATGTATGTGACAGTTAGTGACCTGACCTATATCAGCAGCTGAGATAAAAATAAGCAGCCAATTTGTGAAAAGGATTTATGGGTGTTAAAGGTCTATTGTCTTGGAGAAGGGTGCAGATGGTGCCTGACTTCACAGAGGGAATCCAATCCCAAAAAGCAGCCAAGGGGATGCATGTGGTTGATGTGTGGAGCAGTCCATTGAAGTCCTCTCCAAAGAGCCACTCCCAGTGAGGGGTTGGGGTGTTTTGTAAAAGGTCAATAGTTGGATAAAGGTGGAGGAGGTGGTGGGGGGCACATAAACATTCATTAAAGTCAGAGTAAATCCAAATAGTGTGCCCAATATCATCACATGGCAGCCTCGATGGTTGGTCCACATGCGAGTGACTTGGAAGTGTTTTTTAGCAGAATGGAAGAGCTACTATGAAACCTCCAACAAAGCAAAGCTGTAGTAAAATCCTTTTGGTAGCATCCTTAGGCCAGGAAATTACATTTAGCGCCCATTATGTGTGTCTCCTGGAACATCAGGACAGCCGAGCCATAGTGTTTCACCATTTTCAATACTGCTTCGCATATACTTTTTTCTAAGAGACCATTGACATTTCAAGACAGGTGCCTGATTTGTGTGGAGTATTGGGAAGTAATGGGAATATTGCATATTTGACACCAGAGAGACTTTAGTAAGACTCTAGTATGACTACTGAACAATGAACATGAAAAAACACTACCATCCCCATACTTCAGGGATGGAAGTATCTGTTAAAAAATATGGATGAGAGTCTTATGCCCTTGGTAGATTTGGAATAGCAAAATAAATTGTATTCAACCAGGACACCAAATTGAAGGTTACACTTAAAACTTCTAGCTACTTAGGGAAGATTGTGTCTTAGGGACTGCTGGGGTTATTCCCTTATAATGATTTACAGGCAGGCACACACCCTCCTCTGCATCTCTCATCCCTGTTGTTTGTGCCTGAAGTTATAAATATGCTGAATGGTTCTGGTGGGGAGCTTAGGAACCATGCAACACCAACATGTATAAGGTGTGGCCACATTGTCTGAGACAAAGTGGGAGGTGTCTTTCATAGACGATTCTGGGTTGTTCTGTCTGGATGATGGCTTTGCCATAGGACTTCTCGAAGGTTCAGATTTGGAGGATGTAGATTGTGTTATGTTTCTCGAGTCTGCACCTGGTAGCAGTCTGTTGTGGTCTCGGAGCCTGTCCTTTTGCAAATAAAACGTTTATTGATTGGAAAATTACTTTTAACTTGCCATGGTAGAAGAGCATATATTTGGCATTCATCTCCTCAAGTGTTCCTTTAACACCCTCAAAGTGTCTTTGACATGGTACTCATCTCATGTAGTCCAGGGGCACTCTTATACCCGGTGATTCATGTTGATTTTTTCTTGGGCTTGCACTGTCTTGAGGATCTCATGTTGATCTTTGCAATTAAGATTTTACCTATCATGGCCCGGGAGGGATGCCTAGTGACAACTTCTGAGGCAGGATCCATATCAGCTTGTTGCTGCTGGCTAAAGCTCTTTTGCTACAGTGGGCTCTATTGCACCCTGCTACCCCTGAGCAAAAACCACGGTCAATAGAAAGTTGGGGGGGAAGGGGCATTACTGATCCCAACAAGTTTGAGTCAATTAAATGGTAGTAATAGAGCGAGTTCTCCTCCTCTCCTCCTCATAGGGTGCTGCCCAGTCATACATCAAGAGTGAAACACATAGGTGTCGGGTTACTGCAGACTCCAAGGAGGATCGGCTACATCGTGCTCTCCCAGTGCACCACTGGATTCACTTGGCAGCCCAGTCCATTGCCTGTCCAGCATGTGTCTTAAACATATGCCGGCATTCACGCTGCCTCGGCTGGGCGACACTGTGGACGCTCGGCCATAACAGACACACCACAGTACTCGAGGGGACAAAGGTCTGTACTGATGCACAGTCCAGGACTGTCCGTTGGTGTCTTGTAGAGTGCCCTTTCTTCAGCGATGTAGGTCTTGAAGCGCCAGAGGGTCCAAGAGGCTCCAGAGACCCTAGGAATGCCACCACATGATATGCTGTGCCTGCCTAGGATGTTGGGCAATGCGATTCCCTCTCTTCATGCCAATGGCCTCGCAGGAGATGCCAGAAGCCCCAAGTCATGACAGCGTCAATGTGCAGCCCACCACCCAGGGAGGCAGGGCGAAGGAAGAGGCATGGGAAATGGGTCCTGGGCAGCCGGCCAGCTGATTCTTCAATTCTGGTTGGTCTACTAGCCGATGACTCTGGCCGCGTGGCTTTCCCACCTGTTTTTTCAGCAGCATGCCACCCACAACTCAGCCTGATATGTGGGAACCAATTGTTTCCCCTCACAATTGCACTTCAGCTAGTGCAGTCTTAGATGAGAGATGAAGCTGGGTAATGCAGGATGATGCAGGATGTCGGGCATCAGGTTGGATGCTCGATTACAGTACATCAGGCATCTCTGGTGGCTAGACTTCTTTCTAGAACACTAACTTTTCACATTTTCTGCTTTACTCTGCAACCTTTCAAACGTTACAGTTACAATCTAGGTCGCAGCTAGTAAACCCATAGTAAATTATGTGCATGTTGGGCTGTTTTTGAGATTTCTTTTTCTTACGTTTTACTTCCTTTTCATTTCCCTTTTTTACTCGAAAACCTTTAATACTTTAATAAAATCCCGTTGAACATGGATAACCCATTCATGAGTAAGAAGAACATTTAACAAATGTTGTGTAAGCTAAGACTTTGGCTCAGCTCTACAAGGTTTGTTTTCACACCTTCAGGTGACACGAGTGAACTTATTTCAATGCACCAATGCTTGAATGTGAAAGACTGATTATTATTGGCCTGTAAAAGAGAACCCAGGCTCCTCCCAATGTACGGCTCCTTTTACCCTAGATTGGTTACTATTTATAACATCATAATTTTATTGATCAATTTCCCTGATCGCATTGTTGTGTCTCTGATTCATATACAGGTAAACAACAGCAGCCCCATGGGAGAAGGTGTAAGAAAGGAGGAAATAAAGTAACAGTTTTTATTCATCCACACAAGTGATGTAAATATCAAGTTAGAACATTTGCCAGCGATCCCTGACCTCATCCCTTTGTGCCTTTTGTTGTCTGTATGTCTGTGGTGCATTTGAAAGCAGCATTGGCCTGAGACGGGATGGGGCAAGGCGAACAGCTTCTAATATCATAAGGTGGGCCGGAGTCTTTTAGCGTTAGCTTCCTCACCTCTGTTGCCTACCTCCTTCTCGGAATGAAGCCCCCTCAGTTATGAGATTGCCTGAGGGAACCCTCAAAGCACAGCAGCAAAGAGTCCCCTCAACAACAGCCAGTGCTTGAAAGTGCTGAGTGTAGTTTTGTTGCAACAGAGCGTAGTAGTAAATGCCTTGTGCAAAGAACTATGCCAATTTTTAAAGCAGCAAGAGGCTGGAAATGATGGGGCCAGTCAAGCATCTGCCAATAGCATAAGGTGGGCTGCAGTGTTTCAGTGTGAGCCTCTTCATCTTCGTCGTCCACTGGCTTCTTAGAAACCAACCATTTCAGTCACAAGACTAACCCAGCCAATCCTTAAAGAACAACAGCAAAACACCCCTCAATAAATACCAATGCTTTAAAGAGCTGAGTGCGAGGGCCGGACTGGCCGTAGCGGGCACCAGGCGTTTCCCCAGTGGGCTGCTAGGGTGGGGGTGGGTTTTTGGCCCCTGGGGTGCCGTTCTTGTTACTGGGGGCCGGCAATATCTGCCCCCAGTAACAAAATCGGCCGAAACCGGCCCTAGCAAACAGCTCGGCCGCACCCCCTCTGTCCCCCAGGGGTGGCGGCCGAGCAGTTTGCCAGGGCCGCTTTCGGTTCCCAGTCCGGTCCTGCTGAGTACAGTTTTGTAGCAGCAGTGTATAGCAGTAATTTTTTGATGATAAAAAGTAGGGACAATATAGATGCAAAATGCACACAAGCCACAATTACTGTCAAATCTATAAGAGTGAATTTTGTGGCCACGATATTATGTTTGAACAACGAGAATGACTACAGGCTAAAACAATGCAATTCTTCCTAGAACAAGCAATCAACACTGCCTCTCTTCCTCTTTTTGAATATATGTATGTACCAACCTGGTCCACACGCTTGTATTCCTTCTGCGTGCAAAATGTTTTTTTCCCATTGGCCTCACCATATCAGCATTAAGAATTCACAATTTTTTTGTATTTATTCTCAAGCTTATTGCTGAATTACGAAAATATTGTTTCACAAACAAATCTACCTGGCTCTTTTTCCTTTTTATAGGTTCAAATATGTTCTCTCTATTGTAAAACCTGACTCTTTTTAAAGTGTATTGTATCATCCTTCAAGGGTATAATATCTCAATAAGTTTATTCAGCAGCACTTCCACATGTTTTAAGAAATCTGTCACCCTCGTATAATTCTGCCTTCACCTAAAAAACATTCAGAAGGGTGTACTTTATTTCAAGTAGCTTGGATGATAGCTTTCATAACGTAATAATTCAACTTCGAATCTACTCCTAGTTTCTCTAATTTGTATATACAAAAAGTCAGCAGTCCTCGATCCAGGCGAACAGAGGAGGGTAGATCCCGGGTTTTCCACGCACGGGAGCCATTCAGTAGCAGTGCGCTGACCTCTGTTTTAACCAGTTGGGAGAATTTTGATTGCGAGCGTCATTTCTCTACATCGACACCAGGTATTATACCACTGTGGAATACCTATAATAGGTATCCATAATAGGTCACAACATATTTGTGGGGTAGGTTCACCACCTATGTTTTATTGATCCTGACGAAGTGCCGCAGATCCACTCGGGACCAGCAGGCATGTAACATGTTAACCTGATAAGTTATAACACTATTTTTGATTTAGCCACAGCTAATCAGGCACCCCGCCAGTAGCTTTTTAATCCTGCCAGGAGAACCTCCACATTAAAATATTTACTTGGTGTCTCCTAGACAGTTTTATTTCTCTCTTCCTTACATAATATCACCCCACACAAACACTACACCCTCACACTCGCGCCTTCCATCATATGGCATAAAACGACAAAAAGATCTCTGCCAAAGTGACCCTTCGTGGGGCCCGAAGGGCATTGCAGCGCCAGCCTGACGAGGAGCAATGCCCAATGATGAAGCATGACATCCTTAGTGGCGTGTGTGAGAAGAAATAATCTGTAGGATTCCCTCTCCACTCTTCCATTCTAGATATTGGTCCTCCCTTTTCTTTGACTCCTTCCTTGATAGGAACAGTACCTTCGTGGTTGTTATACAAAAAGTTAGCCATTCCATGAATGACATGTGCCGGGAACTTCATGTTTACATTCCCAATATCAGAATAGTGGAGAATGTTGTGATGTATCGTGATTGTGGATCAAGCTCCAGTTGATAGTACCCTTTGCATAGGTCTAGCTTTGAAAATCTGCATGCTCCAGTGAGACAGCTGATCATGTCATTTAAGTGAGGCCCTGGGTGTTGTTCCCTCTCAATTGCCGTGTTTGGGATTCGCATGTCAACGCAAATGCAAATTTTCGATGTGTTCTTTTTAGGTACTGCAACTATCGAAGATAACCATGGAGTTGGCCCATCCACCGGCTCTATGATGTCTTGCACCAGTAGGCTTTTTATCTCCTATTCCACTTGTGGTTGCAGGTGTATGGGCACTCTTCTGTGATGCTGAGCCACTGGCTGGACTGCTTCATTGATGTGCAGTGTTATTTGTGTGTGTCTCAGTTTTCCTAGTCCTTGTAGTATGGCCGGGTGTTCTCTCAGAATATTGTGCCGTTCTGAAATGTGATATGTCATGGCTAGGAGACCCATCACCTGCGCAGTGATGTTGCTTAGTAGACATGGTGCTGGGATGTCTCCACGTAGGACATGTACTTCTTCCTTTATCGATCTGTCTTTGTAGGTTAGTGTCTATACAAACTTCCCCATGTTCACCAGGGGTTTCCTTGAGCCCCATGTGAAAACATCAACAATGGACGGTGATAGTGGTGGTTTCTGTCTCATCTTTTCATATTCTGACATGCACATGATGTTGCAAATGGCACCACTGTCCAGTACGAAGCTTGTGCTGTGATTGCCTACCTCAATGTTCACCATCGCTGTTTTCTTGATCTGTTTTTTGTCCACTAGTTGGATGTGCTCTGGTGTGCGACCCTGTGTTGGTACGTCCACATCAGATATATATAACCGTTCTGCGGCCTCTTGTGGATTGACGCCATCCGACTCAGCGGACGGACTTCGGTTTTCTGTGTCCATGTGTCGTGTGTATCTGCTGGTCACTGTCCGTTGTTTTGCTGGTCTCCCTTGCTCAGTTTTGAATTGCCTGCTCAAGCAGGCACTTGCAAAATGGTTTGCCCTGCTGCATTTTCGACACTTGTGGCCCATTGCTTGGCAGGCGCCAGTATGTGTGAATTCAAGTCCACAACGATAGCACATTCTTTCTTGTTGCTGCTTCCGGGGCGGCAGTGTTTTGTCATGTTTCCTGGCATTCCCATCCATGCGATTGGCCTGTTCCACCATCTGTGCTCTCCCGTTTTTCATTTGTCTGGCATGTGCTGTTGCTCTAGCCTCTGCCCGGGCCAGTGTCAGTATTTTCTCCAATGTGTAGGATTCTTTTAGTATTCGGGCAAGAAACTCCACTGACTGACAGCCTTCGATGATGCGCAGTCGTATTGCCTGCTCGTTGCCAAATTTGTCGAATTCGCAATACGTGACCAGTTTGCGCGGTCTGTTTGTGAAGTCATCGAGGGACTCCTCTGCCAGTTGGCATGTGGTGTTGAATGTGTATCTCTCGAAATCCACATTTCTCTGAGGGTCAAATTTGTCGGTGAGACACTTCATTAGTCCTTTATAGGTTGATATTTGTTCTAGAGGGAATGTTGCCAGTAGGTCTTCAACCTCATCGCCCACGTAGTTTAAAAACAAGTCTATGTTTTGTTGGTATGTGTACTCTTTGCATGTGGCATGCATGTAGCGTTCAAATTGTCTAATCCATCTCTCCCAGCGAATGCCTTTCGTCTGGGAGTCCGAGAGGCTAAAAGGCAGTGGTCTGCGGAAGATTGCATTTGCTGTGACGCTTATACTACCTTCTTCCGTCATGGTGGTGATTGCACAGTGCTGTTCCTCCTTTTTATTGTTTAATTATTCACTCTGTTGCTTTATCTACATCTTTCTTCTTTTAATTTCACCCTTTTCCTTGCCTTTTCTTAAATTTTTTACTATTGCCTGACTTTAAAATGGCTGCCTGGCCTTCCTTGATGCTGATTGGCTGTTTTGCCTAAATAAAGGTCTTTGCCACAGTGAGCACCTCATTTAGGGAACTAATAAAGCAGGGCCAGAAATTTCTATGGACCGTTGAATGCGACAGGGAGTTTGAAGCCATCAGACACGCAGTCACAGCAGTGGATCACCTTGCCTATTTCAACCCATCGCTATGCACTGAGTTCACTGTCGACGCCAGCCCAGTGGAGCTAGGAGTCATTCTAGCACAACACATTGTTGTATTCCGCTTTAGGTGTCCGTATATAGGTTTTACTGATACATGTCCTTATATAGGCAGAATTCGCATTGCCCTTATATAGGCATAAGATCCCAGTCCTTATTTAGGCATTAGCCATGCTATCCAAATACAGGCATGGTCACTTACATCCGTCCACCCCAACGTCACAACGAGTTCTTAGAAACCAGACCCTTAAGCTCTTGGGAGTTCCCCTAGCACAGGATTATTGATTTCTCCAAGAACTCATTTATTATGCATGAACCGCTATTCCTTAAGGGTTCATTCCTGACGTCTTCCTCTGCCCGACTTTACGTCAATGCTAACATTCCAAGGCACCTACCGGGTATAAATATACCTTCCCTTGCCCAAGCAAGTAGGAGGAGACCTCGACTTTAGAGGAGCCCGTGTCCCGGCCTGACGCACTGACAAGAGATGCTGTCATCCTGCTCGCAGAGAATCCAGCTTCCAGTGTTCTGACTCCCTTCGCGGGTTGTTAGAGTTCGAGACCCGGAAAGAGATTACCACCTCTCTCATTCTCAAGGTATGGAGCTGACTAGAACCTAGAGGGACTCTTGGCATACCAGACTTGGCATACTATAGCATACCATACTATAGAATACATCACCTACTTCTTACCTTGCACTACACTTAGGTTAGGTACACTGGGGTAGAATTAGTTAGAGAAGCATCTTATGAGTACTCGCATTCAGATAATGCTAACGCAGTATTATTTCTTTCTACTGCTTACGCTGTACATAATATATCTCGCATACTGTCTTACGATTGTAACAGCTCATATCTCTTACACGAGAAACAAGACTGTTCAATAAATCCTTTATTGAAACGCCCGTCTATTATTTCTGTGTAACTCTGAAGAAACTAAGCATGCACGATTAGCTGAGTGAAACTGTTATCTGTTGTTTCCATGATTCTGAGAGTGTTCCGATTCTAAAGGGAAACAAAGTTGTCATGTTTATGCGGTTGCCAGAAACTACTCCCTTCTTGTTTACAAGGAGTTTCTAGTGGCCTCTGAGTTAGCTGGTACAAAGTAAATTAAGTTTAATATACTCGATAGGGACATACTGACCTCAGTCCTATGTCAAATCTATAGGGTATATTATTCCAATGCGCAGAGCCTATTAGGAAAATAGGAACTACACTACATGGCGCCCAATGTTTGGTAAGCCACTAATTTAATGCTAGATACTGAGTAACTCAGTCGTGCTTTTCTCAGAGACCCCTACTCACATACTCCTTAAGACGTCTGGAGTGGGTAGGGTTAAGTATCCGCCAAAGCTGAATAGGACAAACATCCTATATATTAGCTGTATGGTTTGTCCAACATTGAAGGATACAGTGTTCCAAAATATTGTGCACCTTATCTTTGTTTCCTTGAAACTTGTTCTGCATTTTTTCAAAAAATGTCCCTGAACGGGGATACTAACACCAAGAACGGTGTAGCTGTGGCTGACTCAGTCGTAACAGCTTTTAATTTTACAGGTTTAAATGAAACGGATGAGGGTGTTATAAACATCCCTCCAAACTTAAGGAGAGCCATCACTCTAAAACTTATAAAACACGGCCTATCGCCAAGAGGTGGTAGAGCAGTTTTCGTGATAGAGGCACACGAATCCTTTCAGACAGAGGTATTCTATTCATGGATAGTATTCCCAGAATCAAATCCAGTAACAAAAGTGTTTCACTTCTTTAAAGAAGATGAACCACCAGAGGAATATATTCCTTTCGAGGATATTGAAATTCCACTCACATACCAGGAGCATAATCTCTGGTTTAAAGGCACCCTAAAACATCACAAAAACATTACCAGGCTCGGTCCACTAGGTAGACCAGGAGCAACATGGCCGATTCTAGCCGGCTACACACCTCATCCTGACATCGAAGAAATGTCAGACGAAGAATTACTTACTCAACTACAAGAGTTAATAAAAAATTTACAGACAATTAGTCCAATATGTCATGCGGACTTTCACAGTCCAACCACCTATAACAATTCCAAATCAGACCCCTCAACAGGGGAATATACTAAAAATGACTCCACAGACTTTACACGCAGTCATAGGTAAAATGCCCACAAAACGTGAACAAATTCCATTCTGGATAGCTCAAAACATTACTCAAATCGAAGCAGTATTTCCAAATACTAGCCCTTATGAGAAACACAGAATCCTAACAATCTGTTTACCAATGGGGATTACACCACAACTGGAAGACTGCACCACTTGGGGCACAGCAGGGCCGGACTGGCTACCGGGCGTTTTGGCATGCTGCCGAGCTGGGGGCTGATTTCGTTGATGGGGACCTGCGTGTGCTGAACGAAATTCGTTTTGCTTTGTTAATTTCGAAGCACACGCAGGTCTCCATCAACGAAATTAGCCCCCACCGCAGTGACATCAGGCCCCAGCTCGGCAGCATGCCAAAACGCCCGGTAGCCAGTCCGGCCCTGGGGCACAGTCTTTGCTGCCATCTATACCAAAACACATGGTGTTCCGTCAATTGCAGTAATACCAGATGTCCTGAAACAAATTCAAAATGAATACGAACCTGCTCTGAATTTAGGTATGAAATTACTGAAAAACTTCGACCAGGTCTCAACAATAATATTATCTAATATTAAAGGAGAGGCAGCATCAGTGGCGATCCGCCAACGCTTAAGGGAATTAGATGTAACAGAACATCAACATGAACTACCCAGAATAATAGAACAATCTTATGCAGAATTAGGCAGAGATAGTTTGGGTGGAAAACCTTTGAAGACAAAACTATCTGAAAGTCCTGAGAAGGACTCTATTAAACAAAATCCTACATCTTCTAAAAAGAAGTGGGAAATTAATAAACAAAATTCAAACAAGACACGTTCTCAATCACGAGGTAGGTCTCCTTAAAAGGAGCCCTCTGAAATGAGGTATAACCTCAGGAATAGGGATAATTTAAGAAAACATGACAGGTATCAAGATACTGATACACGTTCCTCTCGTATCTTTCAGATATCGTCACAGACATCAGAAAGAAGAGGACGGTCAGATCACAAAGAAGAACGCGTGAAATCCAAAGACGATAAACACGTTCAGAAAAATAAATCAAAACCTCAATTCACAAAAAGAAGGTAGCAGGTCTGAAGATCAGACATGCCGAGAATACTGAGAACACAGCTCAAGAACGGAGAATGGGCTCAGACAATGCTGGACAGTGCAGCAGAAGTAACAATAGCTCGCCAGAACCTGAAGGAACTTCTGGAGATAGTGGACTTGAATGAGTACATCACAGTAGAGACTGTAGACACCAGGGTTAGTACTCCACAAAAGTTATATGAAATAACACTCCGAATGGAGGGAGACATACCAAGAAAAGTGAAAATACTCTTTTGGGAGAAACTTTCAAGGGGTTATGATATACTTCTAGAAGAAAAGGACTGGCCACCAAACTTTGTCAGGGAGTGCCCACATGGCGAGGACATCATTATGCCAGCCTTCTCCAACCATATTCCAATTCACCTAAAATATACTTATGCCAGGAAATGGGCAGTTGCCCAGGCCCCAGTATTATACAAAAATCATGTAGGATGGGATGAGGACACACCTCACCACAAAATACAACTAAAAAATCAACCTACTGCACAAAGGCAGTACCCAATAAAGCAAGAAGCTAAAAACAGGTCAGGGAGATCTTAGATCAACTTGAATACCAAGGGGTGATTGAAACATCCACCTCCTCAATGAACAATCCTTTGTTTCCTGTATCCAAACAAGACAATACATATCGTCTAGTTTTGGATTACAGACACTTGAACACTTGTTCTAAAACATTTGCAGTGCAAAATGCACATAGTACAGCATTAATGAATAACATTGTGCGTAAAAAATATAAAACCACATTGGACATTTCAAATGGTTTCTTTTGTCAAAACATAGCACCTGACAGCAGGTACTTAACAGCTTTCTCAATAATGGGGACCCAGCGTCAATTTTGTAGACTCCCACAAGGGTTCAAAAACAGCCCAGGGTTATTCTCAGCAAGGGTAACAGAGTTACTACAACTTTATGATAATGAGGCATTGTCATATGTCGATGACATCTATCTGACAGACGGTGACCTAGATAGGCACTTGAATAGGGTGAGTACCATTATATTGGGCTTCGCCTCTGAGGGCTATAAATTCAACTTTAAAAAATCCGGAATTGCCCATCTCAATGTCTTTTTCCTAGGATATGAGCTTTCAAGTGAAGGCAAGAGCTTGGCAGCTAACTTTTAGAAAAGTGTGCGCTGCTCCAACCTCCAAAAACGCTGAAAAATTTACAATCCATCTTCGGTTTCCTAAATTTTGGAAGAACTTACATTCTAAATTACGCAAAAAGGGTTAAACCTCTCTACGAATTAATCAAACCTGATTTTTCAACAAAACATTGGACACAAGAACACACAGAAATCCTGCGTTCACTCCAAGCTAACATGTTAGCAACAAATCACTTACAAACATGCGTAAATAAATACAATTTAGTGATCCGAATAATTTCAGGTTAATGCGGATTCGCCTATTTAACATTTAATGAGGGTGAAAAAGTACCAATAGCATACAAATCACATTTGTATACACAAGCAGAAATGCGCTTCACTTCAACAGAAAAAATACTGACAGCAGTTCAAACCGCTGTAGCAAAAGAAAGAGCTCTAGCTCAAGGGAAACGCATTATTGTCGTAACTCCAGTACCAGCCTTAGAGGCGGTTACAAAAGCGAGCATTCCAAATGCAAAAGTTTTACATCCTAGATGGATACAATGGGTTAATTCTCTTGCTGCAACAGATGTTGAATATGTTTTTGATCCTGATTTAAAAACACAAGCGTTCCTGCAATATGAACATGAATGTCCTCTGCCCACTGAAATTTTGCCTCTCGATCAGTACGAATTTATAATTTATACTGACGGATCAGCACAACCCGCTACAGTGCAGCGTGCGCAATCGTTAAAGGTCGCATGCGCGATGGTAATTTCAGACCAATGGTCACTAAAACTCAATCTCTAGGAGATTGTACAGCTCAGCGAGCTGAACTACAAGCATTCAAACTGGCACTTGAAAATACAGATCGCGAATTCCCCACACTTATAGTGTGCGATTCCTTTTACTGTGTTCAGTCATATAATGAATATATACAGAATTGGCTTCAAAACGGATTCAAAGATGCAAAAGGTGGCACAATAAAGCATAAAACGCTTTGGGAACAAGTGGTTCAGTTAAGAAACGAACTACCAAAAGCTCACGTGATACACATGCTGAGTCATCAATGTGATGGCGTTCATGTTGCAGGGAATTCATTGGCTGATGAAGCAGCAAAGGGGGCTGTTCAGGAGGCTTCCGTAGCTGCGATCACTCGTTCAAAAACTAGAATAGACAGTGAGATATTGTTGGCTGTCAATGCTTCAAGCAAAGGCAGTGGTGCAGCGTTACCAAAGAAATTTCCACTCAAGTACTCTTATGTAATTGATGCAAACAACGTTCCTTTTGCTCGAATCCCTGGAGTGGGGGATAGGGTAATTCCAAACATGGAACATAGAGCAGCTTTGATTTATGAAGCACATCTGGGGGAGGGTCTGTCACATCAAGGGATCTCTAAAACAATATTAACATTAAAAGAGATGTACTGGTGGCATGGAATGAATACACAGATTCACATCTTCATAAATGACTGCAGAGACTGCAATAGACAGACTAGTGCAGAACGCCATCAGACACCAGACTACGAAGTAGCCTGCCCAGTACAGACACCATTGTTAGAAAGCATTAGACTATCTGCGCGCAGGCGTCTTTTATGACAAATGCAATCCCACAAATACTAAGTCAAGGTTCCTATGGATGTGGCCTCAGCGCTCGGCTGACGCTCGAACTGTTATAAAAGATTTGCGAGTCTTTATCAGCACATACGCAATTGGCACACTACATTCTGACGAGGGCACTGCGTTTAGCTCTCGGGCTTACAAAGAAGCCATGGCCAGTTTGGGCGTAGCATTGCGGTACTCCTCTCCGTTAAATCCTGAGGGAAATTATGTTGTGGAAAGGAAAAACCGGGACATAAAGCAGTCTATAACAGCTAGAGTATTAGGTTCGGGTGATGGGTGGGTCAAACATCTTTATGGGGTCCAACGCTCTTTAAATAATTTGCCAAGAAGTTTTCTAGGGGGGGGGTCACTCCATATGAGGTCTTATTTGGGACAAGAATGTGGGTTCCTGATCTTGAATGTAAAGGCACAGTGGTGGAAAATAAACCCTTTGATATCAAAGATCATTTGGCTGTTTTACAGGATCTAAATGAACTAAGATCGAAACAAAGCAACGTGTTCCTGAAGCCAACCACCACTGGGGGAAAACCGGCAGTCCCAGCAAGGCCTGTCTGGATCCCAAAAGTCAGGGATCTAGTCAGAGAGAAGATTGCGGATAAGAAGGAATTTGGACCTTCATACAGACAACCAGTAACTGTCCTAGCTGTCCACGGAACAAGAACAGTACTTCTGCCGCCCCTTGCTGGAAAAAAGGAGAAAAGATGTGTGTCAATCGACCTCATCAAACCACAGTATGTGGCCAATACTAAATAGTAGGCCTCGTGGACTCCGACCTAGTAGCAGACGCACTCCTCTCGCTACTATCCAAGAGGTTCAGTCTGAAAGACTCATATCAATCGAGAATTCAGCAGTAAGAGATGAAGGACTAAGCAACAATGCTATGGAACTCATCCCTCTTGAAACTCAAGTAACAGTTCGTCCAGATACACCTGTCTACACCAACGTAACACGTGATCAACTGGTTCCAGCGATTTCGACGAATCCTGATGCAATTCCAACATTTGACCGAACTGCTTCTGGCTACTTCATTAACTTTGATACGTTTTCTGAGGATCCAAGTGAGCCTGAAACGACGCCAGCCCTAAAAACTTTCAAACAACAAGTACAAGACCTTTTTCATTTCCTGAAAGAGACTTATCTGGTTTTACCATGGATTGAACTATGGATTATTTCTGGAATATTTTTCTTTCTGCTTTGGCTAGCTTTGGTTATGACTCTTAGCGTGCTTATAAATGGCAGATACATTCGTATGGACACTGAAAGTAAAAATGTTAACTTACTTTTAAAACCACACAAATCATCCAATCGTGAAGCAAGAGACTTGTCAGCAGTGAACATCACAGCCGTTCCTATACAGGATGGTATAGTTTGGGACAAAACCAATTTCGACATATTCGGCCCGACGGAACTTTTGAAGATTCCACATTTATATAAAATTTCATTAAGTGACTTTATTACCTCCAGTACCTATTCTGATGATTGGGACTTTGAGACTGTTAATAACATGATGTCTGATCTAGAAAGGTCTGCTGCATTCTCTAACAATGAATACTTAGAGGGTTCATCAGACTATGAACAGCTTTATTGTTACAACCACTATGGTCATCATTTCTTGCATAAATCTGCAACACCTAGAAATGTGTTTATGTTTAACCAATGGGAACATTGTCCTACACCACCAAGGGGTGGTTCAAAAACGTTTGCAAATAAGTTTCCATATTTTTCAGGGTACAATACATCTGATCCAGAAACATTTTACTATAAGAATGTAAACAAAACAGGACAGAAAATGATGTTAACTAATACAAAACAGATTTATTCTGCAGCCTTTATTACCCAACTGTCTAGACAAGGATTTGACTTTTGGAAAGACACAATCGACAAAAAATCTGTCTGGGGTTCTAAAGATTGGCAAGTGCAGGGGATAGAAGCTTTGTTTAGAGCCTGTATCATCCCACAGCAAATAATGTTATTGAATGACACTGTGCAACAAACGTCTTGCCTTGGTTTAGCCAAGATCAAAGACATGAACACACCTTCTGTACCAACACCTGCAAGTAATAGCACTACACAGGGAGCGGTCACAGTAGACACAATACTACAAAACAACAGATCAGATCCTGATTGGAAAAAATGGTTGCTCTGGCCCACAGACACAAACATCTGTCAAGAAAGATTCCTGAATAGAATACAGGGCTTTACTATCCATAGGCCAGACCCACGTTATGTTCAACGACAACATCCGGGGGTAGTAACAACATACAGTGTAGGAAAATTGTGCCTCGACTGGTTACAAAAATCTACACTCGAGGATGTGAAACAACACTTATCTTTACTTAAAGAAGACGCAGACCTTAGGGATTTCTTGCTAGGACCAAGAAAACCGCGTCAAAAATGTTTCATATATGCCGGCATTTATGCTGCTTATAATGAAATATGGAAGGTTTCACAGGCAGAGGCCGCAGAAAGAATACGTGAGCTTGATCGTATTAACTTAGAGAAATCTCTCACTGTGGTCGACAATGGGTTAACAACTTTGTCATCCAGAATTTATTCACTGGACAACATTGTATCCTCTGCTATTGACATACTGGAACAAGATTTAGCCATGTTATAACAAGGCCAATCTCAGTTACGTTCTATTATGTTATTAGGCTGGACGCTGCAATCCTTGCGTGCAGGCTATGTGCCTTGGCGTTTTATCAACACGTCGTCTCTGTTTTCAGAATACAATCTAACGGATAAACAGGTCGAACTGGCACAAAGGGAGCAAAGTATACAGTGCTGAGCATTGAAAAACTGGAAAAATTACCATTTACGGTAGCAGAAAAACCAGCTACAGAATGGCTTATCCATGGCAAAATAACTCTGCCTGTCACTACTTTTCATTTTCAGTATTGCCTCAAACAAATGCAAGCAGGCAAATATGAAAGGTTGGGTAAAGAATACATTAAGACATCCTGGGATTTACCTTACGAATACAGATGTTGGAGTGGGGATCGTGAAGTGTTTCTAAGCGGTACACACTGTGAAAATGCACTGAGCGGTTCACTCATATGTCAGGACATTTCTTTACACGGGGCTTGTAATGGTTCTGTGGCAAACTTGTCCTGCCACCTGCAGGGTACACCAGCTGCTGTGATTAATCCAACGTTTGGCCAACTTTCTAACGGGAGTTACCTCATGTTGAATGATCAGAGTTGCTGTGGCATGTTACCAGGAATCCCATATCTGGTAACGGTTAGCTCCAGGGTTACTTGTTGTATGCAAGTATTGTTCCCCCAAATAGACACAGTCAGGGAGTCGACTCTATGGCCTTCATTGAATGTTTCTTTTATACGTTTTGATACTTTAAGCAGAATGAAAGCCATGCTTTTACAACAAACTGTGCCTTTGACCTCGGCCAAAGAAATCTATGATCTACAAATTGCAAAGACTTCGGCTGAGATACAGGCTCTAATTCGTACAAACTGCCCTATACATTTCGTAGAAATGATGGGACGTATCTTAAACATGTCTGATACGAGCGGGATTGTACATGTATTTAAGACCATCTGTTCAGGACTGTTAACAACTTTTCAGGCAGTCCTCGGAATCATTCCAAACTTCGCACATTCGGTGTTTGGTGGTGTGCCATTAATTCTAGCACTCGTTGCAGGAATCCTATTTTTATTCCTACTACTACGCAATGGCAAGCCTATCAACCGGCGTCACTCCCAGCAATTTGGAGAATGCTCTCCTAGAACCGAAGTGCCGTGAGCGCATAGTGCAACTTTTGGGCATACGTCGTCTACGGGAACTTAATACAACATGGTTTCTCTCATTTAGACCAATCTGGCAAGATTGCATCTTACCTGTTCTACGCTGCCTGCTTTGCGGTGAAGAATGCGTGCTAGACATCTGTCTAACACTCCCATCAGTCATGCCAACGGATATCGATACTCTGCTGGACCCGATAACGGCCCATGCTCTGTGTTGTCCCCAGAGGCTACCAATCCTGATGACGGCATTCGTTGAGATCTCACAGACGCTTCCTGCTGCTGCTGAGGTACGAGATGGATCAACAGGCACACAGGTAACAACGGACGCGAACATTGCTGCAGCATCCTATGCTGAAAGCGATGCTTCACATCTCTGTGCAGTTAACCTTTTAAACGAGGTGTTCCAACTGTCACCGACATTGGTAGACGATCTTTTGTCTACAGGCGTAGAGGATTTCATGTTTACTACAGACCCATACCATGACTTTGATTAGGCTCACAGTGTACCGGGGAAGCAATGAATTTGGCCTCCATATTTTCAAAACAGAACTAAAACCTGGAACTCTTCCTAAAAATTAAAAAAAAAAAATTCTCTCTCTCTATTTTTGAAAATACATGGCAATTCAATCTGCTTACAGTAGAACTATTCATACAGAACGGACTTCTTTGAATACTTCCAGGGACACATTGTCACCTTATTTTACTACAATTTCATTTAGTACCATGTTATGAAATGGCTTTGATTTTGAATACTTGTCAACCATTTCGTCATATGTATATATTTCTGTTTATTCATTCATGTTGCATTTTATTTCCGATATATGCTTAGAATGAAAAAATGCTTTAAAATGTACAGTACCTATTGCATTACATGTTTAGCGACAGTTTTTTAAAAACTTCTTTTAATATGCTTTTAGAAATGTTTTTAGCAACATGTGGTACTCAGTTTAATGTTTAGCATTTAATGTTTAGCATTTAGGACTATCGTTCATTCGAAAGTGGAGTGGGTGTTGTATTCTGCTTTAGGTGTCCGTATATAGGTTTTACTGATACATGTCCTTATATAGGCACAATTCGCATTGCCCTTATATAGGCATAAGATCCCAGTCCTTATTTAGGCATTAGCCATGCTATCCAAATACAGGCATGGTCACTTACATCCGTCCACCCCGTCACAACGAGTTCTTAGAAACCAGACCCTTAAGCTCTTGGGAGTTCCCCTAGCACAGGATTATTGATTTCTCCAAGAACTCATTTATTATGCATGAACCGCTATTCCTTAAGGGTTCATTCCTGATGTCTTCCTCTGCCCGACTTTACGTCAATGCTAACATTCCAAGGCACCTACCGGGTATAAATATACCTTCCCTTGCCCAAGCAAGTAGGAGGAGACCTTGAATTTAGAGGAGCCCGTATCCCGGCCTGACGCACTGACAAGAGACGCTGTCATCCCTGCTCACAGAGAATCCAGCTTCCAGTGTTCTGACTCCCTTCGCGGGGTGTTAGAGTTCGAGACCCGGAAAGAGATTCCCACCTCTCTCATTCTCAAGGTATGGAGCTGACTAGAACCTAGAGGGACTCTTGGCATACCAGACTTGGCATACTATAGCATACCATACTATAGAATACATCACCTACTTCTTACCTTGCACTACACTTAGGTTAGGTACACTGGGGTAGAACTAGTTAGAGAAGCATCTTATGAGTACTCACATTTTTAGCTTATGTTATTTATGTATATGAATATATGTGTCATAGCTAAAAAATAATGCTAACGCAGTATTATTTCTTTCTACTGCTTACGCTGTACATAATATATCTCGCATACTGTCTTACGATTGTAACAGCTCATATCTCTTACACGAGAAACAAGACTGTTCAATAAATCCTTTTATTGAAACGCCCGTCTATTATTTCTGTGTAACTCTGAAGAAACTAAGCATGCACGATTAGCTGAGTGAAACTGTTATCTGTTGTTTCCACGATTCTGAGAGTGTTCCGATTCTAAAGGGAAACAAAGTTGTCATGTTTATGCGGTTGCCAGAAACTACTCCCTTCTTGTTTACAAGGAGTTTCTAGTGGCCTCTGAGTTAGCTGGTACAAAGTAAATTAAGTTTAATATACTCGATAGGGACATACTGACCTCAGTCCTATGTCAAATCTATAGGGTATATTATTCTAATGCGCAGAGCCTATTAGGGAAATAGGAACTACACTACAACATGCCCGGAAGAGACTCGCCCAGGCAAGTTATTGCGTATGCGAGTAAGAGCTTATCGGACATAGAAAGGGCATACTCACAACCAGAGAAGGAAAGCTTGTCAGTAGTATGGGCATGTGAGCACTACCACATGTTCATATATGGGAAACCATTCACCATTGTAACTGACCACCAAGCACTAGTAACAATATAAGGAAACCCCAACGCAAAAATACCACCACGCATTGAGAGGTGGGGAATACGACTTATGGACTATGATTTCAAGATAGTGCATAAACCTGGAAAGGAACACAACCCAGCTGACTACATGTTAAGGATCCTCTACCACGGGCACCAGAGATCACGTCCATGACAGCGGAATACCTAAACTTTGTGTTAAGACAAAACACTCCCGCTCCAATAACAATTGAAGAGCTGGAGCGAGAGACTACCAGTGATGCCACACTGCAAGCAGTTAAAACAACAACACGACAGCAAAGGTGGAGACAGGAAAACAACAGCAGCCCCATGGGAGAAGGAGTAAGAAAGGAGGAAATGTTAGCGTTCAAGCACATACAAGAAGAGTTATCGGAAACAGAAAAGGGAATTCTCTTGCAAGGAACAAGGATAATAATACCACAAAAACTATGGAGCAGACAGTGAATATAGCGCATGAGTCCCACAGAGGCATAGTAACTACAAAAAAAATGCTACAGGAAAAAGTATGGTTTCCAGGGTTGGATCGACTGGAGGAAGACACAATAATGAACTGTCACCTATGCCAAATAATGGGAAGTCCAGCAAAGCCAAAATAATTACACATGTCCGACCTCCCCGGGGCAGTGTGGACAACACTCACAGCTGATTTCTATGGACCCTTGGAAACTGGCAACTACCTGCTAGTAGTAATTGATGAATACTCCAGATTTCCCATAGTATGAAAAGTGTCATCAACGTCCGCTACAGCGACGTTGCCAATATTGGATGACATAATTGCAGTATGGGGCTCCCCACAAACAATGAAGACAGACAATGGGCCACCATTCTCAGGGGAGGAGTTTCACAGATTCATCGTGTACCTGGGCATACATCACAGGAAGATAACGCCTCTGTGGCCGCAAGCAAATGGCATGGTGGAAAGGTTCATGGCAAACATCAAGAAAGCAGTCCAACGTGCAAAACTGGCACAGATTTCAGTGTGCCAGGCACTGTGCCAAATATGAAGAGATTACCGAAACACCCCACACAGCTTTATGGGATGATGCCCAGCAGAACTAGTGTTGGGAAGAAGAAGCAGGACGAGATTGCCCCAGCTGGAGGCAGAAGCGCCACCCAATCACAGAGTGCTTCCATTGCTATTACTACCTGCGTTGCTCTATTCTTTTTCATGCACCATGTGACTCTCAGATATTAGAGATGGCACATGGGTTCTGTTGTATGTGTCCTGGACTCCAGAAAACGCTCTCTAACTTTCTCCATGTTATCAACTTTTGAATATCACTTCATTGCAGGGAGCAGTCTGACACCTCTGAAAGGAGCACAACATGGCATCAAATCCTCTATGTTATTTCACCAAAGTGTGCAATGCATTGTGCCTGCTAAACCTTCTTGTGAGTAACAAGATTTACAAGCACTCCTGGATCCATTGTACAACCACCAAAAACATTGGTCCATCAGAGAGGAAAGTCCCTTCCTCTCAGTGCTGCAGTGATAGCAGTAATTGACCAGAGTTAGAGATAGAGACAGAATTGTCCTAGCAAACAGAATAAGAAAAAGAGTATGAAACACCTTAAGTAGGGGCAGAGCAGGATGTTTGGCTTATTTCATTATCAAAACCAAAGGGGATGATGGACATTGCAAGCACTCACCCCCAGTCAACTGATCTGGGTTTAATCCATCATCATTCTCTAGCTCACTCCGCCACCCCAGTTCAGGCATGGCCATATGCAAATCAGTCTGACCCTGTGCCTCATGGGAACAGTCCAGCCCGAACTGCCTAGCCATGTCTTCCCTGGACTGGAAACAAGCATCCTGGGACCGGTTTTGGGTTCATAACCCTCATCAGCCAGGCTATCTTGAATCCAGTGGCAAAGTGAGCAAGGGACCCATGTCTGGGCATACCCTGCCAACTTAGGGCGAACTTAGCAAAACCAAAGGGGATGATGTACGGAGTGTTGAACATTGCAAGCACTCACCCCCAGTCAACTGATCTGGGTTTAATCCATCATCATTCTTTATCTCACTCCGCCACCCCAGTTCAGGCATGGCCTTATGCAAATCAGTCTGACCCTGTGCCTCATGGGAACAGTCCAGCCCGAACTGCCAAGCCATGTCTTCCCTGGACCGGAAACAATCCTGGGACCGGTTTCGGGTTCATAACCCTCATCAGCCATGCTATCTTGAATCCAGTGGCAAAGTGAGCAAGGGACCCACGTCTGGGCATACCCTGCCAACTTAGGGCGAACTTAGCAAAACCAAAGGGGATGATGGACGGAGTGTTGAACATTGCAAGCACTCACCCCCAGTCAACTGATCTGGGTTTACTCCATCATCATTCTTTAGCTCACTCCGCCACCCCAGTTCAGGCATGGCCATATGCAAATCAGTCTGACCCTGTGCCTCATGGGAACAGTCCAGCCCGAACTGCCAAGCCATGTCTTCCCTGGACCGGAACCAAGCATCCTGGGACCGGTTTCGGGTTCATAACCCTCATCAGCCATGCTATCTTGAATCCAGTGGCAAAGTGAGCAAGGGACCCACGTCTGAACTGGGGTGGCGGAGTGAGCTAACGAATGATGATGGATTAAACCCAGATCAGTTGACTGGGGATGAGTGCTTGCAATGTTCAACACTCCGTCCATCATCCCCTTTGGTTTTCCTTATTTCATTATCAACCTAATCCTCTTTTTAAGCTTCTCTTCCTCTTCAGTGATGTATAGTCTTAGTCCTGTTGCCCAGCGAGCACAAGACCCATGACTGGTCATACCACCACACTTAAGATGTCTACTACAACAAACAACAAAGTTATAGAAGGAACACTTGAATTAATCACAATCACTGGCAATCTTTCTGGGTGGCTTTCCAGTCTATAATTTTTGCCCATTGTGTCACTGTAGAGACCAGCCAGATGCAAATCAGCTTTATTCCTGCTCCAATAGGAACAAGCCAGCCCAACCTTGAACACAAGACACCACAGGCCCAATTCTGCCTACCAATGTCTTGCCAGTGAGGTCTAGCCCGAATCATGTGACACAGCAAAAATGGCAGCCACATCTGTTGTACTTACAATATCCAAAGCAACAAACTGCAAAGTGAGGGAATGGTTGCTTGAATTATTTTCGGTATTGGTGCTTTCTCTGGGCTATTATTTCCGTTTGCAGTTTTTCAAACACTGCCAATATAGGCAGAGACCAGCAATGTGCAAAAAGTAGATCTATCTAAAATATAAGAAGTCCAGCCAGAACTGCCAGACCAAACCCATCTAGACTGAAGAAGCCTTGGGAGGCCGAAACTGGTCTGGAGTTGCTTGTTTTCCTATGACATATAGTTTGACACAGCAAGCATGGGACCTATGCCTAGGTTTATCTGTTGAACTTAAAGCTTTACCTGCAACAAACAAGAAAGTGAGAGAAGGAAGGCTTGAAATAATCTCAGCCACTGGCTATCCCTTGGGCTGATTTTTCACCCAGTGTGGTATCTACACAGAGACCAGCCACATGCTAATAAGTCTTGGTCTTGATAGCAATAGGAACAGTTCTGCCCAAACTGCTAAACCAGGGGTTGGTTGCGTTCCCCTTCAGAAGTGAACCAAAGCAATTTCAGACCCATTTTTTGATTTGATGTGCCTCATCAGTGAGGAGGTTGGGTTCTATGGTAGCGAGCCCAGGACAGATGTGTGGGCATACCTGTTGCACTCACTGAATAGATGTAAGTAGGCAAAAACTGGTCTTGGGTTGCTTGTGCTCCTGACAGTGACATACCACTGCAGTTGGCCTGGCCTGCTTCTGCTGAATATTAAGTCTGGCTTATAGTCTAATAATGTACTTTGGATGTGGCTGTGGCTCTGTGACTGCAGCTATCCCTTCTGCGACTGCAGCTGTTATTTGTCTCGGGCTGGTGTTTAATTCTGGTGGAAGGTGCTGCCTACTCCTCTTCTTTCACCAGCTAGTGATAGTTCCTAGCAATTTCCCCAGGCAATTCAGTTGCAGCTGCTCTGCAAAGGTCTGTCATCATGATGCCACTGTTTCCTGGTCATCTGGCTCTGAGGAAAAAAGGCACTGAGTTACCCATACAGCATATTTGTAGAGCTACACAAAGTTCTGGTTCTATAGTTCCATTTTCCTAACATTCCACATACATTCCCCTTCTTGTATTATCTAATCAGTGTCTTCTTCAAACAATATTGCATTGTTTAAGATTATTCATAGGTTAGTTTATGTAGCCAAACTTTAGAGGATAGGTTAGGATTAGATTAAGGCCATGGTGTAAGGGAAGGTGTTATAAGGTCAAAATTGGTTCAAGGGTGTTGTAAAGGCACAGAATTGTGTTGATGAAGAGTTTGATCCCAGCTAATTATTCACACATCAGACACAATATGGAGGGTATCTTGTTTCCGCGTTTATTGTAGGTTTCTCTTTTTCGCTAGTTTTTGTTTCTCTTAGAAAAGTATGAGTCCTGAGTTTTCAGTCCTGTTTCTGTTCCTAGGTCCTGATGGTTTCTCTTTTTTTTCTTATCTCAGGGACGAGATGTGGCAGAACTGAGCCCCTCGGGAAAAGAAGGTGCACAGGTGAGTATCTAGTTCTCTCTTTCTAGTCTCTTTGCTATTAGGCCTCTTCTTTTTCCCCCTCAAGGGCCCTCTTTCTCTTCCCCTCTTCCTCTCTTTTCCTCTTCCCCTTTCAATGCTCCTTACTCTTTCTGTAACCTCCTCTCCTTTCTTATCAGACACCCTCAAGCTCATCTCTTTACAAGTGGAGGGCTTTAGCTTGGCTAATAATTTTTTTTTTTCTTTTGTTAGAAAAAAACAGAGAAAAGAGATGTAACAACAAGATGCAAAGAAAACAAAATTTCCATTAAGCAACTTTGTTTCTCCTTCCATTGCGCTGTTATCCTTAGGCTAGGGTTTGGCAGTAGTTTCCTTACAGTGAAACCACTTCTTGACTACTATAGGTTTTACCAGGACTGGCTTGTCATCTGTCAACTTTTGTACAGAAGTTCCACTTGGCATCCCTTGTCCTCACACCGTCCCCAACCCCACAACTTCGCACCCACCTGTGTTAGCCACGCTCCTACAGGAACATGGCTGGGGCCGGACACCTCTCCGGTATGATTAGAGCTGCGGAGAGGCTACGGTTGTAGAGGATGTCTCCTCTCATCTCTTTGCCATCGTAACTCTTCTTGGGTTTGTCTCTCTGGGCTTTCCATACCAGGTTGTCTGCTCCAATGAACCGCTGCCTCTCAGTGTCTCTCTGCGACTCATTTGAACACCGACTCCTCCTCCTCCTCTCACTCTTCCAGGTTCAGCTCCTAAAGAAGAAATGGAAGTCAATATTTTGTTTTTAGCATTCTCTTTTGCTTCTCCTTCATTTCTCTTTCTGTTCGCACTTTTGTTTTATCCTTTCCAGGTCGAGGTGAGGGTTTGAAGACTACTGGAGTTACAGGTAAGTCTTTATTTGTTCTCTTGTTTTGGCAAAGGGTTAGTGTAGCACTAAGTCAGAATTTGAGATAAATAGGGTTAAGTTAAATTTAGGATGAAGTAGGGTTAGAGAAATAGAAGGTGAAAAGGATGATATGAAATTAAGGTACAAGAGAAGGATGGAATGAGAAGTGGTATAAGAGTATTTTTATTTCACCACCATAAAAAGGTAGCAGAACGCACATAGAGTAGGGAAAGAAAAGTACCATTATTATTATACTATTATTAATAAGTTACTATTAAGGAGAGAGAATAATAGAAATTAGGTTAATGGTTAATGTATGTATATAAATGATTTTAGAACTGTTATGGTAAAGACATTTATACCTCTAGTTTTTTATGTTCAAATTTCTTTACAGAATTTTGCCCAATCACTTAAAGATGCTTGATGTAAGGGGAACAACCAAATTCTCTGGTACCTGCTGAAATGCCATCTGTAGCCTAATCCTGTCTAACAAGCTGAACTAGTTCACTCTACCTGCATAGATAAAGCTACAAATGACAGCAACACAAATTGTGCATCCCATTACTCATCACTCATGAGACCGAAACTCCTCTCAGTTGGATCTCACTATTTCATCCAGGCATGACACCAAAATGTAAGATACATGTGTTTGACTCCTCACTCTTCCCTTAATTACATTAAATTCCACCTTCCAGGCTTGAATCATCACTCTGGTCAACTATGCACAACGCCAAAATGATTTCCCAATAGGTCCCATAGCACTTCAACACTCATATAATAGACATGAATGGTAAGTGAATTGGTTGCATTAATTAATTGTAAAAACGATATTGAAAATTAATTACCAGATGGCATGTCAACCCTCAGGATAAAGTGCTGCAGGAGGTGCTCTTTACACACAACAATGTCTGCACTGAATACATAGGAAAGCATGCCCCCACTGGACTCTTCCCTCTCGAGGGGATAGCTCCTTCCAGACCTGCCAACTTTGCTTGACATATGGAGGAGTTATTTGTATACTAATAAAACGAGCCCTACAACCTCTCCCACAGAGAAGATATTATTCGGGTTGGGGTGGTAGAGTGCCTCTCCTAGCCATGTGGATCTGCCTAGTTTCTGGTAAAAGAATTTAAAACATTTTTTTTTTAAATGAAGCATAGTAAAAATGAAAACGCAACCAAAGAAACAAATGTCTACCAAGAAAGAAAAATAAAAGAGGAGAAGAATCTAAGCGAACAATATTAGGAATGATGGGTGGCGCAAAAAAATGAACAAAATCTGGCTGCAGATTTTAAAAAACACAAAGGAAATTTCAACTGCAGACAGCAGTCACAGCACCAGGCACTCCCTTAGTTCGTGAAAGTGGCTAAGTACTGCGTTGCACATTTGAGCTTCACATAAATACATCATGCAGATTGTGATGAGTCAGCGTGCTAGATGTTGGGCACCAATGCACGCGCTGCAAATGCACGGGCCCCGCGCTCAAGCCGGATGGCGGAGCGCGGGTATAAATAAAAATGGGCGGGGCTGGAGAGGCAGTCCGCTAGCAACCGCGAAGCGTGTGTGTTTCCTCATTGCTATCGCGCACACCCGCACCGCGCTAGCGGGTAGTCAGATCCCGGCAGGGGATCTCAACACTGGCGGCGAGGGCGGGGCGAACTACGCTCCAGGCCTGATCAAGCGGGAGAGCTGCGATGGCAGCCCCGCTGAGTGCAATCAAGGGTGGCTCCTGATCCGCCCAGGAAGCGCGTGTCACGTCGGACATCACGAGGCAGGCAGGCCTCTCACCTCGGCACAAAGGCACCACTCAGCAGCCACTTGCCAGGACAAAGACACCCCCACATGCACCGGTGAGCCGCACAGGACACGTGGGGCACATTCCTGGCCGCTTCCCCATGCAGGGGGCCCAGCCACGTGCAACAGACCGCGCTAGGCCACGCAGGCCGCGTCAAGCCATACAGTATCAAAGGCACACGCCCAAGCACTCCAGGACGTCCGTAACGGCGTAGCACCCTCGATGGGACTCGCAAAGACCACTGCTCACCTGCAGCCATGGGAGATCAAGGGGATGCAGCCCAGCCCCGAGCCGGGCCCACACCGCAACACCCTCCGACAGGCGTCTTACCACCATTCAGCGAATCAGCTGACCCCACCACAGCGGCACCACGGTGGCAGACCTGGCTAGGCCTCCTCGAAAATTACTTCATCGCCAACAGGGAAGCGGAAGTGCGCAGTTTCCTTGGGATGGCGACATATTGTGGCCGCTTCATTTCGGACCTCGCCACCATCGCCGAGGCCCTCCAAAATCTCACTCGCACTGATGCCATGTGGCAGTGGGGACCCACTGAAGAAGTGGCATTCCAAGCAGTCAAGAACGCTCTCCTTGACCACACAACCCTAGTGTACTTCAACCCAGGCCAAGCGAACAGAGATATTGGTGGATGCTACCCCCGTCGGCCTCGGAGCCGTCCTCACCCAGGAGCAAGAACCAGGGCGGTGGGCTGCCCTAGCCTATGCCAGCAAAGTGCTCTCCCCAACCGAGAAACGCTATGCCCAGATCAAGAGGGAGGCCCTAGCGATCCGCTGGGCATGCCGGCATTTCCATCTGTACATCTGTGGCCATCCGTTTACGGTCATCACGGATCACCAACCCCTAGTGCGTCTATTCCGGGGCTCTGCGCCCCACCCGCCACCTCGGATCGAAAGGTGGGCCATTGGACTCCAACAATACGAGATGGAGGTAGCTTATCGACCCCGGGCCAAGAACCCCGCCGATTTCCTCTCCAGACACCCAGATCCCCACGAAGACAGTAGCGACGAACCTTACTCCGAATCCGCGGAGGCACATCTGGACATGATCTCAGCGCTCACGTGCCCGCGGGCGCTGACACTCGAAGAGATAGCAGTCGCCGCAGAAGCAGACCCAGTCATCGCCAAGGTCCAGGCAGCCGTCCAAGGGGGCCACTGGCATCAGTTCCTACAGTCGGCCAATTCGTGGTCCGGTCCGGAAAAAGAGAGCCTCATGCACATGTGGAGGGTCCGGGACGAGCTGAGCGTCACCCAAACAGGTATCTTACTGAGAGGGCCGCAAATTGTTATCCCCGCGTCCCTCCAGCTGCGAGCGACACAGCTAGCCCACGGTGGGCACCAGGGAGTGGAGAAGATGAAAGCACGCATGCGGGAGAAAGTCTGGTTTCCAGGAATGGACGCCCGTGTCGTTGAGACAGTCAGGAGATGCCCCTCCTGCCAAGTGACAAGTGGCCCCGAAAGGGCCGCGCTCATCCACACCGAGGTGCAGGGGAGAGGCCCCTGGGAAAAGATCAGCATGGATTTCGGGAGTTTCCGGATAGCAGAGCCACCTTAGCCATAATTGACAGCTACTCTAAGTACCCTCTGGTGGAAGTCGTCAACTCACCAGCATTCTCACACGTGGGCCCAGTATTGGACAAGATCTTCGCCATGTTCGGATGCCCCGAGGAAATCAGAAGCGACAACGGGCCCCCGTTCCAAGGGCACGAATTCCGCGAGTTCCTACACCACCACGGTATCCGGCACAGGCGTATCACCCCGGAGTGGCCGCAAGCAAACGGCGAAATTGAAAGGTTTATGAGGACCATAAATAAAGCTCTCTGAATCGCCGTAGCCGAACACGTCGACCCTGAGCGGCACCTCCAGAGATTCCTCCGGGAATACCGGAGCACCCCTCAAAGTTCCACACGTCAAGCACCTTGGGCATTAATGTTCAATGGATCCCGCCGCGACGGCCTCCCTACCGCCCCAGGGTGGTCACCCCCTCCGTTCGACGAGGAAGGTGCCTTTAGGAGGAGGGAGAAGCACAACCTAACAGCCAGTCAGACAAGGAGGGCCGTGTCCCGCCAGCTCCAGGAAGGAGACACCGTAATTCTGAGAGACCGGAGGCCTGGCGGGAAGTTTCGGACTCGCTATGAACAAGGATACTGGACTGTAACTGCCATAAAAGGGACCATGGTGACGGCTGAGAAAGGAGATGAGACCGTAACCCGCAACATCTCGTGGTTCAAGAGGGTGGACAGTCCCGACACCATAGCCGAACCAGCTGATGATCCCGGGGAGCGAGAGGCCAGCCAAATGGAGACCGAGGGAGCCGAGGGCAGCGACCTGGGGCAAGTCTCACCACCCAGAGTGCCGGAAGCGGCCCAAGGTACCCAGGAGGTGCTGCCCATGCCCAGTGAACCAGTGGCGACACCCCGACCCAGCCGTGGCAGTCAAAGGTATGCTCTGAGAGACAATCCACAGCCGAGCACCCGGCTCAGGGACTTCGCATGGCAAGTAAGTGAACTAAGAGACACTTGGGAAGCAGTCAAGGACTGAGTTGGGATGGGATGTGATGAGTCAGCGTGCTAGATGTTGGGCGCCAATGCACGCGCCGGAAATGCACGGGCCCCGCGCTCACGCCGGATGGTGGAGCGCGGGTATAAATAAAAATGGGCGGGGCTGGAGAGGCAGTCGATAGCAACCGCGAAGCATGTGTGTGTCCTCATTGCTATCGCGCACAACCGCACTGTGCTAGCGCGTACACAGATGATCTTTTTAGCTTTTTTTGCCGGTCAAAATGATTTTTGGGGATGCCAGCCCTTTTTTTTCAAGTCACACGTTAAACGTAATATAATTCTTGCATAAATAAGTTTATTTCATTTGAAAAATAAAATAACAATTTCACAAATTATTTGTTGTAGTGCCTGGAGGCTTCTGTAGTGATCTAATGGTTGTCTAAGAGCTAAGTGTATTCCTATTGTTTTGGTACCTTAGCCTCCGTAGAGTGAATGCATTGTTTGCTTTATGGTCACTCGATTAAATAATCCTAGCTATATCATGATTTTTAGGACTTCTAATCTTGACCCAACTCAAACGTTCAGGCACCCTGTCACCTGAGAGCATAAGCAAACATCTCTGTTGCTCTATCTTTTGGGTATTTTAAGGCTCAATGGAATAGAGAAGGTACACCGGTATGAGCACCAACCTGCAAATCCCGCTAGACTAGACATAACCAGAATGTCTATGAGTTTACTTATTTTTATATGGTGCATTCTATGCATGCACATTTTAACCCAGGCTTCTCCAAGGAGTTGCTCGTGAACTACTGATAGCTTTTCAGCTACCTGTAAGCATCTCTCCTGTGTGCAGCCCAGTCTACTAAGTTAGGCGCTTTTGCTTGGCTGTACTAATATATGTAAAATAAAATTGAGAGTTTTTATTGGAGACGAAAATGTGTATATTATCAGAACTTGTAAGCTGATCTTTGGAGAAAAATGGCTCAATTTCTAAAATATATTTAAAGTTGATATTTAAGTGATAAATCATGTGGTGCTGGGCAGACAGATTATTAATACTATAACCTTGGTGCAAGGGCCACTGGGTTATGTATTATCCATTTAAAGGCATTTGACACTGACAAAACCTTTCCACACTGCTAGTAGCCACTAATGTAATCTTCCTGTCTGGCATGGCCACTAGTACATCACTACTAATATTAGTCGCTCCTTATCATTCACATTAAACATGAGCAGCTTTTGTTTCAGAAAAGGTTGGAGATACCATTTAACCAATAAAGGCCTGTCGTTTGAAGTTCCCTATACCTCAGTATGGTGAAAGCCTAGATTGTCTCTACCTGGAACCTGTGCAATCACTATTTGTTCTGCTTAGTGATAAACTGCCCGAACCTATGCTGTGATTGATCTGGCAATATCAATAAAACGTATAGTTTATGTCCTTTAAACATTTCAAATGAAAAAGGGCTCGTCATTTCAGAGCTTGGGGGTCAGTTTTTGAAGCTCTTTGGAACAGACGTTTTCCGCCTTACATCTGTGCCCTGTGTTGGTGCTGGTACTGCCTGGCACAGGATTGGTGACAGGGGCCCACGCTATAGAACAGCCTTCCCCTGGTTCCTCAGTTGGACGTTCTACTACCAGGAGAATATAATACAGGCAGAAATGGTTAATAAAAATAAATGCCGGGCATTTTGCATACTCAAATTCCAGCAGGAAACGTTTTCCCATCTGGTAATTACATGACCGTACCACTTATAATTGCAATTTGCCTGTCACAAAAGGCAAGCAGCTTGGACACTGTGCCAAAGTCAGACTTGGTTTTGCATACATTAACTATAGGCATTTGTATAGCGCATTTCTTCTACTGGTATGCACTTGCAGCGCTGTTGTTACCATCCGTTTAGCTTAGTTGTGCTATTATTAGCAGCGCTTCTGTCTGGTCACATAGATTTGTGACGACACAAAGGCTAACCTGGCTAATCCTCACTGAACCTTAGTGAAAATTAGTCATTGGGTAAAACAGAACCTACAATTCTTTTTTCACCTCAAGGATCAAGTAAATTTTATTGCTAAACTGCGAAATCATACTGACCATGTGTTAGACAAGCCACACAAGCACTTACTTCTCAGCAAGCAAAGCAACCCAAAGCTGGTAGCAAATCATAAACGAAACATAACTGCTATTTTGCATGTGTGCTATAACTCTGCTTAAACTGAGTTTACGTCAGAAATGGACTCCCGCGCAGCCTGGGGAGTGGGCGAAAGGTATGAAAGACGTTTGGATTAAATGCAAGAAATCATATGCCTTTTGATCAATGGAAAATAATATGGAAGGCAGCTCTTCCGACAATTTGGAAAACTGTTCTTCGCTAGCTGCACAGAACACTATATCCATGTGTCACTTGCGGATATCAGCGGGCGCTGCTTTCCTCATTTTATAGCTTGACTTGTTCCAGAACATTCTACATTCCGCAGCGGTAGATGCCAAGGCGCGAGTCAAAGAAACGGCTTCTTGGCGTTACTCTGCTGGCACCGACTCCTCAGGTCCGATGACTCATCCGCAAATTACCGCTCCTGTCATTGTGGTCCAAATCGCTGGGAGGAAGGGAAGCACTGACACAGGCATTCTACGTGAGTAAATAATAGCTCGGTTCATCCTGCCTTCCAAAAGAGGTGCTGCACGCAAGTCGACATCTCCTGTTACTGAACTTGATGTCGATGGCTTGCAACGGTGCATTCCTAAGGCAGTACATTTTGTCTTCAGGAACACTACAAAATGTTTGCTCTAGTAAATAGGGAGAATGTTATGAGAAAGGATTCATTTTTAAACCCTTGGGATATTTCACGAGCTTAGCCTTTTCTGTTTATATTATTAAGAACAACACCCAAAAAGGCCAACTTAAAAAATACTCACATGAAGAATTGCATAAAATAAACATATTACAAAAACCCAAACATGGTGTGGGAACTTTTCAGGAGTCCCAGCCCAGAGCAGTCGTGGGTTACAGTGCTCAGATTGTGTCAACCCGAGCCTTTTACCACTTTTGTCTTGGGGCTTTAGCTTACTATTGAACCCAAAAGTGAGCATCAAGTAATCCCTTTAGCACTTGACTGCCAGGGTAATTTAGTCGAAGAGTCCAAAACTTACCGAGAGAGGTGGTGTGAGGTTAGAAACTTAGAATTCCCTACAAAGTATATTGGTTAATAATTCAAGGTCCACTCAATAATTATTGTTTTGAAAAAGAAGTATTTTACTCAAATCACACAAACACAATTAAATACTGTAAATAATGTTTTTGAAACCGCAAATTATACTGGGCAGTACTAATACCCATCAATAACTAAAGTGGAGGCAGCCTACACTGCTGCCATGGGACAACTTCCTTGGGTTCCCCCCTTTGCAATAGTTCAAGTCTCTGGGGCCCTCCTTGTAGGGATCTATCAGGTAAAGGGTCTTGGGAGAGTGCTGAACAGGTTGTGCACCAGTGAGACGGAATATGAGTTCTCCCCATCGGTGGAGATCCTATCCCAACCCTCTGGGATTTCCTGAATGCCCACAGTACCTTTTCTGATGTCTCATTCTATTGAAAGTTGCTCAACATGATGTGCATTGCAAAGACCACAGAGTATGAGGTGCAGTGTACCTGTCCCTGTCCTGCCAAAAGGTGTGCAAAACAAACACGAGGACGGAGCACTGAAACTTTTCAGACACTCACCCCCAGTCACAGATCTGGGTTAAATCCATCATCGTTCTTTAGCTCACTTCGCCAACCCAGTTCAGACCCAGCCATATGCAAATCAGTCATGACCCTGTTCCTCATGGGAACAGTCCAGCCAAACTGCCAAGCCAGGTCTTCCCTGGACCGGAAACAAGCATCCTGGGACCGGTTTCGGGGTAACTCCCCTCATCAGCCAGACTAGCTTGAATCCAGTGTCAAAGTGAGCAAGGGACCCATGTCTGGGCATACCCCGCCAACTTAGGGCGAACAAGGCAAACACAAGGAGATGATGGACAGAGCGCTGAAACTTTTCAGACACTCACCCCCAGGCACAGATCTGGGCTGAATCCACAGAGTGTGAGGTGCAGTGATCCTGTCCCTGCCCTGCCAAAAGGTGTGCAAGCAGCATCTTTGGAGCCAGTACTAGGTGTACGGAGGCAGCACCACATGCAATCAAGGAGGCTGTGGTGGAGTCCCGGTGCACTTGGCTCAATGGATCTTGTTGCTTTGATACCTCCTCCGGCTCAAATACACAACCCACCACCCAAAACAAGCTAGGTGCCCACCACTTGCAGTCTTTGTGAGTTCTGGATGCAAGCTTCTCAGGTGATGTGGTTCTCCTCCAGTACTCAGGGTTCTTCTTTGCGGGGACCGCAGAATGTGATCTGGTCTTCTTTTGTGCTCTGTAACTTCTGGGCTTTTAGTCCTGAAGCTGGTAGTATATTTTAATGAAACACAACTGTGCACACAATTTCCTCAGTGCCCTCCATCCACATGGGTACACAGTTTCAGTCAAGCTGCTGGGTCACTCCGGATCAGTGACCCTCTCATTTGTAGAACAATGAAGGTCCTTCTATGATGATGCAATGGGTGTCCGCGGCTTGTCCTGCCTTGTCTCCTAACGGGGCCTTTCCTTTTGAGCAGCATATTTCTTCATGCAAGAGCACTCTCAGTGCCCACCCTTGAGCAGTTGGTCCATTCTCTCCCTCGAAGCAGGGCCCAAGCAGTCAGCTCTGAGTCCTTGTTCTGGGCAGCTCTGCCCTTGTGCTTATTCTACTCAGACTGGTCCAGCCAATGTTCTTATTATAAGGTGCTAGTAGGATGGTGGAGAGGGGGAAAGGTGGAATGAGGGGGATCTAGGAGTCAATCTGGAAGAGAAACACGAACCAAGGGTTTAAAAGAGAGTTAGGATGTCCCACTTAACTACCTGTTAACAAGTGGGATGTAGCCTTTTGAGAGAACATTGGGCCAGGAAAGGGGAAAAGGAAACTCCCAAGAATTAAGGAAGCCCTCTCTTCCACCTAAAAGTCTGACCCACAATTCCCTGGAATGAACAGTAAGAGCACTGCAATTCACATTTGCTGTCTGAGCTTTTTCAAACCTTCTTAGGTACCACTTAATTATATAGCAAATACACAAGCTATATTCACGTAGATTCCTGTGACTATGACCACATTTATGCCATATGCTCCACATGCATCCACTAAACATCCAGAGAGGAGCATGCTGGCAACATACATGTCTCATATGGATAGGCTAAACACCTGGTTGCAGCGGACTGGTAGACCAAGTCACCAAAAGGCAGGTAGATAACAATTACAGGCATGGGCAACTGAAAGGGCCTGCCTTGCAGTTATAAATTCCATCACTGCCACAAATGTCAATCTACTATAGTGACAGAATCACACTTGGTAAAAGGGGAATGTCCCTCTCCAAAGCCCATGGGTTTCAATCCTCGTCTCAGAAATACCTCAACACATGCATAACTGTTTGGTGTGCTGAGGTGGAGGGCAAAAATGGACAGCTTGCTATGACAAGGCTGAGGCATGAATGCACACTTTCCAGAGCTTTGCAAGGTACCGTTTTCATTGCAAAATATTGGATTCGTCAGTAATTGTATTATAAATAAGGATGTCTTTGGCCATTGACTTTTGTGTTTCAGAATGGCATTTGACGCAAAGAAACTAGCTGGTGTCTATTAAACTGAAAGATGGACATTATCTCACACACATTTGTTAGTGCTTCACACTCATTCCTCCTTTCCCCTGGTTCGCCACACAAAATTGTGCTTTCTTCAAAATTAAATTGGAAGATATTTGATGATAGATTTTTGTTAAATCCTAATCAGTTACATGGGTCAAATAGATAAGAATATTTCATATGACTAGGCAATTTGTTTGTTGTAACTGCTCTAACGTTCCTTAAATTTCTCACAAGAGAAATAGCTAAGGGACAGATCTATTGAGCAACTTTCTGTTGATAACATGGGACTCGAATAACAAAGGAATTTTTATTTTTGTGATGAACACGCCTGAAAATAAATATTACATTCTGCAAATGAGTGTAGCTAGCTATCTCAACCTTCCTCTTGAGTGGTGGGGGTCAGAAGTGTCACCCCTTCAGAAAAATATTCAAAAAGAACAGATCACGGACGGAATTCTGAACAAATCAAACATTCACCCCCAGTCACAGATCTGGGTTGAATCCATCATTTTTGCACACCACACCATTCCAGTTTAGACCCAGTCATAAGCAAATCAGTCTTGTCCCTGCTCCCCATCAGAACAGTCCAACTCAAAATGTTAGGCCAGGTCCTCTTTGGACCAGAAGCAAACATCCTGGGACCTTTTTCATTGCAAAATATTGGATTCGTCAGTAATTGTATTATAAATAAGGATGTCTTTGGCCATTGACTTTTGTGTTTCAGAATGGCATTTGACGCAAAGAAACTAGCTGGTGTCTATTAAACTGAAAGATGGACATTACCTCACACACATTTGTTAGTGCTTCACACTCATTCCTCCTTTCCCCTGGTTCGCCACACAAAATTGTGCTTTCTTCAAAATTAAATTGGAAGATATTTGATGATAGATTTTTGTTAAATCCTAATCAGTTACATGGGTCAAATAGATAAGAATATTTCATATGACTAGGCAATTTGTTTGCTGTAACTGCTCTAACGTTCCTTAAATTTCTCACAAGAGAAATAGCTAAGGGACAGATCTATTGAGCAACTTTCTGTTGATAACATGGGACTCGAATAACAAAGGAATTTTTATTTTTGTGATGAACACGCCTGAAAATAAATATTACATTCTGCAAATGAGTGTAGCTAGCTATCTCAACCTTCCTCTTGAGTGGTGGGGGTCAGAAGTGTCACCCCTTCAGAAAAATATTCAAAAAGAACAGATCACGGACGGAATTCTGAACAAATCAAACATTCACCCCCAGTCACAGATCTGGGTTGAATCCATCATTTTTTGCACACCACGCCATTCCAGTTTAGACCCAGTCATAAGCAAATCAGTCTTGTCCCTGCTCCCCATCTCAAAGCAGTAGAAAAGCTGCATTCGAGAAGTCCTGCTTGCCTATAATTGAATATTATATTATAAACATACCTGTTTCCATGTCGGCCATGTTTTTCCTTCCCTCTTGCAACAACTGTGAGAGAGTTTTTTGGCATTTATTCCAGTTCTGATTCCAGTGCTGCTAGATTCCTGGCATTTTGGCTTCTGCTTTTCTCCATCTTCATGAGAATACCTACAGAAACAAAAGGGCATACAAAGTTTTACCAACAGTTGGCTGTCCTAGTGAATTGGTAAGATGCATGCTTACTAAATGGTGTGGATATATACTCGCCATTCAATGCAGTGGCTGAAGAACTCTATGGATGGCAATCTTCTTACTCTGCAAAAGAAGGTGATCCAGAGCGAACCCAATAAATTGATCAGGGATAAATATTCAATGACATTACGTACTTTGGCCCATACACATTCACCCGAATCCCTGATGCACTGGGGTCAAGTTTGTTAACTTTGCCTTAATTTTACTCTTGATTATTCAGGTTCAAACTTTAATCATACTGAATATTCACATATCTGAATAAATAATAATCGACTTTTCATCTACTTGGTCGCTGGAACAATTAGTTGAAGAGTTGATGGCAATGGAATTTAAAAAAGAAACATTTAATCAATAAACTGGCTAAATAACTACAGACTCTCGGTGAGATTTAATACATTTTATTTAGTAATAATAAATGCTCATATTGATTACTTTATAAGTTCAAATACTGGAAACCTCATGAGAGAGAGGGTAAAATCTAAACATAGCAATAACAGAACAATGATTTCAAATATACGTTGCAAAGAATGGACAGATGAAGAGACATTAGATGCAAGTAAAATATATTTGTTTAAACTAATAAATCGGAGGGATAGATGAAGAGACAAAAGGTACAAAGACAAGAAATATGACTGCAAAAATAATTCTGCAATACTGATTAGATCAAATACAAACCCAAAGGATCTGTAATGGGAAAACTACCACCCAGGCCTAGGTAGTAGTGGGGAACCCCCGGACCAAGAGTCAGGGATCAAAGACTCAAGAATCAGAACAGGGACAGGACAGGAGCAGCTAGGCCTCTCTGCAACCCGACGAACAGCGGCGCACCCTTCACTCGGACACCTTCAGCCTAAGCGACCCACAGCAGCGACAGCAGCTAAACCACACCCATAAAGCACCTATTCTTATACCCTAAAAAACACATGTCCATTCCACAATAGTTGCTAAGTTCATAATTTCTAGCTAAGGGATTGGTTGAGTTCTGGCGGTGGGATGTCTCCCCACAATGAAATCATTTTTCTTTAGACTACACCATTGTTCCACACATTTTTTACATAGTCATCAATACCCCTTCTCTCTCATGAGTACACATGTAACAATATTTTGAACACTTTAATAAATTCAACAACTTCGGGTTCCGTTCCCACGATGACACTGGCGTTTGGCCGCTTGTCAATGTTCATGTCCTTCACCAGGTCACGTTTTTTTCAGCTTTGCACAGCAGTTCAGTCATGTAGTCACATGGTTCCCGCTCGCTCTCAACTTCACCCGCCCTTTCTGAGGCCAATTTAACAAAATGGAAAATTCGTCCATTACTAAAAGAACGGAAAACAAACATTTATTAATTATGTGATAATGCATTTTCACTGTTTACCCCTCATCTTAACTCTACTTCATGTTAACGGTTAGCCTAGCATAGCATAAGCAGAAAAGCGGCATTATTCATTAGGATAAAGCAACACACGTCATGCTTCTTACTAAATACACCTGAGGCCTTGCCATGCAAACCTTCTTAATTCACTCTAAACACAAGATTATTACATTTCCGGTTATTTAAGTATTAATTTCGTTTAGTTCATGCAAATTTGCAAAGCAAACTTCCTTCGTGTAGTGGAATTGTGCACATTAATCATTCTAACTCTACTTACTGTTAGTACGTATTATCGGGGTATTCAATTGAGCAGGTTTCTTTAGCGAAATCCTGCTCCATCAATCCCCCTTCTGATGGCTTTTAGAAGCCATCATAAATACTCACCACACCGAGTGCCACCTTTTAATGTATTTAGATTTTACTTTCTTTTTCTTCTTTTATGGCACTCTCATCTAACATTTTCATCATGTCATAGTATTCTTCATTTATTTCTTCTAACTCTATCTCTTCTCTCTTTCTTTTTATTCCTTTTCTTTTATTCTTTTTGTCTGTTGCATCTTTTCTTTCTTTTATGCATTTACAACACTTATACGCTGTTAATATTACTAGAGCTACTATGGCTACTGAAAATATTGGCATTATTATTTTCCCTAAAAACTACTCCCAAAGGTAGAAAACCATTTAATAACTGCAGAGAAACTCTTACCAAGTCTCTCCCAAACACCGTCAACCTCCAGTTGTGTTAAATCACTATGCAGTTTAGTAATATTTCTAATATATTCTTCTATCCCTTTACTTTTATCCGGGATATAGTTACAACAGTGTTGAATTTTCAACATGCCACAGACTCCACCCTCTTTTGCCAAAAGAATATCAAGGGCAAGTCGATTTTGCAAAACCATTGATCTAATTGCCACCATTTCGGTATCAATCATCAAGAAACCACCAGCAGTATCTGTTGATAAACGGTCAACCACTGAGGACAATTTTCAAATTTTGTGTGAATTTAAAACAACTCCAACTGAGGGTATCAGCGCTCCAAAGATATCACCTACTATTTCTGAAAAACGTGCTCTTATTCTATGTATTACTCCTTGTTTTATTTCATTGACACTATTATCTTCACGGTCTACATGATAAACCTTTGGAAAAACAATCCCAAAATAACAGCTCCCGCACCAATGTGCAGGTAACCTATAATAGGCTTTCTTACCACACACATAATATATCCCCAGGAAAACGGGATCAGTTCCACCCTTTAATCCCCATCCTCCAGTTATTTGGTAAGTATGCTCACACTCACTAGTGCCAATGAAATAATTATTATAGTTAGACTTTGATGTAAATAAACATAGTTTCCCTTTCTGTGACCAGTCCAGGGACATCGCAGCATATGTCTCACCCTTCTCATAATTTCGTTCTCTAAAAGCCCAAGGTGGTGTCGGTGATTTTTGTTCATCAGCTTTTTTCTGGAAACTTGCTCTTCTATTTTCTACCATGTCTAAGAATAATCTCTCTTCTACATGTAAACTACAAGTTAAATTGTTTTTGTAGGCATGTTCTACATCTAATGGTTTAGTGATATGGAAGAATTCTCCCATATAGCGTGCATTTTTACCACTTACTACTTTATTTAGTTCCCTTACAATTGGTATTTCTGAAAATACTAAATCTATATCAGTATATTGATACTCCAGTTTACCTGTCATGTAAAATAGGCTACTAAGGACACGACACACCATATGTTAGTGAAAGGTGGTGATAGGTTATACCTTCAGAGACAGACAAAGGTAATTTCATGCAAACATAACAATCACTCACATTCATAGTATTAGTATATTCATACAACAACCTGGTAAAAACGTTTAACGAAAAATCACTAATTGATTTGTCATGATGGAAAATGCTTCCATTTGTTTTATATTAGTATTCATAAGTTGTTTAGAAACATCTTTCATTCCTTCAATCGACACATTTTTAGTAGTATTTCCAATGTTATCCACATTAAAAATAGGTATGACAACAAATAATAGGACCCATATAATTGTTAATAGAAAAACACTACATAAGCAGGTTTTAATTAACCCTGGGCAAAGCACTACGCTACGCTCGCGTAGTTTGCGAAGTTTGCACTACTTCGCACAACGCGAATTGCACGTAGCACAGTGCAAACACGCGTAGTGTAGCGTAGCGTAGTGCAGCGGTCATTTTTTGCTTGCTAGCGGTCCTCAACGTCAAGTTGGCGACCGCGAGCAAGCAAAATGACATTCCGGCGAGACTTTTTCCTCGTTCGCGATCAGCAACATCAAGTTGCCGATCGCGAGCGTGGAAAATAAACCTCCCGGCGAGATTCTCAACGCTGGTAGGTCAGGTTTCTCATTGCGAGTGGTCGCGTATGCTCGCGACCGCTCGCGATGAGAAACTACCAGTCCGCGTTGAGAAAGCTGCCTCTCGAGTAAAAATCTACTCGAGCGGCAGTAAAAGACAGCTCGCACTGTGCAAGATGCCGTTTTCAATGATTGCACAGTGCGGACAAGCATCCGGCACTGTGCAATCATTGCGAACAGTGCACTACGCAGTTCGCGTAGTGCGAACTGCACTTTGCGTAGCTTCGCGTAGCGCTACTTCGCGAACTACGCCCAGGCTTAGTTTTAATACATCTACATTTTAGTCTAGATTTTGGTTGTTCAGTCACTTTTCCTTCTGCCATTTTGATATACTACAAAAAGAAAAATACAATAAAAAATCTAACAATCCTTTTTAGTCTACAACCCAAAAAAAATATCGGGAAAATCTATATGAATTCTATTCTAAATAAAAAATTCTAAAAATAGATTTTTGTGTAAACCTACACTTATGACTTTCTTCTTCACCCCCTTCTTTTATTTCAGTCTTTTGGTTTTACTTGAGTCTTTAATTCAAATTCAACTGACAATTTTTTTTCCACCTTAATCTTTTTACAGTTCCCTTTAAGGTGATCTCAGTTTGTTCTCATCTTCTTTTCAGTGTCACTACTTTCATGTTCTTCGTTTAAACCTAAACCTTCAAATTCTTCTAGTATTATGTAGGTCCATTCTGGAGCTTTGTACTTCCTACATGGAATTCTTGCTCTTTTGGATTTTCTGGTTGCTTTTCTTCTTGTATTTTCTGGTCCTGTTTGGCTTGAGACTTCGTTACTTTGCTCTGGTCTTTTCCTCAATCTTCTCTTGACTATTCTATACTTTAGTCTTCTTGCTCCACCTGACCAATTGTCTCCTTTTCTAGGTCTCTTTTTCTGTACTATCTTTTCACCTTCTGTGTTTTGTTCACCATTTCTTTTATTTAGTCTTCTTTCTATCCGTTTTTCTCCGCTCCCTTGTATTTCTGTTTCTGTAGGTTCATTACTTGTTTCTGGATCGTCAGGGAGTTCACCTTCTTCTAGTTCATTTCTGACCTCATTCTCCTCTGATCCAACTTCTGACTCATCAGCTGTTTCTCTTTCTTCTGTTTCGACAGCTGCTTCACTTCCTTCTGGTTCAATGGCAGCCTCACCTTCTTCCAACTCAACAGCAGTCTTTTCAGTCCCAGTATCTGGTGCCCACTTTTCTTGACTTGTGCTTGGCTGTTCATTGTCAAAATGTTCATCAGAAAATGTCACTCCAGACTCTTCAGCTTCGCACACTTCAGCTGCTGGTTCTTGATTTTGATATACCAGTTGCTGTTCTTCAGGTCTTTCAATTGGACTTGGGACTTGGCGAGTATGGCTTGCATGTATCCAGTTTGGTAAGCCAAAACAATTTACTGCTGTGGTCGTCACCAAAATGATCTGGTAAGGGCCACTCCAACGGGGTTCTAGGCACATTTTCCTCATGTGCTTCTTGACTCGGACCCACTCACCAGGATTCAAATCATGTGCTTGGTTCTGCTGTGTCGTTGTGGCTTCTCCCAACCTGGCGAGACACCGAACGCACCAGATCAGCCAGTCCTTTGCAATATTCTAGCACACGATCATCAGACATATTCATCAGTTTGTTCGTAGGTATGTATGCTTGTCTCATGGGTCTTCCCATCAACACTTCATGGGGACTTAATCCAGTCTTTTTGTTAGGAATACTTCTAAGACTCATCAATACAAGGGGTAAAGCGTCAGGCCATTTCAGTGTTGTGGATGCACATACCTTCCCTAATCTAGATTTTATTGTGCCATTTATCTGTTCAACAATTCCAGATGCTTCTGGTCGATAGGCACAATGCAGCTTCTGCTCAATTTGCAATGCTGCACAAATCATCCGAATTATTTCATTATTGGAATGCAATCCTCTATCTGATTCCAAAGTGACTGGAAAACCAAATCTAGGGATCAATTCTCTCAACAGTAGCTTAGCCACAGTAAGGATGTCATTCCTTCTCGCTGGATAGCCTCCACCCAGCGAGAAAACAAACAGACAATGACAAGGACATACTTTAGCCCATTACATGGAGGTAACTCAATAAAGTCAATCTGAAGTCTAGTGAAAGGACCTCCTGCTTTCCCAATTACACCCCAACTTACAACTGTCTTTCTTCCTGGGTTTTGTTTTTGGCATATGGCACACCTTTGACATAAACTTTCTGTGATGACCCTGAACTTTGGATTGTACCATGTCTACTTGAACGGTCTTAACATTGCGTCCCTTCCAACATGTGTCAGCCCATGATACATCCTGGCCATGTGAGAAAGTAAAGAATCTGGTAATACTGGTCTTCCATCGAGATAAACCCATACCTCATCTTCTGCATTTTTCCTACAACCTGTTCTACTCCACTCTTCCTTCTCTTTATCACTGGCTTCTTCCTGCATTTGCCTTACCTCATCCCAAGTCTCAAATGTGGTTGTGAGCATAAGGTGGCATTCGGTATTTCCTCTTTCAATTGATCTGTATATTGCCATCATATTTTGTGTACAGTAACGCGCTAATTGATCCGCGTATCTGTTGCCTTTTGTTACATTGTCATCTCGTGATTGATGTGCAGCACATTTTACAACTGCAATTCTTTTTGGTAACTGCAAAGCATCCAATAATTCCCTTACAGTTTTTCCATTCCGAATTGGGGAACCTGAGGAAGTCAAAAATCCTCTTTGCATCCATAACTGACCGAAGTCATGTACGACGCCAAATCCGTACTGACTATCGGTGAACATTGTTACTTTTAGACCTTTTGCCAATTTACATGCTCTAGTCAGAGCAATCAACTCTGCGACTTGAGCGGAGTTTACCCCCTTCAAACAGGATGCTTCTGGTGCTCCTGATAAGGTGCAGACAGCAAAACCAGCACACAATTCACCTTTTTCATTTCTCAAACATGATCCATCCACAAACAGCTCACAATCTGATTCTTCCAAGGGTTCATCCTCTATATCAGGACGGGGCTTAGTACAGAGTTCTGTCACATCCAGACAATCATGTTCTGCTTCCTCTTTCACCTCCTAACATCTTGAATTCGGTAGCAAAGTAGCAGGGTTCACAGTAGTGCTCCTTACCACTGTCACATTTTCAGTGCCTAGAATCACTCTCTCATATTTAGTCAGCCGACTAGAGGTCATGTGTTTGGTCCGAGTTAAAAGGATCTCAACAGAATGTGGTACATACACTTTTACTTGGTAACCCATCACAATAGCTTCACTCTGTTCTAGACTTTCACAAGTGGCGTCTACTGCTTTTAAACAGCCTGGTAATGCTTCAGCCACTGAATCCAGGGTAGCAGAAAAATATGCCACAGGACGTCGTGCCATTCCGTGTTTCTGGGTTAAAACTGCAAGTGCACATCCATCTCTCTCACAACAGTACAATGCAAATTCTTTAGAGTAATCTGGCATTCCCAAAGCAGGCGCTTGACAAAGACTGTTTTGTAATCTGGAGAAAGATTCCATGCTCTCTTCGTCCAACACAATTGGATCTTTCACATCCTTTCGTGTCAACCTCTGTAGAGGTTTTGCAATCAATGAGAAACCACAGATCCACTGTCTGCAGTATCCAATCATTCCCAAGAACATTCGCACTTCTTTTTGATTTCTGGGTGAATTCATTTTCTTGATCACACTGATTCTCTCTGGCGTCACCTTTCTGACCCCTTTTTCAATCTTGTGACCTAAATACTGAACTTCCTGTCTACAGCATTGCAATTTGGAGGGAGACACTTTATGGCCTCCTTCTGCTAAATGGTTCAGTAAAGCAATTGTGTCTGTTACACATGCTTCCCGTGTTTTTGATGCCACCAGTAGGTCATCAATATACTGAACCAACACAGAGTTTCCAGGCATGACCAAAGTCTCCAAACATTTTTTCAAGATCTGATTAAAGATCGAAGGACTCTCAGTGTACCCTTGAGGAACTCGGCACCATGCCAAGACACGGTTTCCGAACCGGAAGGCAAATAAATATTAACTTTCTGGGTGTAAAGGAATGGAGAAAAATGCCTGACATAAATCAATGACAGTGTACCACTCAGCATCACAGGGAATTTGGTAAAGAATTACTGCTGGATTTGGCACTACTGGACAACATGGCACTACAATTTTATTCACCTTTCCCGGGTCTTGAACTATTCTATATTTTCCATTAGGCTTTTTAATTCCAATAAGGGGTGAGTTACAGGGACTGCTCATTATTTCTTTTAGAATTCCCTGTTCAATCATTTGATCAATTACAGGTGTGACTCCAGCAATTACTTCTGGACTCATTTTGTACTGTGGGGTATTGGGATATACAGCACCATCCTTTACTGTAATCTGAATTGGATCTACATTTTTCATTAATCCAATCTCTTTTCCTGAAAAATCCCACACATCTGATCTCACTGTACCTTTCAACTCTTCAGGCAAATCTTCCTCAGTGAGCAGTGAATATAACTCACTCACTTCTGTCTCTCGCTGGGCCATCATGACTTTGTATTCAACATCCTCATCAGGTGTCATAAATGCAACACCATCCGGTGTACAATAAATAGTGCAGTTCATTTTACACAACAAATCTCTGCCCAGGAGATTAACAGGACTGGTATCATATACCACAAACCGATGAATGTCTTTGAAGTTTCCAATATGAACTTCTATTGGGGCTGTGACAGGAGTTCTGATATGTTTATTTGCAACGCCTACAACTTGGATAGTCTCTCCTGAGAGGGGTAGGTTTGGACTTTCTGCTGCTCTCACAGTAAAATGGGTAGCACCAGTGTCCAACAAGAAGGTGATATCTTTACCTTCTACTTTTCCATCTATGAATGGACCTGACTGATCTACCGCTAAAGATGCGCCAAGAACGCACTCTTCCTCCCCCCTCAGGCACTGTCATTGAGATGTATCTGAATCACTCTCATTGCAACGCACCAAATACTGCGAAACTAGTGGATTCTTACCAAACTGCTCTTCTCCGCGGAATCCAGAACTTGCACTGTACATCTGCATATGAGCATTCACATTACAGTGGATAGGAGGTTGTGGCACCTGTAACTGTGGAGTAACTACCTGCTGCTGCTGTTGATTTCCAACCACCTCATTCTGCATCTGTGGATTTAAATTTTGATTTATTTCATTACCCTTTTGTCCAGATCTACACTCTTTCTTCCAATGTCCAAACTTTCCGCATGCATGACAATTAATTTAAAATTTCCCTTACCTCCACTGTTTACCTGACCAACCTGATTCTGACTTTGTTGCACATTGCTATTTTCCTGTTGCTGTTCTGCCATCTTCACTTGTGCCCACATCATTTTTTCCTTTAACTTTTTAAGCCTTGAATCAATATCATCAGTGCAGTATTTTGCATACCTCAAAATTTCGTCTATTGACTTACTTTGCCAGCAGAGCATATGCTGCTGTATAATTGCACTAATCTCTGGTTTCAATCCATATACGAACCGATACACAAAATGTCCCATATCTTTATCTCCAATATTTTCAAACCCACTGTACTGCTTAAACACCTGTAGCAATCTCTCATAATATGCGTAAACCGATTCTTTAGGCTCTTGGGTCGTCCTGTCAATCTTAACCCCATCCGTTTCTTTAGGGGAAATCTTCCCTTTCAAGAAAGTAAAGACCTGATGGTACTTCTTCATCACTTCTTCAGATGGTGCACCTGTTTTTGCATCCCTAGGATATTCATCCTTAGGCCAGTCGACAGTAATTTTACATTCTGTCCACAAATTAGCCGGAACCACTATTTCAAAAAGACCATTTAAATCCTTCAACAACACTTTTGACATTTTTACAAATGTGTCCACTTGTTTATACCATTCAACAGGCTTTTCACGCAATCTGGGGAAGTCATTTGTAAATGACAATATATCTTGTCTTGTCCATGGTACATGAACATATCCACCACCTGGTACCTCTCTCATGGGACATGCCCTTTCAACTTGCTCGGTTTCCTTTAACGGAACCATGGAATTTCCTTTACCAGTAGTCTGTTCTTTCTTTTTCATCCATTTACTCCTCCATCGTTCTACAGTTCCCCATTTCTTTAAGATGTTCATTAATTCCTTTATCTGCAATCTTCTCCCTGACGTATTCAAACTTTCTAAATCCTTGTCAGTAAAAGCCATTTTATACGTTTTCTGCAACACTTTCGACTTTTCTATATCTACACCAAACTCACATGCAACTTCCGATAGTTTTTCATGAAAATTCTTTGTTCTCCAAGTAATACTTTTACACAAAAACAGCAACTCTTCATCACTATAAGTCCCTAGTCTATCTGGACTTACTGTTCCAATAATCATCTCCTCTAAATCTACTTTCAATTGGCTCACATTTAAACTCTGTGGTTGAACTTTTGGCTTGGTCATTTCTTTTATCCAATTAGTTAATTCTTCTGGAGAGGCACCTGCTGAACTCCCTGCTACTGGAGTAAAATTTGGCCCTATTTTCCTTGGGTCTAATTGAATACTTCTCCTCGGGGTCTCTGTTAATAAATCACTAACCGGTAAGTCTAACAGTGTGGTATTTTGGTCATCTTGCATATTTTCATTTGTTACTGACACTACTTCACTCCTTACACTATTTCTTGGAACTGATAATGTGTGTACTTTTGGCAAAGTCGATTTTTCTCCAAATAATGGAACCACAGGACCAATTGTCACTGGTACCGTCAAAGCTTCTGCATTCAAATTTAACTGATTTTGCTTCTGTACTTGTTCTATTCTGGCTTTATTTATCAAGCTTATTTCATTTCCTCGCACTATCCTAGCTATTTTGGTAACTTGGGGGGTCAATGGAGTTACCATTTGCGGAGCACTTGGAATCACCTCCCCTGAATTTTCTTCATATGGCGGAGGTCTTTTAGTCATCATATCTTCCAACAATTCATCATCAAATTCATCCAAGCCCTCTCCGGATATTTCTATATTTTTCTTTTTCTCTTTACACTTGGTACCTGTCTGACTCCCTACTGTCAAAACTGGATATAGACCCTCGGTCACTACTGCTCTTCTCCATCTTTTCATCTGATCTTCTCACCTCTCAAATGGATATCTAGGCATAAAACCTCTGAATCTCCTACCACTTTGATCTTTTTCTCGCTCATAAGCTTCTACTTCCCATTCCTCCAACGCTTCATACTGAGTAAGTCTTGGATTTGGCTCTAGCAAGTTCATCCTAGCTCTCAAATTCTGAAAAATTCTCACATTAAACGTTCCAAACTCAGGAAAAGCTAACATCCCATCATCTTTCGTATATTTCATCCAGTTTTCTAACCAAACACACGTATGATAGCCTCGCTCCATCATCATGTAAGAGGCAGGCATTTTTGGAGGTGGAATTGGGATTCCCTCTCTCGTCACAATTTGTTTGTTTTTCTTAAAGAAATTCTTTATTGTCTTTATCAAACCCATCTTCAGACTCTCCTATTAGTATTTCTCAACAAACAGAATATACGATTATTTTCCGTAATTCTCCTTTCCCTATTTGCTAAGTTCTATCCTATACCAGCGCGACTCACACCAACCAACCAATCACAGTTCCTTACGTAACTACAATCTCAACCAATGTTAGTGCGATTTACGCCAGCTAACCAATCAGAGCCTTGTACACACCCGCTGTCTGACCAATGCCAGCGCGACCTTTTGTGACGTCAGTTTTTACTCCTTCTACTGACCCTCCCTTTACAATCTGTTCTCGCTACACGCCCGCTGCTTAGTCCAATACCAGCGCAGCCTTTTGTGAGGTCAGTATCACTCCTTCTACTGACCCCTCCTTCACAAAATCTTACGGCAATATTTTTCTGAGTTTTCTTAATCAAAATTCTGTTAGTAACAACATAAAAAGACAATGCTACTTTGTCTGTTCCACTAAATAAAGAGATAGTCTTCACTTGTCCAAGAGATCCTTACACTGCAAGTAACAATAACAACCAGCGTTATCTCACTTTTCTACCAAGCTCCGGGGTGACCTGTTACTCCTCTAGGGATAAAGCCGAAGTTTTACAAGAGGACTTTTTTGGCATTAAAAAGGTGTCCTGCTACTCCCTCGAGAATTACTGCCAGAGTTTCAAAAGTGGACCCTTCACTATTTCAGACACTCTACTTACATACGAATTTTCCCTAGTTATAACACTGACAGTCCAACGTAGCTTTTCAGTATTATTTCAACAGACAAAGTACTTCTGCAGTGTGATTTCTTTACCACACTCTTCTTCTGCCTACTTCAGGCTAATTTCTTCCCGGGAATCCTCAGGCAACTCCGTACCTGTACTTCTAGACAACATAGAATATGACACTAACTCTTCATGTTAAGAACATATAATCAATAATCAATAACCATTACCAAACTACTCAATAATTAAACCGTCACTCTGCTACCAAGAAACTGATCCAGCGCGAACCCAATAAATTGATCAGGGATAAATATTCAATGACATTACGTACTTTGGCCCATACACATTCACCCGAATCCCTGATGCGCTGGGGTCAAGTTTGTTAACTTTGCCTTAATTTTACTCTTGATTATTCAAGTTCAAACTTTAATCATACTGAATATTCACATATCTGAATAAATAATAATCGACTTTTCATCTACTTGGTCGATGGACCAATTAGTTGAAGAGTTGATGGCAATAGAATTTAAAAAAGAAACATTTAATCAATAAACTGGCTAAATAACCACAGACTCTCGGTGATATTTAATACATTTTATCTAGTAATAATAAATGCTCATATCGATTACTTTATAAATTCAAATACTGGAAACCTCATGAGAGAGAGGGTAAAATCTAAACATAGCAATAACAGAACAATTATTTCAAATATACGTTGCAAAGAGTGGACAGATGAAGAGACATTAGATGCAAGTAAAATATATTTGTTTAAACTAATAAATCGGAGGGATAAATGAAGAGACAAAAGGTACAAAGACAAGAAATATGACTGCAAAAATAATTCTGCAATACTGATTAGATCAAATACAAACCCAAAGGATCTGTAATGGGAAAACTACCACCCAGGCCTAGGTAGTAGTGGGGAACCCCCGGACCAAGAGTCAGGGATCAAAGACTCAAGAATCAGAACAGGGACAGGACAGGAACAGCTAGGCCTCTCTGCAACCTGACGAACAGCGGCGCACCCTTCACTCGGACACCTTCAGCCTAAGCGACCCACAGCAGCGACAGCAGCTAAACCACACCCCTAAAGCACCTATTCTTATACCCTAAAAAACACATGTCCATCCCACAATAGTTGCTAAGTTCATAATTTCTAGCTAAGGTATTGGTTGAGTTCTGGGGGTGGGATGTCACCCCACCTTGAAATCATTTTTCTCTAGACTACACCATTGTTCCACACATTTTTTACATAGTCATCAATACCCCTTCTTTCTCATGAGTACACATGTAACAATATTTTGAACACTTCAATAAATTCAACAACTTCGGGTTCCGTTCCCACGATGACACTGGCATTTGGCCGCTTGTCAATGTTCATGTCCTTCACCAGGTCACGTTTTTTTCAGCTTTGCACAGCAGTTCAGTCATGTAGTCACATGGTTCCCGCTTGCTCTCAACTTCACCCGCCCTTTCTGAGGCCAATTTAACAAAATGGAAAATTCGTCCATTACTAAAAGAACGGAAAACAAACATTTATTAATTTTGTGATAATGCATTTTCACTGTTTACCCCTCATCTTAACTCTACTTCAGGTTAATGGTTAGCCTAGCATAGCATAAGCAGAAAAGCGGCATTATTCATTAGGATAAAGCAACACACGTCATGCTTCTTACTAAATACACCTGCGGCCTTGCCATGCAAACCTTCTTAATTCGCTCTAAACACAAGATTATTACATTTCCGGTTATTTAAGTATTAATTTCGTTTAGTTCATGCAAATTTGCAAAGCAAACTCCCACATGTAGTGTAATTGTGCACATTAATCATTCTAACTCTACTTACTGTTAGTACGTATTATAGGGGTATTCAATTGAGCAGGTTTCTTTCGCGAAATCCTGCTCCATCAAAGGAAAAGACTATAATCTGATTTAACGCCACTGATGCACATTACACAGTGATTGAAAGTGAAAGACATTGTGTCTAAAGAGTGTATTTGGCATTTCATAGGGCAATGCTCTATCTTGTCGCACGTGGATTTTTGTTTGAAACTTTTCTATCATTTGAAGTCATATATGGTCGGGCCTAGACCATTTCTGTAATGTTTAGGTAACTATTGGGTGCTATAGCAGTGTTTACGTAGTAGTACAAGTGTAGGTCCTTCTTTACTCTATATTTCTATACTGTTTTAATCCCTTAGAAATTGCACATCATTTACAGAGCTCCAGCTGCTAGGTTCTAGAGGGAAAGTGGAAGGTGTTAGGTACGAAAAATACACTTACCAATTTCTGTTCTATTTTGTGGTTATGTTAATGTCTTAGAGACAAAAGTCCTAAGCATTTATTATTTTCCTGGAGAAGCACAACATCATCAGAACCCTGAAGAAATCTACAGTACAGAGAACCATTGCTCCTAAATTGAAGGGACCTCAGGACGCCATCTTTTCTTTTTTCCTCTACTTCCCCTTCCCTTGGTGGGCTGTTCTCGCCTGGTGTCAATCATTTCCAGGTCGTTGCAGGGGTCAGATGGCATAGGGAATCAAGCTTCTGACATTTATTTCTCGCTCTCACAAGATTGCACAGCCAAAAGCAGAACCGGTTGTGCCCAGACATTACACTTTGTCCCTGTAGCCCAAACAGGCGGTCAGCCTTATGACACTTGGAGTCTACTTCTTTGTCCTGGGTACAAGAGGGAGAGCAGGTCCAGTCTTCAAGGCTCCTCTCAGGTCACAGACAGCAAGTCAAGTTATCTTCTGTTCTTCCACAGGTCCAGTAGTAATCTGAGAAGGGTACTGTGGATGCCAAATTTCTGCCCAGTGTCAGCTTCTGTATATAAGGGAAACCCCTGGCCACTCTCTAACCAATGAGGTAAAAGTCCCCAGAGGTGACCTTTCCCACTTTTGCAGCACTTCCTGTGCTTTATTGTAAACTATCCCACAGATCCCTTCTCTTAATAAATACAACATAGCAGAAGCTTTCTTCCCCTGTTCTGAGTTCTTGTGGTCACTCCAAACCAGTTCTGAGGCAGCTCCCCCTCCCACTGGCTTTAGGGTAATGTTGTCTAGGAAGACAAAAGGTAGGGAATGCCTAGGTGAGAACTACATCTGCTAGTGAGGGGGTAAGCAAGCTCAGAAAAGGGCTGGGCACAGTTCCCAGGCCATCTTGCGCTCCACCTCTTCACACCCAAGCATTTTATACACTTTCTTGGAGCAATCCAGATCTTACCACAGGGGAGCCATTCAACAGTCAGGTGACACTGGACACTGGCAGAAAGTCAAATTTGGATTAGGCAGGAAAATGACAACTTTCTGAAAGTGTAATTTTCAAATTAGTAATATAGAATCAGACTTTGCTGTTACATTGAATTTGAAATCACTATTAAAAATGAGTGCTTGAATAATTTTTCTAGCTGCTCCCAAACTGAAGTCAAGCATTATTTGTTGTCACAATGTAACTCAGTGTTTTCCAGTAGGAGAAGCATTGTTCCTATAGTGAATAACAACTTTGGAAGGTTTTCACTGTGAGGACATATACACCATTAAACATGTATGTCCTGCTTTTTAAATACCCTGCACCCTGCCCTATAGGCATTAAGGCCTACATTAGGGGGGATTACGAGTATTAAAAGGGAAGTTTAGGCCTCACAAAAGATGTATTTTGCCAAATCAAATAGACAGTTTAAAACTGCACACACAGGACCTGATTCTCAAAGGTAAACTTACATTTTAAAGTACGTCTACTACTTTTCTAAATTCCCAAACTCACAAACTACATGCATAGTTTTACGACTCTGCACTCCCTATACTTATGTGTGCGGAGTTGATCGCACATGTGGTGGAGAACTCCACACACATAAGTATAAAGAGAGCGGAGTCGTAAAACCTCACATGTAGTTTGTGAATTGCATTTTGTAGTACTACAAAATGTACTACTAAATGAAGTTTTAGAATCCACCCCACATGCTGCAAGGGTAGACCTGAGACATATTTTAACGTCCTACTTTAGTGGGTGGCACAATGAGTGCTGCAGCCCACTTGTAGCATTTAATTTACAGTCCCTTAGCACATGTAGAGCCATACTAGGAACATATAAGTAAATTAAATATGCCATTTAGATCTCGGCCCATTTTAGCAGGCGTAATGTGTGCTGAGTCCTATGGCCAACAAACACAGGTTCATGCATTAAAAAGGAAGGTTTAGGCCTGGCAAAAGGTTTATTTTGCTAGGTTGAAATGCCAGTTTAAAACAACACTACAGGCTGCAATGGCAGGCCTCAGACATGTCTTGAAAGGCTACTTGAGTGGGTGGCACAATAAGTGCTGCTTGCTACTAGTAGCATTTCCTTTACAGATCTTGGGTACATGTAGTACCATCTACTAGGGGCATGTGTGTATATGAAATGTACCATATACACACTGGCCACAATGGCCAGTTGTACCATATTTTAGGGAGAGAGCACAAGCACTTTGCCACTGGTTAGCAGGGAAAAAGTGCATATAGTCCTAATGCTAACAAAACAAATTCAGCAATAGAAGGCAAAACAATCTGGTAGTGTCCCTGCAAAAAAGGCCAGGTCCAACATGACCCCCCCTCCAGCCAAAAGCTAGGGTAGACTAATCAATACCTTGATGGACTTCCCTGCTTTGGGGATAGATTGTGGACAATGGCCCTCTGTGCAACGGCAATTGTCAGTTCTATGCCCATCTAACCATAACTGTAACGCCCTGGAATTATCCTCTGGGGTCACTACACTAGCACATGGGGAATCCCCATCTGTGAAGCTCCTTGCTTTAACCTGCTCACAGATGCATCCCAGTAGGTAGGCAGTGCCACTGTTCTACTCCTTGGGTCAGACGCCTGTCTGCAACCCAGAGAAAACTCTATCCACAAAGAAAACAGAGGCTACTTCCAGTTGCAAGTTTCAAGAGCCAGGCCTCGGGCCATCCACTGACATGTGGAGGCTCCAAGTGGGGGCCTTGAGCAGGCCTCACTTCCAGCCTTTGGATGGCAAGGAGTTCTCTACTTGCTCCTGAGGTTTCTCTGACCTCTGTTGCTGCTCAGAGTGGGGGGCACCAACCCTAGGTGTTTAGCACCCAATTTCCACTCTCCTTCCCACCAGGTCAGGGGTGGTATCCTGCCGCTGGCCTCTCAGTCCAAGGTCATTACCCTGAGGCAGAACAGGTGACTGGCAAGCCCGGATTTCTGTGGGGGGGGGGCAATTACCTCCCTCAGGGGCGACACACTCTGTCTATGTCATGCATGGGTCTGCCTGGTGCAGGTCTCCAGTCCTCTGTCTCTGTGACAGAACAGGCAGCACCTCCAGGACAGAAGTAGCCGTACCAGGGTAAGACTCGGGTCCTTTTGTGTCAGAGCTTGCAACCCCTGATCCACTGGACCTCCAATGTGGACTGTCTCCACCTCCTGCACCTCCATCTGGGTCTCCATACTCTCCTTTTGGAAGTAGTACCCACAGAAACCTGAGCTTTAAGGGTGCACTTAGTGGCTGTCCCTCCCAGCTCTTCTAACACAGGTGGTAACTCATTTCTCAGAGTGCAGTTAATGAGAATAGGGCAACTGACTATAACACTCCTCTGGGTCTCCTCCCCACTCCATTCCAGGGATGCCAGAGACATAGGGTGGACAAACTCCCACCTCTGGGACTGGGTTACCATACACACCTGTCCGGAATATTGATCTGGAGAAACCAACCTTTCCACCACCATAGTCTGGCACCCATATCCTTCGGATCAGTGACAGGGATCCCATTTACTGTGATTTAATGGAAGTGATGTCCTTCGGCAATCACAAGCCTACCCTCTGAGTCTATCTCCCAACTAAGGGACATGAGGCCATGTTCTAACCTTTACTCCTGGGGATTACCTTCCTCTAAGGCCCCCTGTATTGTACTCACTTTGTGGGTGGTTTCTGAGGACAGAAATAGCCCCCTTGCATCTGTACTAACTAAGAACAATCAAAGTACTGGGCAATTATGGGAAAACTGTCAAAAGACATGGAAAGCTGAAGCGGCGCATAGCCATTATGAAGAAGGTGGTACTCCCCAGATTCTTATTCCTCTTCCAAAACATCCCAATACTTCTGCCACATGGAATATTTGACAACTTATCATCTCTGATTATTAAGCAGGCTTGGGCCGGGAAACAACCCAGAGTCAGGTGGGAGGTGCTTACCTTACCGTACGACATGGAAGTCTGAATGCACCGGTCCTGGAATAAATGATAAAATGGCCCAAAGCTCCTTTGCACACTACTGGATCCATGGCCCACATGATGTACCACACTCGTACATCGAGAAAGATGCTGCGGACCCACATACACCTCCCCAAATACTGTTCCGACGCCCAGCCCGGTGCCACAGCGTCTTCGATGCATTAAACGCTACAACTCACGCATGGTGGAGCTTACTTGAGAAGCAATTCGGTTCTCTGCTATACTCCCCGCATATACCAATAGAATGGTGCTCCTGGTTCGTGATTGGACAGGAGAGAGCAGTGAGGCGCGCCTTGCATGCTCTGGAGATAATCACTATAGCAGATTTGTTCCAAGATGGTGTGGCGTGTAAATGGGAGACATTGCAGGACAGGGCAGGCGCAACTACGGCGCTCACCTACTTTCAGTACTTTAGAACAAGACATGAGCTGCAGAATTTACTGGGAGAGGATATGCAGGAACCACCCAAAATGCCAGCGTTGTCATCTCTCTTACAAGTTGCCGCTCCTAAGAGGTTGATAACAAGGTTCTATGCCCTTGCGCAGGAAGCGCGTAGACCTGGAATGGTAAAGGTGTGCCTAGACTGGCAGAGGGATCTAGATCGAACTATTGATGATCAATGCTGACAGTATTGCTGCACCAAGACCAAGTCGGTGTTGCTTAACAATAGGCATAGGCTGGTACACTTTAAGTATGTTAACAGAGTTTAATACACGCCAGAACGTCTTTGCAGATATGGACAGCAGAGTGCCAAATATGTGATACCAGTGTAGCTGGATCCATGCATGATGCATGGTACTGCCCTGGGGTATATGCCTTTTGGAGGAAAGTCTTCAGCGAGTTGAGGGCCATTACTGGGAACGTCATGGAATTGGATCCGATGTTGGCACTGATGGGTTATGATAAGGAGGTTGATAAGTCAATTAGGAGACTGGTGGCTATGGTCCTGTTGCTGGCGAAATGCAGGGTGGTGATGCGATGGGCTAAGGGTCCAATTCCTACCCTTGAAGATAGGCACACAGATATGGTATATTGTAGCATGCAATCCGATGTATACAGTGAACTACTTCCACCACAGAATTGCCCTGAGAACTATTGGGGCTCATACAAAACCTACCTAGTGGAGAAAAAGACGGGGGAGACGGAGGGAGACGACGAGGGGAGACTCTGATTCATGACAAATGTAGATGATGCATAGTATATAACACTAATGGACTGCTTGCCTTTAAGATTAAAAATGATGATGGAAGTGAAAACCCTGTTTCTGATATACAGCAAAAACTGATATGAGAAGCCTTGAGGTATAAATGTTCATATTGTATCCCTTGAAAGATTAATGTTATGAGCAGATGAACCAACTGGTCAGTGGGGCAAGATATTTTCTTGATGTATATGTTCATGCCTGACACCCTATGTTGTAACCCACAACTTAAAAGTGTATCGATATTGAAGGACTGTGCTGTACCAAATTGACATGTATATGGTTATTATGTATCACCAGGAAATAAAATAATGAAAAAAAACCAACAACAAAAAACCAACCAAAGTACTGGGTTTGGAAATGGGGCACACTGGGCACCGCCCACCAGAACTTCCCACTGTTTATCAGAAGGGGCATGGGAATCCTTTTCCTCCATCTTATTCTTGGACCTGTCTGTGTCACCTTGGACATCCCCTTCACTCTGCTGGGGTGAACCTGAACCACCATTCTTGGAGTCACCTGCAGCACCCTCTCCTTGCAAAACTCTTTCCGCTCTGCCATGGTTTAGCTTTCAAGGTTGCTCAGACCTAACTCCATCTTTGCAGGCAAGAATCAAAGGTGTACAAATGTGAGGCAGGAATAGAATTTGCAAAAAGCAAAACGTAGCCAATTGAGTAGAATTAAAATAATATAAAATCTGATGTAAAATTATTTTACATAGGATTTTTGATTTTACACAAACCACTGAGTTGCACTGAAAAAACACGGGTACTGGAACACACCATTGAAAACCAATGTCAGAAATTGGGTAATTGGGTGAGGGAGTGGAATCCCCACTCTGGCAACAACGACAATCCTTGTTAGGCAGAACCACAAAAGTCACTAAATTGACCTGTGCTTAAACCTCTCATAGCTTGGTTCAAAAGCAATCAGGCTTTACTTAGAGTCCATTTGTAAAGTATTTATGCAGCACACAAACAGTAATACAGTGAAAATACAAGACAAAAAAATCCCACACCAATTTAGAAAAACAGAGTAAATTTTAATAAATAAAATTATGCCAGAATGACAAAAATCTAATCAGTACACAGAAGATATTCAATGTGAACATTTTAAGTCAAAATAGTGCTAAAAGCTCAAAGCGCCACTCGTGGTCATCTGGTGTGCTAGACCTGGGGAAAATCACAAGTTTTAGCCAGCCACGATGGCTCTTGGGTCAGATACAGGGACTAGATTAGTCCTGCTGAAGAGTTTCCTTCTCCAGGCTTGTGCAAAGAGTTCCATTCATCGCATCCTTATTGATTTAATCCCTTTGGAAAGGGGGCATGCATGCACGAATTACTGCTCCAGGGGACCCCATCTCTCCCGGGACTGGAGCAATGAAAATGAAAGAAGACACCACAGCACGTAATTCTCACTGGTTCACGGAGCCCGCAGTTCCCACAGACTAAAGACAACTGTGGCCGGGCACGCACAGTTCCATAGAGTTGCTCCCACCATGGTGCTGCTTCTGTATGGCAGGAGCAAAAAGGAAGCTTCTGGCTCCCCCACTGCACTAAAGCTGCAAACGGATAACAAGCAGGGTCACTGGGCCTTGGGGTATTGGATGATGCTGGGGTGTCCTGGGTGGGGCTGGACCACCCAAAAAAAAGTAAATGCTGGTAAAATACATGTGGCATGAAGCCGCAGTAAAGAGAAGTCAGTGGGTGAACCTGCTCATCTTTTATTTATCCAACAAAGGAAGGAGCGCCCAAAATGACCTGCAGCAGCTAATTTGAGTACATCCTGCCTCTTTGAGGTGGCCCCAAATTGGGCTGGGGCACCGCCAACGCATTTTAAATGTGTTTTGCATCCTGTAGCAGATGCTTCAGCTCCCCTCGCACCCTCAGAGTGCCTCAGAATTTCCTCTAAGTGTCCTGGGGTCAATAAAGATGACCCTACAGGTGGTTGATTTAGGCCCTCCCTGAGATGAAGCTTTTGCTCTTAGGCTCTGGTGTGTAGGGACCCCTTGTGATTAGTTCCATGGCTGCATTTTTGTGACCTGTTGAGTGTAAAAAAAGATTCCAACACACTTGTCTTCAATGTGAATATGCTTTATTAACAGTATGGGTGACAAACACTGCTATGTTTACATTTTTATGTATGCTTTTGAATACTCAAATGGTTTGCATTAATACCAATGATGTTACATTGACAAAGTATGACATGCGGTTATTGTTATTAATGAGGTGACACCTTGACAAAGCCAGTAGACCTGCATTATATATATATTGATACCCCTTTATATTGATACGTTGCATCAGGTTTAGGTGGGGGTATTGTGATTATAATGTTCAGAACCCACTAGGGGTGAAATGTGTGTCACCAAAGGGACTTCCATCTACCTGAATGTACATTTTTTGCAATTGGATGCGTAGTTTTAGCAGTCTTTGTGTAATAAAAATAGTTTTCCTTCCTTTTTATATGAAAAGGCACTGACTGGACAATAATTGATTGAGTGTTTTCTTGTGCCAGCGAATTGGGATTGCTAGACCACACAGCCTCCCCTAAGTAGGCCTTGGCCTGCTTTGCTTTGCTATCTTGAGAGAGTCAAATTCTGCAATGGGGTACACAGTTTCCAGAAAAGAGGCAATTCAAGACATATTACTTGTGAAGGACTCACATCATTCGCAACTAATAACCCAATTCCTTACATATCTGTTCTAAGCTATGTGACGTCTTTAAAGATAGAATTGACAAAATTGTCATTGCCTTTAGGCCTGGCTCCTTATCACTTTTGAGTTCATCCTCACATTAAAGTGCACTGTCCTCACCCACTACCCAGCTGAGAATGTTCCCTCATGCTACAGTTTACAGATAGTGGATTCATCTACTTTACTAGCTAAACTTTCATCTACAATTCAGAATCCTCTTTGAATCCATGCCTTATGCTCATTTTTAAAATATTTATGTGGTAGTGCCAGTTCTTATCAATCTTTGTAGTCACTTTTTGGTAGAGGAGGTTGACCCTTTCCAAGGCAAAAATGGTATGAATAGTCCTCTGCTAAAATAGCCTCCGGCTGACCTTTCATTGCATTCCTATTTCTAGCCTATTTATCTCCTGCCTCTCAGTGTGAAGTTCATGGACAGTGTGGTCAATGACCAGCTCCCCCAACCCATTTAGTCTACCTCTGTCCTTGGTGCTGTGCAAAACGGATTCCATCCCTGTCACAGTGCGGAAGTGGTCTTAGTCTTGACTGTGGATTATCCTCATGTTTCTCTAGATGAGAAAGCAGTGTCAGGTTTCCTCTGACTTTATGTGTCCACAGTCGTTGACACTGCCTCCCACTCCATCCTACTTGACCGTCTGTATAACATAACATAACATAACATGTGTATTTGTAAAGCACACGTTCATCCCCAAAGGGGCATCTAGGCGTTGAAAAACAGATGTTTATTGTTACTCAACCCAAGATACAAATGGATTGAGATACAAGGCCTCAGCTCTGAGCTGCACTCACTTTGGTATGTATGGGGTGCCCCAGGCTGCATTCATTCATTTTATTTGTTAAATTCTAAGGCGTAAATGGATGACAGGCAGCTGGTCATTCACACAAAGGTGGATGCCACTTGAGTCCAACTGCACTTTAACAACTGCGTTCAGCCTAAGCCATATCGGTGTATAACAGTGCACTGCACTTCAGAAAAAGGAGATATTCTCTTCTTTGGCAACCCATCTATTCCTTGGTCCCAGGACTGTTGACCCGCTTATTGTGAGATTCTATCTACACCCTTAAAGACCTTGCACAACTTAGGTGACCATTTCGAAACCCAAATAATCTTTTAAGACTCACATCAGTAAGTTTGCTGCTAGTGGTCCTTTAGAAGATCATTCCTTTTCAGGCGACCATTGGGTCTTGACTGGAATACTACAACTCCCTCTTCATTGGTCTTCCTAAATATCTACTGTCCTGGCTGCAAGCCATGAAAAATGCAGCTGCTTGACTAATCTTTGGGCTGAAAAAACACACACACATACGCACGCACGCACATACACACACACACACTCTCACCCACACACACTCTCCCACCCTCTTCTCACTTACAATCACACCACTGGCTTTCCATTGCCAAATGAACCCTTTTGAAGTGTCTGTCTTTCTGCCATCTGGAGTCTTTAACGTGAGTCACTGCTTCATTTAACGCATATTTACTAGGTTTGTTCATGGTCATGTATTTCTATTGTCAGCCTGTTTCCCTCTAGTCATTCCTATAGTCAAGAAAGCTTGCATTATGGGCCAAACGTTCTTGATCTTTATTGCTCGGAACTCTTAAAACCTGGCTCTTTATGAAATCAATTTTTAATACTTTTCCTTCCCCCATCTATAATCCAGTGTCAGCGCACTGTATTCCAGGGTATTTGCAGCAATTTAAAATGTTTATCTTCATCATCTCTGACCTGTCAGATGCTCCAATGTTTCTTTTGACAAACAGATAGAAGTGGTCACTTGGGTGGAATCTGCATGTGTGGAATGGATTGCAGCTGGGGTACTGCATTGTCAAAAGCTGTCGTAGGGTTAGAGCAGGACCTTTGTTGGGCTCTTTTTGTCTGCACAGAGCAGCTGCCTGTGTCCACGTTTATCACCTATAGTGTGTAGCATGGTGTGAATTGATTTTGAAATCCTGAGGACATGCGGCTCTACTTTTGCCATTTGTTACTTTCATTTGTTTACGCTCATTGTTACCAGAATGTGAAGAACCTCCTGCAGTCACAAGGTTTCTGAGCAATTTTCAGCTCCTCTGCTTTTGACCCTCAGCATGAGAAAATTCCACCTCTTCTTCAGGTCGTTCATGCTTCAAGCTGTTGCAGACCTTCTTGAATTATTTCTGGATTACTTGCTACATTGTAGTCTATAGCTAGGGGCTTATTTTGGTTATTAGCCACCCAATGAACTTCTTCACTATTACAATTAGAAGCACCTTCAACTCTTTGTTTCCTGAAACGCTGTTATATCCTGCTAGTCTGTAGTGGTAGTTAAGTGGTGTGGCAGTGGTGCTGCTGATTGATTTTTAATTTCTTCTGGTACTCCTATTTGGTGCAGGTTCAAGGGTGTTATTGCAATTAGTAGATCTTGGAAATGTATTTATGAATAGATGAAGGGGGATAAGAGTGGTGGCGCACAATAGTCCCTATCATCAATCAATTCGCTTCCGCTGTAGCTGCTGATTTTCATGTTGTTTATTCATGAATTAGTATTTCATGAGGTTTAGTGCCTGCACTATTTACATGCATGTGTATATTTCACTGTATTTTAAGTTTTATTCTGTGTGCAAAAACATTTTCCAAATTGTTGCAGCAATTTCGAAACCCACAATACAAAAACAGACAGACAGTATTTGTTTGCTGCTGTATTTTGTATTTCTTACACACACCAGTATTGTAATCAACACTTCAGTACTTCTCAGAGTGGACTTCTACAACTACTTAACTTTGTTTCTCATGTATCAATTTCTTTGCTCCCTGTTTGTGTGCTTTCCCCATTTCTGTAGCATTTATGGTTCACATTTGTTTTTGATTGATTGAGTACATCCGTGCACTACTTGAGCAAGGGAACAATTTTTTTTTCTCATTTTTTCATCATCATTTGCTAAGGGAGTGCCCGTCCTGCTCCTTCCACTCTCTCTCCTTCCCTTTCTGATGAAGAGCATGCTTATGCTCATTCCCTCCTTCCATCATCCCCGATCTCTTTCTCCTCACTCCCTAGTCATCTTTCACCTATCCTTTCAACATCATGCTCTACACTTTCTCTCTCTCTGCTGCCACACCTCTCCTTCCCCTCCCGTGCCTTTCTGTTCACTCCCCCACTTGTTTCTCCCTCCCCCACCAGTGCTCTCCCACCATCTACTGCTCACTGCTATTGGCTTTGCCAATGCAATATGCTTTAAAAACTGTGCCAGAATTGGTAAAGCTAATATTATCAGTTAGTCACCTTTGAAGTCTACTTTATATACTTCTAAGATGGCCACCACATTTCGTGATGCAGTATGGCATGACATAAAGTGGCAGCTGTCTTAGCCGTCTCTAAGATGGCTGCCTCATTGCATAGTGCCACGTGACAAAATCTCACAAAATGCAAGTCCAAGATGGCTGTCCACTACTATCAACTTTGCCAATGCCAGCCAAATTTAACAAGCACTGGCAATGCCATTAGCAGGAAACAACAAGCATTGGGAAAATGAGACATTGACTTTAACAGTGCTTGTTTTTTCATTAAATTATTTTTCGCCTATGGTATTAGCAAGGCCACTGGATTTATTTGATTTTGTGGCTGCTTCATTTTCCGCATAATTGTGGACTTTGGGCATTTACCACATGATCGTCAACTGCTAAATAATCTGCAGATTTTAACAAACAAAGTTGTTTCTAGCTCAAACAGATCAAGCATTGCTAAAATCATGGCAACACGCATTGCTGGGCAGTGAAAGGCCCTTCGCAAAGGTTGACTGGTTATCTTTTTGTTGCTTATTGTTGTATTTGGTTGTCAAACTGGAATTAATGAGGTGAAATGTTTGGACAGATAGTGTTAATATGTGTAGAAATGACGCAATATTGAGTTAATACTATCAAAAAATGAGCCTCAGTATGCTGCATAATTTGTGTTTCCTTGTTGCATAATATAGTTAGCCTTGCCCCATAATTTGGCCATCCCATGAAGCATAACCATAATGGCACAGATTATTAGCACAATAATGCACTCAAAACCTTCTGTTAACTAGTTGTGAATGATAGCAGTAGGGGCTGAAGGCATCTGTTCCACAGATTTGTACCACAGTGAACAGTTCTGAGCCAGAAACCAAAAGCAACCTTGGCAAACATATTCAAGCCAGCCCCCTCCGTAGATGCTCAAACCAGACCCTGCTCCTTTCCTGCTTCTTTCCCTCTCTCTCGTTCACTCTCTCTCTCTCTTTTCTTTTTTGCTTATATACCCTGGGGAGTTAGAGACAGAGACATCATCCATGGTCCTTGAAAAACTGTTTTCCTATGGCTCCAGTTGCCCAGGGAAATGGCCAAAGGAATTAACCGTCAATTCAGCCCAGATAGTACATACCTGGTCAGTGTTTCATTATGTGTAACTGCATGCCTTGCTGAACATTAAAGCGGGCATACATTACCTCTGGGGCTACTTTTTCAAGTTCCTTCAAACTACGAAGTAGAGAAAGGGACGAGTAAGATAGACCCAGGAGTACTGAAGATTGCCCTTAAGTATCTTGCCACTGCTGGGTTTATTTCCTTTTGTTCTTTCTTGTCTTAAAGGATATTTATGGGAGGGTACTATGAAGATGTCCCTAAGCAGTGCATAATTTACGTCAGTGGTTGCAGGTGGGGCAAACCTGTACTGTTTTTTGGGGGGCAGAACTTATTTTTAATAATCAGACTTGGACCTAGAGCAAGAGAAAGAAGAGCATGAAAGAGGGAAAGAAGGAGGAAGAAAAAGATGGACAAAAACAGTTACAAAGGGAGAAAGTGGGGATGTTAAGGGACCTCTGACAGTGTGATACAGGGAGTTGGGTAGTATATTAGAGGATGAAAGAGGCATGAGGCTAAATAAAGACTAGACAGTCTTGGTATATGGAAATCTCCACATTCCGCAGCAGCACCATTAGGCTTTTTAAAAAAAATGTACGCCAATCACTTATTCTTTTACATATTAAGTACTGGCAAAGGAGAATTAAGATTACTGGCATGCAATTGGGCCATTAGACCTGAGTGTACTTTGCAAAGTCGTCAGCTCTTACTTTATGAACTATGAATGTAGATTTTAAAATTGAGAAATCTATATCACCCTCTCATTTGGAAGCTTGTCTGCTAGCACTGACTAAAAGAGAACAGAAACATTGCCAAGGTTTGCTGAAACCAAAGCTGTTGTGTGTGTGTGTGTGTGTGTCTGGAAAATCGCTGAAAGGATATAGGTAGAGACAGGGAGGATCTGTTTCTTCAATTGTTTATCTGAGACTTCCTTTGTCACATTCTGCTGTTCGCTTCCCATAACTCTTTTAGGAGGCTGATGATTTTCAGTTTGGAAAGATACTTTAAGATATTTATGCCCTGTGAATATTTCAGTGATGGATACAGCAGCTGGCAACCACATTCAAGCCTGCAATGTACTAGAAGAAGGTGTAGATAGACAGATTTCCCGTGCAATCCAATTAACCTTTAATTAACCCTTCCAATGCCATGGCTTTTCTGCACAATGTGGGTGGGAGGTTCTACTTCCAAAAATGTTTTTTAGGTGATTTAAACAAGTGTACCTCTTTTGCATTGTGCTTCTAAACAAGTTCGATGATTTTGCCAGCACATTTCAGAGTTACTTATCAGTGTAACTCTAATGCAAATATGTGTTTTATTGCTGAAGATATTAAAGAAAATGTAAATATTTGTTGCATTGTCATGTAAACAGGTGATTCTGTCAACATTTTTAATTAATAAATTGAAAGGGTTGATGCTCAGGATCAGGGCTGTGTGAGTCCCAAAGGGCGGTGGTCCTTTTACATTAAAGAATATCTTCACAGAACAACATTCGAAGTCTAAACCAAAATAATTTAATAAAAAATAAGAATTATTACAGAAGGTAAAAATAGTTGGATTCAAATCACCATCCATAATGCATCAAATAATGCAAAATTGAGAGAGGTGCTTTTCCAAAGCAAGTAAATAGCCAGAACCAAAATATAGTTCAGCAAATTACTATAAATCCATTCAGTTAAAGAGTCAAGGCAGTCTAAATATAAATCAGCTGACAGACCAATGTGGAGTCTGTCTTTGAGTTAGTAGGCAAAAAGTCTAAGTATAGAGTTGCATAACAGTCTGACAAACACACTTCTCAGTTTGAAAGGCAAGAAAAGTCTGGAACACATCCCAGAAAGGGCACATTTTATTTGTTTTTAGGCAATGAAAAACCACACACTCAACATGGTGAGATTTAGTACCGTAGGGCTGTACTAATAATCATAACAGGAACTAATCAACATCAGAGAAAGTGTGTTACTTGAAATAAGAAAAATGTATAAAACAGCTACATTATGAATAGTAATCGAGCTCCCTATACCCTATGTCATTGCACTATTGAAGAGAAAAAAATGCAATAAACTGTTTAAGCAATGAATGAAGCACAGTTAGGATCAGGGCAGTAGGCCTTGAAATTGTTACTTGTGCGGCACATCTTCTGAACACAGCTTCCTTTTCAACTAATACAAATGAATACGTTTTAATTGCAATTTCAACTGCACAGTGAAAATGAAATCTATTTTTTTACTTTATGGAAATGGAAAAGAACACCAGCTAGAGTCGTGAACTAGAAAGGTCATTCATGAAAAATAAATATAACACTTTTTTCTATGAAGGAAAAGCGCAAGCCAGTGAAAAAAGCCTGAGACCTAGTAATGCAGACTTGGGCCTATTTATGGTAACTTCAGCAACAGCTAATTATGTATATTTTCTAATTAATAATAACACTCCCACACTTCCTTAAAAAACTGCATGACAGGTTAAGGTGCATGGTTCATGGGAGAGGATGCTTCTTGGAAAATAATGCCAAAACAAACAGTATCAGAAGGAAAAAGTCAAGAAGTCATAAAGCCTCACGGATGCTAATTGTTTTGACTGGGCCAAATCTCTTCATGGTGTCTTCAGGCTTGCATACACTGGGTTGAAAGACTAGAGTTGAAAATCAGTCTTTGGTCACCTTTATGTATATATAACAAGAAGGCAGAGATTAGGGGTTTAGTTTCAAGCATGAATGGGAATATGAAAAAGGAGCCAGTTGGTCAGGAAAAGCCAGGCTGAAAATGGAGGTAGGCTAGAATACAAGGACTGTAGTCCTGGAGAAAAAAAGCATGATAACTTGGGGGAGCATGGCAGTAGGATTTCAACACACTTGGCCTCATCACAAGAAATGCAGTAATTTTGATTCGGTCATAAATATGTGTTTATTGCAGAATTGATATTCTGAACTGTCCCTACTAACCATGCTTCAAAATTCATGCTTTCCTGCAGATTTCAAAACTTGATGAAATATATACATGGAAGAGAATCCTGTATGGGCAAAAAACATGTGGGAATCGGTACACAAGTATATGTACTCCGGGCCCGATTCACAGAACTAACTTAGGATGCCTTCTGTGAATACCAAAATGAGTAAGTGCCTTCTGTGAATACCAAAATGAGTAAGTGCCTTCTATGAATACCAAAATGAGTAAGTGCCTTCTGTGAATACCAAAATGGTAGTAAGTTTGGGATTTTGTCTTCAGTTAGTTCTGTGAATCGGGCCCTCCATTCCCAATTGAAAAACTCCGAAAGGCCCAATAATTCTGCATCTGAAAAGTCCTGTGCTCAACAACATTAGAAATTGTGGGTGCTGGATTACCAGTACAGTTTCTCGGCACCTCTAATGATGAGGGCATAAGTCACAAATCAAAGATGCTTTCTATAGGACTCGGGGTAGCAGAAAGAGACAGTATGCCAGCACCATGATGGCATAGGATCTGCCATCTGTGTGATAGAATAACAAGTCATCACTATTAACTTGATAATAAGCATGAGGGTCCCGGGCACTCAAACAAGCAGAAACAAGACGCAAACCATCCATTCATCCAAGATAAGATGAAACACATTGGTGAGCAGGGTAAGCATTCTGCTCATGAAGGCCACCCATAAATGTGAGTGGATGCTCACATTTACAGAATTTGCAGTAATTCTACCTTTCCTCTCATGTGTACAGTTGTGGTGCACAAATGCTAGAATCTTCACTAGACTTTTGTACCAGGAGGCAGGTGTAAAAGAAAGGTGTAGCAGCACACCTAACCATGTGGATGAAAGTATAGGCCTTTGATTTTACTAAAATTATATGCTTAGGGGCCGATTCCGATTCAGGCCGGAAATCTCTCCGACCGAGCCGGACCCGGAGAGATTTCCGACCGAATCGGACCCTAGCAGTCCGACCGAATGAGTACGATGCTTTCGCATGCTATCGGACTCGATTCGGTCGGACTCCCATTGAAATCAATGGGAGCCGGTCGTACAACGCGTACGCGGGCTCCCATTGACTCAATGGGTGCGAGGCGAACAAGGGCACCCCCTACAGCGGGTACGCGTTGAAGCGGGTCGCGCCATAAATGCACAGGTAGGGGGGACCCATGGGTCCCCCCTGTGTGCGACTCGCGCGGTTAGGCGTACAGGGGGGTCCGACACGGACCCCCAAAGTGCGGCTCCGACTGCTCTTTCGAGCCGGACGGCGCGAGTCGGTCGGACTGCTCGCGGCGCGCATCATACTTACCCGGCCGGGGAACGTCTCCATTGCGCGGTGCGAGTCGTCTCCGTGTCCGTGCGTTCGAGTCGGTCGGAGCGGTTGGGTGCCGCGAACGAGTCGGTCGGCGATTTCGCGTACGCTCGCAACGTACTCGCTCGCCCGGACGCACGTCCGACTCGGTCGGGAAACAGGGCTCCGAATCAGATCCGGTAATGCCGAGTCCGATTCGGAGCCCTACCGGCCGAGATCGGAATCGGCCCCTAAGTGTTCTTCTTTATAGGGTCTTTCAACCAGCCTAGCTCGTCTGTTGGTCTGTTATTGTGCTATTTACATTTTTCTTCCACCCTCCATAACATAAGGCAATGGGTCAGCCCACTTTAGCTTCTGGCTAACTTCTCTGTTGGTGACAGCATTCTGCTGTTTCACAAAGGGCACATCCACTTACAAAAGAATTCCCTTAAGTGCCAGAAATGTCTATGGCAAGGTTTACGTTTTCACACCCCAAAAATATTTTGTTTTTAGTCAATGTTTTGTTAGAATGCTGAGTGCGCGACAGCTTCCCCAACAATAAAGTTTTGCACAAAAAAAAATGACAAACCAAAACAATCAGCCAACGCCAGACCTATTGGCTTTGTCAGTGCTGCTTGAAAGATGCAATCCGTTATTTGTCACGTACTCGAACTTAAGTGCCACTATGCCCAAATGAAGAAAAATACTATCTCATCAGTTGTATTCAAGCCAACAGAAGGAAACAAAAGGGCAAAATGATTTACTACATCCCACACAACTGATGCTGCAGCCCCAAGGCCCTTTTTTCAGCCATAATAGCACTAAAACGTATCCAGTAATGTTCAGTGGTGTTTACAACTACTGAATTAGTATCACCGCATTTGACATCGCTTCGCAGTCTTAATTAACAACTAAATAAAAACTATCCGATCCATGATTCGCAGCACATTAACAGTATAATTAAGAATAGATTTTTAGCACGCGTACCTCTTAAATCTTAAACATAACATAACATGCAAACTGGCAGGCGAGTTAGATAACTCAATTTCTGTGCTGTTAATACTAGCCTGCCCCACCCAACTTTAACTAAAGCTTATTCAAAATATCCCCTTCTGACATGAGGGTTTTCAAGTCTTTATTTGCACAGCCTTGTTTCTGGCAGTGCTTACTTCCAGAAATTGAGGTTTCAGGTTGAGCTCGGGCCTGCAATTATAGTTTCTGTTTACCTAAATGCAGAATGATATCATTCATCTGAAGTGCAGAGCACTAATCTTACAAAAATATGTGTGGTTTCCACTAGGAAATTGTTCTGCAAAGCTGGATGGAAGATTCGTATTCGGCTTAACTAGCTGTATTTGTTTTCTTTGCATAGCTTTGCAGGTACACAACAATCTCGAGCTGGCAACATCGGCAACTTTAATGATAATTTGGTTTTGTAAATGTAATTTCATAAAACCTCAACCTAAACAAAGCATAAACATCCGAAACAAGATCGGTTGGTAAAAGCAACAGCATTACATGCTGTGTGCCCGTATCCTGACTTCAGTACTGCGTGATTTCCATTTTAAAGCTTCTAAGACTTATTTCATTTGTTCAAATGTTTGTAGAGAGCAAACCTCCACTGCAGAGGTAACCTTATTTATAGACAACAGACATAAAATGATACAGGGGCCAGTGCTTAATTTGTGAAAAATATGTTTATAGGCATTGTACTACAGCCGGTAACACCCACTGCAATGGCCGACTGGCAGTGCCAGCATTGCATACTAACTATCACACTTAAACAGGTATACTATCTTGGACTATTGCAGGTCCCCCCAGGCTGTAGGGATGGTCTGGAATTGCGAGTTTTATCCATCTTATCAATTACTACACACTCATGTTGTGGTCGAAAATAGGCTGAGAGCATCGCCATGTGGTATACTCTCATAAGCAATTGCCGGCATTTTAATAAAATGGTGCTGAACACCCGCCCAAATTAAGCACCGAAAAAAACAGATGAACCGAATAGCCTGGCATAAAAATCGAGGAAACCGTAGTAAACGAAGAGGAAGTAAAACTGCCATAGGGTTGCATTGATATGCTTTCTGGCATTTATTTCATTTATTTATACAGTTTCTGAATTTAAAAGGAAGGCCCTTTGTTGGTGTGGCTGGAAACATCTCTAGCTGCCTAAAAGAGTTTACATAAGTACACACACAGAGACACAATATTACCCCTGTGGATTGGTTTGTTATAAATATCTTTCACATATTGATCAGCTCATATTCATTAACCACTAATTGATTGCACCTGGCAATCATGGCACATGGAGTTTCTCCATTGCACCAACAGCATAAGACATATAAGTCAATTCACTGATACTCAGCACTGAGTTAAGTACAGATACGAAAATAACATACTGTATGTTTCCTCTGTGCTATTCTTTTGCAGCTGTAGTCTGATATGGAAACACAGCTCAGGCTGTAATGGTACTATGAGGTCGTACTAGGCAGCTGTTTTAGGGCCTTCGACAGTGGGGTGGTGGCATCCTCCTGATTATTGTCCATAAATGATGCAGCATCTGCAATGTTTTGGCCAAGAAGGAAAAAACATACCTGCCTCAAATGGGTGCTCAGGCTGGAAATTAGGAGTCCCCAACATTGTGTTCATGGCCAGGCTCTATATCCTTGCCTCATTCCTCCACCCCAGGCCAGTTGATCCTGATGGGCTGTGTACATGCTCAAGGATGGTTGGATTCTGTGTAGGTGCAGTTCAGACACTGTCTGTGGGCCGCTCATTTACCTGTTTGCCTCACCCATCTGTGTTCTCCCTCCATACGATGCCAGCTTGTTGTGCCAAAAATGTAAGTTGTGACTGCTGGTGAATTCTAGATTATGTCACTGCCCAGGGCAACAAGTGCACTCTGTATGTTTTCAGAAAAAAATGATATTTTTAGCAGTTTGTATATTTGCATGCTGCACCTTCAGCTGTGACAAATGCCGGTCATGTGCAGTAGACACTTTCCACGTAGAGACACCTTGCTGAGCTGCACTGAGCTGCACTGCGCTGCGTGAAAGGGAGAGAGCAGGAATGTGCTGTATTTAACATTGCGCTGGTGCACAATGTGCTGCCTTGTGCCAAGGCAGGCACCCTTGTGCCTGCAGCTTATCATGCAACATCCTGTTCAAGTAAATTCCTGATAGCCTTCATCTAGCCTGGAACGCACTCAATTTACTCTTTGTTTTTAGTCTCTTCAGATATCAAGGATTCGCAAGTCATGCATGATGTTTCAAACGTTTTTAAATTTTGTAAGCTGGTCATTTAGCCGATACCTATTGAAATCTCCCATCTATATCAAAAAAGTTTCTACCTAGGGTGCAGATTGTTTTATTAGTGCTGGGTAGATGCTTTTACTGTCAACATTTAGAGGGTATGTATGATGCATTGAGCATTCCACACCATCTAGGACATGTATTTCCTCACGACTGTCATGAGATATATAACAGGCGAAGGCATACCTGGTGCTATCCATGTTCCCTTTTCACGAAAATAAGAAAAATATGAGGAGTGACAATAGCTACCTCTTCAATTTGTTGTGCCATTCTCACCACTTACCATAAAGAGTTGGGTTTTGTTTTAAGACTATTTTATCCAGTGCTGCTTAAGAAAAGATCTACTCCCTATCTAAATTTGTCTTCCTCCAAAACATCATCTTCTCACTTCACCCACATCCACAAGTCTAGCACACACTATTAAAAACTGTGACTTCCCCTGCTGGTGACCTGTGAGAAGACTGGGCGGAGGAAGAGCGCCTTGGAGTGTGGGCTGGACGGGCCCACCTAATAACAGCGGCTGCCACGGCCTGAGGAGGTCTAAGGGAAAGCAAGGAGACTACTTGCTGGGCATCCCTGATCGAGAATGCAGCCGAGGCCATAGAACTGATTGACTGTGTGGTGCGACCCCTCCTGGGGATACTGTTCATAGCAGCTGGAGGAGAGTGGAGTTGGAGTAAGGACAGAGAAACAGTGCCTGAGGCAGAACGTGCTGCGAGCAGTGATAGCCAATGATAGCTGAGACCCTAAAATTGTCAAACTTGCTCATATATGATTTTAGTACACAAAGTGAAGGCCTACACACACCTGAAAAACATGCGCGCTGCTTTGTGCTGCGAGGCCTGCTGCCTGGGCCTGCATGGAAGAGACAGTTCTCTGATACTGGAGGTGTTACCTCTATGAAGTACTGTTCATCAGGGTACTTCCTGGCATAGCTGCTAACTGCGCATCACTAGGAGATTGTGGGATGCAGTGGAGGGCCTGCACTGATGATTGCACATGTGGCTGATAAGAGGGCACCCAGCTACGGGCTTTACCATCAATCTGTGAAGCCACCTTGACAGACAACAATCTGTGACACCTGCGTCTGTAGTCCCCTCGCTCTAGAAAATCTTCAATCTTCACTGCACAGCGCATGCAGGGGTGGGAGCAGGTAGGAGTGCCGAGAACTAGCCGATACATGGGGCGCTACTGCACCGCCTAAAGGTAGCTTGGCACAGGGGCGGTTCCCAGACCATTGGACAGGTGGCCACAGATGGTGCTCCCAGAATAATCAGGGGCAGCTCCGCCAAGGACCATGGGGAAAGCTGATCACAGCCAAACATGCCTTACTTTCAAAACTCGCACCTCTACTAAATCTCTGCAGGACACCCAGATAGACCAAGAACAAGACTCAGGCGCCCGGGGAGCGACAACATTGGAGTTCACACTGATGGCCATGCAGCAGACCCTTCAGTTCATTGATGGGAAAATTGACTCTCTGAACCTGTGTAAGGACCACATGTCAGCGAAACTGGATAAACAATTGACACGAATCACAACAGCTGAGCAACAGATATCCACAGCAGAGGATGATCTACAATCTGTGAGCATGAAATGCCTGAACATGGAGAAGGTGCTGGCAGTCATCCAGGCTAAGAATGAGGATTTGGAGGCTCGCTCACACTAACAATTTGCGCATAACTGGTGCACTGGAGTCGAGAAACACAGGCAAAATGGACACTTATGTTTAAACTATGCTTACCATGCTTTTTGTGTCAGAAAATCCGTTGCACCTGCTAGTTGTAGAATCGGCACATTGCTTACTCATGGCGAGGCCACCGCCTAGGACACTGCCACCCCCATTGTGGTGAAATGTAGTAAAGGATTTGACAGCTTGAAGACTTCTCCAGGTAGGTTTTTGATGAAGTTTATTTGGACATCAACCAAACGAACACCTCACTGGCTGACCAGACCATTAACTGACAAAACATGGAATGGTCAGATGCACATGCTAGAATACTCGCAGGTCATTCTAGATAGGAATGAAACAGGGAAACATAAAGGAAGGCATAACCTGTAGGAAAAACAGAGGTGAGGAAATAAACATGTACAACACATCTTCCTCCTTTACGCAAACAACAATAAAGGAATGAGTGTCAACCTGAAAAGGAAAACAAAGATAAGTAAAAGTACTCAACAACAATAATCACTTAAATAAGCAGGACGTTTGCGACATCTTATACTCCTGGACACCAACGCATTGTGTGTGTTCGAAGGATTCTCACACAAGTCATGAGCATCACCACCACCCACTTCCCTTCGATTGACAATAACGGGATGAGCAACGAAATCATCCACATCATACAACATGTAACCATTTGAAGCCTGTACTGCATCACACAAAGTGTCATCAATGTCAGAAGAAAGTGAGAACTTTTTCTTTTGATATAAAGCGACACGGCGAAAGTTCCATTTTTCGCCATTAGACAAAACCACATAGTGGGGAAAAACATTCTTGACAGTAAAAGGCCCTCTGAATTTGGAAAGGCCCTTAGTAACTCTTCCTAGTTTAACCTTGACCAAATCGCCTATAGAGATCTTAAGTGTTTCGCCTTGAGGATTAGTGAGATGAGAAGAGCAAAGGGACCACCTTTGGCAACCCACTCTTTGATCCATGAAGGCGTAAATTTAGTTCCCGGAAGCCTACCACGCATGAGCTCAAACGGAGACTTTTCACACTAATTGTGAATGGTGGTACGATATGCCCAAACCATTTCTTGGAGCATATCATGAGCAAACTTCCCACTCACACATGCCATCTGGATGATCCCCTTAACAACCCGATTGGCTCTCTCACATAAACCATTGCTTTGCGGGTTGTACAAAGAAGTGCGGTGATGTACCACACCGCACTCTGCAAGGAAAGCGCACATGTTATGAGAGACCAATTGAGTACCATTGTCGGTAATTAACACTGAAGGAAAACCTTCCTCATGAAACAATTTTTTTAAAACAACAATGGTGCTGTCGGTGGTCACGTCTCTAACAAAATTTACACTCAACCATTTTGAAAAAACGTCAATAACAACAATGGCAAAACGCTAGTTGAGGGGGAATTCCTCCATGGGTCTTATGAAATCCAGACAAATGCTATGCCAAGCACTACCTGGGTTTGTGATATGGCTCGTAGACGATTTAGTGCCCACCTTGAGCCTTTTCTCCCCTTCCTTGCACGCAGAGCATTTCTCAACCCAAGAGGAAACTTGCTCATCCATGCCTGGCCACCAAACGTCAGCTTTCAATCTCCGTTGAGTCAAAGTTTGACCTAAATGGCCTTCATGAGCTAAATTGATAAGTTTGGATCTTAATCCAAAAGGGGGAACCAATCTATCACTCTTCATAAGAACAGTTGAGCAACAAGCAGACAATTCATCCAACATTTTAAGAAAAGGGCGTACAGAGACAAGCACACAGCTTTCACGTCTAGAACCAAGTTTAACCATGTCCATAACAGCTTTAAGAACATGATCAGCATCCATGGCCCTGTACCATTCATCCACCGAAAAAGTCCCACCACCTACTGCGAGCACATCTTGAACGGAAGCAACAGCGCCATCATCATCACCAGTAGCAAAAGACGGACAGTCTAAACTTTCCCCCTTAATAGAAAGTCTGGACAGACAATCTGCTTGGAGATTCTTCCAACCCTGGATGTGAGAAATCTCATATTGATATTCTTGCAATTTTGCAGCTAGTCTGGCCAACCTCACTGATCCTTTAGCTGCACCACCAGGTGACAAGATTTTCACCAAGGGTTTGTGATCAGTCTTAAGTATGAATTTGGTACCCCAAAGGTAGGTTCTGAAGTATTGAACACCCCACGCTGCCGCCAGTGCTTCCCTCCCAATAACTGAGTATTTTGCTCCGAGGATGTGAGAGTTCTAGAAGCAAAGGCTATTGTTTTCTCGCAACCAGGATGTTTTTGCAACAGAACTACTCCTAGACCAGTAGCACTTGCATCAGCCATAAGAATGGATGTACGTTTGATATCAAAAGGTGCTAGAACATTAGCCTCGCAAATTTCTCTTTTTATAGAATTAAAAGCACATTTCTTGTTGTTCGCCCCAAACAAACTTCATCCCTTTCTTAAGTAGCTGTCTTAAATACAAGGTTTTGTCTGAAAAATGTTGTACAAATTTAGAATAGTATTCTATAAGTCCCATGAAAGACCTTAATTGGTCTTTATCAACTGGACATGGGGCTAACTGAATAGCTGCTAATAAGTTTTTCTTAGGTTTAATACCAGAAGAAGAGATTTCATAACCAAGATATTCTATGTGTTCCTCCAGAAAACAACACTTTTCTTTACGTAGAGTGAGGCATACATCAGCAATTCTTTGAAGAACTGACTTATGGACTTGGTTGTGGTCACTAACGGAATCTCCAAAAACAAGGATGTCGTCTTGAAAATATAGTGCTTTGTCAATACCTTTGAAGATTTCAGTGACCATGCGTTGGAATACACTAGCTGCTGATGATAAGCCAAAAGGCAACCGTGTAAATTGGAAAGTACCTTCTGTTGTAATAAAAGCCGAAAGGTGTTTAGAACTATCGTGTAACCTTATCTGGTGGTATGCGCTTTTAAGATCGAATTTTTAATTTTTTTTTGCATCTTTTAGTGTGGAAACCAACTCGCCTATATTAGGTAAGGGGAAAGTGTCTGCCACAACGCATTTATTCAAGGACTTTAAGTCAACACAGAACCTAATCTTGCCATCAGATTTTTTGGTAATAACAACTGGGGACACCCAACTAGCTGCCTCAACGGGTTCAATAACACCTCCTTGTAACATTTCATTTATAAGAGATTTAATGTCATCTCTAACTAATAATGGGACTCTTCTGAGTTTGTGCTGTACTGGTAAAGCATTTTTTTTAACAAGATCTTATGAACATAGCCTCTAAGCTCACCTAACTCATTTCTAAAGACAGTATTAGCCTCTCGCAGTATTTCTTTAAGGCTCACATCATCAACTAGACCGAATAAAAGGACACTTTTTCAGTGTGTTTAGACATACTAACATGGTCTAAAAAACACACGCTCACCATTTTAATTTCTTTAACTCCCACTTGCTAATACATTTTTTTTTCGTGTTAGTGAGAATGTTTGAAGAATTTTAACATCACCTTATCACAACCATTTTTTAACGTTTCTGTTTCTGGACACTACTGCGAATACCAGTGGTTAAACCTCCGGGTGGAGGTCAACATACCTAATAAACCCCATGACTATGTTGTTACGTTACGTATAGGCGGAGAACCAAGATATACCGCCTTTTTCTCAAATCCAGTTACGTACGTATATGAGGGTTTTTTAAGACGGAACCACGAACTAATAAACCCTGGTAAAGTGGTTACAAGTGATCCATTCCCCTATTGATTTTTTGTCACATCGTCAACTACCATGACTTGCGAAGGAGCTCTAGGATTTACAATAATGTGCAGATCATATTGATGGATCCACCCTAAGATAGGAGGTCCATCAACAGCAACGTACATTTTTCCTTTTGTTGACCTATTTGCGAACATAATGTCTGCTTCGAAGAAACCTAATAAATCTATAGATTCTCCTTGATAGCCTGCAGGTGAAGTATCACTCGGTTGTAAAGACTTCTCCCCCACTCTTTTTCAAACATAGTTTTGGGAATTATAGTGTATCTAGAGCCTGTATCAACCATAAGCGAAATTTGCTGCCCATCAATAAGAAATGACGCTTTAGGTCTATTTTCTCGCTTTTGGTTAACAGGACTAACATCGCTATCAACAACAACCAGGAGTCTATCCTTCTCTTTTTTGTCCTCTGTAGAAACTTCTTGAACTACTGCAACTTTAGAACGAATTTTCGTTTTACACGTTTTAGAAAAATGACCTAGGCGACCACATTTCAAACACTCTTTGTTGGAAGCAAAACAAAATTTTGAATCAGATGTGTGGCCATTGCTACCACATCTTGAACAAAATTTGTTTGGCCCTTTGTGAAAGCTGTTTTCTTGTTAAACAATCTATTCTTATTTCTTAATAAGGCTACAGAATCTTCATCGCATTGCTCATTCGTTTCTATATCATTTTTAACAGAAACCTCGGATACTTCGTGATTAACATTGCTTTTCTGTAACTCTTTCATGCAAGACTCAGATTGTTCTATCACTTTGGCTAAATCAATGGCCACTTTCAATGTGGGATTCTTTGCTGCCCACAATCTTTCTTGAATTTTCCTGTTATTACATTGTACAATTAGTTGGTCTTTAATCAATTCGTCTGTCATAACTCCAAAATTGCATTTGACCGACAGTTCTCTCAGTCTTCCAACAAATTCATCTATAGACTCTTCAGTACGTTGTCGATGGGTATAGAATTTGTACCGATTCATCACTAAATTTTCTTACTTTGCATATCTTGCTTCTAGTCTACAAATCGCTTCCTTGTATTCGTCAGGTACTGGTTAACCATTCGCTTGTAAGGCTTGGGGTAAAAATCTAAACACACGTTGGCCCTTTTTCCCCAGAGAACTTAGAAGTAAGGCTTTTTCCGCTTTGCAGAAAAATCTTGTCCATCTAAAGCATCCAGGTAATTATCAAATATCACAATCCAATCTTCCCAAGGTATCGAAGGAGTGCCAGGATCGCTTAAAAATTGAGGCGGCAAAGCCACATTAATCTGTTGACTTGACATGACCAAGATCACACAATACAAGGTTTAGCAATATGGAATAATTTGTGCACTTGGCTGTGAAAAATGTTTTAGAAAGAAAGATCTAAAATAACTTAGAAGTGCATAAAAACCCTCACTGACTGTTAAGTCTCACAGTGTGATCTTAGAAAGCAAGAACAAGAAAATTTCGTACTCGTACTGCTGGCAAATATTAATAAGTGCACATGACCAAAACAGCACTACTGAAAATGTGTAATTAACACCAACCAGTTACATGGACACGCTAAAGGTGTGCGTGTCACCGAGGCACTCTGCGTGAAGTGAATCGTGTTGAATACTATCCTCGCTGTGGTCGCTTATGAACCAAAAAGCGCACCGTTCATAAGAAGAACAAAGCTGGTAATGACAGCCAAACGTCACGAAATTACTGGCAGAAATGTTCAACGCTAGACGTGTACCACACTTTTCTTTTTTTTTTTTTTAAATAAAAAAAAATGCCGACTTGCGTTGCGTGATGACAGAGCCCTGAAGACTACAATGCTGGCTTTAAAGTCGCATGCTGGAAAATATACTCATTAAAATGGCTGAACACGTTAACGTGATGAGGTGCCGCTCAGGAAGACCACACGGCTGGCCCGTCTCGCTCAATGACTGTCTGCGTGCTGTGATGACATGCACGTTTGTAGGATGAAAAATGCTAATGAAACTCACGGTTGGACGAGATGACGTCACATCAAGGAAACTCGTCTTTACTTTCCAGGAAAATTCGCCGATACCGCAAATACAATCGTAGCGTGTATCTTGTTTGTGGACCACCCACGGAGAGATGATCCGAAGTGTTTGTTGTTTGGTTGCGTGTACGAGGAGAAGAAATCGATCAATGGGAAAGAAATCAGCTTGCCATCAGGGCGTCTGGTCAGCACCAACACCGAAGATCGTCGCCATAATTGTAGTAAAGGATTTGACATCTTGAAGACTTCTCCAGGTAGGTTTTTGATGAAGTTTATTTGGACATCAACCAAACGAAGACCTCACTGGCTGACCAGACCAGTAACTGACAAAACATGGAATGGTCAAATGCACATGCTAGAATACTCGCAGGTATTCTAGAAGGGAATGAAACAGGAAAACATAAAGGAAGGCATAACCTGTAGGAAAAACAGAGGTGAGGAAATAAACATGTACAACATGAAACTATTAAACTACCACAATCGAGACACAGTACTGAGGCTAGCACATGAGAAGAAAGGCCTGGCCTACCAGGGTAACCAAATAGTCTTCTATCCAGATTTTACAGTGGCAGTTCAGGCGGCCCGCCCAGAATACCTACCCATAAAAAGACAACTGCAAAAGGCTGAGATTTCATATGTAATGCTCTACCCAGCATGCCTTTGCATTGAATATGATGGAACTCAGAAAGTATTTGCTACTCCTAAGGCGATAAAATAGTTCCTCAAGACTTTCAACCTGAGGAAACTGGCTCAATCTACTGAGGCTATTGATGAGGAGGACCCTTAAAATGGGATGAAGGCAGGGGCTGCTCCACTGCATTGTCCGCTGCCTTTGAGGTGCTCCTGCGCCACAAGACCTTAATGAAAGAGGGGGGCGATGTTACTCTCCCGATGAATGGTGTCATGTAGTTTCTACAAATCTATATAGGATCTGCACATTTAGACAACATAAACTAAGGGATTGGTGTCAAGACTGATTCCAGACACCCCCAAAGGATATGTTAGCCTGTAGACCAGCTAGCTCACAGTGGCACTATGAGCCCCGCAACCTTACCAAGGAGCAAATAGTTTCTGGCAACTATCGAACATGACAACCCTGACCCCTCAGGGATCATGGAAACAGTACAGTACTTTTTGCTCAGTAACTTGTGCTCACTTCTTCTCAGAGAGATATACAGAATAAACGAAGGGGATGTTTTCAATAAGCATTTATTGAACCAGCGTCATTCTAGTATAAAATACCTGTGCTGCAACAACCATTAGACAGAAACATATATATACGATGATATGCACCAACAGAGTAAATAAAATGTAGAATTCTACCATGGTGCTAAAACAGTGAATATATGAAGGCATATAGATACATGGCAGTAATCATGCGTACTTCTAATATGCGAACCCTAGCTAAGTGGACCTGAGCGTACCTAGCATGTATGTAAGTGTGAAGCCAAGAATCCCCCTAGGAAAGAGCCAACCCCATTACCTGATGGGAAAGAACGAAGGATCCGTCTTGGTCTCGAGTTGGACACCCCGCAAGGGATGTCAGACCACTGTGTGCTGGAGTGTCTGCATGCAGGGACTTCAGCATCTCATGTCAGCATGGAAGCTTCTCCTCTGGTTTGCCCAGCAAAGATGTGGTGCTTATATACCCGAAAGGTACCCTCAGGGATCTACCTATATGTGTCATGGTACTTTGGACCTGTCGTCCAAGGATGACCATAGCGGTAACTTTTGTACAGAGTTATTATACAGAAGATGGTAATCCTGCTGTGTGATACTAAGAATCCTCATGCATAATAAATGAGGCTAGTTTTAAAAAAAAACACACAACATTTATTCGGCACCTAACTAGGTAAAAGGTCAGCACCAGAGCCGTTATGTAGAGCAAGGTAGGACAAATGTAGGTAAAAGGTCGTGCAGCTACCTAAGCCTATATTGGGGTACATTGGGGCTCATAACAATGGAACTGACCTGACCGCCCATCCTGCAGAGGCTGAGTGGCACACTGATGCCTATTCCCTGTCACATCCTATCACCTGGAGGAGAACTGGGACTCTGGCGGCCCTCAAGGGGATGCACCCAGAAGGGTTACGATGAGTAGATATGCATTTCATGCTTTGTTGTATGATGTTCTAATTTGATTTGCAAAGTTAATTAATTCTGAGAGTAGGGATGTCTTTCGCAAGTTTGGAATGCTGAAGTTGGCGGTGGGAGCTTTTGGGGTTGGTCGTTATCAATGCCACCAGAGTATTACTTACTACACCACATATCCAATACATAACACAAGGACTAGCCGACTGCCCGCAATCATGCACAATGCAACAATCTGACTGTGCCCTACCTGAGGGGCACATAATACTAATAACTTGGAATGTACAAGGGCTTAATAACCCGCACAAGACTCGATTGGTGCTCTCCTATCTAGACCGACATAAAATCCAGATTGCATTCTTATAGATGACTCACTTGACACGCAGTACAGAACAGGCCATTGGCACCAATTGGGCAGTGTACATATTGACATCATCCTGCTCCAGGGACGTCATGATTCTGGTGAAGCGCGGAGTGAAGTTTCCAGTTACTCATTTTATAGTAGACAACCAGGTTTGCCTGACGCTGGTGCAGGGAAGCCTTTATGGTACTCCCATCATTCTAGTGATTACTTCCAGCCCACAAGGTGGATGACCGTGGCTTTTACATGTATCTCTGGTGCCACATCCACACCTTCTGCCGATGAACATTGGGCCTGATTCACAGAACTAACTTACGTCAAAATCCTAAACTTACAACAATTTTGGTATTCACAGAATGAACTTACACATTTGGGTATTCACAGAATGAACTTACACATTTGGGTATTCACAGAATGAACTTACACATTTGGGTATTCACAGAATGAACTTACAACAATTTTGGTATTCACAGAATGAACTTACACATTTGGGTATTCACAGAATGAACTTACAACAATTTTGGTATTCACAGAATGAACTTACACATTTGGGTATTCACAGAATGAACTTACAACAATTTTGGTATTCACAGAATTAACTTACTCATTTTGGTATTCACAGAAGGCACTTACTCATCAATGAGTAAGTGCCTTCTGTGAATACTAAAATGTGTAAGTTACACAAAATGTGTAAGTTACACAAAATGAGTAAGTTACACAAAATGTGTAAGTTACACAAAATGTGTAAGTTACACAAAATGTGTAAGTGTCTTCTGTGAATACCAAAATGAGTAAGTGTATTCTGTGAATACCAAAATGAGTAAGTTTATTCTGTGAATACCAAAATGAGTAAGTTCATTCTGTGAATACCAAAATGGTAGTAAGTTTAGGATTTTGTCGTAAGTTAGTTCTGTGAATCGGGCCCATTGTGTGGGGAGGTGATCTTAATACCTATTTAGACCCTAACATGGGTAGGTCAGTCACGACGGACTGGCATGGCAAGCAGTCTCCCGGGGTTATCAGAGATGGAATAGAAGAACATAGTCTTATAGATGTGTGGAGGCTCAGCCAGCCACCACTGAAAGAGGGCATATACACATCATCAATACACGGATCATGGTTGCGGCTAGACTACTGGCTGGTGTCTAGAGAGCTGTGAGCTGGGGTGGAGGCAGTTACACATATGCCTAAAACCCTGCCTGACCACACATCAGTGAAGTTAATACTAACGCTAAGCTAAGCTAACTATAACTGCTGAATTTCACTGGTTTTGCATGAATGGAATCTGAGTCTGACTATAATGACCCTGTAACCTTTTTTCACTGGATTTCTAAGTTTTTTTTTATCATCCCTGTACCCTTTGGTTTTGTCAGTGAATTGCTAAGGTTTTTTTAATGTTGTTTTCTAAGTATAACGTCCCTGTAACCTTTGTTTTTTTAAGTGAATTTTTAGTTTTTTTTTTCATTGTGCAGGACAAATAACACAAACATTATGTGAAATGTATTGACTACCTTTGCTTTATAAAACAAACAGGAGCGATCTAATCAATCATTAAAGTGCCGGAGTAAAAAATACATTTCATCAGTCAAAAATTATCGGTAAGCATTAGAAACAGCAGATATCTATAAAGCGCACTAGTGTGTGAAAAGTGCATCATATAACACAGTTTTCGCACTTAACACCTACAAATGAAGATGAATAAATCAAAATTAATTATTCAACTCAATAACTAGTATATGATATCTAAAAATTGGAGGGGAAAAAGAAACAGTTGAGTGTTCATGAGTGTCGAAATACTAATGGAAATACTTAAAGTGCAAGAGCTAAACACATTTCATCAGTCAGAATCATCAATAGCAGACCTTGGCAGCAGCAAATATCTTGAAGGTGTACCGGTGCATAAAAGTGCATTGTATAACAAGGTTAACCAGCTTAAAACATAAGTATGAAAGATAACTAGATAAAATACAATACATCATTAAGCTAAAAATCGAGTATATAAATCTGCTTGGGCTCCACGCATAATAAAAAGATACATAAGGCTATACTCTAATACTGAACCTTGAAACAGATTACAGCAACATAAAGGCCTCCCACATTGCCCTAAATCTCCAAAAGGCCCTTCATCGTTTAGCATAAGGCTCTTCAAAGGCTAGAGTTCTAATCAGTTTATTATACCATTGATGATATAGTGAAACAGAATCTGTTTTCCAACATCGTAAAAAACTTCTAAGGTATTTTACATTTTATTTCCTAACTGTAAATTGTAACCTTTATGAGTGAGTGTGTGAGTGAGTGCATGAGTGTCTTTGTGGATGTGTGAGGGAGTGTGTAACTGTCTCAATGGGTGTGTGTGTGTCTGTATGAGTCTAGGAATGGTTGCATAAGTGTCTCACTGGGTGTGTGAGTGGGTGCATGAGTGTCTGAGTGGGTCTTTGAGTGGGTGTGTGAGTGTCTGAGTGGGTGCATACGTGTCTGAGTGGGTCTGTGAGTAGTTGTGATGTGAGAGTGTCTAAATGGGTTTGCGGGTGCCTCCATGAGTGTGTGTCAGCCTGTGAGTGAGTGCATGAGTGTCTGAGTGGGTCTGTGAGTGGGTGCGTTAATCTCTGAGTGGGTCTGTGAGTGGCTGGATGGGTCTGTGAGTGAGTGCATGAGTGTCTGAGTGACACAGTGAGTGGGTGCATGAGTATCTGTATGGGACTGTGAGTGGCTGTATGGGTCTGTAAGTGGGTGCATGAGTGTCTGAGTGTGTCTGTGAGTGGGTGTGTCAGTGTCTGAGTGGGTGTGGCAGTGGGTATGTGAGTGACTGAGTGTGTGAGAGGGCATCTAAGTGTCTGTGTGGGTGTGTCAGTAGCTGTGTGAGTGATTCAGCCCTCCACAGTCTTGCACAAAATATTTACCCAAGTGGAGTTCTTTCTCCTTGGGTAAATGTCCAGTACGTATTCCTCACTACAGCTGTGTAATGGAGCATGAGGAAATGTCACCAGTGACCTTGTGTGCATTTTGGCAATGTGATTGTTCCTAGTGCAACTTTATCCAGAAATATATGATAACATGAGTCCTCCTATCGAGAAGACAACTAGGCTGCAAAGAGGTAAATCTCCACCAAACAACGGCCCTTCCTCTTAACTATATGAAGTAAGTGCTTCTTTGTTTGGAGGAGATGTCCTCATATTCCTTGGCATCAAGAACTCCTCACAAAAATCATCGGGAAATGCGCTGGGGGCTGCTTGTTAAGCTGTCCTTCATTCTGGAAAAAGGCAGGAAGACCTTTGGATACTGCTAAGGTGGCGGGGTCAAATGGGGAAACATCCAAGTGGTTTCCACATTTGCATACTCCTAGCAAATTTAAAGGGAGAACCGTGGACTCTGATCTCACCAGGACAGGACAACAAAGAACCCACTTGTCACATTCACATACAGATTGCGCTTCAATAGATTAATGATACAGTCACCTCCACAAAGTATTTTAGGTCAATTTTGGAATTGCTGAGAAAACACACTTGCTTTGCCTTCGCCAAGCCAAAAAGTTGGGATAATTTGTCCTTTACAGAAGTGAAGCTTCAACAGGGGCACCTGCTATGTTTATATTTGTAAGTGCCTTCCGTTGAGGTTTACTTTTTGTGAAATGAGCATCAGAGCCAGAATGGTTCTGGGGACCCCATCCCCGGGGCCCAGCCACGACAAATGAGTGCACGCTCCCCCTCCCTGGGCCAAGATCGGCCCTGGGAGCCCCATCCCCCCTGGACCCAGCCATGTCTCACTGGGTGCCCTGGAGACAACCCAGGGCACCCAGTGTGCTATAGGACCACGGGGGGAGCCCAAGGCCCCCTGGTAGCAGCTGGCCCCCTGCCTCCTGCGGGAGCCGATATTTCTCTTGCATGCAGGGAGCTGCTGGAAATGCAGCTCCCTGTGTGTGAGAGCAATCCTTTCATCTCTTTGCCTGCCCGCATATCTGTGGGCAGGGAAAGAGATGAATACTCAGATTCCCGCAAGCGGGAGCGGTTTGATAGCTCTCGCTTTCCTGGAAGCGGAGTGTTTGCTTTTGCTTGGCAGGATCTGTCAAAGCTCCCACCAAGCAAAACAAACAGCTATGTCCCGGGGGTGGGAACCCGGCACATAGCAGGTGCCAGCCCCCCTCCTTCATTTTTAAATAGTATTTGGCCCTAGCGAGTTGGTGGTCCCCGGGGCTGAAGGTCCGCACAGACCCCCTCTTTAATGTATGTTGTAGCCCTGGGGAGGTGGTGGTTCCCGGGGCTCTGTGGGTCAGCGTGGCCCCCCTATTCACTTTTTTTATTTATAGTTCCAGGGAGGTGGTGGTCCATGGGGCGCAGGGGGGTCCGCGCAGCCAAATCACATTAAGATTGCCATGAGCCCCAGGGAGGTGGTGGCCTCTGGGGCATAAATAAGCCACAGGAGGTAAGCGCTGTGCGCCCCCACTCCTTATTAATAGAAGTCAGCATGCCCCTGGGACCTGGCCCACCCGGGGGCATATTAAAAGCAAGCATGGGAGAAAACACTTTTTTAAAAATTTGCTGTGATATTCACAAATTTTGCTGTGGATTTGACAAAAAACTGCTTTTTTTCAGGGCCAAGGCTGTGGGGTTAGGGTATTTGTACCCTGCCCCCTTTTGTTTTGAGTCCCAAGATGGTGGCCAACAGTTCCTGGGTGATGTTTTGGCAGCCAAACAGAGCTCTGCAGATCTCTGCACGAGCTTATCATTATTTGTGAAGGCTTCGCGATCGTAGATATACTAATTTTAGATTTCCTTAAATGTCTTGCAAACTACTGAACGGATTTACACCAAATAACTGAAAGCATAATCTGTGAAGCAAAAGCTACCTCTCTGCCAAATCCAGCAGTTCGGCCTGCGGGCGTGTCATAGACTCTATGGGAATTAACATGGGAAACATACTTTTCTTGACCCCCCCCTTACTGGGTGGGGCTGCAGGGGGAAGCCATAGGGCCTCCACTGAATTATTTTTATATTATATTTGTGTCCCGGGGAGGTGGCGGTCCCGGGGGCTTTGAATAGCCCTTGGAGGGTGGCCCCTTATGCCCCCCTCCTATATTTCCACAATGCCACTGGGACCTGGCCCACCAGGGGGTTGTTCTAAAGCAAGTGCTGGAGTCCGTGCTTGCTTTTTAAATTTTTTTTGCTGCCGATTCATATATCCACCCACGAGTTCACATCAAACTTTTTAAAAAAATGCTTTTTCCCCCCGGAGGGGTCCCTGAGGGACCCCTTCACCATATCTAGGGGGTCAGGGTATTCCTGCCCCCTTTTCTTTATTTCTTCAAGCTGAGGCCCAAAATGGCTGCCAACACTTTCTGGTTGAAGTGTTGGCAGCCAATCAAATTGTAGTAGGATCCGTGAGACCATTGCAAGGACTTGCGTCCCCAGATATCTATATTGTTTGAAGTTAGTTATCTCAAAAACTACTCAACAGATTTACACCAAATCACAATAAGCATGCCTTCTGGTCCAACATCTATCTTTCTGCCAAATTTGGTGTAATTCCGTTGAGCAGTTCGGGCTGTAGTCATGTTCAAATAATGAAAAATCCCAATAGACTTAACATGGGGGGAACGCATTTTGGGACACCTCTTTTTTCTCTGCCCCCGCTTGATGGATCACCCCAAAACTTTCAACACAGCAGCTTTCCCAAAAAGGGGAAGGTTTGTTAAAATTCCGTGGAGATTTGTTAAGCAACGCCAAAGTTATTGGCAAAACAAAAAACTGTTTTCCTATGGAAACTTTGGTCCTAACTATCACTTACCTACTGGTGACAGCCAGTAGGTAATATATATAAATATATATATATATATATATATATATATATATATATATATATATATATATATATATATATATATATATATATATATATATATATATATCACTCCGGCGTTCACTCTCCAATTCCCCTTGAAACGAAATGGAGCAGACACAAATGCGGTTTCTTATTACTGGTTTATTCGCCTTCTGCCATATATATATATATCTTAGGGGAGGGGGATATGCAGCCCCCACCGTGAGCTGCTTATGGCCACAGGGACCCCATCCACCCGGGGCCTGGCATGATTATTAAAGGGGCCCATTTTCCAAGCCAAGGAAGGTCTGGGGGACCCCACCCCAGGGGTTCAATTTATTTCAAAAGGGGAGAGTACTGTGTTCCCCCCTCTCTGAGCTAATATCAACTCTGGGGTGCCCATCCCCAGGGGCTTAATACAGCACAGTGTCCCAGGGAGCCCACCCCTGGGACACTGTGATTCCCTGTCAGGGAAAGTGTAGGCATTCCCTGCCTGCACACTCCCAGGCAGGGAGCAGAACTTTGCTCCCACCCAGTCGGAGCAGTAAAAAGAAATGCTACTTCCACCCAGACTGGAGCAAAGTTAAGGGGCTGGTATGGTTCTGGCTGGGGAGCCAGCTGGGACTGTGGGGGCCTTTGGGATCCCTCCGCGGCCCCCAATGGTGGCAGCTGTGTGGATGTCCCAGGTGGGAACCGAGGCTCCCACAAGATATTTTAAAAAGGGCCTTCTCCCGCGAGGGGAGCCAGCTGGGTACGCAGAGGCACTGGGGCTTCCTCCATGGCTCCCCCAAAAAATTGAGCTGTGGGTGCTCAGGATGGTCACCGGGGCACCCACTTATGAAAAGAAATGCCAGCTTTTGTTGGTACCTACTAGGGATGCCAGCTGGAGAGCTAGTTGAGACTGCGGGGGCCCTGAGCTCACCCCCATGCCACCACACAAAATTTAAAATGTGGGTGTCCCGAGTGGGCACCGGTACACCCACAAAACTCTTTCAAAAAAAGTTAATAAATGAGTGGCAGACCCCACTTGTTTATTTTTCATGGCTCCTTGAATGTGTACCCCATAATGCCCTGGGAGGGCTATTTACACTTTTTTTGCAGCTTGGTGATGTCCCTAGAAGGGGCAGGGGTACTTCAAGCATTTTTGTAAAGTTGTTGGTGGCTGCTATAGTTAACTCAAGTAATTATAACTTGTGCCCTAAGGTAACTATAACTTGCTCCCTTGCCATGCAGTGCTAATTTTCTCTATAACTATAGCGTTCATTTCACCTTTGTTTTTTTCAGTGAATATATTATCTATATACATCTACGTATGTATAGCTTTATGACCAATTGTGGGACTCCGAAGCATATTTTCAGATGGTTAGCACATTACACCGTGGGTGAGTGCATGCCTGGAAGCGTGTTGTGCTTGTTGTGATGTTATGTGGGATGCTATGTGGAAAGTGGTCTTGTCTTGTGGCACACACAGCATCTAGAAGTGTGGTGGAGCAAGAGGTAAATGTGGAGTGTGCTTGCTGGCTACCACCAAACCACCAGTCCAGTGACGTAATTCAGGGTATATGGCACAAAAGCAACGGTACTGGGCTCATAAGGGAGGCACAGAGAAAGTTACAAGACGCAGCTGAATTGTTTTTTCACTTTTTGTGAGAGAAGAAGCTATAGTACACATTCCTAATTTGGCATGTGCAGTCTTGAGCTAGACAAATTGCTTGCTTGAATGTATTTTCACCTTTCTCATTCAATTCGCTTGGCTATAAATTAAGACTTGCCTCGCCCTTTTTGACTGCTGTAGCTTTCGGATGATAAAAATCTCTCACACGTTACAGGATTAGCTCGGAGTAGGTTATGTAAAAGGCATACAAACAGAAAAAAACCTGGATTTCCTGTGTCAATAGCTGCCCTCGAGCTCTGCACAGAACGCAGAGAAATCCTCGGTGCACGCCCTGTAAATTGGCAACTGAAGGAAAGGTTGACAAAATGATGGGCTTCCTGGTGTGTGTCGGGTGTGTATGCCAAGCCGTCTCTTCAAGTACAAAGTGTTACTTTAAACCCTGGGATTACTGCGCCTTTAATCAAGGCAATCCCCAACCTTTTTAAGTGTGAATTTATGTTTTGTTTGCACCTACAAAAAGGACTACGGGTAACTTCAGCACAATAGCAGGTCTAAATAATTGTTAAGTATTTTAATTACATATTAACATATTGAAGCGAAAATGGGGAATGTGATATTTTGTTGCTATTACGGAGAAGGCCTCAGAAAACTGGTAATGTATCAAAGAAGGAGTTCCTTCTGGTATCTTAATATGTAATGGAATGGAATTGTGGAAATGTTCATCTGTTTTTGTACGGAGGGAAAATAATAAATGAAAGGTAAAAAAATAAAGAGAAAGAAAGTGAGAAAGCTTAGGGTTTGCTATTTATGCATCTGATGTAGAAAATGTCACAGCAAAATGCCAGGTATTCCCTTTGTCACTGTGCTACAGTACTTGTTCTGTGAGCCTGTGACTTCACCCTACAGATTTTGTCACTGGAATATTTAGCTTTCGCACACCACCTCTGCGGATTTTCCATCAACTTTTAAAAATGTATGATTTTTTTTAATCTCTGTGATAAGAAGATTCGATCTGGAGCTTGAACTCGCAAGAAACGTGAGTACTATCGTCTGTCGCATTCTTTAATAATACTTAATTTGTTTTTATATAGCACTTCATGCCACACCTGCTGCTTCTAAGTGTTGCGAATCACAGCAGTTACTGCTGCTCCGTTTAATAGTGGTCAGTTTATTCTGTTCAGGAAAGGGGAAGGCTGAGGATTTGCACTCATGACTTTCAGATCGCTGCAGATGTCTGACTAGAGAGCTAACTGGTGGAGCTGACCTTAGAATAGACATCAGAATGATCCAGAGATAGAATGGGCTAACTTTATTTCCACATGACCATTACTGCATGTGACGTAGCTCAGTGTCTTAATTAGGCCTGGGCAAAGCACTACGCTACGCTCGCAAAGTTTGCGTAGTTTGCGCAACTTCGCACTACGCGATTTGCACGTAGCACAGTGCGAACACGCGCAGCGAGCGTAGTGCAGCGGTCATTTTGCTTGCTCGCGGTCCTCAACGTCAAGTTGGCGACCGCGAGCAAGCAAAATGACATCCCGGCGAGACTTTTTCCTCGTTCGCGATCAGCAACATCAAGTTGCCGATCGCGAGCGAGAAAATAAACCTCCCGGCGAGGATCTCAACGCGGGGAGGTCAGGTTTCTCATTGCGAGTGGTCGCGTATGCTCGCGACCGCTCGCGATGAGGAACTACCAGTCCGCGTTGAGAAAACTGCTGCTTGAGTAAAAATCTACTCGAGCAGCAGAAAACGACTGTTCGCACTGTGCGAGATGCCGTTCTCTCGCATTGCACAGTGCGAACAGCAAACTACGCAGTTCGCGTAGTGCTACGCGTAGCTCGCGTAGTGCGAACTGCACTTTGCGTAGCTACGCGTAGCGCGACTACGCGAACTACGCCCAGGGTTAGTCTTAATGCATCTCCTGTAGATAACTTTACACTATCTACTGGTCATAGTGTCACACATATAGGTACGCTGAGTTTTTATTGCTTTTTTTAAGTCTGACCTTTGCGATAGCTTAATCTGTCTCATCAAACTTTTGTTTTTCTCAAAAAATTCATACATTATATACATAAATAGAGGGGAGCTTGGTCAGCGGGCTTCATACAATGGTCCGGTAAATTGTCATTCACATTTTGCTTCCGCCCACCACAGAACACGGTGTGGGGTAACAGGTCATTCTATTTTGACCATTGGCTAATTTTTAGGTTTCATCTGCATTGCCCTGAGCATGCAAAATCTCTTGTAAACAAAAAATAACCTTAAAAGGGGTTTAGAGCCCGCCCATTACATACCAGTACTTACCATTGGTTGGCTCCCACTTTCCTATTGTTGCCTTGATTCTGATTGGTCAGTGCATCCTTCTCCTTCCTGCTTCCTCCCGGGGCTTCAGCGTGGAATCTTCAGCATGTGTCTGATGTGGAGCTTGAACCAAGTACAGTTTCCTGTCTGTGGAAAGTGTCCTTCCACTGGCAGAAGGCTTCTTCCAGGTACTTTTTAAACATTTTTGTACATGCTCTCTTCGAGAGAGCATGTTTCTGCAGTTGTGTCCCGCTCCCTTATCTTGCTTTCGCAGCCCCACCCCCTCCCACTGACCATTGTTGGTGATTCCCTTCCACCTCCCCTCTCCCGCTGTTGCTTCCCACACATTCCTCGTGTTTGTTTCCCACTGAGGCGGCCGTCTACACCATTTTAACTGTGGATTTCTTTTTATTTAATGTCGTCACTGCTAATACACATTTTTGTTATAGCAATTTGAATGTTTCCCTAATTCTTTTGCAGGCTGGCCCAGGGACCCTCCTCATGCTTCTTTTGCAATAGCTGACTTTATTGGACAGACTCTGACTGGTTAAATGAAATCAAAGATCATTTGGAAATTGCCTTACTAGAAAACCTTTTTTTACGTTAAGTACAGCGTACATTCCAAGATTCTTTTTTTTATATAATCAATCCATGCATAGTTTGCGCATACTGTGTTTGTGCCCCATTACATGCTAGGTTATTAGGAAGGGGCGAGGCTTGAGGATGTTTACCATTTATGTTCGATGATTCATGTATTTCTTAGTTATGCAACTTCCATTTCCTGCGAAATAGTTGGTGCTTTGTGACTTGGCATGCATTGTGTGCCCTGGGTCTACTTGATATGATACGTGCTCGTTTTCTCTTGTGAAAGAGTGCATACTTAGACAATGCTCATTATGCCTATGATCCCTCCTGAATCTATTTCCCTTTAAGATCAGCCTATTCCGCTTTGCAGTGAAAGAAAGGCTGTGAGCTAGTGATGCATTCAACTTCCACAGCTTGCTTTGCGCCTGATGCACCCCGCACCTTGTTCAAGATTCTAGCCTGTGGGCATTGCTCAGAACTCATTCCCCCTTCTCAGTGATTCTGCCCTCCTCCTGACAACTCTCTCATTGGCATCCAGCCTGCTCCTGTTTACCTTGATCAGCTTTACTAGTGTAAACCATTGATCCAGCGCGAACCCAAATAATTGATCAGGGATAATTATTCAACAACATCATACATTGGCCCATACTCATTCACCCAAAATCCCTGATGCGCTGGTGTCAAGTTTGTTAACTTTTCTTCGACCTATTCCTGTTATTTATACACAAAATTTAAACATCTTGTAATTTTATTTTACTTTTCATCTACTTGGTCGATGGACCAATTAGTTGAAGAGTTGATGGCAATGGCAATTTCTCCGAAATAAAGATTAACCTTAGAAACATGATTAAATGACCACAAACTTTCGGTGTGATTTAATAATTTTATCTAGCAATAATAAAACTTATAACGATCATATCCATAAACTCAAATACTGGAGACCTCATGGGAGAGAATAACAAACTAATCACAGTAACATCAGAAATATCATTTAAATGTATACGTTGCACAGAGTGGATAGATGAAGAGACATTAGATACACAATAATCGATCTTTTAAAAACCTAAACAATTTCGGAGGGGATAGATGAAGAGACAAAAGGCACACATATCAAAGAAACAGCCGGGAAAAATATAATTTCTACAATGCTAAGTAGATTAAATACAAACCCGGATGATCTGTAAGGGAAAACCACCACCCAGGCCTATGCGGTAGTGAGGGACCCCTGAACCAAGAGTCAGGGATGAAAGACTTAAGAACCAGGACAGGGACAGGACAGGAACATCTAGGCCTCTCAGCTCACCGATGAAAACAGCGACGCTTCCCTCTCTCAGCCTACGTGACCCTTGAAGCCCGCACACCACACCATCGGCTGCCTAAACCACACCCCTAAAGTACCTATTCTTATACCCTAAAAGAACATGTCCGTCCCATAATAATTGCTAATTTCACATTTTCTAGCTAAGGGATTGGTGGGATTCTAGGGGTTGAGTGTCACCCCACTATGAAATCATCTACTTTAGACTACACCATTGTTCTAAACAATTTTTTTTATATAGTCATCAATACCTCTTCTCTCCCATGAGAACATGTATCAACATTCTTTAACAGTTTATTAAATTCAACAACTTCGGGTTCCATTCCCACGATGACACTGGCGTTGGCTGCTTGACAATGTCCATGTCCTTCACCAGGTCACGTTTTTTTTGTGGTTTTTTTTCAGCTTTGCTCAGCAGTTCAGTCATGTAGTCACGTGGTTCCCACTCGCTCTCTTGTTCACCCGCCCTTACTGTAGCTAACTTAATCATTATGGAGAACTCATCCATTACTAAAAGAACAGAAAAACGAACATTATTAATTATGCGATAATGTAATTTTCACGGTTTACCCCCCATCTTAACTCTACTTTATGTTAACGGTTAGTCTAGCATAGCTTAAGCAGAAAAACAGCATTATTCATTAGTATAAAGCAACACACGCCATGCTTTTTACGAAAAACACCTGCGGCCTTGCCATGCAAACCTCTTTGAATTCATTCAAAACACAAAATTATTACATTTCCGGTTATTTACGCATTAGTTCTAGTTAGTTCATGCATTTTATAAAGCAGTCTTCCCACGTGTAGTGTAAATGTGCACATTAGTCGTTTAACACTACTTACTGTTAGTCCATATTAAAGGGTGGTTCGGTTGAGCAGGTTTCTTTTCGCGAAATCCTGCTCCATCAATCCCCTCTCTGATGGCCTTTAAGAGCCATCATAAATACTCACCATACCGAGTGCCACCTTCTATGTTATCTAGCATTTACTCTCTTTTTCTTCTTTTATGGCACACTCGTCTAACTCTTTCATCATGTCATAATATTCTCCTTTTACTTTTTCTAACTCTATTTCTTCTCTTTTTCTCTTTCTTCCTTTACTTTTATTCTTTTTGTTTTTCGCATCTTTTCTTTCTCTTACATATTTGCAACATTTATATGTTATTACTATTACTAGAACTACTATTGCTACAGAAAATATTGGGATTATTATTTTTCCTAATAAACTATTTCCTAAACTAGAAAACCATTTACTTACTGCAGAGAAACTCTTACCAAGTCTCTCCCAAACACTATCAACCTCCAGTTGGGTTAACTCATTATGTAATTTTGTTATATTTCTAATATATCCTTCTATCCCTTTACTTTTATCTGGGATATAGGTACAGCAGTGTTGAATTTTCAACATGCCACAGACTCCACCCTCTTTTGCCAAAAGAATATCAAGGGCAAGTGGATTTTGTAAAACCATTGATCTGATTGCCACCATTTCGGTATCAATCATCAAGAAACCACCAGCAGTATCTGTTGATAAACGATCAACTACTGTGGATAATTTACAAATTTTGTGTGCATTTAAAACAACTCCAACTGAGGGTATCAGTGCACCAAAGATCACCTACTATTTCTGAAAAACTTGCTCTTTTACTTCGTATTAGTCCTTGTTTTATTTCATTGGCACTATTGTCCCCACAGTCTTTATGATAGAACTTTGGAAAAACGATCCCAAAATAACAGCTTCCGTACCAGCGTGCTGGTAACCTATAATAGGCTTTCTTGCCACACACGTAATAGATTCCCGGGAAAATTGGCTCAGTTTCACCCTTCAATCCCCATCCTCCAGTAATTTGGAAAGTATGCTCACATTCACTAGTGCCAATAAAGTAATTATTATAGTTAGTCCTTGATCTATATAAACAAAGTTTCCCCTTTCGTAACCAGTCCAGGGACATCGCAGCGTATGTCTCACCCTTCTCATAATTTCCTTCTCTAAAAGCCCCAGGTGGTGCCTGTGATTTCTGTTCATTAGCTTCCTTCTGGAAACTTGCTCTACTACTCTCTACCATATCTAAAAATAATTTTTCTTCAGTATGTAAACTACAGGTTAAATTGTTTTTGTAGGCATTTTCTATATCTAAGGTTTTAGTGATATGGAAGAATTCTCCCATATAACGAGCATTTTTAGCACTTACTACTTTATTTAATTCCTTTATGATTGGTATTTCTGAAAATACTAAATCTATATTAGTATATTGATAATCCAGCTTACCAGTCATGTAAAATAGACTGCCAAGTACACTACATGATACACCATAGGTTAGAGAAAGATGATGATAGGTTAGTCCTTCAGAGACAGACGTAGGTAATTCCATACAGACATAACAATCACTCACGTTCATAGTGTTAGTATACTCATATAACAACTTGGTAAAGACATTTAACGAAAAATCACTAATTGATTTATCATGATGGTAAGTACTTCCATCCATTTGTTCTATATTAGTATTCATACGTGTTTTAGACACATCTTTCATTCCTTCAACTGTCATATCATTAGTATTATTTCCAATATTATTTACACTAAAAATAGGTAAGATAACAATCAACAGGGTCCACATAAGCGTTATAGGAAAACACTACACATGCAGGTTTTAATACATCTACGTTTTAGTCTAGAATTTGGTTGTTCAGTCACTTCTACTTCTGCCATTTTGATGTACTACAAAAAAGAAAAATATAAAAAATCTAACAATGTTCTAGTTTAAAATCCTACTTTTTCTCAAAAATATGGTTTTGTGTAATCCTACACTTAATGATTTTCTTCTTTACCCCTTTCTCTTTTTTATTTAGTCTTTTAGGTTTTCTCTTATGTTCTCATTTCAGTTCATCTGTTTTTGTTTCTCCTTGGTCTCTTTATAGTTCCTTTAAGGTGGTCTTAATTTGTTCTCATCTTCCTTTTCAGTATCACTACTGTCATGTTCTTCACTTAAACCTACATTTTTAAATTCTTCTAGTATAACATAAGTCCATTCAGGAGCTTTGTACTTTCTGCATGGAATTCTTGTTCTCTTTGATTTTCGGGTTGTTTCTCTTTTTGTGTTCTCTAATTCTGTTTGGCTTGAAACTTCATTACTTTGCTCTGGTCTTTTTCCCAACCTTCTCTTGACTATTCTGTATTTTAGTCTTCTTGCTCCACTTGACCAAATGTCTCCCTTTCTAGGTCTTTTCTTCTGAATTATCTTTTCACCTTCTGTGTTTGCTTCACTATTTCTTTTGTTTGATCTTCTTTCTGTCTGTCCCTCTCTGCTCCTTTGTATTTCTGTTTCTGTAGGTTCAGAACTTGCTTCTGATTCATCAACGAGTTCACCTTCTTCTAGCTCATTGGTGTTTTCACTCTCCTTTGGTCCAATTTCTAGCTCAACAGCCGTTTCTCTTTCTCCTGGCTCACCGGCAGCCTCACCTTCTTCTGACTTAACAGCAGTCTCTTTAATCCCAGTATCTGGTGCCCAATTTACTTGACTTGTGCTTGGCTGTTCATCGTCAAAATGTTCATTAAAATCTGTCACTCCAGGCTCCTCAGCTTCGCACACTTCAGCTGCTGGTACTTGGTTTTAAATTTCCAGCTGCTGTACTTCAGGTCTTTCAATTGGACTTGGGACTAAGCGGGTATGGCTTGCATGTATCCAGTTTGTCAGGCCAAAATACTTTACTGCTGTGGTCGTCACCAATGTGATCTGGTAAGGGCAGCTCCAACGGGGTTCTAGACATGTTTTCCTTACGTGCTTCTTGACCAGTACCCACTCACCAGGATTCAAATCATGTGCTTGGTTCCGCTGTGTCGTTGTGGCATCTGCTCCAACCTGGCGGGACACAGAACGCACCAGGTCAGCCAGTCCTTTGCAATAATCTAGCACACGATCATCAGACATAGTCATCAGTTTGTTCGTAGGTATGTATGCTTGTCTCATGGCTCTTCCCATCAATACTTCATGGGGACTCAATCCAGTCTTTTTGTCAGGAATACTTCTAAGACTCATCAATACCAGGGGTAAAGCGTCAGGCCACTTCAGTGTTGTGGATGCACATACCTTCCCTAATCTAGATTTTATTGTACCATTTATCTGTTCAACAATTCCAGAAGCCTCTGGTCGATAGGCAAAATGCCTTTTATTGGTCAATTTGTAATGCTGCACATATCATTCGAATTATCTCATTATTGAAATGTAATCCCCTATCTGATTCCAAAGTGACTGGAAAACCAAACCTAGGGATTAGTTCTCTTAACAACAACTTAGCCACTGTAAGGCTGTCATTCCTTCTCGTTGGATAGGCTTCCAACCAGCGAGAAAACAAACAGACAATGACAAGGACGTACTTCAGCCCATTACATGGTGGCAGCTCAATAAAATCAATTTGAAGTCTTGTAAAAGGACCTCCTGCTTTCCCAATTACACCCCAATTTACAACTGTTTTTCTTCCAGGATTTTGTTTTTGACATATGGCACACCTTTGACATAAACTTTCTGCGATGGCTGAACTTTGGATCATACCATGTCTGCTTGAACAGTCTCACCATTGCATCCCTTCCGATGTGTGTTTGTCCATGATACATCCTGGCCATATGGGAAAGTAAAGAATCTGGTAATACTGGTCTTCCATCTTAATAGACCCAAACCTCATCTTCTGCATTTTTCCTACAGCCTGTTCTATTCCACTCTTCCTTTTCCTCATCACTGACTTCTTCCTGCATTTGCTTTATTTCATCCCAAGTCTCAAATGTTGTTGTGTACATAAGATGGCATTCGGTATTTCCCTTTTCAATTGACCTGTTTATGGCCACTGTATTTTGTGCACAGTAACGCGCTAATTGGTTCGCGTATCTATTGCCCTTTGTCACGTCATCATCTCCTGATTGATATGCTGCACATTTTACAACGGCAATTTTCTTTGGTAACTGCAAAGCATCCAATAATTCCTTTACAGTTTTTCCATTCTGAATTGGGGAACCTGAGGAAGTCAAAAATCCTCTTTGCATCCATATTTGACCAAAGTCATGTACGATACCAAATCCGTACTGACTATCGGTGTAGATGGTTACTTTTAGACCTTTTGCCAATTTACATGCTCTAAACAGAGCAATCAACTCTGCAACTTGGGCGGATTTTACCCCATTCAGGCAAGATGCTTCTAATGCTCCTGATAAAGTGCAGACAGCATAACCAGCACACAGTTCACCCCTTTGATTTCTCAAACATGATCCATCCACGAACAATTCACAATCTGGCCTTTCTAATGGTTCATCCTCTATATCCGGACGGGGTTTAGTACAAAATTCTGTCACTTCCAGACAATCATGTTCTGCTTCTTCTTTCACTTCCTCACATCTTGAATCTGGCAACAATGTGGCTGGATTCACAGTAGTGCACCTCACCACTGTCACATTTTCAGCACCTAGAATCACTCTCTCATATTTAGTCAGCCGACTAGATGTCATATGTTGAGTCCTAGTGCGAGTTAAAAGGATCTCAACAGAGTGTGGTACAAATACTTTTACAGGGTAACCCATCACAATTGCTTCACTTTGCTCCAAACTTACACAAGTGGCGGCTACTGCTTTCAAGCAGCCTGGCAATGCTGCAGCCACTGAATCTAGGGTGGCAGAAAAATATGCCACCGGACGTCGAGCCATTCCGTGTTTCTGAGTTAAAACTGCAAGTGCACATCCATCTCTCTCACAACAATACAATGCAAATTCTTTAGAATAATCCGGCATTCCCAAAGCAGGTGCTTGACAAAGACTGTTTCGCAATCTTGAGAAAGATTCCATACTCTCTTCATCCAACACGATTGGATCTTTCACATCCTTTCGTGTCAACCTCTGTAGAGGTTTTGCAATCAATGAGAATCCACAAATCCACTGTCTGAAATATCCAACCATTCCCAAAAACATTCGCACTTCTTTATGATTTCTGGGTGGATTCATTTTCTTAATCACACTGATTCTTTCTGGCGTCACCCTTCTGACCCCTTTTCCAATTTTGTGACCTAGATATTGAACTTCCTGTTTACAGTATTGCAATTTGGATGGTGATACTTTATGTCCTCCTTCTGCTAAATGGTTCAATAAAGCAAGTGTGTCTGTCACATATGCTTCTCGTGTTTTTGATGGCAACAGTAGGTCATCAATATATTGAACCAAAACAGAGTTTCCAGGCATGACCAAAGTTTCCAAACATTTTTCCAAAATCTGATTAAAAATTGAGGGACTTTCAGTATACCCTTGAGGAACTCGGCACCAGGCCAAGATTTGGTTTTCAAACCGGAATGCAAATAAATATTGACTTTCCGGGTGCAAGGGAATGGAGAAAAATGCCTGACACAGATCAATAACAGTGTACCATTCCGCATCACAGGGAATTTGATAAAGAATTACTGCTGGATTTGGCACTATTGGACAACATGGCACTACAATTTTATTCACCTTTCTCAAATCTTGTACTATTCTATATTTCCCATTAGGCTTTTGGATTGCAATAATGGGCGAATTACAGGGACTGCTCATTATTTCCTTTAAAATTCCCTGTTCAATCATTTGGTCAATCGCAGGTGTGACTCCTGCTATTACTTCTGGACTCATTTTGTACTGTGGGGTATTTGGATATATAGCACCATTTTTTACTGTAATCTGGATTGGATCCACATTTGTCATTAATCCAATCTCTTTTCCTGTAAAATCCCACACTTCTGATCTCACTGTATCTTTTAACTCTTCAGGCAAATCTTCATCAGTGAGGAGTGAATATAATTCACTCACTTCTGATTCTCTTTGGGCCATCAATACTTTGTACTCAACATCCTCATCAGGTGTCATAAAAGCAACACCATCTGGTGTACAATAAATGGTGCAATTCATTTTGCACAGTAAATCTCTGCCCAAGAGATTTACGGGACTGGAATCACATACCACAAACCGATGCATGTCTTTGAAGTTTCCAATATGAACTTCTACCGGGGCAGTGACAGGAGTTCTAATCTGTTTATTTGCAACGCCTACAACTTGGATAGTTTCTCCCGAGAGGGGTAGGTTTGGAATTTCTGCTGCTCTCACAGTAGAACGGATAGCACCAATGTCCAACAAGAAGGTGATATCTTTACCTTCTACCTTTCCATCAACAAATGGACCTGACTGATCTACCTCTAAAGATGCGCCAAGTACTCACTCTTCCTCCCCCCTCAGGCACCGTCATTGAGACGAATCCGAATCACTCTCACTACACCGTACCAAATATTGTGAAACCAGTGGATTCTTACCAAACTGCTCTCCTCCGTGGAATCCAGTACTTGCACTGTACATCTGCATATGAGCATTCACATTATGGGACATAGGAGGTTGTGGCACCTGTAACTGTGGAGTAACTACCTGCTGCTGCTGCATTTGATTCCCAATCACCTCATTCTGCATCTGTGGATTTAAATTTTGATTTACTTCATTGCCCTTTTGTCCATTTCTACACTCATTCTTCCAGTGTCCAATTTTTCCACACACATGACAAGGAAATTTCTTTTTAGCTTCTTCTTTACTCATTTAAAATTTTCCTTTATCTCCACTGTTTACCTGACCAGTCTAATTTTGACTTTGTTGTCCATTACTATTTTCCTGTTGCTGTTCTGCCATCTTCACTTGAGCCCACATAATTTTCTCTTTCAACTTTTTAAGTCTTGAATCAATGTCATCACTACAATACTTTGCATACCTCAAAATTTCGTCTATTGACTTACTTTGCCAGCAGAGCATATGCTGCTGTATCATTGCACTAATCTCTGGTTTCAATCCATATACAAATCGATACATAAAATGTCCATATCTTTGTCACCAATATTCTCAAACCCACTGTACTGCTTAAACACCTGTAACAATCTCTCATAATATGCATGCACCGACTCTTTGGGCTCTTGGGTTGTCCTGTCAATCTTAACCCAATCTGTTTCTTTAGGAGAAATCTTCCCCTTCAAGAAGGTAATGACCTGATGGTACTTTTTCATCACCTCTTCAGATGGTGCACCTGTTCTTGCATCTCTGGGATATTCATCCTTAGGCCAATCAACAGTAATCTTACATTCTGTCCACAAGTCAGCTGGAACCACTATTTCAAAAAGACCATCTAAGTCTTTCAACAACACCTTTGAGACTTTTACAAATCTGTCCACTTGTTTGTACCATTCAACTGGCTTCTCTCGCAATCTGGGAAAATCATTAGTGAATGATAATATGTCTTGTCTAGTCCAAGGTACATGAACATATCCACCACCTGGAACTTCTCTCATCGGACATACCCTTTCAACTTGCTCGTTTTCTTTCAATGGAAACATGGTAATTCCCCTACCTGCAGTTTCTTCCTTCTTTTTCATCCACTTACTCCTCCATCGTTCTAAAGTTCCCCATTTCTTCAGTAAATTCATTAACTCTTTTATCTGCAATCTTTTTCCTGATATATTCAATCTCTCTAAATCCTTGTCAGTAAAAGCCATTCTGTATGTCCTTTGTAACATCTTCGATTTTTCTATATCTACACTAAACTCATTAGCAACCTCTGATAATTTCTCATGGAAATTCTTCGCTCTCCATGTAATACTTTTACACAAAAACAACAACTCTTCTTCACTATAAGTCCCTAATCTATCTGGACTTACTGTTCCAATAATCATTTCTTCTAAATCTACTTTCAATTGACTTACATTTATACTCTGTGGTTGGGCTTTTGTTTTAGTCATTTCATTTATCCAATGAGTTAATTCTTCTGGAGAGGGACTTGCTGAACTCCCTTTTACTCGAGTAATGTTTGGCCCTAATTTCCTCGGGTCTAGTTGAATACTTCTCCTCGGGGTTTCCGTTAATAATTCATCAATCGGTAAATCTAACAGTGTCGTATTTTGGTCATTTTGTCTATTTTCATTCATTGCTGACACTATTTCACTCCTTGCACTACTTCTTGGAACTGACAACGTGTGTACGTTAGGCAAAGTCGATTTTTCTTCAAACAATGGAACCACGGGACCAATTGTCACCGGTACCGTCAAAGCTTCTGCATTCAAATTTAACTGATTAATTTTCTGTACTTGTTCCATTCTAGCCTTGTTTAACAAACTCACTTCATTTTCTCGCACCCTTCTAGCCATTTCGGTAACTTGGGGAGTCAATGGGGTTACCATTTGTGGGGCACTTGGAGTCATTTCTCCTGAGTTTTCTTCATATGGCGGAGGCCTTTTAATCATAATGTCTTCTAATAATTCATCATCAGACTCATCTAAGCCCTCTCCGAACGTTTCTATATTTTTCCTTTTCACCGTACACTTGGTACCTGTTTGACTCTCTACTGTCAAAACTGGCTATAGACCCTCGGTCCCTACCGCTCTTCTCCATCTTTTCATCTGATCTTCTCGCCTCTCGAATAGATATCTAGGCATGAAACCTCTGAATCTCCTACCACTTCGATCTTTTTCTCGCTCATAAGCTTCTACTTCCCATTCCTCCAACACTTCATACTGAGTAAGTCTTGGATTTGGCACTAGCATGTTCATCCTAGCTCTCAAATTCTGCAAAATTCTCACATTAAATGTTCCAAATTCCGGAAAAGCTAACATTCCATCATCCTTCGTATAGTTCATCCAATTTTCTAACCAAACACACGTATGATAACCTCGCTCCATCATCATATAAGAGGCAGGCGTTTTTGGGGGTGGAATGGGGATTCCTTCTCTCGTCACAATTTGTTTGTCTTTTTAAAGAAATTCTTTATAGTTTTTAACAAACCCATTCTCAAAATTCTTCTTTATTAAAGTCTGTTCTCAATAATAACTCAACCAAAATTTCTCTGTATTTCTCTCTTCCCTATTCGTTAGATTCTGTCCTATACCAGCGCGACTCACACCAACCAACCAATCACAGCTCCCTACGTAACTTCAATCTCAACCAATGTCTGCGCGACTCACTTTGATTTACCAATCAGAGCTCTGTTCTCTCCCACTGTTTGTCCAATGCTAGCGCGGTCTTTTGTGACGTCAGTTTCTACTCCTTCGACTGACCCTCCCTTTACAATCTACACTCGATACACGCCTGCTGCTCCGACCAATACCAGCGCGGCACTCTGTAACGTCAGTATCACTCCTTCTACTGACCCCTCCTTTACAAAATTTTACAGCAATATTTTCTGAGATTTTTTTAATCAAAATTCTGTTAGTAACAACATAAAAAGACAATGCTACCTTGTCTGTTCCACTAAATATAGAGATAGTCTTCACTTTTCCAAGAGATCCTTACACTGCAAGTAACAATAACGACCAGCGTTATCTCACTTCTCTAACAAGCTCCGGGGAGACCTATTACTCCTCTAGAGATAAAACCGAGGTATCACAAGAGGACCTTTTGACATACAAAAAGGGTGTCCTATTACTTTTCCCCGGAGATACTGCCAGAGTTTCAAAAGAGACCCTTTGCTATTTCAGACACTCTCCTTACATACGAAATTTTCCCTAATTATAACACTGACAGCCCTACCTAGCTTTTCAGTATTATTTCCAACAGACAAAGTACTTCTGCAGTGTTATTTCTTTACCACACTCTTCTTCTGCCTACTTCAGGCAAATTCCTTCCCGGGATTCCTCAGGCAACTCCGTAACTGTACTTCTAGACAACATAAAACATGACGCTAACTCTTTTTGTTAAACATATAATCAATATTCAATAACCATTTACCAAACTAATCAATAATCAAACCGTCACTCTGCTACCAAGAAACTGATCCAGCGCGAACCCAAATAATTTATCAGGGATAATTATTCAACAACATAATACATTGGCCCATACTCATTCACCCCAAATCCCTGATGCGCTGGTGTCAAGTTTGTTAACTTTTCTTCGACCTATTCCTGTTATTTATACACAAAATTTAAACATCTTGTAATTTTATTCGACTTTTCATCTACTTGTTCGATGGACCAATTAGTTGAAGAGTTGATGGGCAATGGAAATTTCTCTGAAATAAAGATTAACCTTAGAAACCTGATTATATGACCACAAACTTCCGGTGTGATTTAATAATTTTATCTAGCAATAATAAAACTTATAACGATCATATCCATAAACTCAAATACTGGAGACCTCATGGGAGAGAATAACAAACTAATCACAATAACATCAGAAATATCAGAAATATCATTCAAATGTATACGTTGCACAGAGTGGATAGATGAAGCGACATTAGATATACAATAATCGATCTTTTAAAAACCAAAACAATTTTGGAGGGGATAGATGAAGAGACAAAAGGCACACATATCAAAGAAACAGCCGGGAAAAATACAATTTCTACAATGCTAAGTAGATTAAATACAAACCCGGAGGATCTGTAAGGGAAAACCACCACCCAGGCCTAGACGGTAGTGAGGGACCCCTGAACCAAGAGTCAGGGATGAAAGACTTAAGAACTAGGACAGGGACAGGACAGGAACATCTAGGCCTCTCAGCTCACAGACGAAAACAGCGACGCTTCCCTCTCTCAGCCTACGTGACCCTTGAAGCCCGCACACCACACAATCGGCTGCCTAAACCACACCCCTAAAGTACCTATTCTTATACCCTAAAAGAACATGTCCGTCCCATAATAATTGCTAATTTCACATTTTCTAGCTAAGGGATTGGTGGGATTCTAGGGGTGGAGCGTCACCCCACTATGAAATCATCTACTTTTGACTACACCATTGTTCTAAACAATTTTTTTTATATAGTCATCAATACCTCTTCTCTCCCATGAGAACATGTATCAACATTCTTTAACAATTTATTAAATTCAACAACTTCGGGTTCCATTCCCACGATGATACTGGCGTTGGCCG